>BSYR01000014.1:1220000-2427500 GCA_030270665.1 Hibiscus trionum
TAAAGCTTTTGAAAGCATGTAAGGGGCTGAATGAATTCTTACGCCAGTTGTTGCCCCTTGTAGCGGGTAAACGTCTTGATATGCGGCATCGCACGACTGAAACACCCCAAGAAAAGAAAAATCTTAAGGATCAACAATGCTGATTGATATTTTATAGCTTAATCTTTCACCAGCAATGAAATAGATATACCAACGGCCGGTATGGCTTGCCTTCCACTTTGCCCAATACTTCCTCAAGAATCCTTTTTCCACATTCTTTAGCGGACTTGGAATTGCACTTCCAGCACCATAACCCTAGGAAACAACGTAGAATAACGAATATAAAAGAAACTTCTCTTGATGAGATGTAATGTTTTTTGTTCAACATCTGATCGCACCACTAACGAGTTAGTTTAAACTTTAAAGCCTAAAATATAATGTTAACACCGAGAAACCTACTTGATAGTACCTCTAAGGAGCATCTGACGTCTTCAACAGTGGGCCAAATTATCGATGACTCCCCCAATCCAAGGGGTGTTTTATCTTCTGAATAACCCGATGACAATGAGGCTGCTAGCTCAGCCATCCATTTCTCGTCCAATGAACCGAGGGAGGAGAACTACAATAACCCGAACAAGAAAAAATGGCATTAGTGAAAGCATAATATATACCTTTTCATCTCCTAATCTTTACCTACCATGAAAAGAAGTCCAATACGAAATTTCATTAAAGTTCGATCCCCCAAGCTTTAAAATTCAATCCAAATCAATGCATGACTCCACATCACTAGAAGTCCAACAATACCTGATAAACTAGAGGAGATCTCTGAAACTCTTTATCAAATACGCATTCCTGGAGAACAGTAGGCATCTTCATATGGCCCCATTTTTTCATATTGGAACCCGTATGATATCCAGGGACGGACGCAATTACTCGAACCTGAAAATTTTCAAATAGTTTATAGTGTTCCATATATAGTTATGATCTGTAGGTATAGATCTAAAATATAACTTCAAACAAATAAAATTTTACCTTTGCCTCACTGAAATCGAACTTCTTGAAGAAGGTGGAATTAATGTTGAAGTTTCGAGAGCTGGTAAATTAGCGGTGAACTCTGGCCACTGTAAGAATTCCAGAAAAGAAAGGCATTGTTATAACTATTAACAAATAATACACCATGACAGACAAATACCTGGAAGTTTTGTATGAAGGGAGAAATGTTTAAATTCTCTGCGCTGATCAAAATCGTGGTTTTAGCATGCAATTTATAAGAGCCAATCCACAGAATGTGCAAAAATTTGGTACCTTCAATGCGCTGAGATAGTCAATCAAGTCATTCTCAAATGCACATCCTTTTGCCGAGTTACTTTGATCTTTCCAAGGGAAATCTTGCATCCATAAACCTTGACTTTTATTGTTCCAGTCACGTATATTAAGTTTGCCGTGTGAACAATAACTCTCACTCCTTTAGGATACACAAGGAGCATTGCCTTTGAATGGTGTGTTCCAAATGAAATCGGTAAAGGTGGCTTGTGTAGAATCCAATTGTTAGGCTTGCTTCTCTGTATAAGGAACAGCAAATAATGTGAAAATCCACAAATCGAGTTTCCAGCGATAAAAAGAGACATCTAGACCTATAGCTGACCTTCATAAGATCCAGCCTGCTATCACCTTCCCCATGAATAACCAATACACTGGGAATTTTCGCAAGTTTCGGACATGCTACACAAGGCAAGATGCAGGAACAGTGTTAGATGTACGAAAGCAGTATAAACCTGAAAGAAAAGCCTCATAATCAAACAACAAGAACTACACCAAAACAAGAAGTTGATAGAATAACCAGCAGCATCATAACCGAAGTCCTTACACTATGTTACTTGAGGAACAGAAAAACAGACGGCATCATAAAAGTTAAAGACAATTCAGCTGATATTAACCAATCAATATCTACCATGTAATTCGAGAGGACCGCAAGAAGAACATCCCCCTAGCAATGTAATAAACAATCAAGCAGTGATAAATTCAGTAAACTAGCAGAAATGTCAAAAAAAAAGACCATACATAACATGAATCACTAATACCAATATACCATTACCTCAATCACAATCCCTATAGAAACAGAATTGGTATTAGCCCATGCCGGCACGAAATGTCTGCGGCAACTTATCATTCGAAACCCGAAAACCACGGATAGCCTCGACACAGTTCTGCTCTTTATTACAACTACTTTCTTTCTCCTCTGCCTATCAAATTAGAGCAAACCCATCAAAACCAAAGCTTTTAAAGAAAAAAATACAAGCAAAAACTTCAAATTTAATACCTTCAAGTGATTAGAAGAGTTTGCTTCATTTTTCGAACCTTGATTTCGCATTTTCTTAGCAGCAAGTTTCGGGCTTTCTCCATTGTTGTTAGCTTCATTCAAACTTCTCTTCTTTTCCCCAGCTGAAGGGGAAACGTATTTGAAAAGGCGATGACCTGGAATCAGCTCCATGATATCACCATTGCTAATAGCAGCATTTTCGCGGGAAGCAAGCTTCTTTCTTACCTCGTCGGACCTAACAACCACTGGGTTCGTTCCCTCCTACAAAAAATTCCACCAATTGACCAACAAAAGAGAGAGAATGAATAAATTAGTAAAAAAAGAATGGAACTTTACGACGAATAAATCGGCGGAGCCGTCAGGGGAGGCGGTTAAAACAATGTGTTTGCGGCTGAGCCGCTTGTCGGGAACAGAAACATCGTTGCGGCCGACGAAGAGCGGGAGCTTAGGGAGTGAAGCGTCTTCTTCGAGATTGTTATTTACAGAAACCAAGTATCCAATCTGCTAACAAATAAAATGACTTTTTTGCCATGAAATTAAAAGAAAAACATCAATAAAAAGAGAATTATTTCAAAGGGATTATGGACCCGTGATCGAGGCATGGGTGAGAAGTGGCGTTTGGTGCATGAAACTGAACAGAGAAACAAACGGTTGCCAAGAGAGTGGGGTCGTTCTTCTTGTTCCGGCCTGGGCTTTCGGGGATTATTTGTAAATACAAGTTTTAAATTAATTAATTTTGAGGTAGTGGACTGTTGGGCTAGAGTCCTAATGTCGTGGGTAGGTCTACGGTACGACAGGTTATGGTATGATTACGATGTAATATAACTGAAAAATATTACAAAAATTAAAATACGGCACTGAAAATATCACGTTTTTATAATATTTTCAGTTTCAGTTCTTACAAAAATTTCGAAACTCGAAAGTAAAGTTTCGATACTTCTTATAAGTGAGTGCCATGTTTTACATTTTTTAACTGAAATAGAATATTACTATCGAAATTGAATTGTACATTCAAATAGTCCTAAGAAGACATGATCCCGAGTGGATACTTAACATGTCCCTCTCTTCCATACCCATCACAGGACCCGTTACAAGGTATCCGATATCAAACGCAAGCTGCGAGCAAATAGAACACCTTTCAAGAATATCAACACTCGACTCATGAAATTGTACGTCATTATTCAAAGTTATTTTTTTTTAATGTCATAAAGATTGTATGTCATAATTCATGATTGTTTTTTTTTAGATATAAAATCTTCAAAATTTTATCAGCATGGTATTAGTTCTGTAAAATGAGCTCATTTATGCATGAAAAAATATGAGTTCAAATTGATAAAAGTGCAGTTAAAGATAGAAACGTGCTTAGCAAATGATATCTCAACAGGTTCCGAAAGAACGATACAGAGAATACAATTACCATCAGTAATAGTTAGCATGATTTCGAGTAACACATAAACATAGCTATCTAATGACTAAAACTAAACTTTATATTTTGAAATATATGAAAATTATGCTTTAGTACTCTGCTACAAGAATTTGATTCAGGTATTTTCGGTATCAAAATTTGGTAATCACTAACTTCTTTCAAGTGTAAATAAAACCAAAATCATTGTGAGTAACACATGGTTATTTTTCTCGAATGTTGAAGTTTCCGAAGACAGTCTCGTGCAAGCAATGCGAAAAAGCTCCCTATCTTCTGCGTTTGTGCTCTTTCCGCATTTCTGCTAGGTAGCTATCTAAGTTTGACTTTATCCATAACCGTCTCTGAATAAGATCTTCCTTGGTTGATTCATCTAAGAGACACAGATACGCCTAGATTAAAATACTAAATTTACGAGAAATGGACGAAACCAGCACTTTGATAAGTATATGTAGTAGTCCAGAAGCCTCGACTCAAACCATAGAAGGAAACATGCACTTCATGGACAAATTCACGATGATGTTGTAGCGATAGAGTTCCTATGGTAATACGCAAACCTTTGATGAAGTGAAGCATTTCCTCTTACTAGTATAACAATAATAATGTTTAGTAATTACTATGCTGATCACACAAGCGAATATATGCCTACCTAGGTAAGTGATTCTATGATTCTATCATCTATCAATCCTCGGTTAAGCCCTAAAAAAAAGGTGTGTTGCTGTATACAAAATGAAGTTAAACAAATTTACCGATGTTTAGCCACGAATCAATAGGAACTCTGAGGGAGTTTCTTGTCAAGTAAGCTGCGTCTTCCCAAGAATACGGAGCTTTCTTCACCTTGTATCTCCAGAACCAGCAGCCATACCACAACAATAGCTGGAGAGCCAGGAATTTAGTCAGTGACCTACTTTAGTCTATAAACTAAGGTTGAATTTTTTTATAGATGGTACAATAACAACACGATCAAACACTCAGCTATACCAACATATTTGGTATCACTAAATTAATTAACCCGAAATTGCAGCTATTTTAGCGTGATAGCTGGTATTCTGACCTTGCCAATCGTGTAGGGGAGAAGAATGAAACGGACACCAACTAATTCCCAGATGGATGGCTTTTCAGCTCCCTTAATGTCCAACTCAAGCTCTTTGCTGAGATCTTCCTCCTTTTTCCTACAGTCATATGGGTAATTTCTATTGAGAAAAACAAAACCAAATTGATCCATGTGTGGTTAATGTAACAAAAACCACACTGCTCTGTGTGCCTAATGTAAACAAACCACAATATCGGAGTCAAATTTTATGGGCTAAAACTGAATAATGTAAATGCCGCATACTTGTCCATTTGCCTGTTACTCTTCTTCTTATTTGTGGTCCCTCCACTCCGTTCAAGTTCCAATGACCGCAGTCT
This sequence comes from Hibiscus trionum, assembly GCA_030270665.1. Taxonomy (NCBI): domain Eukaryota; kingdom Viridiplantae; phylum Streptophyta; class Magnoliopsida; order Malvales; family Malvaceae; genus Hibiscus; species Hibiscus trionum. The sequence continues at coordinate 1,225,130 of BSYR01000014.1, forward strand.
GTTTTTGTAAGCAGGTGTCTTCTTAACCATATCTACAGCCTGAATCCAGAAAAGGGAAAGCAGAAGAAACAAATAAAGGGTCAAACGAAGGGGAATGAAAGCATTTCTATGTGACATACTGGAAATAGTTATGCTACAAAATTCTCCTATGATGCTTTTTTAGTATCATAACTAGCAGCAAGCTGTTTGAAATTTATTGGTGCATTTGGAAAACGCTGAAGAGAGGAGGGTAGAGTTGAATCTTTGTTGCTGACTCTCTACCCTTGGGGTGACAAGCAGTAAGCTAAGCTTGCGTTGGTGGCATATATTTTCGAAGATATGACAAGTGCCATTGCAAAATACTGTCACATTGCAAAAAGTTCAGTCTTCTAAGTGATATATCTATCAATATCAAGCACGTCCGGAAACATTGACATTCCAATTTCCGAAAGTAGCAATATTTAGATAATACTTGATGGTAACCCACCTGATTATACCTGGTCAACCGGTTGAAGTATTGAAACACTGAAAGAATCAGAAGAACACCGACCAGGACTGCACGTGTATCCTAGAAAGCATGCATGAAGGACAGAAAGAAACAAGTAAATCCAAAGCCCTATTCGAAACCAGAAAAAAAACTTAATAACTGCAGATATAATAAAATAATCCTCACCGTTTTGTGACCATAATATGCACGGTAGTAACGAGCAGTATTGTAGAACACCTAAAAGAATCGGATATTTGGTGATTAATTTTACAGAGTAAGGTCAACTGCAGTGAAATCAAATGATCCAATATAGTAACAAGAGTGATAAAGCCATAAGAAAAAGAACACAGTTCACATATCACAGAGCACAATATATTTCCAAAATTCCTTAATACAAAAACTTAAAATTCACCTCCTCCGGATGTGCAATTGCATAATCATACTGCTCCCTTGTAGCTTCATCTTTCAATATCTGCAACCAAAAATCCACATTATAGGGAAAAACAAATCAGAAAATCACAAATTCAATGTAACGCAGAAGAAGAAACAGCAAATTGAGAGAGAAGGGATTGAACTAGCTACCTCATACGCATTGGCAATTTTCACAAAAACCTTTCTCGATTCCGGATCTGGATTCTTATCCGGATGACTAAAAAGAAAAAGAATAGAAATTCTAGCTGAAGACACAATTAAATCAATAAAGAGATCGAAGCTTTTTCTATATAAAAAAGAAACACTCACTATTTCAAGGAGAGCTTGTAATAAGCTTTCTTGATCTCCGAGGCATTAGCAGTTTGAGAAACCCTATAGAACATGAAAGTAAAGTTAAAATTAAGAAGAAGAAGAAAAATTGAACGGAGAGAGAAACTTGAGACGGGGCAGACCCTAGGAGATCGTAGCAATCGTCTTCTTCGCAGTAAATGGCGGTCGACGGTGAGATGCAGAGAGATACAACGAGCGTCAATACGACTGCGCACCACCGTATACTTGCCGGTGGCGCCATAATTTTTCCCTCTTCTCTGCTTTTCCTGTGAAATGCCTTTGTTTTTTTCGCAGTTAGAAGATTATGTTGAAATTGATAAGGTGAGATGAAATCGATAGGATGAAATCGATAGGAGTGAAAGACGAAATGAAAGGGAAGAGTAAAAGAACACGTGCAACTATTTTATTTATTCTGAATTGATTTTACAAGGGTAAAAGGAGTTTATATTTATACCAGTATAAGACTTAAAAAAAGAATAAAAGAAATACAACTTATACCGGTATAAGACTTTAAAGAAAGAATAAAAGAAATAAAACTAACTAATTAAACAACCTTAGCTGTCAACCAGCTAACTTAACAAACTCAATACCCCCTCAAGTTGAGGCATAAAGGTTCTGAATGCCCAACTTGAGAACCATGGTCTTGAAAGAAGGAGCATGTAAGGCTTTAGTAAAGCAATCTGCAAGTTGGTGTTGAGTGGAGATAGGCAGCAATGTAATTACTCCTTTTTGAACCTTTTCTCGTATCAAATGGCAATCTATGTCAATGTGCTTTGTCCTCTCATGACTAACAGGGTTTTCTACAATTTTAATGGCAGAGAGATTATCACAAAACAAGTTTGCAGATGAAGAAAGAATGTTTAAATCATTTAAAAGATAAAGCAACCACTGAATTTCACAGGTGGCAGAAGCCATGGCCCTGTATTCTGCTTCACTGGAAGATCTTGAAACAGTGGCCTGTTTCTTTGACTTCCATGAAACTAAAGATTTGCCAAGGAAGATACAATACCCTGTAACAGACCTCCTAGAGTCAGGACACGTAGCCCAATCAGAATCAGAAAACCCATTAAGTTTTAAATCATTATTAACTGGAAAAAATAAGCCTTGACCAATAGACCCTTTTAGATATCTTAAAACCCTATGTGCAGCAGCAAGATGTATGTCAGTAGGAGAAGATAAGAACTGGGATAGCTGTTGCACAGCAAAAGTGATATCAGGTCTGGTATTAGTTAAGTATAAAAGCTTACCTATAAGCCTTCTATATGCAGTTATATCAGCTAGAGGAGTTCCTTCTTCCTTAGACAAATTATGTTTAGCTAAAAGAGGTGTAGACACAGGTTTAGATTCAAGAAAACTTGTTTCTTTGAGAAGTTCTAATGTGTACTTCTTTTGACACAAATTGATTCCATCTTTAGATCTGGCTACTTCTAATCCTAGGAAATACTTTAAGTCTCCTAGATCTTTGATCTTAAAAGTGTTATGCAAAAAATCCTTCACAACATGTATTTGATCTTTATTAGGACTGGCAATTATGACATCATCCACATAAACAGCAAGAACAATAAAATCAGATGCAGTACCTTTAATAAAAATAGAATTATCAGAAACTAACTGCTTATAACCTTGAGATAATAAAGACTCAGTTAACCTAGCATTCCATTGCCTACTAGCCTGTTTGAGACCATAAAGACTCTTCTTAAGCTTGCAAACAAGTTTAGAAGACTGAGGTAAAAAACCAGGTGGAGGTTTCATATAAACCTCTTTATCTAAAAAACCATGTAGAAAAGCATTGTTGACATCTAGTTGCTGCAGAAACCAACCCTTTGCAGCAGCAACAGCAAGGATAGTTCTAATACTAGTCAACTTAGCTACAGGACTAAAAGTATGCAAATAGTCTAAACCAGGTTGCTGAGTATAACCCTTAGCAACTAGCCTAGCTTTATATCTATCAAGGGACCCATCTGACTTTAATTTAGTTCTATAGACCCATTTACAACCAATTGCAACCTTATCAGGTGGTAAAGAGACTAACTCCCATGTATTATTATTCTGTAAAGCTTGTATTTCTTCATTCATTGCTGTTTTCCAGCAATCATGAAGAATAGCATCTTTATAAGATTTTGGCTCACTTAATATAGTATTATTCAAAACATAAGAATAATAATCAGAAGATAGAGAATCATACGATAGCACCTGAGAGACATTATGTGGAGATGTGTATGCACCGGGTAAGGTAACCTGATAATCTTTGAACTTCTGTGGAAGATTAACAGCTCTTGAAGGTCTCTTGGAAGGAACCTTTTGCAAATTTTGCATTGAAGAGGATCCTGTGTCATTATCATCAGGAACAAAGTCAGAACTGTTATTAGAATCTGGATTAGTATTAGAAGAAGAATTAGAACTCACAACCTGAGGAACCAGGGAAGAAGGGGCAGTGTCTGAAACTGTCGAAGGGTCATCAAACAAAGAATTTTCATGTAAAGGAAGAACTAGACCAGATTCAGTCATTTTTCCTTTTTGAAAAGGAAAGGAATTTTCAAGAAAAGAAACATCTCTAGAAACAAAGACTTCTTTTATTTCTAAGTTATACAAACGAAACCCTTTTACATTTTTCGGATACCCAAGAAAAATGGCTTTAACAGATTTAGAATGCAGTTTGGTTTGAGGCTTAGGCAAAATTTTAGCAAAAGCAAGACATCCAAAAGTTTTTAAATGAGAAAGTTGAGGTTTCTTGTTAAACAAAGTTTCATAAGGAGTAGAATTATGCAAAACAGGAGTTGGAGTCAAATTAATTAAGTAAACTGCATGCAGAACACAATCTAACCAGAAAAACAAAGGAAGGTTAGATTGAATTCTTAAAGAACGAGCAACAGAGAGTAAATGCTGATGTTTTCGCTCAACTATAGCATTCTGCTGAGGAGTATAATTACATGAAATTTGATGTAACACTCCTTTTTGTTTAAAAAAATCTGTCATATTTAATTCCTTAGCATTATCACTTCTAAAAATTTTAATCTTCTTAGAAAACTGAGTCTCAACCATACTGTAGAATTCCTGAATAGCACTGCTAACATCAGATTTGAGTTTTAAAGGGTATATCCAAGTGTATCTACTGTAGTCATCCACAACAGTTAAAAAATACTTAAAACCATATATGCTAGTCACAGAAAAAGGTCCCCATATGTCTAAATGGACAAGATCAAAGCATGAGTCAGTTTTAGAAGTACTAACAGAAAAGGGAAGTCTTTTTTGCTTAGCAAGATGACAAATGTGACAATTAAGATCAGAAATTTCAGACGAACTAGCAGGAACATTTTTATTCAATTCAGCAAAGGATTTCATTCTAACATGTGAAGGATGGCCAAGCCTATTGTGCCAAAGTTTAAAACTAACAGAGTTACAATGAGATTCAACAGAAGTAAAAGGCTTAACAGAAGTAGATTTAAAGGAAAAAGATTCAAAAGTGTCTAACTGGTATAACCCACCCTGCTGCTTAGCTATACCAATCATCCTCCATGCTAGAACATCCTGTAAAATACAAATATCTGCATTAAAAACTAATGAAATATTGGCTGTTGCCAATTTAGATACTGATACTAAGTTAAAAGCAAAATTTGGAATGTAGAAAACATTATATAAAACCAGCATAGAATTAAATTGCACAGTTCCAATAAAAGGAACTTGAATTAACTGCCCATTAGGTAGTTTGACAAACTTATCAGAAACAACACACTTATCAGTAAAATAATCAAGATTATTTATTATATGGTCTGTTGCACCAGAATCTAAAATCCAAGATGAAGAATCAAGATAAACAGATGAATTGAAATTATTGAAGACCATACCTGTTTCTTGAGAAGGAATGTCAAAAGCAGCAGTCAAGGCATTAACCTTTGACTCTGGAACAGAGGACTGGTTTCTTTCTTGTAAAAGAGACAAGAGGGCCTCATACTGATCCTTAATAAAACCAGTAGATGCCAAGGCACTACACTGATTGTCAGGGTTAACAGAAGAATCCCCAGAACAATGAACATTATTTGCTTTTGAAACAACATTCCTATTTCTATACCCAGGAGGAAATTCATGTTTCTTGTAACATCTATCAACAGTATGCCCATATAAACCACAGAAGACACAAAGGGGACGTTTGCTATTAGCAAGATTCGCAGGAAACCTCTTATTACACTTAGACTCAGATCGACCAGAAGACTCAGAATTCTTGGAATTAGATTCGAATTTACTGGCAAGCAAAATGCTAGAATCAACAGAAGAGGTTAAAGATCGTTCATGTTGTAAGACAATGGAAAAAGCCTCATTAACAGTAGGGATAGGTTTCATCATTAACAACTGAGATTTAGGAACTGAAAAATTCTCCCCTAACCCTCGAAGAAACCGAAGCAAGAAATCTTGCTTTCGGTATTTAATAGCAGAACACTCACAAGACAAAAGAGGACGAAGATTTGAAATCTCATCCCAAATCATTTTTAACTGAGTGTAATATAAGGTAACGGAAAGATTACCTTGACTCAAAGAGTAAAACTCATGGAGCATATCTGAAACCCTAACAAGATCGTCCTGGTTGAACCGATCGAACAAATCTTTCCACAGTTCGGACGCCGTGTCAATCCAAAGGACGCTCTGGGCGATATCCGGGCTCAAAGCTCTCTGCAACCACGAAAGCACTAGGTTATTACACTTAACCCAGGAAGTAAATCGAGAATCAGATTTGACGGGTTCTTTGATTGAACCGTCAACAAAGTCAAACTTGTTCTTTGATATCAAAGACATGCGCATCGATCTAGCCCACGCGTGGTAATTGCTGCCGTTGAGAAGAGAGGAAGACAAAATCAGCGCGGGATTTTCATTGGGGTGAATATAAAATTCACTAGCAGGATCATCGGCCTTGAAAGGACGGCCAGAATCAGCGGAATCGGAAGGAAAATCAACTGATACCATGATGAAATTGATAAGGTGAGATGAAATCGATAGGATGAAATCGATAGGAGTGAAAGACGAAATGAAAGGAAAGAGTAAAAGAACACGTGCAACTATTTTATTTATTCTGAATTGATTTTACAAGGGTAAAAGGAGTTTATATTTATACCAGTATAAGACTTAAAAAAAGAATAAAAGAAATACAACTTATACCGGTATAAGACTTTAAAGAAAGAATAAAAGAAATACAACTAACTAATTAAACAACCTTAGCTGTCAACCAGCTAACTTAACAAACTCAATAGCTTATAACAGATTGCTTTGCTGTAGTTAAAAACATACATACTTATGTATATTAGTATTACCACTAGAGGCGGCAAACGGATCAGTTTTTGGTTCTGATATCATTCGGTTTGTTTCGGGTTCAGTTCGGTTTGGTTTCAGTTCGATTCTATTGTTCGATTGATTTTCGGTTCGGATCAATTTCTGGTTGATAGAAGATCGGTTGATTTTAATCAAATTTTTAGGTTGGTCAGTTTTTTTACACCCTTTATATGACTTTATAAAGTCAATATATTTGACTTTGTTGTGAGTTGTGCGATTGTTCATATCTCATCTTTTTTATTTCTATTAATATCTTTTATTTATTTCGGGTTGTCTTCGGTTCGGGTCTATCGGTTCGGGTCCATTTCGGTTCAACTAAAAACCAGTTCATTTTTGGTTCGGCTTCGGGTTTCGGGTCAAATTTCGGGTAAGCATGTTCGATTCAGTTTTGGGTTCGGTTCGGGTAAATCGATTCGATTTTCGGATCTCTGGTCAAGTTTGTCAGGTCTAATTACCACATTTGACCCATCTGTGTCAAAAAGTCAACGAATTCACTGATTTAAATTTTGGGCCGGATATATGTTGGGTCCAATTATAAAAATATCAGGAAAAAAATTGTTCCGATAAAGATTTCGACTCGATTCATAATATAAACTATAAAAATTATACAACGCTTCTTACATAAATTATAAAATTTAAATTCTAAATATCTAACCCTAAAATTTAAAGTCTAACCCTAACTCATAAATCACAAACCCTAAATTAAACCCCTAAAATTTAACAAACTTGTGTATCAAAATTTTTCTCATATAATTACGGATACGGAAGGTTTTCAATTAGAAAATTTTGGGCTGGACGCCCATGGTATGGTCTATTGGGCCACCAAATATAGGGTTTAAACCCAATGTTTTGAGTAAATATGGGCCAGGGTGCGAAGGTCTAACTGACTGGGTTCTCGAACACGAGCCCACTTTTCTTTCTATAAAGGTTAAAGTACGCTCCAAGTCCCTATATTCTTTGTACATTTGGAATTTAGTTCTACTTTTCTTTTTGAAGGTTGGTCTTACTTTTATTTCTAAGAATTTAGTCGATCTACTTTTTAGATTTAAAATTCAAGTTTAACTACTAACTTCATTAAAATTCTTCTGTTAAATTTATTAATGTGATGTATTGGAATAAATAAAATATTGGCTTTGAAGTCATGCAACCAAAAATGATTTTTTTAGTGACTTAAATTTAATGGCAGAATTTCAACGGGTTAACAATTGGACTTGAATTTTTCTAATTCAAAAGGTAGAGGGACTAAATTCTAAATGTATAAAAAGTATATAGATTGTGCATATTTTAACTTCAAAGTGTAAACATGTTTATACTTACTACATTGACAACTTAGATATGATTTGTTAAAAAAATAATGTCAATGAAATTTATGAAGACTATTTCTCTATTATCGCGTTAGATCCAATTTATCCATGCAATAAATACACATGTGGCTATAATCTGATCCATATATTTTAAGGACCAATTACAACATTTTAAAATTTGAGAATCACTTTGGAATCTAAATCATAGTTTGAGGATGTCTACAATTAACCACTTAACCCTTCTATAACTAATAGTTCATAATATTATATTCAAATATTTAAACTCGATTTAATTCGATCTTATTGGTGATTTAGGTAAATAATGTGAAATTTGCTTGTTGCAAGGATGGAGAAATAATTATATTAGAAGACGGAGATAAGAGGTTTAACCCAACAAGTGTTTCAGTTAGGGGTGTGCAAAATAAATTATAACCGTTAACCGTAATCGTTAATCGGTATAACCGTTTATTTTATAGGTTAATTAACCTAACCGTTAAGGTTAAACGGTTTCGGTTAACCGAACCGCTAAAAAGGACGGTTAATAGTTAACCTATAGGTACTTTGTTTTAACTAAGTATAAAGTTTGTGTTTAAAATTTTTCTATTTAAGTTATTTTTTTAAAAAAAACAATACAATATTTATCGGAGAGATATATTTATTATTCTAAAAAAGAAATAATGAACATTTGAAAAGAAAATCGTAATAGGTTACATGTTAACATGTAACTGATCCGTTCCTTAACGGTTATTCACTATAATGGTTAACCATTTAAAAAATTAACGGTTAAGTCACGAATAATAACCGCTATAATGGTTAACCAACCGTTTAAGCTAAACGGTACGGTTAACCTACCATGAACACCCCTAGTTTCGGTAGAAAAGTGAATGATATTTATCCTAGGAGACACATGTTCATACCACTTTATTTACAAGGTGTACCGTGTATGACTATTGTCAAAGGGTTAAAAATATGTATGAACATGATTTATATTCAATATATTGCTTTAATTTTTAAGGTTTAGGGATTTAATTCAGGGTGTGGACATGTGTGTTTAGGTTTAGGGACTTTAAAACCTAAACCTAAATCCTAACCTCTAAACACTAAATTAAATCCTAAATCATAAATTCTAACAATTATCCCTAAATTTTAACCCCTAGACACAATCCTTAAACAATACACCCTAAATTAAATCTCTAAACCCTGGTTCCCCAAGGCTTTGCCATGACTAATTCGGATCGGCTCGCATCGCACACTTAACTTTGGTGGATGAGTCTCCCAGCAAAGATTTTTTGCATACGCAATATCTCGAACTCGAGACATGTTTAAGCGATATCAATCTGCTTACCACTTAGAGCGCTGTTAGTACCTGAATATTATATTTAAATAGTAAAAACGTATTAAGAAGGAATACAAGTGTGAATAACTAAAGGCCAAAGCCACAAGCTCTTGGGGTTTGCCCCGCTTAATTGCGCATGACAATCATGGCAATGTTTACAGAAACTAGCACTGATGAAAAAATCATTAGTGTTTTGAGCTTTTTAGACTTCTTGTTTTTCAGGTTTGTCCATCACAATAATAGTTTTCTTGTTGGAGATATTTTCTCATCTTTTGTTATTTTTGGTATCAAATTACGAATATAAATTCTACGTTTCTTTCTGTGTCCCTATTTATGTTTATACTAAAAATTTTAGTTTAAGATTTAGGGTTAAGGTCTAAAATTAGTGATTATGATTAAAGTTTAAAAAATGTGGGGTAAGGTGTATTTTTTGAGTTTATGGTTTAAGATTTAAAATTTATAATTTAGAGTTAGAATTTAAAATTTAATTTATTAGTGTTGGGCATAGAAAGAGTCACCGAAAAGGATAGATGTTTTTTGTCCATCAAATTACATCAAATTAGAAATTATTTAGAGGAAAAAATATGGTCGAAAATGATTGTTTTTAGCTCGACTTCAAACTCATCTAAAACTCACATGAATATTAGACACTAGAAGTCTCAAGTAATTTTTTTGACAAATATTATTTAATCTTAATTCCAGCTAGAGGGGAGGGGAAGGAGGCTCTAAGGGAAGAAATGGGTGTTCTTAGTGGGTCTAGAATTCATGACCTAAGAGAAATGAGATAACAAAGATGAGCAGCTTGACCAACTGGTCAAATGTGCTTGCTCGTCTCAAGTAAATTTTGTTTGACAAATGTCAATTCTAATCCTAATCCTACCTAGAGGAAAAAGGAAGTGCAACTCTAGAGGAAGAAAGGGGGCACTCTTAATGGGTCTAGAACTCATGACTTAAGGAGATAAGAGAGAACAAAGATGAACAGCTTGACCAACCGACCAAATATACTTGCTCATCTCAAGTAAAATTTTGAGTTCAAGTCTTATAATGAAATTAAAAGAGTATATCATATGCTTATGATCCGGATTTACTCGGCTTTGAATTTTAATCGGAACCTAACGTAACTATCGGTTCAATGCATGAGATTAAAATGTTTCTTTTCATGGGGGTGGGTGTATACTTTTCCTACCATTCTAATTTCTAACAAGATTGACTAATTATAACCCCAACTACTAGGAGACAAGTCCCTGTCAGAAGCACTTGAAGGAATCGAAGACCCCGGCAATGGCACATGATCTGTTGAGCAGGTCGGCATGGGGCGTCGATGCCCGAATTGCTCGCGTGCCCAAATTATTAAAATTGGAAAGCTCATGGAATCATTGGGGGGACTCTTTAATGATTGAGTGGGAATACAAGATTTAGACCATCAATTTATGTAAGAGTGAGCACCCAACAACGACATGACCTGCAAACCCCATCCCATCACACAAACATTGAACCATTTTCAGTGCTCACTACCGCAACATTCTCGCCCCACGATCCTCAAAGTCTCGAGAAATATTGATCATGTCGATTCTACTCTTTCAATTAAAATCAACAGTTGAATCCAGTCACAGTAGAAAAACGGATGATGTTCATCTTAAAAGACCCGAGTTCAAATCGTTTTATCTGCAAGGTGTGTGCATTGTCAAGGGGTTAAGAATATGTATGAAGAGTTAATTGCAGTATATGTCCCTAAATTATGACTTTCATTCTAAATTAGTCTCTAAACCTTTAAACTTTCTAAATCTACCCTCAAACTATGTCTCTCATTCTAAATTGATCCCAAACTTTTGAACAGTCCAATTACATCCCCAAACTATAACACTCATTCTAAATTGGTCTCCAAACACTTGAACATTCCATTTCATTCCCAAAACCCCTCAAATTATTAGTATGAGCTAATCATGTCCCATTTTCATAAAATCATTTTAAAAATATTCATTGTCAAATAAAATTTTTAGTTTGAGGATGAAATTGAAATGTTTCAGAAGTTTGGGAATTAATTTAGAATGAGAGTTATAGATTGATGATAAAATTGAAACATTTAAAAGTATATGAGTATCAATTTAGAATGAGGGTAATAGTTTGATGATGTAATTGACCTGTTTAAAAGTTAGGGGACCAATATATAATGAGGATCATAGTTTGGGGACATGTGATGCAATTAAATCTAAAATGAATTTATATATTTATAGATATTTAATGAATTGTCTTACATATTTATATCGAATATTCATTATTCAGATTATTTTATTATGTAAAAAATAGATTTAGATATTAAAATAGATTAGAACGCAATAAGTGGTCCAAATAAAAAAAATGACATTTATTTTGAGGGATCTGGATTCAAATCGTTTTGTCTATAAGATATGTATAAATTGTCAAAGTATAAAAAATATGTATAACATATATTGCCTTGAGAAATGTTAAAATATATCAGTCACTATATGTTAAAAGTTATTTTTAATATACTAAATTTAGATATTTAAGATTTTTAAATGTCACACAAATAAATTAATTAATTTGAATTTGAATATAAATTATATTAAAAAATTATTTCCACCATCGCTTCATCATTTGCCATAACCAAGTCAAATTAGAGACCGGGAACCCTCTAGTAGGGATGTAAAAACAGGTAATCAGATGGATTTTAGGTCGAGTCTCGAATACATATTATTTTAAGTCGGTTTGATGTTTTGACTCGATTCGGGTCGAGTGCGGGTCAATTTCAGGTTAGGTTCATTGCGGGCCGAGTTTATTTCAAGTCGGGTCAAAACGGTTCGGGTCTGAATCAGATAATTGACGAGTTAATTCAGACTCGGATGGACTTCATGCCAGGTTCATTTCAGGTCGTTTTAATTTCAGGTCGAGTAATTTCAAGTCGGTTTCAATTCGGGTTTCGAATTCGTATTAAGTTTGAGTTTGGTACAATTAGTCGATAGACTTTGGGTTGAGTCATTTCGATTTTCGAGTGAATTATTTAGCGCCTTTCGACTTTCACGAACACGAATCACTTTAAAAACAAATATTATGGACTATAATAATAAAAATATCATCATATTAAAAACATTGGACTAAATTATATAAAAAATGAATAGGGGTCAATTTGGAATAAAAGAAATTTTTAGGGACTATAATAATATTAAATTAAAATTAAAAACATTGGACTAAATTACCAAAAAATGAATAGATGTCAATTTGAACTAAAAATAAAATTTTAGGGACTATAATGAAAAAAAATATCATCATATTAAAAACATTGGACTAGATTATAAAATTTTAAAATAAATAATGGTGAATTTGAATCCCTAAACCTCAAACCTCAACCCCTAAATCTTTTAGTCACTAACAATTAAAATACAAACCAAATCCCTAAACTAATCCCATAACTCCAACCAACCACTCAACTTAAAAACATTTACCCCTAAACTATAACAATCAATTTGACACATTTACACCTTAAACCCCAAACATGAACCCCAAATCTAGCAATCACTAATAATTGCAAACCGAATCCCTAAACTAATCTCATAACCCCAACCAACCAGTCAACTTAAAAACATTTACCCATAAACCCTAACAATCAACTTGACAAATTTACCCCTAAACCACAAACATGAACCCCTAAATCTTACAATCACTAATAATTAATGACTTAAAGTGCAAACTAAATCCCTAAACTAATAATTAAAGTGCAAGCATAATCTCTTAATCCCTAAACTAACCCCATAACCCAAACACTCAACTTGATAGGGTTGCCCCTAATCCCCAAACATGAACTCCTAATTTTTTTTATTCCGGGCTGAATTTAAAGGGTTACTTGGTAGAGTGAAAAATTAGAAGGAAAAAAATAGGATGAGAGATATTTTTTCTTACTCCTATACAAATAGTTTTCTCTCGAAATTAGGTGAAAATAGGGGAAAAAAGGTGAAAACTATCTCACTTTAATAATAAAATTATGAAATTATGTTTAAAAAATTTTAATTTAATTTTAATCATATTTATAATTAATATTTATAATTTTATTGCAATATTTTTATTATGATTTTATTTTGTTCAGTTTAATCCCTAAAATTTTTATTTAATCTAAATTTACCTTTATTTGTTTTTTTTATTTTATTATTAAATTAAACATCATTAATAAAATAAATTTTTGTATACTTTAGTCCCTAAAATATTTATTTAATCAAAAATTAAACCATATTTGTTTCTAATTTTTATAATCTAATCTAATATTTTTACTATGATTTTATTTTTGTTCAATTTAATCCCTAAAAAATTTATTTAATTTGGAATTGACCACTATGTTATAATTCAGTCCATTATCTTATAATAGCAAACTTTACATTTCAGTCACTAATTTTATAATTGCAATTAAGGACTTGTTTTAGCTCAAATTAACCTGAAACTTGGTCTATATGTCAATGATGATATTTATTTCATAAAGGGATGTTTAATTTCACATTTAGAAAAAACTGGACCTTGTATTTTATGAATGTTTTCAAAATGGCTCATAAACTACTTATTTTTTGCAATTAACACTCTATTTCAAATTCGATTTCAACACGAATTTACCATTAAGTCTAATTAGAATTAACGAGTCTAAAACGAACCTAAAATTGAGTTTTTAACTTAAAGTCCAACTTATGAATTATTTACATTTTAGTCTCTAAACCCAATTCGGTTAAATTTACTTCGATTTGAACTTTTTTAGCAAAAACAGACGTATACAATGTTTCTACTTATACTAAACTTTTTTATATAAGTTTTGAATGTTTTTTTGGGTTCAAATCTTGTAAAATTACCAAAATGTTTTTTTGTTAAACCGTTTATTTTCTAAAGTTTTTAAAGGTTTATTTTCTCGGTTACTTTAGTTAATTGTTTCCCCTATATGTTCATGTTGGTTGTTTACTTTCATGTAATCAAATATGCTTTTTTTAAAAAAAAAATTGTTTTGGGCCACAAATGGGCCATTGTAGCATTCGATATTCTGGTTGGATTCGTTTGTACCGTGTATTAGGTGTTACATTGACAGTCAAACTCTCGGGATTATATTATAAAAATATTAGACTAAATTATAAAAATTAGAAATAAATATAGGTTAATTTTGGATTAAATAAAAATTTTATGGTCTAAAGTGGACAAAAATAAAACCATATTAAAAATATTGGACTCAATTATAAAAAAATAGAAATGCATATAGGTCAATTTTGAATTAAAGAAAAAAATTAGGGATTAAATTGAACAAAAACAAAACTATATTAAAAATGTTAGATTAAATTATAAAAAATAAAAACAAATATGGGTCAATTTTAGTTTAAATAAAAATGTAGGGACTAAATTGAATAAAAATAATCAAATTAAAAATAAATTATAATTCTCAAAGCTTAATTTTCTTTCCTCTCACTCTTCTATTGTACCAAGCAATAGAGAGGAAAGAAAGTTATTTTCCTTTTAGTTTTCTATCCTTTCAATTTTCCATCACTTTAATTTTCTATCGTTCCAATTTTCTTTCCTCCGTACCAAGCAAAGCCTGAGTGTTGAAGTTGAGTCGGACTTGTAACAAAACACAGTGCAACAACAATGAAGGGATATTTTGCAGATGTGGTTTCATATCAAAGCATTGCACATGGAATCCCTTGACTCTAAAATTTTCTCAGGAAACAAGCAGACGTATATTCACCCGCTTTGTGTAAACGTATGTACCGACATGGAAAATTTATGTATTGGACACAAAAGCAATCATGTGGCATGTTTTCTCAGATTTTTTCCCCACAGAGTTTGAATAAAGTAGTCCTTCTCCTTCAACTGGTGCAGATTCAGCCAAGTATGTTTCAACATACACGCATGGCCACCAACACCCACAAATATTACATCAGAATTTCATTTGGTTCTCCTTCTTCCAAGTGTATATGTGTTTGGAAAAACATGACAGTGCGGCCATTTGCAATGTTTTCTCTGATAAACACATGAGACGCGTGTTCTTCTCTAAAAACATAAACTCTCAATCCCTCACTGTTTTTTTTCCTAATTATTTACGTCAATAATTATAATGATTGATGGGTTATATTATTTTTCCTATAAAAATATCTGCCCTTCCATCTTTTTCAGCTCTATATATACAGCTATATAACATCTTTGAGATCTCTATATATCAAGTTCGAAGCATTGTTTTCCATGTAAGTATAGTTTTTTTCAAATATATATATATATATATATATATGGCTAGAAGTAGACATTACGTTCATCTTTTGATTTTCATTTCATCTCCTTTTCTATGTTCACGCAGATAAATATAAATATATATATATAGCTCAGAACCTAATCAAGAACATGGTGGAGACTCAGAATGTTATGGAAAATATTAACCAGGTATGAGATGAGAAAATGTTTTCGTTACTGTCTGTATATATATATACTACTCCTATTTATATTTTCATGTCGGCTAGCTTTATATGTACAATTATACCGAATAGAAATTATCTATCTCTTTTCAGTGCTCCTTTCTATGTTCCACATTAAAAAAATTAAGTTTAGGGTTTAGGGAATTATGTTAGGGTGTATTTTTTAGGGTTTATGATTTAAAATTTAGGGTTAGAGCTTATAATTTAATTTTTTTAGTGTTGGAGCATCGAAAAAGGGCAGAAGACTTTTGTCCAATTAGACCTACATGTAAGGATGGAAATCGTGTACTCCTATCCTATGTATGCCCTTATTATGTTTCCACCAAAAAAACAAGGTTTAGGATTTAAAATTTAAAATTTAAGGTTAGACCTTAAAATTCAACCTTTTAATGTTGAGGCATAAAAAAAACAGAGATTTTTGTTTTACATGCAATTGTAGTCGAATAGGATGACAAGTATATAGTTGAAATGTGTCAAGCATAAATTTTTGAGAGAATCTAAAAAGTGAAAAAAAAATCATTTGTAACTTTTTCAGTATTTTTTTATGCCACAGCACTAAAAAATTAATTCTAAATTTAGGTCTTAAATTTTAAATCTTAAATCTTAAAAATACACCACACTCTCAATTTTCTAAACTATAATCTTAACACTTAATCTAATTTTTTAGTATAGGACACAAATAAAGGAGGAATTATATCGATATCATAGGCCCGGCTCGTCATATCATCCATAATCCAAACCAATAAAAATGATCTATTTCATTAATTTTTTCCATGTCACATTTTTATCAAGTGAATCTTCACTCATATTTACTGTAAATTAAATTAAAAAATAATTTTTACCAAGTGAAAATTTACTTATTAAAAATATGACATAAAAAAATAATAAAATAACTAATTTTTATTGGTTGGAATGACATGACGAGACGAACTTATAATATAATTTCTTCAAATAAAGACACCAAAACTGGACGGACAATTTTTATTACTAAAAGTATATACACATTACTAGAAATTAAAGCACATAATAGTGTAGTGTAGTTTAGT
The DNA here is from genome assembly GCA_030270665.1 of Hibiscus trionum. Classification (NCBI taxonomy): domain Eukaryota; kingdom Viridiplantae; phylum Streptophyta; class Magnoliopsida; order Malvales; family Malvaceae; genus Hibiscus; species Hibiscus trionum. The sequence continues at coordinate 1,241,806 of BSYR01000014.1, forward strand.
TATTGGTGTCATCTCGGTGAGGGACTGAGGTTGAAGACAATAGGAGGGAGATGACATTAAAACAATATTAAATCTATAAACATAAAATGGGATGGTAATGGAATGGGACAAGCATATGGTGTCAAATTTATCATGTTCTTTTTTCCATAAAATTTATCATGTTTTAGAACTCATACGTTTTGTTCTATCATCCATTCCATTTTACCATGGATGTATACTTTTAAAATTAGGGTAAAGTACATACATAGTCACTAAACTATACTAAAAAATACAATATGGTCATTAAATTTTCAAAAGTTATATAATATGCATTAAATTTTAGTTTTTGTTATAAAATAGTCTGTTAATTGTCGTTCATTGAATGAGGTGACAGTTACAAAAATTTAAATAATAACACATTTAATCTTTTATATTTACACATTCAATCAATTTAGTCCTAATTTAACTCTCATTCTTGATATCTAAATTGATTGAATGTGTAAATATTGAGCATTAAATGTATTGTTATACAAATTTTCGTAACTGTCATGTCACCCAATTAACAACAGTTAATGACTCAATGATTATTTTATAACAAAAACTAAAGTTAAATACACATCATATAACTTTTCAAAGTTTAGTGACCATTTTAGATTATTTGAGATAATTTAGTGAACGCCTAAAAATTATCATCGCTTCCATAGATATCAGATACAACCATCCCTGTCATATATATTTCTTTCTCACTGTTTGATTTCTTTTTAAAAGTACATATATAAATGTTTTTTTTTAGAAAATTGAACATGAAAAACTATATATTTTTCATTATTTAACGGTATAATGTCAAAAAAAATACTTCTGACGTTTGATGAATAATTATTTTGACCTTAAATTTTTTTGAAGTATTTTATCTCTCAACGTTTTATTTTAGATTAAAATGACCCTTTCGTGACTAAACATTGTCAGTCAACTGAAGATAAACAACTTGAAATGACTTGACAGAATGACACATCATCAGAAAAAATAATTTTATAAAATTACTCTTTTACTGACATGTTATTCTATAAAGTCAACACATTTGTTTATATTGCACTACTATGTCAGCCTGCATTGCTATGCAAGTTTGTCACATCATTTTAAGCCATTTAATATTAGTTGACTAATAGTTTGTATCCACATAGATGTCATTTTTAGTGGCAAAGCCACGTATAAAAGTGGGGTCGATTGTCCTTTCTTGATTTGTTAGGGTGTAGGATTTTTAAAGAGCTAAATAAGATTTTCAAAGAGTTAATATAATTTTTTTTTCATATGATATAATAGAATTGACCCTACTTGATTTGTTATGGTATGATGTCAACAATACTTATTTTAGTGGTATGAGAATCTCCGTGCTTCATACTCTATTTTGATCCCACTATATAGTAATCATGGCTCCGCCACTGGCCTTTTTGACTCAAAATAAAATATTGAGAGTTAAAATACTTCATGAATATATAAGTTAAAATAATTATTTGATCAAATATTAAATATTTTTTTAATTTTTTTAAAAGTCAGTTTTTAAAATGTCAGTCTAACACTTTTTCACATTATAACTTTTTAAAATGTAAATTATTGTAATCGATTAATATTCATCGGTTGGAAAAATTCATCACACTTTATCTTTCATGCATTTTTCAAAAAAAAAAAATTATTTTAAAATAAATCGATTCACAATCTATCAAATGATTACGAGTTTACCATCCCTATTCATCACCATTTGCTTAAAGGGGTGGTGGTCTTGATTTGATTTTAATGAAGAAATTTTATGATTTGGCACTCTAAAGCTGAATGCAGCAGTATTATTTTTTTTAACAGAAGTCGTTAATTTTATTTAGAGGAAAAAATATTTAAATTTATAATAAAAATTTATAATTATTATCGTAAACTAAATATATAATGTAGATATCTTCTTAAAACATGAACACAAAAAACTAATTATTTTAGATCATACAAAGACTATATATGGAAAAGGTTAAAAACTTAACTAAAAGTCTCAGACGAAATATAGATACAAACAAATCTGATTGCATCGCAAACGAACGGCACAAGTGATTAAGCTACTAAAAGACTATCAAGAACTACAAACCAAAACCGAGAGTCATGAAAAACTATTCACGAACGAAATCATGTATCTAAATTTAATCCAAAGTCTATAGCAGGGAAGATCAACATGATAACAAATAAGGGCTATTTTAATCAGCCGTGACGATGTCAAATTCAATTCTGAGAATAAAAATTAGATAAAAAAGGTTCAAACGACTGAAAAAAGCCAAAAGCGTGACATAAATGCAAAAAAAAACGTGTCATTATAAATCTTATTTAGTTCTGATTTAAGCTGATTTAATTATTAAGTTATTTATACGGTTTGTTGAAATTAGATTATACAATTCATTATTTATAATAATCGGTTCTACCTATATATTTTTTCTTTTAAATTGAGTCTAGTTGTTTCATGGGAAATCGTTCATTTCTTTGAATAAAATTTTGAGTTAATTGTATCATACATCCCTAAATTATTATTTTTGTTTTAAATTGCTTCCTAAACTTTTAAATGTTTAAATTTCATCATCAAACTATAGATCCATTCCAAATTAGTCACCAAACTTTTTGGATGTTCAAGTTTTATCCCAAAACTATGACACTCATTCTAAATTAGTTTTCAAACATTTAACATTTCAATTTCATCATCAATTATCGTTCATGTCACATCATATTATTACAAAATACACAAAAATATTTATATATAAAATAATATTTTTTATAATAATTTTATTAACACGAGTTATGATTAACATAAACTTTAAGAATGAAATTGAAATCATATTTATCATTAGGCTTACACTTGGTCGACACATGTAAGACATATTTATCATGTAGGAAGTTGGGCAATTACTGTTTTGATGATTAATATGGCAATACAAATAGGATGTATAATCTAGAGCATAGGGAATGGGTTTGGAAATGGCATTTAGCATTGTCATTAACATTAATATTATTAATTAATATTAATGTTAATCATTATTATATGAATGTATTGTTGGAGATGCATTCCGACATGGAATAAGGTCCCACTCATTGAATGCATTTTGCATGGGTCACTTCTCTTGTAGCTGTCATTGAACATTGACATTTATTATTACCTTACACCCTCTCCTTTTACTGACAAAAATTTTATGCTTTTTTCGGTATTATTTTCATGTCTCAATATTAAAATATTAAATTTTAAACAATAATTTTTAAGTCTTAAATCTTAAATTTTGAAAAATATATCATATTTAAATTTTAATTTTAAACCCTAATTTTAAACTTAAATTTTTAGTGTGGACACAAATAAAAATATCAAAAAAGGATAGAGAATTTTTATTCCTCACTTTGCATTTTATGAAATCTAAACTTAAACTCTAATTTATCATAATTTAAATCTATATGTCATAAAAAGTTTAAATTTTAATTAGATCGTCAATAAAATATAAATTTAAACTGTTGATGTTACACTAATTTGTTATAGTATATAAATTGTTGATGTTCCATCAATTCGTCAGCTTTTGTCACAATTATTCAACTTTAGAAGAGATTTTACCTTTTCATAATCATAATCTTTGTTTCATAATTGGCATAGAATAATGGGGAAACAAAATGTTGAGAATCCAAAAACCTATGATTTCATTGGAATATCGGGTTAGTAAGAAAATAATAAGAGTAAAAATACACATATGATCACTAAAGTATATGTTGAAATCTTTTTTAGTCACTTAATCTTCAAAAATTATGAAATAATCATTAAAACTTTGATTCACTTACAAAACGGTCTCTACTAGTGATACGTTTTCATTAAATTTTGATACGTTTTAATAACTATTTTGTAATATTTGAAAATTTTAATGACAATCTCGTAATCGAATCAAAAGTTTAACGACTTTTTAATTTTTAAAAGTTTAATGGCTAAAAAGATTATTTCAACATAGTTTAGTGACTATTCATGTAGTTTACTCAAATAATAATATATAAAATAAAGAAAGTGCAAGAAGAAGAATGTGGAAAGATGATAAACATAAAAAAATGTACAAAGATATATACAATAAATATAGATGCCTCCTAGTTCTAACATAAAGACATGCAATTCAGATTTGTCTCCAATGTCCAAAAACATTTTCATCCAAAGGAAACAAAAAAAATCCTATATTGTCTCAACTCAAATCCTTCTTTGTCTCTTTACATACTTATAGTACTTGGCCATTGTTAACCTTTATTCTCTCTTTTTCAACCTTTGCTTCGAGATCAGCCCGTAGGGATGATGGATTCGGACCCACCATTCCATGAAACCTACAAGACTCTTTTGGCCGTAGAAGAATCATTCACGGCCAAAATATCTCGAAACAACCTCGACCGTCACACTGCGGTCGAGGAACACGAGCTTCCGTTGATCGATCTAAGCCGCTTAGGTCTCGAAGACGAGGCCGAGAAGGAGGGTTGCAAGGAGGAGATAGCTAGGGCTGCAAATGAGTGGGGTTTTTTCCAAGTGATTAACCATGGGATCTCAAGGGACATATTGGATAAGATGAGGGAAGAGCAAGTGAAAGTGTTCAAGCAACCTTTTCACAACAAGTGCAGGGAAGACAAGTTCATGAATTTCTCCGCAGGTAGTTACCGTTGGGGGACACCAACAGCTACTTCGCTAAGGCAGTTGTCATGGTCTGAAGCTTTCCACATTCCCATGACCGATATCTCGAGCTTTAGTGCCTTAAATACCACTTTCAGGTACTTACAGAACCTTCCTTAATCTTCATGGCTAGACAGTTTATAGAATCAAGCTGTTTTATGTCTTGTTTAGGACAATGAATATCTGCTGAGATTGCATGTCGGCATAGCTTAGCTATAGTTTTGTTGTTGAATTTGTAAAACGATGGGACAACACAACAAGGATCAAATCCATAGTCTTTTCTAGATTTCGACATTGATGTAGCATTATTTAGAGTGTTTTAGTCTAAACTTTTCAATTATTATAGCATACATTCACATCGAACTTTGCATATTAAAGGGTTTTTTTTCTCTGAGATCCGCTAATTGATCGAGTGACTAATAATATTTATGTTACTTTATCTCATCTCATTTGACCTTGTAATGTGTTAACCAGCTCACCGGTGGAACTGTTTGCCACAAAAGTTGCCAATCTTGCTCAGAAGTTAGCCCAAATTCTGGCAGAGAAATCAGGTCATAACTCCACTTTCTTCCAGGAGAATTCTTTGCTGAACACTTGCTATCTCCGACTGAACAGATACCCGCCGTGCCCCGTCCCGTTGTTCGGTCTAATGCCACACACCGACAGCGATTTCCTCACCGTATTGCACCAAGACCAGATTGGAGGATTGCAGCTAGTGAAAGATGGCAAATGGATTGCAGTTAAACCCAATCCCGAAGCTTTATTCATCAACATCGGAGATTTATTTCAAGTAATTCATATTACAACACAAATCCTTTACCACTACACCAACAATTTGTCGATGTGTTTCGTGCGAATTAGTTAGCTATTTATTGTGCAGGCATGGAGCAATGATTGTTACAAGAGTGTGCAACACCGTGTGGTGACTAATCCGACGAAAGAAAGGTTCTCGGCTGCGTATTTCCTTTGCCCGTCGTACGAGACCGTGATAGAGAGTTGCGGCAAGCCATCGGTTTATAGAAGATTTAGCTTTAAAGAATACAGACAGCAAGTCCAGGAGGATGTTCAAAACCATGGTTATAAAGTAGGGCTCCCAAGGTTTCTTGTATAAAATATATTCACCTAGTAAATATTTATGGCTTCTTGCTATATAGTTAGAAGTTAGTAGGTTAGGTCATTGTGAATTATAGTGATTGGCAAAGGACTTGAGTGTTTAAAAGCCCATTAATTGGTGGGCTGGCTTGTCCTTGGTCCACAAGACCCAATGTGTGGGTTTATTTCTGATTTCAGTCCCTCTACTATGATGAAATTCAATATGATTTGGTCATTATAACTTTATAATGTCATTAAGTGAAATGTGAAATGCTTTTTGAAGCAATTTAAGTATTCGATTGATAAGTAAATTCATTGTTGGTTGAACATTATTGATTGAATTTTTACGTGACCCGATTTTACGATCGGATGAAACAACTAATAATATTATTGCATTGAATTATTGACAGGGTCGTATTTAGGCCCGAGCAGAAGGGGCAACTGTCAAGAGCTAGAATTTTTGTTTTGTACTATATTTATAAAAAATATTTTTATATTAAATATAGGGTTCAATTATTTTCAATACTTGTTATTATAGGGCTAATTTTTTCTCAATATTTATTATTAGGGTTATCTCATAAATTATTTTTTTTTATAATATTTGTTATTAAGTGTCTAATTTCCTCCAATGTTTCTTATCCTGAACACTCTTAAATTTTTTTTCTAATACTTATTATTATGGGCCTATTTTTTTCAATTCGTGTTATTATGTGACCAATTTATTTTCAATATTTATTTTTAGGGGCGTACTATTCAAATTCAATTTTTCTAATATTTATTTGTTATTAGGAGTGCGATTTTTTAAATACATTTTATTAAGAGCCCAATTTTTTCAATACATTTTATTAAGGGCCCAATTTTTCAATACTTTTTTTATCAAGGGCCTATTTTTTTCAATACTTATTATTATGAAGCTACTCTTAATTTTTTTTTTCAACACTTGTTATTGGGGACGATGATTTAAATAACGTTTCGCAACAATTTTGTCAACACTAACATGTGTTATTAATAATTCACAACCACGATACTCGCAGTTACCACAATAACATCCACTATGTCCGCAATCACAATAAACGCAACGCAACCGAGAACATGACCGCAACCGTAATTTAAATCCTTGATCATGGGCCATTTTTTTATTCTCCCTAGAGCCACCAAAATCTCAGAAACGGGTATTGCACTACACGCCCACAAAATATTATCCTCATTCTAGATTGACCCATAAATTTTTTAATGTTATAGTTTCATCCTTAGACTATGATCCTCATTCTAAATCGTCCCATAACTTTTTGAACATTCTAATTTCATCCTTAAACTATGACTCTCATTCTAAATTAGTCCACATACTTTTGAATGTTTTAATTTCATCTTCAAATTATCCGGTCCATCCGGTCAATTCATCAATATAATCAGTCTGTCCGTTCGATCTTTCTGCCCGTCCGTTCATTCGTCCGGTCTGTTCGTTCGACATGTTGGATGTCAGCCTAAAACAATTAATTTTGGGCTAGAATTGATGGGTTCAATAATTAATTCAAAAGTGTAGAGAAATATGTGGGTTTATTCCCAAACCCACATTGCTCAATGGGCTCTTATAGACCATTCGACATGTTGGATGGCAGCCTAAAACAATTTATTTAACGAACCAAAATTAATTACTCCTGTTGGCATGAAATCTTATATTTTGTTCAAGGGCAGTACTACTCAAGTTTGAAGTTTGGTTTGATATTTAGGAGGATTGAAATAAAAATAGTAGGTTTAGAAAATGAATTTATATTAAAAGTTAGACTCGTTTAAAATATAAAGCATAAATTTTAATATTTAAGACTTGAGTTTGATTCGATCCATTTTTACTATTGAATTATACTATTTTATTTTAGATTCATATATTATGTAATTTATATCACATAAAATTATATCTATAATAATATAGTATTAATGTAAACATTAAAAATTCTATATTTAAAATTTTAATAAAAGAAATAAAGATATAATTATTAAATCATTAAATATCACAAATTATATTTGTAAAAAAATAAAAAAATGAACAACTTAAAACATATTTGGATTAATCATATATATATATATATAAAATTTAGACAAAATTGATGCTTGAACCTTTGACAAATTTAGACAAAAATGAACAACTCAATAATTGAAAACCATATTCTTTCTCCTAACTGTACACATACTTTGCAGCTATGTTGCACTGATACGGATACAGGAGCGAAAAAAAAAACGAAAAACGACAATTTAGGTGTGGCAGACTAATCTGCTTGTTAAATTTTGAATGTTCGTTGCATTGATGTAATTACAGTATGAAAATATACAGACAATGACAATGAAACTGAAATTTTATTAGGAACCATCGTACTAGGTTTGTAAAATAATAAATAAAGTAAGTATATTAATTTTAAGAGTTAATTGGGAGACACAACATCAATAATTGAAATAATAAATAAAACTCGTGCTACCGAATTTGAAAATCATATTCTTTCTCCTATCTGTACACATACTTTGCAGTTCCTGTACACCTTAAAAGTTCTTACATTACCATATAAAAATCATGCATATTATATATTATATATATATATATATATATATATAAAAGAGACTCCAAATTCATTAACGTGTAATTCTTTCCCTCTGGCCCCTTTTGATCACCAATACCCTTTGCTATAAATACTTCTTTTCATCTCCAAAGTTCCCTCGGAAAACATGTCCGATTCCAACAGGTCGCCGATCCGAGACTCCCGGCCCGTCAAACACCGCCACTCCACCGGCTACTACGCGCATCGAGTTCATGAAAGCTTCACCGCTAGAGCCTCCAAAGTACTATGTGCCATATTCTTGTTCATTTTTTTATTTGTTGGCATTGTTTTCTTCATTTTATGGCTTAGTTTACACCCTCATAGTCCAAGGTTCCATATGATGGATTTCACCGTCCCTACTTTGGCTCAACAATCAGTGCTCGAGAATGCTCTAATAACGTTCAATGTCACAGCCAGGAACTCCAACCAACACATGGGCATCTATTACGACTCTATGGTCGGGTCGGTCTTTTATAAGGATCGGCGAATCGGATCGACCTCATCGTTCCCCCCGTTTTTTCAAGAACCTAAGACAACTACGATTGTGCAGGGTACATGTGGTGCAGCTACGCTTACTGTAAACAGCAATGAGGGGAAGGAGTTCATGAATGATAGGCAACATGGGACTGTGGTTTTACGTTTAGATATAACATCGGGAATCGGATTTAAGGTTTCGACATGGAAGAGCAAGCACCATAAAATGCACGTAAATTGTGATGTTGCAGTTGGTTCGGATGGGTCGATGTTACCAGCTTGGAAGAACAAGAGATGTCCTGTCTATTTCACTTGATTCTCGTTGCATTTTAATTCTTTTTTTGATTTTGCTTTGTTGAATTATGGGGAAAGTGGATGGGAAAAATTCAATAATTGTATTTATCTGGTAACAAATTTACATGTCAACCGAATGTTTAAGATAATTTTTAGAAAAAATTTCGTAATCACTTCAACGTTAAAAACTAACGGTGAGATTAATTAAGACCTAATAAGATTAAAAAAGTAGAGGGATTAAAATATAAATTAGACACTTTTCAGAAATTTCAAAGTGAAATTCTTAATTTCACATTTATCAGTATCCAACTCATTGAGTGACTAATCTGAATCGGATACTACATATGCATATAATGAGGGGATCCTCTCAACTCAACTTACTCCATTTAGAACGTCAAGATTCGAACTTATGATCTTACTTAAGGGATCTAGTACCTCATTTTACTAGACTAGCTGATTATTGGTCAAAATTCTTCACTTAAGTTACCTTTATGACATGCTTCTCTCTCTCTCTATATATATATGTGCTTACCATAAGGGTTGAATGTATGATTTTATATTAAGAGTTCGAACCTTTAAAAAGTTACACTAAATATTCATGGGTGCGAAATTAAAATTATTAAAAAATTACAAAAAAAAATCAAAATTACATGAAAATTTAAAAATTTTAAGAATGAGACTGCACCCAACACCCTTCGATTTTTAAGGTCTTCATTCACGGATGATTCTTTCATATGACACATAGAATCTTATTCCCAATGTTATTCTCACTCAAACTTAATGGTTCATTTTATGACTTTATTCTCCCTCAAACTTAAGCACTTTACTGTAGCCACAAATCAAACCAAATTCCGTTCAAACATTTGTGAGACACCTCCTTGTTTTTCATCCTCCTTGCTCTTTTTCTATGGCTAGCCTTGCTTCCCAGAACGAAGACAGCAACGTCAACTTCTCGGTCCTGGCGGCGAACGACATCAACGTATCGGATCACAGAACCATGCAATACGAACTCGATATCACGAACCCAAACGAAGAGTCCGGTATCTACTACGATGATATTTGTGTTCTATTATGGGGAAGATGAAGTGGGGAGCAGGACCATGACCATCCCTTCGTTTTACCAAGGGAAGGCTAAAACTCATCTAGTTATCGATCAAGTAGATGTCGAGACCCGCCTTTGGCCCGGTCTTCGCAAGGCGATAAGGAATTCAACGGCCGAATTAAGGACCGATTTGTCGACCAAGATTAAGTACAATACATGGGGCATACGGGGTAAGCATCATGGGATAAGTAGGGAAGGGGAGATACGTATAGGTAAAGATGGTAAGATTTCGAACAAAAAGAAGAAAGTTAAACTTGGACGCCCCTTTCTCCTCCTCTCTAGATAGAAGTAGACGTAGTCTTTGTCAAAAAAAAAATTAGACTCCTCTCAAAAAGAAACGAAAACTATGAACAGATTTTGGCCCATATATAGTATTTCAGTTAAATAGTTCAAGTAGGGGTGAGTAATCAATAGAGTCGAATTAAAAATTTGAGTTAGTTGAATTAACGAGTTTTATATTACAACTCAAACCTTATTTAATTTGTTTTCGAATCGAGTTGAATTGTCCGAATTTCTGTTCAAATTCAGTTATAAATATTTATAATGTTATAATACTCATTGTTTTCAATTTAATCTGCTTTCTATAATCATATACAATATATAAATATATATTTTTTCATTCTCTTTATATGCAATATATATACAACAGATAGAGTTGGGGACCCGACTTAAACTTAAAGATCAATCCACTAATTCGAATCTCATTTTATAACTTAAACTTTCTTTGAATTTTTTTTGAGTTGAGTCAAATTTATAAAATTATCATTCGAATCAAGACAAGTCGACTTTTTTTACGTGGATTCGAATAAAACATCTAAATTCTCCAAGTCAAATTTTGTTCCCCAAGTTCAAGTATGAGACTAATGGGCCCAATAATTATCTGGATTTTGGACAGTCCAATGCAGTCTTTAATTTTAACTTTTTATTCAATGTTCTTTTAGTTTTTAATTAATTCATGAAGTGAATGTTGTTTTAAATTTCTAATTTTCGGATCAAATGTCACTAATCAGCTGTGTTATCGTTGCAAATCACATCACCCACCATCCAATATTTGACTATCAATCCGTCCATTTTTTAAATTTGAATTCAATTTTATAAAATAATGGTAGAATTTTTAATTTCACGAATGAAATTAGAAGACTATTACATAATCAATTTCTTTATTAATCTTTTATTTTTAAAATAGTTTTTAAGAGATATATTTGTCATGTAATTAACGTACAGTGAAATATAAAATTCTGATATTATTATTTAATAATAATTATTTTGCATGGGCGGAGCCACCTTATAGAATGGGGGTGTCTCATGACATTCTAAAATTTATTGGAAATTTTTTATTTATATAAATTGTATATAAAAAGTTAAAAATATGTATAAATGACACCCTTTTTATAAATAAAACGACATCACTTTATAAATAATTAACCCTCCTTAAATATCATTAAAGAAAGGATTAATATCCTATACACTCGCGGTGGAAAATAAAGTTTTCACAAGCGGGTTTATTTAGGGGTTTAGGGGTTTAGTTTAGGGTTTAGAAGTTAGGGGTTTAGGTTGTATGGTTTAGAATTTAAGATTTATAGTTAGAATTTAGGATTTGGGGTTTAGGGCTTGGGGTTAGATTTTTAGGGTTTTAAGGTTAGAATTTTAGGTTTTAAATTTAGGCTTGAAAATAGACATGCTTGTGTAAACTTTTTTTTATATTAACAGTGTATCAAATATTAATCCTTAAAAAAATAACATCCCTTCAATAAATTTCTGGCTCTACCCGAATTATTTGGTGAACGTTGAATGCATTGGTAGTAGAACTTTACCTCTCACAAGTCACAAACGACACTAGAATGATGACAAATGTTTCATTTATGTACCTTTTAATTTTTAAATTCATTACAAAAAATATATAAATCGTTTACAATGTATCATATAATTATATATATATATATATTTAATAATTTTATTCGAGTAAAAAATTATATATGTTTTCAATTTTAAATTTAATAATTTTATGCATATATGCAGAGTAAATTGCTCTAACCCATATCATTTTGGTGAAACCCGCCACCAGGGGCGGAGCTCCCTTGAGGTTGCCCCGGGCCATGTTATAAAATTATAATATTTAATAGATTTTGGTCTAATTATAGTTTGTCCCTGTAAAAATAAATATTTAAATTAAAAAATATAAGAATTTATTAAATATATAATCAAATAGGAATTGAACTAAAGAATAATGAGCCCTATTATCAAATTTTTGGTCTAATATCAATTTAAGTCGTTCTAAGTTTAATTATTAGACAAATTAGACATTTCCCCGTGAATTTTAAGTTTTAAATACTTAATAAACTCTTGTATTTTTAAATTCAATATTTTGACCCCTGCAAATGTTCAATTCTAGCTCCGTTCCTGCCCGCCACCCTTTACTACTAAACAAGCATATTGTTAAAAAAATAACATTCTTTTAGTTTTGCTAAAAACCAACAGCTAAATGCTCACGTAGAATTTGAAGCATTGACTATACATTAGGAAAACATTATTTTAACTAAGATCATTGTACATAATAACATATCCAATATATAAAAAATGGTTAAATAACATCATTAATTCTTGTATTTTTCATATATAATACATGAATATATTAATAAAGCAATTAGTCGAAAGTTGACCGTATTAAAAAAATTGTTGATATGAAAACAATATGACAATTACATAATTAGTAAACATAATTTTTTTCTCATAAAAGAATTGAAATATACTCCCTATTTCAACCTACCAGTGAGCTAATTCACTTAAGCTTATTTTCTTGTGGTTGCCTTTGTTGAATATCATTTGTGATATTATAGAATTTAGATTCGATTATGGTTGCGCACGAACGAACTTGCCTCAGTAGTTAAGGGAATTGTTGTTGTTCCTAGAGGTCACGGGTTTGAGCACCAGCAGCTGCATCAGGGTGATTGAGATGCATTGTCAAATGGTTGAGAGTATATTCAGAGTAGATACTACTTGTAATCACCTTAGCTTTTAAAACAAAACATAAAAGATTCGATTATGGTTGTGGTAATTTAGGAAAATTCAAATTTTTTTATTCGTATTTTGTATTAGGTTAACTTTATATAGTTATAAAACTGTTAATATCTTAAACTCGACTCGAATTTAATACGATCTGAATCACGAAATAAAGTCAATCTTGTCAAATTTGATATTTATAAATTTATGTAAAATACCCATAGAAATAGTACTAACCATGAGCTTTCTTCTCTTGTAAACAAACGCAGTTGCTTTGCTATTGTTTATAACTATTTTAATCACAATTAGGGGGAAATTATTAAAAGAAAACTACCTCGGATAAGCCTGAGCCGTCCTATTATGAAAATAAAATATGGGTTAATTCATTAGATGCCTCCTTATTATGGCATATAGTTTAAATTGATACACAAAATTCAAAACGTTTCAATCCAGTCCTAAAAATTATTAAAAATATTTTTAGTTGAGTTTTCTTACCAATGCTGTCTGAATTCTCAGCTTTAGTACAGTACTGTAAATTTCTCTGTCATGTTCATTACGTTGACCCTGTTAAAAAATTGACTTTTTTAAATAAGTCAACTTCCATATTTACAGATCTTATTGCAAAAAAATGAAATGCAAAAAGACATTTGAAAGAACACAATGGGCAATTTTTCATTTTCAGCCATGCTTTTGTTGATCTTAACAATGTTCATTTTCTCCATGGAAGTTTCTACAAATCCACTCTTCACTTTCTGTTCAGACAACTCAATCAACTACACAACCAACAGCACGTTCGGGAACAACCTTAAATTTGTGCTCGACTCATTACCTTCCAATACTTCGAGTACCGGCTTCTACAGCACCTCGATTGGGGACGGTGCCGGTCACGTCTACGCTCGAGCACTTTGCCGAGGCGATGCCTTAGTTACGTCGTGCCGAGAATGCATTAAAAATGCCAGTCGAGATGTCCTCGACGGGTGCAGAACCGGAGAAGCGATCGTATGGTACGATAACTGCCAGGTTCAGTACTCGTTTCAGAACAGTTCCTTGATGGTCTATACAGGGAAATTCCCAGACTCAAACGACAACGAGAAGAACATATCGAATCCCGGTCGTTTCAACGATGTATTGGCGTTTTTAATGAACAACATCTCGAGGAATGCGGCGTATGATTCCGAGCTGATGTTCGAGACCGGAGAAGTGAAGTTTAACAAGAAGGAAAGGATATATGGGCTTGTTCAATGCACCAGGGACATTTCTGGCGATACTTGTCTGAATTGTTTGAATTCAGCTCTTCAAGATCTTAATGGCTGCTGCGGTTCTCGGACAGGGGGAAGTGTTCTTAGCAGGAACTGTAACGTCAGGTTCCAAATGTACAAATTTTATAATGGCTCAGATTCTCCATTAATCTACCCGGAATTTCCAACAGGTATATAAACATTGAAATAATTTTGCATTAATTAGTCCACAATAGTGGTAAAATATGAATTTTAGTCCCTCTAGATATTGTAACTTGCATTTTGACCCCCCAAAAATTTAATTTTGGCCTGGAAACAGGGGATAGATGGAGCATGGGGATGATTATGGGAGTTATATGTGCAGCAGCACTGGTTGTTGCACTTCTCATTGGTTCTAGATTCATATATACCCGATTGAAGAAGCGGAAACAAATCGGTAAACCGTTGCCGAAAACTTCCAACCGGATTATCTTTATATTGAATTGTTTTTCAGTAATCAAAGAATGATCAAATTACAGATGAGGAAAGAAGCCAGACCACATTGCTATACGAACTGGCAAGCCCAAAGGAAGTGATCATAACACAAGAAGGCCAGTTGGTAGCTTCTCAAGAATTCCCCTTCCTCGATTTACCTACAATAAAGGCAGCTACAAATGATTTCTCCGATTCAAACAAGCTCGGACAAGGCGGTTTCGGCACAGTTTACAAGGTAATGAACGATCGATTTTCATGCTGATAATCAGAATATATTCGAATCTGGACACAACCGAAATACGGAGTTGAACTTGAGATTTCGAAGTTTTTTTTTAGTTTTAAGTGTGTATGGTGTCTGAATTTTCGAACCGAATTCGACAATTTCAAGGGTGTGTTACCGAATGGGAAGGAAGTGGCAATAAAAAGGCTGTCGAGGAAATCATGGCAAGGCTTAGAAGAGTTGAAGAATGAAGTTATATTGATTGCAAAGCTTCAACATAGGAACCTTGTAAGGCTATTGGGATGTGGGTTAGAAGATGATGAAAAGCTGCTAATTTTCGAGCTTATGCCAAACAAAAGCCTTGATTTCTTCATCTTCGGTAGGTAGCAAAGTATCAATATTCTGCAATTAAGCCTATCATTTTGTTTATCAACTGATGGTTGATTTCTAATTCCAGATTCGGAGAAACGCTCGAAGATCGAGTGGAAGACATGGTTGGACATTATTACTGGAATTTCCAGAGGACTTGTGTACCTTCACGAGGACTCCAGACTTAAAATCATTCACAGAGATCTAAAACCCAGCAACGTGTTGTTGGATCAAGACATGGTTGCCAAAATAGCAGATTTCGGGATGGCAAGGATTTTCTGTGAAAATCAGAACACAGCCAACACTAAAAGAGTTGTGGGAACATAGTAAGTACTAACCGAGTTATCTTTGCCTTAAAATTTTACTCTTGATAATTAAATTAATGACTAAAATGAGAAAGATATGAACTTGAAACAGTGGATACATGGCTCCGGAATATGCAATGGAGGGACTATTCTCGATGAAATCGGATGTTTTTAGCTTCGGCGTCATCGTGCTCGAGATTCTTTCCGGGCAAAAGAACAGTGGCTTTTACCAAACCAAACATGCTCAGACACTTCTTGCATATGTAAGTGTACCTGACTACCTGTAACATGTCAATTGTTGTGTCTGCAGTACTATGTTCATTAGTGTCTTTGATTATTTGAATGCGTTGGGATTTTGCAGGCTTGGGGACTATGGAATGACGGGAAAGAACTGGAACTGGTTGACCCTTGTTTGCTGGAATCATGCTCGACTCTAGAAATCGAGAGATGCATACATCTCGGTCTTTTATGTGTGCAAGAAGATCCGACGGATAGACCGACCATGTCCGATGTAGTAGTTGTCTTAGGAAGCGATACGGTCACTCTTCCTGAACCGAAAAGACCTGCATTTTGTGTAGGAAGAATGATTCCGGTTGATCGGTCTTCAACAACGGATCCATCGATGAATCAGATGACAATGTCTAATATCTCAGCCCGCTGAAAAACTGACCCGAGTGTAAATTGAATTCTAATCTATCTGTAGAGTAGAATGTTCAAAATTTATATTTCTTTTTTGTTCTAATCAAGTGAACAAGAATGTAGATGTGGTTGTTCTGTTAACAGGCATGACTGAATGTAATTAGAAAGTCTGCAAAATCTTGTTGAGGTCTTGAATATGATTTGAAGTAGATTTGATTAGAGTTTATGATTTTGAAACTTCACAAGCAAAGCCAGCATTTTATGAAACCATACGAGGCTTTGTATGGTCGTAAGTGTCGTACTCCTATCTGTTGGACAGAATTGTATGATCGGAATACTTTGGGTCCGGAGTTGATCCAAAAGATTAAAGACTATCAGATTAATCCGTGATCGTCTGAAGGAGGCCTTTGATAGACAGAAATCTTACGCTGATCGGAGGAGGAAGAATATCAAGTTTGAGGTCGGTGACCAAGTTTTTCTGAAGGTATTCCCGTGCAAGAAAGTTCTAAGATTTGGGCACAAGGGTAAGTTGAGTCCGAGATTCATTGGGTGGTATCGTATTGTGATGAGCGTTGGGCCTGTTTCTTACCAGCTTGAGTTACCTCCCCAGCTTAACCGCATCCATGATGTCTTCCCTGTATCCATGTTGAGGCAATACTATCCAGATCCGAGTCATGTCATTCAGGTTCAGGATGTAGAGTTGAGGTCAAACTTGTCCTATGAAGAAGAGCCAATACAGATCCTAGATTCAGACGAGAGAGTTCTAAGGAACAGACGTATCCCAATGGTTAAAGTTCTGTGGAGCAATCGTAGCCAAATAACGTTGGGAAGGTGGGGGAATTGAACCCACAACCTCTTGGTTTAAGGCTAGTGGCCCAGTCAATTAAGATAATCAGCTCTTAGTGTTTAAGATTCCTCCTTTTTCATTTGAATCGTACATGGCTTGCATAGGATAATTAAAGCCAATTTGACTTTTCAACCACCAAATTAATGCTTCGGTCCCTTCCCCTTTCTCGAAAACTATCCCCGAAACCCCCCATCCCACCTTCATTCGACCACCGTCAGATCTCGGTCACCACCGTACTGTGGGCTTCACCGCCGGTGTCATCGTCGTCCCTTCGTCTGTTCGAACACGTCCCCGTTAGCCACTCGCTCAACCCTTGCTGCAATCGTTGGGATTTGAGGGTTAAAGGTTCGGCGAACCTCTTGGTTTTCTCCGTCGGTTACTCGTCGTTTCGGTCTCCATCAGCCGTTCGACCGGTGCATTGTTGCCACCATCTTGTTCCCCGCTTCGAGCCGTGCAAAACCCAACTAGTTGCTCGCCTGTTTGACACCGACAAGGCCCTCGTCGGAGCCTCTTCAGTTCCGACCGTTTTGAGTCCGTTTAGGTAAAATCCGATCGATCCCGGCTTATTTTGATGAATTCTAAGCTTTGTTAGATTGAGCGTCTGATGGGCTACCTTTTTCTGGCAGAACCGTGTCGTCCAAGGTCTCTGGTGACCGGTCGGCGAAGCGAATCCGAAGGGTATGTGTTTCGGCCCAATCTGGTCAACCGAAGCCCAAACCCAGTCAACCCGAACCCAAACTAGTTAAATCGAGTCAACTTGGTGAGTTAACTAAGTGAGTCAACTCGCCCGAGTTGACTCACTGAGTTTACTCGCCGAGTCAACTCAGTTGACTGCAGACGTCAGTGTTGACCTTTGACTTGTTGACGTCAGCGTTGACTTTGACCAAGAAGTCAATTTTCCGAAATGTCCTATCTTATGTTTTTCGACGTCCTGAGTCCGATTTTCAAGCATGTTTCGCGAAATTCCAACCCGAAAACCTCCGAATCTGACCTTAAACCCAATCATGCATATGTATTTAAGTATTTCATTAAGATAAATGTAAATCGAATAATGACTAATATAAGCTTTTACATGTTTAAAGGTACTCGAGTATCTCCCGACCATCAATCTGCTCAGCCCAGCTCCTCTCGTTCTGCTCATCCTCGCGCACCTATAGTTACTCACATGAACTTAAAACTCAGTTAAATTCCCAAATTATATTATTACTATTGTGGTAACATCTCTCCATTTGGATTTAGGGTCCAGCTCAGTTGCAGAGCATAGCGAGGCATATGCCCCTTTAGATCTATCTGACCAGCTTTCGAGGTGTGTTCCTAGTGTGCTAGATAACAGTCTGAAAATGTTTTTTTATGAAAATATCATGTGCACATGAATATTTCCCCCTATTGATAGCATGAACATTTTGTGAGATATGAAAGTTTTATCAGTTGAACCATGATATTTGCCACTTGATTGATTAAATGATTGCTATGATCTTTTGGAAAATATGTATATATGTCAGATTTGAAAGCATGAACCTAAGAACTATTATATCTCTGTGATAAAGCATGTCTGCCATACGATTTTCTGATATCACTGTCTGTTGAACAACTATGATTTATATCTGGGGTATATTGTTGGGATATGATATGAAATGTCTGCAGGTTTAGCCCTAATTCAGCTGGTAATTCCTTATGGACCCAAGGTCGTCCCTTGGGTACGTTCCGATGCCTCGATACGGGTAATTCCTTATGGACCTAAGGCAGCTCCTTAGGTTGGCACCTACGCCCATCAGGCCTAGGGTAAGTCCTTATGGATGCAGTTAGGGGAACTGCATATCGGCGTATGGTTGGAGGGTAGTTGTGAACAAAAAAAACTTTGGTTGCTCTTGATCATGTTTTTACCTAATGTTTTACTTATGAACTATGAATGTGATTTTATGCACTGTTGGAACACACTGAGCTCCCTAGCTCACGCCCTCATTCTTTCCCCTTTCAAATATATTTTGATAGGCTACACAGTGACTCGACACTTGAAGGATCGACACATTCATACTTATTTTGTTGTAATGTTTCTATCCTCCATACTGTCTTTATTTGGGTGACATGAGTCTATATTTTGTTGCTATATACTTTATCTTTTGCTAATGTGGCCTTTTTTGTATTATGATTTTATGATGGATTTCAGATTAAACTTCCGCTGCTTTGACTTCATCGACGAATTCTATTAGAATGCTTTTCATGCTAAATATATGTGTGTGTGTGTCGTGAGAGTTATTGACAGGGAATGTGACCTCCCCAAAGATAAGTATTTCGTATAGGCCGTATGAGGGGGTTTACACTTAACTTGTCCTCATCTGGAATTTTCTATCTTGGTTAGCTAAAATATCAACCATCAAAGTTTTCCCACATCAAAAAAACATGTAAAAAGGTGGTTCACAAGCTAAGTCATGCATCAAGGTTGTACCCGCTTCAGCAGGTAGTTCCTAAAAGTAAATTGATTCGATTGGGGCTCCACGACTCATATGAGCTAATCTGTTAGCAACTCTATTGACTTCGCGTTGGACATAATAAATCGACATTTCCCAGTTACGTTTAAGCAATTGTCGAATGCCAACCGCAACAACATGTTGATGCAGGGCATTCAAATCACCTAAGATAATCTTGGAAGCAAATGAATTTAGAGCAGGATCTGAAAAATTGCCAAAAATCTGAAGTTGCCAAAAATCTAAAGCAAATAAATTTAGAACAAGATCTGGAAAATTGTGTTGATGAAAAAGATGCATTTTTTGTCTCGGGCATTGAAAAATTACAATATATTCTGTACTTGAAAATATAGAAAACATACTCAAATCTAGTTCCATCCATGCTCATTACAAGAAGAAGAAGAAGCAGTGAACTCACCATTGTTAGTAGAAGAAGAAGAAGCAGCAACAGACATGCTATTTGGATAAGGTTATAAGTTATATTGGGTGTTTATAAACAAGGTTAAGAGGTTGGTCTGATGGTAAAACACTATTCTTTACACCATCTGGTTTCGGGTTTAATCCCCACCACCTTTATTTCATAAGTTATTAATTCTTTAATTTAAAACCGATCAGATGATGCCACGTGTCATTAAAATTTAATATGATAAAAAATTAAATTATTTTTTTTTTTATTTTTTGCCACGTCAGTATTTTGATTTTTCAACACTGACATGGCATGCCATGTGGCGCAGACGGCTGACGCGTTAACAAATTAACGGTCAATTTAACTGTTACGTTAGTCAAATGGCTAATTTGCTTCAATGTACGAACTGGAGGACCTAATTGAACGCGTTTTCGCGCGAGGGGCAACATTGCTAATTGGGGTCGAACTCGGGGGCAAAATAAGGCCTTTAGCCTTATTAAAAGGACTCAATCGAGCCCGAAACTTTAAGCACCTATTTTAGGCAAAAATACTTTAGACACCTATTGCAGCAAAAAAATAATACTTTAGACACATATTACAACTAAAAAATAATTTAGGCACCTATTATTAAAAAGAGACATAATTTGGGCACTTATTTTATAATTATATACTTTTTTTTAGTTTTTTTTAATAAAAAAAAAGCTCAGCAAGGAGCTTACAAAGCAGATAAAGCTAAAGTATCAGTAGCAAGAACGTGGCAGATTTCAGCAGGAGGCACCGAGAGGAAGGTCGTTTCGAAAGAAGAGTGGTCAGCAAGCTTGGCGAGTTTATGGGCGGTCATATTGCCGGAACGCGGTGTCCAAACAAGGTCAGTAACCCAGCCCCGATGCCACAATTGTCGAATGCTGCGCACAAGAGAAATAGAGCTGGAATAGGCATGAGGGTGTTGAATCAACTGTATCACTTGCTTGCAATCGGTCTGAACCTGTAGAATATCAACACCATGCTCCCATGCCAATATAGAGGGACCATAGCTCCATATGGAGGCTATTTGTACATCCTATGAACTTGGAGAAGCCGAAGATGAAATTACCTGCGTGATCCCGCAACAATCCTCCGATCGTTGCTTCACCGGAGCCGAGCGAGACATCTCCATCAACATTCAAGCAAAGCCAACCTGGCTCCGATTTGCGCCATGGAGTAGTGGCCGGAGAAGGACTAACAACTGGCGCAGGCTTCAGCCATCCTTCTTTGTAGTATCGAGCCCATACGATGCTACGAGAAATGACACAATCACCCTCCACGTGCCCCCTTAACCCCATCTTTAACCCTAAACCTAAATTTATTACATATATAAACCCTTGTCAGTCTCACCCTCTCGCTCGCATTACTTGTTTCATTTTCAAGCCATGGCGGAGAAGGTTTCTCTCCCTTTCTCTCTTTTATTTTATTTTATGTTTTTTGGTGCATTCTGATCAGGGGGTAAGCTTTGTAGGTGACGATAATGGTGCTGAAGGTGGACCTTCAATGCTCTAAATGCTACAAGAAGGTCAAAAAAGTGCTCTGCAAATTCCCTCGTGAGTTTTTTTTTAGTTTGTTGATTGATCTTGAACTGAAGGTGAAAATAATGGTGTCTGAGTTTATATATATATATTTTTAATTTTGTTATGAACGAGAGAAATACGAGACCAGGTATACGATGAAAAGGCCAACACGGTGACCATCACCGTCATATGTTGTAACCCGGAGAAGATTAGGGACAAGTTATGCAGCAAAGGTGGCGGATTCATCAAGAGCATTCAGATCAAACCGGCGGCGGAACCCAAGGAGCCGGAGAAGCCGAAGGAGGCTGAGAAGCCTAAAGACTCCGGGGAGGAGAAGGCGGAGAAACCGAAAGAGTCCGGGGAGAAGAAGGTGAAGAAGCCGAAAGAGTCCGGGGAGAAGAAGGCAAAGAAGCCGAAAGAGTCCGGGGAGAAGAAGGCCGAGAAACCTAAAGATTCTGTAGAGAAGAAGGCCGATGAACCTAAAGAAGCCGAGAAGCCTAAACCTAAAGAGGGTGAGGAGAAGAAGGCCGAGAAACCGGAAGAAGCGGACAAACCTAAAGAGGCGGCGGCGCCACCAAAGGTTATGGAGGTGACACCTTTGCCGCCGATGGCGTATGCAGTGGGGTATTCATACATGGATGGCTATGGTGCTGCGGGGCCTAGTTATTATTATGGTGAACCAAGCTGTTATGGTAGACCGGTCTATGATAGCTGGGGACTCGGCGGCGGTGGCTACAATGGGTACGGTTATGGCGGCGGCCGAGGCGGTCAATGTTCTAGTGATGAAAACCCACAAGGGTGCTCGATCATGTAAGGAAGAACGTGATGCTGGGCTGCATATAGCTTGAATTTGAAGATACAAATAACCTCCCACTTTACTTTGTTGAAAATGAATTTTATTTATTTTATATTTCTTTCGGAGTTTATTTTACCATTAGGTTTAATAAATAAAAGAATGTTCTTAAATGCAAGCTTACGTAGTTTATTGTGTGCAATATACAATTTCCGGAATCTAAAGTCCGTATTTATATTTATTTATTTATTTTTTAGATATCTATTTGATTTTTTTGTCGAATTTTATTATGCGTAGTTTTGATGGTGGAATATAAGAATTAATAAGATTCTTACCAATAATGCTTCTCAATAAAATCTATTATAATGTAATTAAGTACCTTAAAAATTCCCCTTCCTTAACCTCTAGATAGAAATTGTTCAAAAAAAAGTTAATTACTTAAAAAGTTGTCATCCATTAATTTAGGATGTTTAATGCAATTAGTAATCACATAAAATGTTTAGGGTTTTAAGTTTTTTGTGTTAGAATCTTATGGTTTAAGGTTTAGGGTTTATAGTTTTAAGGGTTTTAGTGTTTATGGTTTAGGCTTAGGCTTTTGCGTTTATATTTATTTTTAGGGTTTAGTGTTTATAATTTTAGTGTTAGGGTTTACGAATTAGAATCTAGTGCTTATATTTTCGAGTTTAATTACATTAAACACCTTAAATTAATATAGTTTATTTTTTTAGGAGTGTAATTAACTACATTCTAATAGATTTCATTGGAAAGTAGAATAAATATTAATGAAAGAAATCTTGCTAGTTCTTATATATAGGCCTTGTTTGGTAAAGAGAGGTTTGGGCAAAAGTTAGAGGTTTGAGGCATAATTAGAGGTTTGACCAGTCAAATCCGCTAATATTGTTGTTTGGTAAACAACGAATTGAAAGAGCGAATTGGGGTAAAACCGTTAATTTAAATAAAAACCCATAATAGGAGCTTTTTGAGATTAGATGTTTGATATTAGAGTTGTAAAGACTTTTTTGCCCTTACTAGTTACCAAAAATTTCAAAATAACCTAAATTAAATATTTTCTCACCCTATTTGCTAATCCTATTTACTTTTTTTCTTTTTATTATCACATATTTATATGTGTATTTAAATTTATTAATTAATTAAATTATATTAAAATAATTATATAAATAATAAATTAATATATAAATCATTTGAATATGTTTAGAAAAGTTATATTAAAAATAATTTTATAGATCTAATTAATAATAATTAAATACAAAATATTGATAACTAATAAACTATTCAAACAAGTATTGAATATAATCATGTCCTTATATGTCATTTTGCTTGTTTAAATAATCTAACAGCTATTAGCTATTAGTTAATTTTACCAAACACTTTTATACAATAAACTAATACAATTCGCTAGTCAAATAAGCTAATGCAATCAGCTATCATCTATCAGCTAATGTAATCCGCTATATGCTATTAGCTATCCGCTAATTACCAAACATGACCATAGTCCATAGAGTACGAATAGCAAAATCCATTAATTTTTATGTCTAATATATTTAGCTTAAAATTTAAATTGTAAATTATGTGTATATTTATTATATGAGTAGTTTGAATTTAATGTCTTTAATAAAGAAAAAAAGAGCTATTCTTTTCTTGGCATATTAACCAGAACATAACATAACGAGGTTTTAAAACATCTAAAAAAAAGTTGGAAGAAACTTCAAAGTTATAAATATGGAAATAAATAAAATAGAAATCATAATTGAATAATTGAATCATTAATTTAAAATTAAAAATATATGGTTAAAATCTAATTTATTTAATCTTAAAATCTAAAAATATATTTAAATGTAAAAATTGTAGGTTATGATTTAATTTGTCTTGTTTTAAAATTACGATCAACCTAAAAACAATTGTACTAAAAAACAGGGGATGTATTTAATTCATCTAATTTCAAAACTGAAAAGGCCTAAAAATAATTGAATACAAAAAATTAAAGAACAAAATATAGTTTGTCTAGCTTCAAAACTAAGGAAAATCTAAAAAAAAAAAACAATTAAACCCGGATATAAACCCTCCTATATTACACATAACTTTGTCCCTAATATGTACAATTTTTAGTCAACATGATTTAAATATATTGCATGTTAAATTTAGACCAACATCGCAAAAATGAGTTTATTTTTTTCTCGGCAAAATAATTTATTATTAAAGTAATCATACAAGCTTAAATATGAAATTGTGTGTTATATTGAAGGAAGGACTTCAATGATATAAAAGTAGTGTTTTGAGGACTTGATTAGAACTCTTTAAAGTTTAAGAATAAGTTTAAATTTTGGATAACAAGTCAGGGACACTAAGTGGAATTAACCCATAAACAGTCTAAAAAAGAAGCCAAATAAAATTAGAAACAACCACAAACCCTAAACATGAATCAAAAGACCGCAGTAATTTCTTAATAGGCTGCCAACTTCAATTTCAGTTCGAATTCGATGGAGATTCACATTCAAAATTTGAATTTGATTTTACTTTAATTATATGTAGTTAGATTTAAATCCCGCTCTCATTAAAGATGGTTTTGAATATATGTAATAAGAATATTAAGAATGACTGTACAATATTTTTATAAAGAAAACTCAATATAGATTAAATTAAATGTTTGCAGTAGTAAAATCATGTGTTAAGGATCCCTGTTTCAATATTCCTTAAATCTCTTTAGATTATATTATTTTTAACTATAAATTAAAAACCCCACTTTTAACAAATTGTATAAAATTCTTTAAATATTTAAACCCCGCGCTAACTCTTATGCTTGACTTAAAAAAATAACGGAAGACGCATACCGTTGAACACCACTAACGTAATAAATCGCTGAACACCATTAATTTTTAATGATTATTAAAAATCTCAAAGGCTCGATATACAATTAATCATATTTCAAAAAAACAGAAGAAATTATTTCATGAATCATTCTCACCACCTCATCCATGGTTCTACCCAATTAAGTAAAACCACGTCATCTTTATTTTCCACATAACATTTTCTTATAAATTAAATTTATAAATCATCATCATCTTCCTCATACCTCATATATTAATTCTAATACGTTAATGAATAAAATTCTTTTACGAAAATGAATTAAAATAGACAAAAATAAAATAATTAATTTTAATATATTCGTTTGAACTGTGAACAAATTAATCAAAAAAACCCTGAGGTATAGGGTTTTTATAGATATAGAAACGAAGAAAACTATTCGGATAAGAACCTCAACATTCAAGCAGAGGCTAGATGAATATGACTTCATGAGACTAGGAAAGAAGGAAGAACAAAAGAGGAAACACAACACCCTTTTGCAGTTCTATATTAGCAGTAAAAGATAGGTTTGTAAAGGTTTCCTCCTAAGCCTTGAAAAGAAGACGAATTTTTAGTAAATTGAGAAATCCTTAGTGGCGTGCTAAAGTAGTGGATGTAGAATCGGTTGAGTAGTCGAACCATTCTAAAATTTTTGTGCAATTTATCTACCTTTCTTTCGATTTTTATTCAATTCATCCCAAGACCAAATAGAACTCACTTGACGATTTTCGGATATGGATTCGAGCGTACAATAAGCCTAACACTTTCTTTCTTTTTTTTAATCTTGGAAGCTAGGCTGTTAGGCTTCTAGCTTCTGAGTGTATCTGAACTCATTTGAGCAAGGAAACACCCTCGATCTGGTATGTAGAAAGCTAGGCGGTAAAGCTACTTAGCTCTCTCCAGATTTTTTTTCTCTAGCATGGAAACTATTAATATAGAAAACAATCATTACCTTGTCCATGAGCCAAGAAGGATCGATCCCGAAAAGAATGTGCATTAAGATTGCTTAAAAAGCATTAAAATCTTGAAGTTCTTTTCATATATAACCCTTGCTACGCAAGTAATCCAATTATGCCAAGTGAAAATGAATCAAATCAAGTGAAAATTCTTTTTCCCGGATCAAGAATAAGTATTCTTGATGCTCTAAACATTAGACACTGGTTTCGAGATCAGTCATGGTGCGATTGAAATGGGATATGTTTGTTATCAACCTAGACATGGATAAGTTGGAAGAGCTTAAGCAATGTAAAGTGGAGCTATGGGAAATCCTAAAGTTGCAAGAAGACTTATGGAGGCAAAAGTCTATAATGATGTTAGAGTTGTGATCCAAATTCTAGTTTGGAATGGAGTTTGCAAGAAGACTTAAAGCCTGCTCGGAGTACGGAACTATTCGAATTCTTGTAGAACTCTACTTTTCCCTTGCGTTGAAGAGTTGAAGATTCAGTTTGAGTAGAATTTCTCTGCAAGTTTCATTTATAAACAAGTTATTTATCCCTAAAATAGGTGCTAGGAATTGAAGGTTAAAATCATCGGTTTAAATATAAAATGCATACCATAAAAAGCTTCCTAGATTAGATCCTTTAAATTAAGACAATAAAACACACTCTAGATTTAATTAGGCTTTAAATAAGTCTTGTAACGAAAGTTAGTTTAGGTCCTTAAATAACTCACATCCGGTAACTTTAGTAAACGTAACCTCATTTTAAATCATTATTAATTAAAGTGAAACCTTAAACATTAAAAAATATAAATTCTAGGTTTGATTAGTCTCTTATGCATGTATAACCTAAAATACGTTAAAAAAATATGAGTGACCAAATAAGCGTCGTTTTTACGGGTGTTGTGGGGTGCTAACCCTTCCCAGACGCAAACGTGCCTCCGAACCCTGAAATTTCATAATCTCTAATTTATTTTAGGTTTTCGGTCTACCTA
Source organism: Hibiscus trionum (assembly GCA_030270665.1). Lineage (NCBI taxonomy): Eukaryota > Viridiplantae > Streptophyta > Magnoliopsida > Malvales > Malvaceae > Hibiscus > Hibiscus trionum. Next base: position 1,269,128 of record BSYR01000014.1, read on the forward strand.
TTAAAAAAGGACTGGTGGCGTCGACTCCGTTACCGCACATATTATATGAATTACAACTCATTTATTTGGTAGAATATTTCAGATTTATAAATTCGAGACCACTTGTTAATACTTCGGGCAGACAAAAAATGAAGAAAGGATTTGTTGTACAATCAATATACAAATCTGATTTTCCGACGAGAATGTCGATCATTGCCAGCCGTATTCAATTTCCCAAGTGGCATTATTTTCACTGAAATAAATCCCATCTTCCCTCACGGACCACATGCAAGAATTATGATAAGTCAAGCATCGCTTTTCGTCTCTGCCGACGGTAAAAGCGTCGAACGAAACTCTCTTCCGACCGACCCACCGAGCGTTGCAGAAAAAAAGGGTCGTATGAAAGAAGTTTATCTTCGTGTCCCACGTATAATCTTGTCCCTTCAGCATCGGTTTTTCACCGATGTCCTTGTTCTTGGACCTGCAGTGCAGTAACAGATTCGGTTGATTAGGTGGCGAATTAAGTAAAGGCAAATCATTTCGGACGTGGATATGATAGTTATAGAACCAATTAATCTTGGCAAAGGAAAGATGCAGGAGGGAAAACACTAGCAGCAGTTGGAGGGCAACGGTTTTGAGGTTGCCCATGGCTAGTGTGATATGTTTTGTGATCATCATACAAGGTTGGTTGGTATTTATATTTTGATTTTCAATCTTACATAACTATTTTTCGATCCGAAATTAGGCAATAATATTAAAATAGAAAACAATCGTTACCGTCCATGAGCCAAGAAAGATCGGTCCCGAGAAGAAAGTGCATTGAGATTACTTAAAATGCATTAAAATCTTGAAGTTCTTTTCATAATCCTTGCTACGCAAGTAATCCAATTAAGCTAAGTGAAAATGAATCAAATAAACAACATAACCATTAGACCTTAATTAAACTCAAAATAGATTTAAGAGAAAACTACATATTTAGTACCCTAACTATGTTAGAGATTATAAGTGGAAAAAAGAACAACGGTGTCAGTTTTCATCTTTCAGAGCGTTGCCTGTTCACTTTTGTATGCTTTTCTTCTTTTCTTTCGTCTTCAATCAATATATCGAATATACAAATTAGACTTTGAATTTTAAGCTATGATTGTAGGCATGGAGACTATTGTCGTGCAAGAAGATCCAGCAGATAGACTAATCATGTCATCCGTGATTGTCATGTTGGCAAGCGATACCATACCGCTTCCTCGTCCAGTCGAACCGGCATTTTTTGTCGGATGTGCGGTTGCAGAACAAGCTGAACCCATCTTAAATGGAGTTTTTTCTGTTAATGAAGTCACTATTTCAAATCTTTCTCCACGTTGATTTTAGATTGGAAGATTCTACAACGTGCGACGAACACCGATGAACACCATTAAATTAATTAATAAAAATTTAAAATTTCAAGGACCCATCATACAATTAATAATTATTTTAAAAAATTCAATTAAATTATTTTTATATATTAAAATTTTATTTTATTTAATAAGGGTAAACTATATATTTAGTACCTCACCTATTTCCGTATTTCTATTGAACCCTCATTATTTAAATATTATTTCAATTTGACCCTATTCTTTATAAAAAAATAACTTAACCCTTAACCCTCAACCTAAAACCCTAAACTATTAAACCTTTAACCCTTAAACTCTTAAACCTATACCCTAAACCATTAAAAATAATTTCACCATCATCTATTCAATTCAATGAATTGTTGAATTCTCCTAAAAAATTCAATTAAATTATTTTTTATATATATCAAAATTAATTAAACTCAAATCTCCTAAAATTAACACTATCATCTTATTTGAGATGAAGAGGTCATCACAATTAATCATAATTAATTGGATTCATTAAATTGAATTAATCGATGAATTGAATCGATGATGGTGACTGAAATTGCCCAGGTCTGCCCCGCTGTAGTCAATGGAACTACATCGGACTGGTAGTAGTGTCCACAGCCGTGATGCTGTCATTGATCTTCTGGGTAATCTATGCAAGAGAGAGACAGCACCACGTCTATACTAAACAGCAAGATGCTTGAGTGGAAGGCACATACAAGGGTCATTAGGACTCCACAGGTTGTTGAATGCTCTTGTTTTGTTTAGGTCTGAATCTTTGTGTAGTAGATGTGCTTAATGTTGTGCCTGATAAATTGTCCAGGAACAGGTTTATTTTTTTTAAGATTCAACATTTTCCCTATGTAAATTGTCTCAAAACCAAAACTTGTGTAGAGAAGTTGAGTAACATGTCTTTGTCAGTGTGATTAGGGATGCCAAATCCCACTAATTGTCAACCATTTTAGTGGGGTTTATCGATTAATTCAATTCAATGAATTGAATTAATTATGATCAATTGTGATGGCCTCTTCATCTCAAATAAGATGATAGTGTTAATTCTAGGAGATTCGAGTTTAATTAATTTTGGTATATATATAAAATAATTTAATTGATTTTTTTTAGGAGAATTCAACAATTCATTGAATTGAATCGATGCTGGTGAAATTATTTTTAATGGTTTAGGGTATAGGTTTAAGAGTTTAAGGGTTTAAGGTTTAATAGTTTAGGGTTTTAGGTTGATGGTTAAGGGTTAAATTATTTTTTATAAAGAATAGGGTCAAATTGAAATAATATTTAAATAATGAAGGTTCAATAGAAATACGGAAATAGGTGAGGTACTAAATATATAGTTTACCTTTATTAATTTAATTGAATTTTTAAAAAATATTATTAATTGTACGATGAGTACTTGAAATTTTAAATCTTTATTAATTAATTTAATGATGTTCAGCGGTGTTCAACATTAGTGGTGTTCAACGGTGTTCGTCGCACGTGGTAGACTTATCCTTTGAGATTTCCATATGTATTTTATTGTCTGAATTAACAAATCTGAATCCAAATCTGTATTGTAAGAATTTAACAAATCAAAATTTCATGCGTTCAACTCGACCGAAATCAAAGTTTCATATGTAAATTTGATAATTATACCTACCGAAATCAAAGATTAACAAAAGTCATATTAAATATACTCTAAAACTTTAACCGCCAGAATTGAACATGGTATTTTAGTTTTATTGGAAAAGTCTATTGTAATATAAAATAAATGAATCCACTTTCAAAGAAATAGTACATCTTTTTCAACAAACTTGGCTGGCTACTTGGTCTTGATTTATATGTGTTCGAGGAAAAACAACAGTGTTTTCCTGCTACAATTCTAATGCAATGTTCAAAGCCCTGATGAAGCTGTTGCTGTTAGTAATAGTCCTTTTCTTGTTTAATCCTATTGTTGAATCTCAGCAGCCTACTTATCTCTCCCACGCCTGTCTAAACGCCACCACTTTCGCCATAAACAGCACTTACCAAGCCAACCGCGATGCCTTATTATCATCGCTGTCGTCTAATGGCACCCGTGCATCTGGTTTCCACAACACAACTGCAGGCAGGAGCCCTGACATGGTATACGGCCTATTCCTCTGCCGTGGGGATCTTTCTACCAGTGTCTGTCGAGCGTGTGTGACCTTTGCCACCACCGACATCTCCCAACGTTGTCCCGTTGATGCAACGGCAGTAGTTTGGTACGAAGAGTGCCTGCTACGGTACTCGGATCGAAATATATTCTCGGTTGTGACGGAAGCACCTACATTCTTGACGTATAACAGCACTCAGAATGTGACTCAGCCAGAGCGGTTCAAAATGCTAGCAGGGTTTATGATGAATGAAACAGCACGAGCTGCAAATGAAATTACAGGTGGTAAAAAATTTGCTACTGGAGAAGTATTTATTTCAGCCTTGCAGAAACTGTATGCCCTCGCGCAGTGTACACCGGACTTATCAGTAACGGATTGCGATCGATGTCTGGAAAGTGCAATAGGATATCTTCCAACCGGACGGCTAGGCGGAAGATTTTTGAATCCTAGCTGTAACATCAGATTTGAATTTTACCCTTTCTATAATCTAACATCAGCAGTTGCAGCTCCAGGTTTCTCTCACGATCATTTATTGTTTCTTTTCTCCTAATTTTTCCAACTATCAGCTTACTCTAAAAGAAGATTACAATTAACTGAATTGAGAATATGTAATTCTGTCTTTGTTTAACTAGAAGAAACAAAACAAAACAAATCAAATCGAATTCCAGTACTTTTTGCCAGCTTATCAGCGATTTTCGGGCTAGTTCTGGTTTCTGCCTTCGGTTTCCTCCTCTGGAGGCTGAGAAACAATCAAGGTATGCACAGGTGGAGTAATCTTCACGGCAAGCTTTTACAAATTCATTTCATATTCTTATGCCAACCTATGATTTCAATACAGGCAAAGAAAACAGTGAAGAAATCCAATTACTTGACTTGGTAAATGAGCACACAGGGGAAAGTTTTAGTGGAGAGAATGTGGGGAAATCTCAAGAGTTCCCCTTTTTTCGGTTGGATACTTTACACGCAGCGACGAATCACTTTTCTGATGATAACAAGCTCGGACAGGGCGGATTTGGTCCGGTATATAAGGTAACCATGGCCTGGAATATTTGTCTAAGTTAGCTTTAGAACTACTCTGTGAATATGTTACATAAACGAATGCAATTATTCCAGGGCACACTGGCTAATGGTAAAGAAATTGCAGTTAAAAGGTTATCGAGAACTTCCGGTCAAGGGCTTGTCGAGTTCAAGAACGAAATCGTGCTAATTGCTAGATTACAGCATAGAAATCTTGTCAAGCTTTTAGGATGTTGCTTGGAGAAAAACGAGAAGTTGCTTGTTTATGAATTCATGCCCAATGGAAGCCTAGACGTGTTCCTGTTCGGTTTGATCCTCCAACCTTCAACTAATTGCATCAATTTAGTTCTCGTAGCTTTCAAATAGTAATGAAAATGTATTAGGTTGTTTTCTCATTTATATCAGATTCAAGCTCTGCTGCGCAACTGGATTGGCAGAAACGATTCAGCATTATTAAAGGAATTGCCCGAGGCATCCTGTATCTACACGAAGATTCTCGTCTCAAAATCATACACAGAGACCTTAAAGCCAGTAATGTGCTACTTGATCGTAATATGAATCCGAAAATTTCGGACTTCGGTATGGCTAGAATATTCAGCGAAGATAAAAATGAAGCAATTACCAACAGAGTAGTTGGAACATAGTAAGTATGCACATTTTTCCAAACTCATTGTCTCAAAATCTAACTTTTTTTCTATGTTGCTTCTAATAAACTAAAAAATTAGTGGATACATGCCACCCGAATACGCTATGCGAGGACTGTTTTCGATCAAATCTGATGTGTTCAGCTTCGGAGCACTTTTGCTGGAGGTCGTAACTGGAAAAAAGAACAACAGTTACTATTTTTTCGAGAATGGTGAAAGCTTGCTAACTTCTGTATGTTCTTCTTCCGATGTTTTGTTTCCGAACAATCGAGCAAGTATACTAACCATGCTAATAGTTTTAAGCTACGGTTTTAGGCATGGAAACTATGGTCAAAGGGCAAAGGAATGGACCTAATAGACCAGCTCCTTGTTCCGTCGTGTGTGGCTTCCGAGGTGCTTAAATGCATTCATATCGGGCTATTGTGCGTGCAAGGAGACCCGGCAGACAGACCAACCATGTCATCTGTGGTCGTCATGTTGGCAAGTGATACCGTACCACTTCCTCGTCCAGCAGAACCGACATTTCCTGCTCTGCGTGCCATTGCAGAACCAGCTGAACCAACCTCAAATGATGGGGTTTTTTCGATTAATGAGGTCACAATATCAAATATTTTGCCTCGTTGATTTGATTACTGTCCGATGTATTCTAGTCTAGCTTATCTGAGATTTTGTAAAGGATTCTTATATTTATTTAGCTGAATTGACATCCATAAAATTACCACATGTATTCAACATTTTCACCTTGTGTTCTCTAATTATCATCCAATCAAATTATATTTATTTAGCTTTCTCACAACAAATCTAAATCCAATCAATTTAAAACTATTCGATCTAAATTAACTCACTTGAACTACGACGAATTCGACTAGCTGCAGCCTTGCACTGTACAGTGTCTACATGAAATGTTTTCTGTAATCCGTAAGGACTAGTTTAACATTGTTTTTAAAAACTATGATTTAATATGTACGCAGTTTTGGCCAATTATATAAAAAAAATCAAATCGAAAATCAATTGTGTTATTGAAATTTATGTTGACAATGCTTGCACATTGAATATTCCACTCCCATCCATTCGTTGAGTTTTCAACTTTTCTTCTTAATAGACTTAATACACATAGAGAATTCGAAAATCAATTGCGTTGACTTCAACGAATATTCAGCAATGGCGAAAACTGTTTTCATAAGTTACATAGCTGATCTCTCTTGTCTGATGATCCAAGACAAAAGGAGATAACATTTGTTATAGAAAAACTATGCATATCTCCACAGTTTCCATAAATCTGTTAGTAATACTATTTTCCGTGCTTAGCCCTGCCACCGAAACTCTGCAGCCGAATTATCTCAACCACGACTGTCGAAATACCACCACTTTCTCCGTAAACAGCACCACTTACCGTGCCAATCGTGACACCGTCTTATCTTTGCTTTCGTCTAATGGAAATCATGAAACCGATTTCTACAACACAATAGCAGGCAGGAGTCCTAACATGGTATACGACCTTTTCCTCTGCAGTGGGGATGTTTCATCTGGCATCTGCCAAGCATGTGTAACCATTGCGGCCTATAACATTTCCCAACTTTGTCCCGTAGGAATTTCGGCGGTGATTTGGTACGACGAGTGCCTCCTATGGTACTCAAATCAAAATATATTTTCGGTTCTGGTTGAAGAGCCTTCATTTTCCATGTACAACATTCGGAATGTCACTCAGGAAGTCCGTTTCAACCAGCTAGCGACAGCTCTGGTGGTTATGAATGTTACAACAACCCGGGCTGCAAATGCACCATCGAGTTCTAACAAAATTGCAAATGAAGAAGCCCAATTTTCAAGTTCTCCAACAGTGTACACCCTTGTCCAGTGTACACCTGACTTATCGAGCTCCAACTGCAGTATATGTCTCCAAGGTGCAATAGTGTTGCGTGTAAATAAGACTATCACAATTGAGTGCAAGTATACACGACGCAAGTAATATAGTGATACGAAGTATCGGATATCGTCTCCACATGGACTGAAAATACTTCTAACTTTAAAACTCTGCACAAGAAAAGAGATAGATTTAATAAGGTGTTTTGAGAATTCTTGAATATAAACTAAAATAGAGAAAGAAATCAGATTGATAAAGTAGGCTGATATTGATTTGTTCAGTAGTGCAGGTGTTGCACTGTTCAGAGGACTTCTGTTGCTTATGTCGTCGGGCCTGTTGCGGCAGCACCTGTCGCGGCAGAGGTCTGCTGTTGTCGCGGTAGCGATCAACAACTCTGTTACTTCAAGTTCGGCAAGAACCCCTGTTGTGACTTGTCTTGTCCTTAGGTTCAAGTTCTGTCGATGAACACGTCTTGGATGATACCTCCCGACATTAATCGAAGGATGAACACCGATGTTTGTGAATTCTTCTATAGCCGCTTAACCTTGTATCTATCCATAGGCCAAGATAGTTTAACCATAAACTGGAAAACTATATTTACTCATTTCGTATACTTAACTCTCCCGATATTAAGTAAATAGATAACCTCACAATGCTCTCCCGATACTCTTATGAGATGTTAAAACCAGAGTAAATAAACTTGAAGTTTTATTGATTGAACAGAAAATCCTAATAAACAGTTTAACCCTTACAACTACTTTACAAGATCAACCCTTAGCCTTAGGGAAGGTTTAGAACATGATGAAGAAGAGAAAAAGCTAGGGTTTATGATGGAAGACGGCTAGGAGCTAGGTTGTTCCTCTCTAGGTCGAAATACAAGCATATATATAGGCCTTGGGTGTAAGCTTTCTTAATGGCCAAGAGTACTAGTTTGAATTAAAGTACAATTTATTTAAAGACTAAATCTCTGAGTAAACGTCCTTTAAATCGCCCTATCTTCTTGCTTTGAATTTCTCCTCAAACTTTGGGAAGGCCTTCCTTGTGCTTTTGGGCTCCAAAAATAATGCGAGTGGTCTACAAAAATCAGGCTTAAAATCCTCTATTAGTCGAACTCCACTTCGCATTTTCCATCTTTGTTGTCTTCACTGTCACCACTTCTGTCACGGCAACTGTCACGACAGTGATGTATGAGGCCCTTTTCTCCAACCCTTCACTCCAGTTCTGCAGTTATCTTATGTTCCTCTGCTGCCCTGGATGCTGCCAGGACAGGTACCTGCAAGAATTAACCGAAATCAGCAGTATCTGTACAAAATTATCTATCTATGATGTTTATGCAATTTCTATCCTAAAATGCAACTAAACATGCTTGAGTGCATATGAGTAAATGAGGGTTAAAATATAGAACATTTATGCACTAAACATATAGCAAATCTTTCAAGTGTTGCAACAGAAGGCAAGGGGGAAGAGTATTGAAGCTTAGTTGTACCGTTAGATACGATGTCGATCCGTTCTATAATCAAACAGCGGTTGTGGCACCACCTCCTCCAACTCAAGGTTCATCCTCACTGATCATCGATAAATTTCGATTCTTTCACGTTTTCCTCACTGAACAAGCCCTGATATTCTTACTAGAATATTTGATTCTGTCTTTATTTAATTAGAACAAGAGGCACAAAACAACTCAAACTCGATCATAATACTTGTTGCAAGTTTATCAGCTGTTTTTTGACTAGCTGTGGTTTCTGCCTCTTGTTTCTTCATCTGGAGGAGGAGAAACAATCAAGGTATTTAATGAAGTAATATTTTTGGCAAGCCATACAATTTTTTCCATCCTTATGTCCATTACATGTTGATTTTCTAATAGAACATCGAGAACATAGCCGAGGTCAATTACTCGACATGGTAGAGGGAAGAATTTTGAATGAGCACTCAACGAAAACTTTTAGTGCAAAAAATGTGAGGAACTCTCAGGAGTTTCCTTCTATTCAATTGGATACTTTACAAACAGCAACAAATCACTTTTCTCATGAAAACAAGCTAGGAGAGGGTGGATTTGGTCCTGTATACAAGGTAATTATGCATAGAAATTGCAAATGGTGTATGCCAATACTTCGAATATGTCTCTTAAATGAATGAATTATTCCAGAGCACACTAGCAGATGGTAAAGAAATTGCTATTAAAAGGCTTTCAAGAACTTCAGGTCAAGGGCTTGTTGAGTTCAAGAATGAAGTCATGCTAATAGCTAGATTGCAACATAGAAATCCGGTGAGGCTCTTAGGATGTTGCTTGGAGAAAAACGAGAAGTTGCTTGTGTATGAATTCATGCCGAACAGATGCCTCGACGTCTTTCTATTCGGTTCGATCCTTCAACCTTTAAATAAACAGAATGATGAAGATATAATCATTGATTTTGCCTTTTTCCTGCATTTATATCAGATTCGAACCTTGCCGAGTAACTGGATTGGGAGAAACGAATCAACATTATAAAAGGAATTGCTCAAGCTATCATGTATCTACATGAAGATTCTCATCTCAGAATTATACACAGAGACATTAAAGCAAGTAATGTTCTGCTTGATCATAAAATGAATCCGAAAATTTCAGACTTCGGTAGGGCGAGAATTTTTGGTGATGATAGAAATGAAGCAAATACCAATATAGTAGTTGGAACATAGTAAGTTAACATACTTTCTCAGTTTATTAAACTTTCCATGATATCATCTGATTTTTTTTTTGAAAGGTAATTTTATTCAAGATTAATCGGCAATGGAACGGCCTCGTTAAAAAACCTCCCTAAGCCTAATGGAGGAAAAAGAGCGCGTGTTCCTTGCTTAAAAAATGGTGTAAAAAATAAAGTCCATGGAATTCCTTATACATGACCTGCTGTTGAATTACCAGCCCACAAAGTCTCATTTCTAAAGTTAGCCAATTCCAATCCTAGCTAACCTGTCCGCCTCTGAGTTGCATCCTCTGTGTATAAAACGAACGATAATACCTCTGTCTTTGATTATCCTAGTAAGTTCCCTGATCACATGCGACAAAGTAGGTGGTGCTAGAGCAGTCCCATTAAGCCATTCCACTGCAGTTTTGCAGTCTGATTCGGCTACTAGTCTGTGCTTATCACTCCAATTAGAAGATAAGAAAAAATGGATGCCACGCTTTAATGCCAAGAGTTCCACTACTGCCGGAGGCTCCTCCCCACATGGTTCGGAGAAGCTCGCTAGAACCGACCCCTTAGCATCTCTCAATAAACCCCCAGTTCCACCTCTATGTCTTTTAGGATCTAACGCACCATCAACATTGAGTTTCAAGAAACCAATGGGAGGGGGTTCCCATCTTAGTTTATCAGTTTTGTTATCCCCGTTGCGAGGTTTTCTTCCAAGGTTTGCTGCCAATGATAGGTCCATAACCATATTCTCGATGGAAAGCTCATTGTCCCTGTTTTTTGCCTTTAACCATGATGTTATACGCCATTTGATCAGAAAAATCATTTGTGCCACGTCCACGGATTTCTCCTTGAAAACAACGTCATTCCTCATTAGCCATATTGTCCATGTTGTGGCTGCCAAAGTTAATTCCCACCAGTTCCTATTTTCCTCTTTGCATAAAGACCCCCACATTTCCGCAAAGGCCATAGCTTCCCCATGCAGTACCATTGGCGTTCTTGTGAGGTTACAGAAATGCATCCAAATTTTCCAGGACATATGGCATGAGAAGAAGAGATGGTTTACCGTTTCCGGGAGGATTTTGCATAGAGGGCATAAGGAGTTGGCGCCTGTCAGAGTCCCTCTCTTTTGCAGTTCAGTGGTGACCGGAACCCTTCCACGTATGATTTTCCAAAGGAAAATTTCCACCTTAGGTGGAGCATCTCCTTTCCATATTGTCTTCTTCCAAAAAGGGTTCTCAATTACAACGCTGTTTATTGCCTTCTTTGCCGATTTCGAGGAATACACCCCATCGCTTGAACCCTTCCACATTAACCAATCCTTTTCCAGATTGCTGGATAGAAAATTTTGTAATGTATCTATCAGAGAATCCTATTGCATGATTTCCCAATCAAAGGGGGGCCTCCTGAGTGGGATGTTCCACTGCCATTGCGAACCGACTTTGAAGCCGTAATCAGCTATGACACTATCCTTTCTTTGCGCCAAAGCGAAAATCCGGGGATGTGAATTTTTAATAGCCCCACTGCCGAGCCAATTATCAAACCAGAACCTGGTTCTCTTTCCATTTCCTACTTGGATCTGCATATTTTGTCTGATGCATAGTCCCACCTTATCATTCGTATAGGCAGATTTTACAATTCCGTTCCACACCCAAGACGCATTGTTTCTTCCCGGGTTAGGGATCAGCATGTTCGAATCTGATTGAGGTGAAACGGCTGAAATAACCCTCCTCCAGTAGCTTTCATGTTCGTTTCCGAACCTCCAAAACCACTTCCCTAATAATGTTCTATTGGTCATAGAAAGGTTCCCAATTCCAAGGTCTCCACACGCCAGCGGGGAACAAATGGCTTCCCAATTAATCCAGTATATGCAGTTCTTAGAGGAGTCGCCACCCCAAAAGAACCTTGCCATAAGACCATTTAATTTAGCAATCACCGAAGAGGGCATGCGGAAAAGTGACATGAAGTATATAGGTAGGCTACACAAAATGGATTTTATTAGGATAATTCTACCTCCTGCAGATAACAAGTTCGCCTTCCATCCTTCGAGCCATCTCTGAAATCTGTTGATGATCGGCGACCATAAGGCCGTAGAGTTCTTACGCGCGCCAAGGGGGAGGCCTAAGTAGTCCGTAGGTAACGTACCAACTTGGCACTCAATCGATTTGGCCCAAGCTTCAAGCGAGTTGGAGTTTACATTAATCCCAAACAGCTTACATTTCTTCATATTCAACTTAAGACCCGATGCTAGTTCATACACTCTGAGAATTCTTTTGGCATTCCGGACTTGACTCTCTTCACCCCCCGTAAAGATGATCAAGTCATCTGCAAATTGTAGATGTGTGATCTCGATAGCCCCTTCATTCTCCCCTAAAGCACAACCCGAGAGGAGGCCACAATTTACTGCTTTTTTAATCATTAAGTTCAATGCCTCCCCGATTAGATTGAAGAACAAAGGCGATAATGAGCAGCCTTGTCTGAGACCTCTGGATATCGGGAAAGATTCTGTTGGGGACCCGTTAACTAAGACTGAAATAGTGGCCGTGGAAACACACATAGATACCCATTTGCACCATTTTGAACCAAACCCACACTCCTGAAGGATTCGATGCATGAAACTCCAATTAACAGTATCATAGGCTTTTAGAAAGTCTATTTTGAAAGCCACTCCACTCCTCTTGCTTTTCCGCCAAGATTCAATTGTTTCATTCGCGATGAGCGAACAATCCAAAATCTGCCTCCCCGGTATGAAGGCGAATTGGCTTTCCCGCACGAGAATATTCATAACCGTTCGTAACCTTCTTGCTAACACTTTCGAGAACAGCTTGTAGATTCCACCTACGAGGCTGATAGGTCTGAATTCACTAAGAGAGGAAGGGTTTAGTACCTTGGGAATTAATGTGATGAAGGTGTGATTTATCCCAGATTCCCAAGTCTTCCCATCATATGAGTCTTCGAAAAATTTCAGAATAACTTCCTTTAGTTCTTTCCAGAATTTTTTGATGAAGTTCAAATTGAAGCCATCGGGGCCGGGCGCCTTGTTACCATCGGATGACGAAAAAGCCAACCAAATCTCTTCAGTAAATTTGCGTTCCAATTCATTTGCAATTTCGGGGCTGATTTTGGCAAAATCCAGGTTTAAAGTTTCCAACTCCAGAGCCATAGACGAGTTGTAGGCTTGTTTAAAATGGTTCACTACAGCACCTTTAAGCTCTATGGGTTCCTGTACAATGTTCCCATCAATCACCAGTTTACTAATTGTGTTGCTTCTTCTTCTCTCGGAAGCTATCGAATGAAAAAAACTAGTGTTTTTGTCCCCCTCCAAAAACCACTTGATTCTAGATTTCTGATGCCAACTGTTCTCTTCAATTCGATATTCTTTCCAGAGTAGTTCCCTCAACTTCTGAATTCTAGCCGATGCTGACGAATCTGCATTTCCGATTTGTAGGGCTTTTTCTAACTTCGCAATCTCATTCTCGATGCTTTCAATTGGGATACTGGATTTGCAGTTGTTCTCGACCCAGGTTTTGGCCGTTAACTTGGCTTCCTTTAAGACGCTTCCAATCTTTAGCCTGGTCTTCTTCGACTTTAGTTCGCAAATTCTGTCGACTATAGCTTTGTTAAAATTCTCTTCTTCAAGCCAGTAGTTAAAACAACGGAAGGGTCTAGGTCCCCAGTTCACTTTATCTTCACTCAGGGAAATCGCATTATGATCGGAAAGAGACTTGCCGAGGAGTTTTTGTAGAATTCTGGGGAATTTTGATAAGAAATCCTCTGAAACTAGGAAGCGATCTAATCTGATAAATGTTGGGGGGTCTCTGTTGTTACACCATGTAAATTTCCCCCTGTGGAGGGGGATATCTAGTAGACCTGCTTCGAAAAAAAAGAAATTGAAAAGATCAACTTGATGCTGATTCCACGAGAAGCCCAGTTTTTCCTCCGCGCTCAGGAATACGTTGAAATCTCCCCAATGCACCAGGGAATCTTGCGATTTTTAATGAAGTTTAGTATTTCTTCATAAAAACTGTCTTTCTCGGCATCCACTGACGGCCCATAGATGTTTATCAGACCACATAGGAAATCACCAGAGTTTATTTTCCTTCGATGGCTATATACCTTGGTTTGACAGTCACCTCGGATACTTGGAAGAATTCTGTGTTCCATAGAGTTAGAAGTCCCCCTGCGGAACCCACTGCTGGCGATACTGCAAAATCGACTTGTTTATTGTTCCAGATTCTCTTCACCAATATCCTGTTCATATCTTCCAGTTTGGTTTCTTGGAAGAAGTAAAGTTCCGGTTTGTTTTTGCGAATCAATTCCCTGGCAGCGCTGATTTTCTCAGCTTTCCTAATACCCCGAACGTTCCACGAGATCAATGCTAGCTTCATAGATAAATTATGAATTTAATTACCTGAAGAAAAACCCCCTGCCTTCAAGACTCGCCTCTGAGCTCCTTTTCAAGCTCCATAATCCTTTTGACCACTGCTGTTTTTCCTCATTTAAAAGATAATTCCAGCAATTGGCTAACCCGCCACACTTCTTCAGCTTCTGATCGGAGTACTCCATCTTCCCTTAATTCTCCTGCAAACGAATCACGGTCATTATCTTCAATTTCACGATCTTCTAACGAATCCCTAATAGCCCTTCTCAATGCCCGCCTTTTGTTAGGTTTGAGGCTCCCAAGGGGGTCGTTGGTTTTCCTTAAGCTTTGTCTAACTTCTAGATTCTCTCCACTGTGCCCCAACGATGCTGCCTGCGAAAATTGGTAGCCATCAAAACTGTCTGGAACCATATCTATCATTTGATTCGAGGAGTTTTTGGGTTCGATGGCGATGGGGGTCACGGACTCTGCTTCAGCTTGCCCCGATAGAAGAACTGATATAAATGCCTTTTTCCTTAAGCTATCATTGATTTTGTTTTGATATGTCTCCTCATTGTTTCTCACTTGATCTAAAACAGTGGATACATGGCACTTGAATACGCCATGGAAGAACTGTTTTCGATCAATCCGTTTTTTTCAGCTTCAGAGTCCTTTTGCTAGAGATTATAAGCGGAAAAAAGAACAACATATTTCATCTTTCAGGGAGCGGTGAAAGCCTGCTGACTTTTGTATGTTTGATTCATCCTCTATTATGTTTTCAGAAATTGGATCAAATGTAATAATAATCTTGAGCCACGAATGTAGGCATGGAAACTATGGTCTAAAGGTGAGGGAATGAAGGTGGTAGATCAGCTCCTTGCTCCGTCGTGTGTGGTTTCCGAGGTGGTTAAATGTATTCATATCGGGTTGTTGTGCGTGCAAGCAGACCCAGTAGACAGACCGACCATGTCATCTGTAGTTGTCATGTTAGCAAGCGATGCCATGATGCTTCCTAGTCTAGCGAAACCAGCATCTTACGTCGGCCGTGCTATCGCAGAACCAACCGAATCCAGTTCAAATGATGAAGTGTTTTTGATCAATGAGGTCACATCTTCTATTTTTTCGCCTCGTTGATTTGATCATTGTTCTAAGGATTCTAACTTATCAAAAGTTCATAAACATTTATTTTTCCGGTTGAATTAACATTCATAAAATTACTACACCATTTCAAAAATACATATTAAACTGTGATGAGTTCTCAAATATGACATATTTCATTTGCTATTTTTCTAGTTATTTGGACTTCTTGCTGCTTAATACATGCTGTTTTCGTTATATTTTGTGCAGGGATCCAATTCTGGAAATAGCATTGAAAATGGGGCATTTCTGCAGTTTTTATTATAATTCTGTCATGACTGGCATCATGGGCACGACTAGGGGTGTAAACGAGCCGAGTCGAGCTCGAGTAGTGCTAAGCTCGGCTCGGCTCGTAAAGATTTCGAGTCGAGTTCGAGCTTGAGTAATTTCTAACGAGCTTGAGAAATCTGAGCTCGACTCGGCTCGTTTAGAATTCGAGTCGAGTTCGAGCTTAATTCGAGCCCAATCGAGTCAAGTATTGACCAATCTTTGACTGCATTGGACTCGAGTAACTCTTCATCTGTCAAGTCTCATTTAAAGTCCTATGAAGAAAAAACTTTTATACACAAGTTATGTAAACTCAAACTTGTTAATTTTAGGGTTTAGGGTGTTAGTTTAGGGTTTAGAGGTTTAAGTTGTTGGGTTTAGAATTTATGATTTAGATTTTAAGGTTTAATACTTATGTTTAAGGTTTATATTTAGGGTTTTAAGTTTAAGAATTTAAATTTTAAATTATAAAAAATAAAAAAATTAGTATATTATATTTTCGAGTAGCTCGTGAGCTTTTCGAGTCGGGTATCAGGTAGCTCGACTCGGCTCGTCAAGAACTCGAGCCGAGTTCGAGCTCGAGTCGAGTCTAATCGAGTCGAGCTTTGACCGAGCTTTGACCGAGTCGAGCTCGAGTAGCTCGCGATCTGTCTCGTCTCATTTACAGCCCTATGCACGACACCGGGCACGACGCGTCTGACGTGGCAATGACGTGGCGACTTCTAGAAGCTTCTGGAACGTTCTGAGAGATCTTATCAGCTTATCCGTTTAGATTTCCTGCATTTAAATTTCAAAACATTTGAATTGTTTTATCTTTTGTTTATTATTTTAAATTATCTCATCACCTTATCTTTGTAAATCTAAGCCTATAAATACCACCCCTTGGTAAAGGCTTAGATCATCAATCAATCATTTTAGTTTTCATCTTCTAGCTTGAAACGTTTTTAGCTTTAATAAAAGTTCTTTTACTTTATTTTCTTGTTCAATTTTTATGTTATTTAATTATTTTCCAAAAACCAAGTTAAGTATGATAATTAATATCATGCTTAGCTAAATTTCTTGAGCCAAGAGCTAGCCAAATCAATTCTAATCGTGAGAATTGAACATTGCCTAAATTCCTTCGGGAATACATTTATATCTTTCTGTTTAGATAGTTTGGCAATCGGCCTTACTAAAGTTTTTAATCATTTTTTAAATCAAAAAGAGCTCGTTGGTCTGGAATCGTTTAAAGACATAGTTGGGAGGAAGGATCGGCCTGTGGCAATTTTGACTTCCTGTGAACACTCTTAGCGGCGGTCCGCTAAGGAAAGATAAAATCAGAAGCGATTCTTTTTAAGACAATTTCTGAGTCGGGCTTTTCCTGCTTTCAATACTAAATATTTTAACGGCGATAGACGTGGTTAATTTGTTTAAGAATCAACCTTCAAAGATAGTCTTGGGAGGATTGGTTACTCGAGAGAGAAGCAAGTTGCGACGGATTGGGCCTCGCAGACTGTAACCGACATGATCCCCGGAGTAAAAATCTATTTCAATGATCGAGGGAATTGTCAAGGCTAGCTCGAGGCTAATTTGCATATTTGATTTTTCCTACTATTTTCTTTAATTCTTGCATTTTATCTTATTACTTCACTCAATATCAAATCACCCCCTTTTTTATTTCCTTGTTTTGCAGATATTCCTGGGAATTCAAATCCGACAAAATTCAAGTCAAGAAATTCGACTAATCTCCCTGTGGATCGACCCTCTTTCCTTATACTACTTAATTTCTTTATTTTATTTATTGTTGAAAGAGGTTAATTTATTTATTTATTTTGACCGGTTAAACGACGACTTGTCAAAATTGGCGCCGTTGCCGGGGAGATTTATTTTCGGCAATTTTTGACTGATTTTTGTTTTATTTTATGACCAGGAAGAACCCGGGTACTTTAGCTCCATATAACCCGGAAATCGAAGCAAGCGCTCGTAGAACTCACGGCGAAACACTTCGACGAAAGAAACAACAAAGCACACGACGATCCGAACAAGAATCCACTTCCGAAACTACACCAATCGAAGAACCTACACAAGAACCAGAACCGATGGCGGACCAAACGATTCGAGAGCTGAACGCAGCCCCTACTGTGCAACAACCACTCTGCATCGCTTTTCCTCAAGGCGATACTCCCTTCCAGCTCAAAACAGGATTAATCCACTTACTCCCTACCTTTAATGGCCTCCCTACTGAAAGCCCACACAAGCACCTTGCCGAATTCCATATGGTGTGCAGCAGCATGAAACCGCAAGGAGTTTCAGAGGATCAGATAAAACTAAGGGCATTTCCTTTTTCTTTAGCCGGAATGGCTAAAGAATGGTTATTTTATTTACCTCCGAATTCTATTAATACATGGGCTGATCTTTCTCGTGTTTTCCTTGACAGATATTTCCCTGCAGCAAAAGCGACTAAACTTAGGCGAAACATATTGGGTATCCAACAAATGCACGACGAATCCTTATACGACTATTGGGAAAGATTCAAGAAGCTGTGCGCAAGCTGTCCGCAACATGGCTTATCCGAGCAAACACTCCTTCAATACCTATACGAAGGAATGTTACCAATGGACAAAAAGATGGTAGATGCAGCAAGCGGTGGCGCGCTCGTTAATATGACCCCTACTGCAGCAAGAACATTAATCTCCACAATGGCTGCAAATTCGCAGCAATTTGGTTCTACAAGTGAACCCAGTCGACGGGTTCAAACAGTAAGCACAATTTCATTAGAGAATAAGATAGACAATTTGACTAATATTGTGTATTCTCTTGTTTCAGGGGAGATAAGAGCTGCTAAGGTATGCGGAATATGCACTATGCCAGATCACGCAACCGATTTATGCCCATTGCTGCGAGATACGTCTGGTGCCCAAGTTAACGCCATACACAACTTTCCCGGACCTCCCCAAAGACCCTATAACCCACATAGCAATACATTCAATCCCGGTTGGAGAGATCACCCAAACTTGAGCTACGGTAATCAGAACCCGAATTACCAACCTAGGCAACAACCTCCCTACCAAAACCAAGCACCCCAAAAATCCTCGCTTGAGTCTATTGTTGAGAGATTGGCAGTTTCGCAGGAAAAATTCCAAACCCAAACACAATCCCATCTCCAGCAAATCGACAAACAAATAAGCCAACTAGCTCAAGCCGTTAACCGTCTAGAATCCCATGGGAAGTTACTATCACAAACCGAAACCAATAATCCAAGGGAAAACATGAGCGCGATCACTCTGAGTAGTGGAACTGTGCTAACGCCTAAACCGCCCAAGCAAACTGAGCAAAAATCCGACGAGCAAGGCAGCTCTTTGAAGGACCAGAACGAAAAGTCTCCACCCACTGCAGGTAACTCTAAATCCAATATTTCTGTTTCTACTTACGAACCTGTTCCTCCTTTTCCAGGTAGATTGGCGAAACGAGATAAAAAGGAGGAAGAGAAGGAAATTTTGGATATATTCAAGAAAGTGGAAATTAATAGTCCACTTCTTGATGTTATTCGGAAAATGCCCAAATATGCAAGGTTTCTGAAGGACTTATGCACAAACCGAAGGCGACTATCCGGAAATGAAAAAGTTAACCTTGGTGAAAATATTTCGGCCATCTTTCAAAAGTCGTTGCCGCCAAAGTACAAGGACCAAGGTATGTTTGTGGTTCCTTGTAAAATTGGGAATGTTGGGATAAAAAGGGCGATGTGCGATTTAGGCGCATCTATCAACGTCATGCCGTTAAGCGTCTACAACAAAATTTCGACTGAACCTTTGAAGGAAATGCGAGTGACGGTTCAACTAGCTGATCGTTCAGTTATCTACCCCGAGGGAGTACTAGAAAACGTGTTGGTACAGGTAAAAAATCTTATTTTCCCTGCTGATTTTTATATAATTGACATGGAAAATGATCGCAGCAACAATGGATCCGAAATCTTGCTTGGCCGACCTTTCCTATCAACCGCGCATACAAAGATTGATGTCCGCGACGGCATCTTAACTATGGAATTTGATAGGGAAGTAGTTAAATTTGATATGTATAAAGCTATGAAGTATCCTGATTCGGTCGCAAGTTTAAATTTCATTGATATTATAGATCCGTTAGCCGATGATTTGATCGAAACTAATATGTGTTATGACTTTTGTAGGGAATTCGCGGATCTCGACGTTGAAAATATAGGCGAAATCATTTCAACTCTTTTTTCCCTTTCTGATTTTCGATTAATTCCAACTCGTTCTAAACATTTTCTCTCAATTTTGCAGGAACCAAAGCCGAAGTTGGAGCAATTTAATTATGTAGTTCTAAGCGACAACCAAACTTTTTCAATCATCATTCCGAGTAAGTTGTCGCATTGGGGAGGAGGTAGAAGCTTAGTTGTTGTTTTGCGCACACATAAAAAGATGAAGGAAGGCGTTAAAACGACGAGGGATGGACATTACCGTTTATTTGAAGAACTTGCTTTTGAAGAACCAAAAATTTAGCAAAGGTCGTCGAGCTAAACGACGTTAAACAAAGCGCTAAATGGGAGGCAACCCATTAGTTTATTTTTCGTCAATTTTTACTTTTTTTATTTAATTTATGCTTCTTTATTTTTCATTGTCTTTCGTTGCCTTAATAAATTTTCCTTTCCCTTTGCAGGTTTCTTTTCGCACACAGCAAACCAAGCCACGCTTCTAACCCTTCATAGTAGCACATTTCGACCCTAAGCATTAGAGTGCACCGTTTCATTAAACAGTGCACATTAACATAACCCAAAGAAGCCGGCGCATCTTAGCCCATCCCCTTTCCCCTTGGCATATCACCCCGATTTTCCTTTTTTTCCCCTCTCCCTTTCTTTCATTCCCGCAAACCACCAAACCCTAGATAACTCACCAGCCGATTCACTTAGCCGCAATCCACCATGCCCCGCACGTGACAGCAGGCTCGCCGGCTTCCCCAAGAACCGCCGCTGGTCGTCGGTGGCGTCTTGCATCGCCACGATTTATGGCGATCATCAGCGATTCCGAACCGACATCCGCACCTTATCCACGCCGCGATGGTCGACGACGGCAAGCCCCCAATCCCTCGAACGAGATTCCTCCTCCCTACCGTGGTGGCCGACGACCAGCAACTATTCGACGGGTGCCCAAAAAAAATGCTGAACCACCCTTCGCTGCACCCTCTTTCGCACATCCGGCAGCTCCGTTCAAAGCCCTCTGCCGCCGCTGATCCGAGCCACTCATAGTGCACCATTGCCATCGACTCACTCTACATTCACGGGGAGTATCTTTTGCCCTTATTTTCTCTTTATTTCTTTAATTTTTATGAATTGGGGCAATTCATTTAAGTGAGGGGGAGGGTAGCAAACCACTTGCCATGCGTATCTGATATATGTTTGATTTTGGTTTAACTTTGAGAAAATATTTTCCTTGCCATTGCATTATATCCAGCATGTTATAATTGTTATAGTGCATAGGAATATTTGAATGTTGACATTTTTGATAATCAAATGGCATGAGTAAAATGATAGTTTGACATCTCTTTTCAATTTGCCTTGATTGTGATAATTGGATTTCTCACCTAGCTTAATCAACTTAGCCTAATTTTGTGAGAATTTGAGCCTTGAGCATGCATCTTTTTTTTATGCTCGTTTTCCTTGCTTGAGAGTGTCATCTTGAATTTAGGAATCTAGAACTTGTGGCTTGTATACGATTTGAGACTACACTAGAATGAGGTGCTTTAAGATGATTTAGGCATTAGGATTTTCTCTCTTTCATTAAAACTTACCTTTCGCTTAGTGAACCCTCTTGAAACCTTATATCCCATTTTTTGGCTTAACCCTCAACCAAACTTTTTGATTGATCAAATGCTAGAAATTGTATTGCTAGACAAAAAAGGGTTGCAATTCGAATAAAGGGCAGAATTTTTCGGAAAAAAAAAGAAGAAAAAAAAACAGAATAAAAGAAGCAATTGTTTCGAGAAAAAAAGAAGAAAAAAACAGTTTCGAAAAGAAAAAAAAGAAAAGAAAAAATGTGTGTTTGCTTGCCCATTTTTAGCTCCTTTTTAATGTCTTCACCGCTGAATGTTTGAAATATCTTGCATTGATCATCCTCTTTTGTTTCTCTTCCCATCTTTCTATCCTTTTTTTTTCTAAACCCACATTACACCTTGAACAAAGACCTAATGATTTTTGCACCTCGATTCTATTAAAGTAGTGGAGAATTGAACTTGTTACAAGCCTATGGAAACCTTTGTTCATGCATGACTTAGAGTGCTTTTGCTTCACATTTACCTTTAAACACTTTGAGTGCTCTTGAGTGTACCTTGGTGAGGATTAAGACTAGGTTAGGATTTGACTATTACTTGATAGACGATTGAAAGAATGAAAGGCTGTTCTTTGCTTATATCCACTTGGTTTGATTTGTGTCTCTTTCATGGTATTTCTTTTGCACTTGAACTCTTATAATTATGCTTGATACTAGTGATGGCTTGACGAATGCATTCTTGGTTAATATCTTTTTCGGACATACTTGAGGACAAGTATGAGACAAGTGAGGGGGAATTTGATGAGTTCTCAAATATGACATATTTCATTTGCTATTTTTCTAGTAATTTGGACTTCTTGCTGCTTAATACATGTTGTTTTCGTTATATTTTGTGCAGGGATCCAATTCTGGAAATAGCATTGAAAATGGGGCATTTCTGCAGTTTTTATTATAATTCTGTCATGACTGGCATCATGGGCACGACACCGGGCACGACGCGTCTGACGTGGCAGTGACGTGGCAGTGACGTGGCGACTTCTAGAAGCTTCTGGAACGTTCTGAGAGATCTTATTAGCTTATCCGTTTAGATTTCCTGCATTTAAATTTCAAAACATTTGAATTGTTTTATCTTTTGTTTATTATTTTAAATTATCTCATCACCTTATCTTTGTAAATCTAAGCCTATAAATACCACCCCTTGGTAAAGGCTTAGATCATCAATCAATCATTTTAGTTTTCATCTTCTAGCTTGAAACGTTTTTAGCTTTAATAAAAGTTCTTTTACTTTATTTTCTTGTTCCATTTTTATGCTATTTAATTATTTTCCAAAAACCAAGTTAAGTATGATAATTAATATCATGCTTAGCTAAATTTCTTGAGCCAAGAGCTAGCCAAATCAATTCTAATCGTGAGAATTGAACATTGCCTAAATTCCTTCGGGAATACATTTTTATCTTTCTGTTTAGATAGTTTGGCAATCGGCCTTACTAAAGTTTTTAATCGTTTTTCAAATCAAAAAGAGCTCGTTGGTCTGGAATCGTTTAAAGACATAGTTGGGAGGAAGGATCGGCCTGTGGCAATTTCGACTTCCTGTGAACACTCTTAGCGGCGGTCCGCTAAGGAAAGATAAAATCAGAAGCGATTCTTTTTAAGACAATTTCTGAGTCGGGCTTTTCCTGCTTTCAATACTAAATATTTTAACGGCGATAGACGTGGTTAATTTGTTTAAGAATCAACCTTCAAAGATAGTCTTGGGAGGATTGGTTACTCGAGAGAGAAGCAAGTTGCGACGGGTTGGGCCTCGCAGACTGTAACCGACATGATCCCCGGAGTAAAAATCTATTTCAATGATCGAGGGAATTGACAAGGCTAGCTCGAGGCTAATTTGCATATTTTATTTTTCCTACTATTTTCTTTAATTCTTGCATTTTATCTTATTACTTCACTCAATATCAGATCACCCCCCTTTTTATTTCCTGTTTTGCAGATATTCCTGGGAATTCAAATCCGAAAAAATTCAAGTCAAGAAATTCGACTAATCTCCCTGTGGATCGACCCTCTTTCCTTATACTACTTAATTTCTTTATTTTATTTATTGTTGAAAGAGGTTAATTTATTTATTTATTTTGACCGGTTAAACGACGACTTGTCAAACTGTAAAACAACTTCTATTAAAAAAATACTATTTCAGGAAAAAATCTTTTAAACATATATCGATTGTTTCAAATACTGTTTTAGAGACACTATTATAAAACGATACACAACATACATGCCCACTAACAATACCAGTACTGTACTCCAAAAGCAACACCAAGAGAACTCCAAACATTGATGTCGGTCACTTTATCATGATAGATTTCTTCTAACTTGCGATGGTAAAAACAACATGAGCTTGAGAAAGCTCAGTAATACAAAATTACCAAATGATGTTGTAAGCATATGCAGGTATATGGCAAGCATACACGGTCATGATGTTCCAGGCAACAACAAACTTCAATTATGGTTCGATATTTTAGTGAAGCGATATATTTAAAGATAATAGAATTGTTCTTTATTCAATCACAGAATATCAGGCGATGAGCATATAGACCATATAATCAGAAGAGAGATAGAGTATAGTAATTGAATAAGAGAGTTTAATGTGTATTCCAACAGTGCAAAGTTAGCACATACAATGTAACGGTGCAGTGAACATTTTATTTCACGGACACATAATAGTAGCGGTAATGTTCGTGATAAGGTTCATTATAAATTTTCTATCTACCCTCCAACCAAACTCTGGTATACAGTCCCCTAGAACTACAACTATAAGGGCATTAACCCAGGTCCATTGAGCATAGGTGCCAGCCTAAGGGGATACCTTAGGTACAGTAAAATCACCCTAGCCGAAGCATAGGAATGAACGGTAAGGAATTACCCTAGCCGAAGCATAGGAACCTGAAACGGTAATGAATTACCAGCCTGATCAGGACTGAACATGCGGTAACTTCATACTCTATCCCAAGTACCCTAGTAATGGTAATAACAATGATAATTGTAACAATCAGTCATAATAGTAATCAATAGTAGTCAGCAATAACATTAATTGGTAATAACCAATAGTAGTCGGTAATTACAGTAATATAAACCGAGCAATTATTTTCAGTAAAACGGTAATTAGAGAGACATTCTTCGGCTCAAATTGAGAGAACATTCATGTGCACTTAGAACACACTAGATGGAACAATTTATCCCTCTGAGATACTTGATATTCACAAGAAAAAGGAAAACACTGAGCTTCTGACAATTTTGAACTGATTTCAGTCACGAGGTCCCGATTAAAGGGGACTTAGTATCCAACGTTGCCAACAAGGCATTTGGGAAATTACTATATATTATGACCATTCAGGGTATTAGATATATTAAGGATGTTTCAATCATTTTGGCCAACGAGGGGATTTTGGTCATTTTACTGTCAGGGGCAATTTTGTAATTTAGTCCAATAATGAAAAAATGATGATTTGCAGCATTTAGGATCTTCTATAGTTTTTCGAGCCTCCAAAATCCATTCGAACTAACATATCCCAACCTTTCAGTACTTACCAAACATTCAGATATATGTGTTTCACGTGTATTATTTCCAAACACCGATTGTATTATATATATCAACTTTCGCCTTCATATTTCACTACAAGGCTTACCACTGAGTAGTCAAACTTATATTCTATGCGAATCTTCCAAACTTATATTAATATCATGATTGATAGACATACATGAGTCATACTTTATAACTCTTAGGGGCATTTCAGTCATTTAATCTTTATTGGTATTTCCAGAATTTTATCAAAGGCAATTTTGCTTAATCCAAAAAAGAGGATATTTCATTCATTTTGAAGCTCAGAATATACCCATCATTTTCATTAATAGAACCATTTATCGTATTTCGATCATTTAAGTACTCGATGTGTTTCAGGCACTCAGGTACTTTTCGTACTTCCAAACAATTCATTCAATCAAGAACTTGAAAGTTTACCCACCATTTTCATTAATTTAAAATTTTCAGTGCTCGAAGGTATTTTAGTCTTTTTTGTCACTGTGATCTTTCCGATCAATTCATTCCGATCAGTTCATTCATTACTGTCATATAGATCAATTCAAGAATGCAAAGAACTTCTAGTAAATTCATTTTCAGGTGTTAATCCAGAGCTCGGGAAAGTCCAAGTGTTTTGTTATCACATATATTTTCATATTGATACCAAAGTCTTTCCCAAGAGAACGAATATTTCAGATAAGCTAAACGTATAATCAGATCGAGTGTAAATTTTAGGTCATTTCCTTTATTAGGGGTATTTTAGTTATCCTTACTTCCCAATGGTATTATCATCATTTCTCACCCTAGCATTTTGGGCATTAAATCTTTTATCAAGAATAAACTAAATTGAAAGTTTTGAGGTCACCGCTTTATCGAGTATTCATGGAACTTGAATTTCTTATCAGTCATCAATACCTTATTCAAGTAATCTAGTCTTGACCAGTTTATTATCAATTTACCGTAATTAGCACAACTTTATAGTAATCGACGGTAAGCAAATGACCAAATCATAGTGTTCATGCATTAATCACATACCAACATGTTCTATAGAGCATACAGTAGGTAGTAAGGTATTACCTTGAGTTCTTGTTGTATCTGTCGGCCTTTTGAAACTATATTAAAACTCTCTCGAACTCAAATTCGACGTCCTCCACCTCTCGAATATGAAGATATATGAATACCTAACTTACCCCTATTAGATGAACGCCGACGGCCTCGAATCGGTGACTGAAACGATGAGGGATGTTAGGGGTCTTGCTTGTTTTGAAACGGGGAGTTCATCGGTGACCTCGACGTGAAGAAAGGACGACCGTAGTGGTAGGAACCAACGAAGGTAGGAAGTGCGACCTATGAGCTTCCACAAGCCTTTCAGGTAACTTCCACGGCGAACGGAGCGACAAACTTGCGCGTGGTGGTTGGGGTTCTGTTCAGAGGACGGTGACGGTCAAGGGTGTGACGGCGGTGCACAACACCGACGAGCGGTGGGAGAGATCGACGAAAGCATAGAAAAGGAGGAGGTTGGAAGAAGGCTCTGGAATCCTTGATCTATCGTATTCGATGCAGGTGACAAAAAAATGGGGGGGTATGCAAGGGGTCAGATTATACTTATTATTGGTTTATCCCAATAAAACATAACTTAATAATAATCTGATGCTGAATTTATCCAAGAGTAGTCCTTAGCCTTGATGGTTAAGGCTTGGGTTCACCAAGCAGGTTAACCTATAAATCCCGTTTTTTTACCAGCACGTCCAAATTTATGGTAAACTTAAACTTATAATAATCATTTAAGACAAAATGGTGAGCAACAAAACAAAATTTCAGACCCATATTTCCCCTATCAAGAGAAGAAACCCCTCAATTTAGAAGACAATATATAACCGTGTAAAAAATCAAATAAATATACGAATTATTATGTAACACCCCATTTTAGCCCTAATTTTAAAATCCCTAATTGTGAGAATTCCCAATTGGAAACCCTAGAATTTGGGGGGAACTCGAAATTTAACCTAACCTAAATTGGGGACCAAATTGAATAAATTTATAAGTTTGATGGTTAAATTATTAGGCGGGCAAAAATAGGGACCCTTATTCTGTGATTTACCCATTTATCTAGGGTAAACACTCTTTAGCCCTATTTCAGTGTTTTGCGCCGCACACCTCTCTCTCTCTCTCTCTCTCGGTTCTCTCAAAAAGAAAAGGAAAATATTAAAATATTAAAACCCCCATCCCCGTTTTGTTTCCGTCGAAGCTCCGATCAATGGGCTAGCTTTGTTCATTCAACGTTTCAAGGTCGTCGGTGTGTTCACCGTGGCCGTCCGATCAAAATCGTCGTTGGGTGTCTCGTTCGCCGTCTCCTATCGCCGGAACGGAGAGGCCGAAAGCTTCGACCTCTCGCTTTTTGCCGCGCCGCCGTCCTCTGTGAGCGCCGCTGCCGTCTCGGGTTGGTGAGTGACGTGGTCGGGGTTTCTGTTTGGCTTTGGGGTTGTTGTTGGCCGCTGTCGGGGGTCGTGGCCGTCGTTGGGGTCGCGTCGTGGGTAGTCGGGCGCCGCAGGGTTGTGGTGTTAGGGTTTGATAAATTGGGAATTGGGGATTAGGGTTTGGATGATTTGGGTGGCTGTTGCAGTGGGCTGATGCAACGATGATGTCATCCGCTGTTGCAGTGCTGATGCAACGATGACGTCATCCGCTGTTGCAGTGCTGATGCAACGATGACGTCATCCGCTGTTGCAGGGCTGATGCAGTCAATGATGACGTCATCGCAGTCAATGATGACGTCAGCGTTGACTTTTGGTTGACTTTTTCGGCTGAGTCCACTTTTAAGTTTTTTGATGTTCCGGTTCCGTTGCCGCTGTTCGTTCCTTCAAATTCAAACCCGAAATGCCTTTTGGATCAAGTTTATATGTTGAGCTCATATTTTTGTAAAGTGTTGCATCGGAATTTGACTTGGTTGTTTATGTGTTCAGGTGACGTGGATTCTGACCCCGAGTTTTTACCTCCTCCTCCGCCAGGCAGACCTCCGGTGGCACAGTCTTCGAGATCTGCTAGTGAGTTATCTGTTAAGCGTAATTATTCGAATGTGGCATAGTAGAAAGTCTTATATAGTGTTCTTTGTTTTAGGAGCTGATTCTGTTCGACCTTCCGCTAGAGCTGAGCGTGGGAGACGTCACTATCGACGTTGACTATTTAGCTGCATAAGGTGTGTTCTCTGTCTGTGCTACATGTATGTGTTGCCTGATTGTGTGATCTGTATGAGAAATGTTTTGTGTTATCTTGCTCGGTTGATTGAGAAATATTTTATGTATTATTCTGCTCTATTATCTGATGAATATTGCATGACTCGACTGTATGCTATTCTGCTCTATTACCTGATAAATAATGTATGACTCGGATGCTATGATCATGTTATATAACACATATCGGAATCGGATTATTATGTACATGCATCTTAGTTATTTAACAAGATTGCATTCGAACTCTGAAATCAGATTACATGTCATATCATTGGGTTGGGATATTGTACGGAGGAAGCTCAGCGACTTCATCCTTCAGGTTGAACTTCGCTTCGGATCAGTAGTTCCATCTTTCGGGATGAGTTCTGCTTCGGACATGGTGTTGAGGTGTAAAGTGGTTCAGGGGAACCTCACTCTTCGGACGGTGATGTAAACGGGTGCATGTCATGCTAATATCTGTATGCTTTACTTGTAATACTTCGGAATATCTGTTAATTCTTGATTGTGATGTTATTGTTGGATTAATTTCTGTTATGCACTTTAGAGACACACTGAGCTTTATAGCTGACTCCCCCTTAGTATCTGTTTCATATTTCCAGACTTAGGTTTCGGTACTTGGAGGATCTCGTTCGAACATTATTTGATACTATTTATCAGTACGTTTTGTTCTAGACTTATATTTATTTATTTAAGTATTTTTCAGATTTGGTTGTAAACGTGGACTTATGACATTTATTATTTTGGGGGTTTGATAAACTATTTTTAACATGCTTGTTTTAAGACGAAATATTAAAGGATATCTTTTATAATTGAATAATAATTTTGGCATAATTTCTATAAATAATCTTACTTGAGGGGAAAGTTTCCAAATTGTCAATTTCAATTTGTTATAAACCCTTAGGTCAAAATAGGGGGTTACATTTAGTGGTATCAGAGCATAGGTTACACCCCTCGGCCTGTGAGGCTCGATAAAAATTTGATTTTAAACTTTTAAAAAAAATTTGCATGCATAATAAACGTTTTCGGAAACTACGAGATTTTCAGATAAATGTCCGGATTTTTAAAAAGTAATATATGTTTTAAGTAAAGTCTCCAAGTACCAATTTTGACTTTAGGACTCTTCTTTTGTATATAGACTACTATGCCACCCCGTAGGAGTACTAGAGCTACGGCCGGTCGAGGCCGTGGACGAGGTCGTACCGCTGCTAATACGAGTGACGTTAGTCCTCATGAGCATTCGCCACCACATCAGGAGGACCCACAACATGAGCAGGCTGAGAAGCAACATGAGGTTCATACGAGTGGTCAACAGACCGATCACCCTGATCAGCAGACTCAGAGTGATGGTCCCCGTGCAGCCGGTAACAGTGAGACTGCTGGAGTTGATGTTGCTGCAGTGCATTTGGAGCTACTTGAGTATCTTCGACAGGGTTCTAAGAGACCCATATCTGCCGAGTTTTTGTCTGCTGGTATATCGATGTTTGATGGTAAGACGGCTGCAGATCCAGCTGACGCTGAGTATTGGTTGAAGAAATTACAGCAGTTATTTGATGAGATAGACTACCCTGCTGACAAAAAATTAAGAGCTGCTGTATCTTTATTGAAGGGTGAAACCCTGAACTGGTGGAAGGCTGAGAAGATCGTTATTTCTACTAGTCGGATCACTTGGGATCATTTCCGTCAGGCTTTCCGAGACAGATATGTTGGGGCTGAGTATCTAGCCAAGTGTCGTGAGGACTTTATAAATCTGAAGCAAAATGACATGACTGTGAATCAGTATGAGATTGAGTTTATGAGGCTGGTACAGTACGTCCCTGGGTTAGTTACTACAGAGGAAGAGAAGTGCAGCTGGTTTCTGAAGGGCCTGCGACCTTCGATCAAGACTGGTGTGTCTTTACATTTGGACAAAGAGTACAAGGATATTACCTTGCGAGCTAGGACTGCAGAACGCAATGAGGCAGAGTTGAGGCAAGTTGAGTCTCATGGTATGGATCGGGGTAAGAGGCAGTCGACCACGACAGTTTAGTATAGTCAGGGTAACCAGACCAGGAAGAGGGCAAGAGATGAGGGTGACTATCAGAGTTATTCCAGAGCCAGACCAGTGACCACTGCTGTTCCGACTTCTAGTGTTGGAGGATCGACTAGCACGCGGGGGCCACCACAGTGTTCTTTCTGCAAGAAATGGCATTCTGGGGAGTGTAGGAGACAGTCCGGGGCTTGTTTTCGATGTGGGTCTTTCGATCATATTTTCAGAGATTGTCCGCATGCACCTCCGTCAGCTCATATGACGACTCCGTCACAGGCATCAGTACAGACTCCTGCTAGGGGTAGAGGTCGAGGTAGACCCGATTTTACAGTTTCTGCTGGTAGAGGTAGGCCAGCTCAGAGTGGAGGATCAGCTGGATCCGGGGTGAGACAGCCAGGTTTGGTTTATGCTACCAGGAGACATGAGGATCGTGATGAGCCAGATGTTATTGCTGGTACATTTTCTATCCACTCTATTCTGTATTTTGCTTTATTAGATATTGGTTCTACCCATTCATATGTTGCGAGTTCGGTATCTGGGGGACTTGAAATTCCGGTTGAGAATACTGGGAACGCGGTTTCCGTTTATAGTCCAGTTGGTGACCATGTCAAGGTTTCTAAGGTGTACAAGAATTGCCCTTTGGAGATTCAAGGAAAAATATTCTCCGCTGATTTGATGGAGTTACCTTTCAGAGAGTTCGACCTTATTCTCGGAATGGACTGGTTATCCGCTCATCGAGTCCGTTTGGATTGTGAAAAGAAAAGGGCGACTCTGAAAACCTCAGATGGGTGCGAGGTGATTATGGTCGGAGAGCGTAGAGGTTATATGACCAATGTTGTTTCGGCTCTCAAAGCAGAAAAGATGATTCGACATGGGGCTACTGCCTATCTTGCTTATATTCTTGACTCGAGGCAGTCAGATTCTGATTTGGATAAGATCCAGGTGGTTAGGGATTTTCCAGATGTTTTTCCGGAGGAATTGCCGGGGGTACCGCCAAAACGTGACGAGGTTGAGTTTGGCATAGATGTATATCCGGGTACAGCTCCTGTCTCTATGGCTCCTTACAGGATGGCTCCGAAGGAGCTTAAGGAATTGAAGATTCAGTTGCAGGAATTGTTGGATTGGGTTTTCATCCGACCTAGTGTTTCTCCCTGGGGAGCCCCTGTTTTGTTTGTGAAGAAGAAGGACGGATCACTTCGGCTTTGTACTGATTATCTGAAGCTGAACAAGCTGACGATCAAGAACAGGTACCCACTTCCCCGTATTGATGACTTGTTCGACCAGTTCCGAGGAGCTACAGTATTCTCTAAGATAGACCTGAGATCGGGTTATTACCAACTCAAGGTTAAGGATTCTGATGTGTTCAAGACCGCTTTTCGGACTCGTTATGGTCATTACGAGTTTCTGGTGATGCCGTTTGGATTGACTAATGCTCCTGCAGCCTTTATGGATATGATGAACAGGGTGTTTCAACCCTATCTGGACCAGTTCGTGGTGGTTTTCATTGATGACATACTGGTTTATTCTAAATCGGAGGCAGAACATGAGGAACATCTCCGGGTTGTCCTACAGACTTTGCGTGAGAAGTAGTTGTATGAAAAGTTTAGTAAATGTGAATTCTGGTTGACCGAGGTTACCTTCTTGGGACATGTGGTTTCTGCTAATGGTATACAGGTAGATCCAAAGAAGATTGAGGCTATTTTGGGTTGGAAGCAGCCCAAGAATGTTCCTGAGATTCGAAGCTTCTTGGGTTTAGCTGGCTATTATCGGAGGTTTGTGGAAGGTTTCTCGATTATTGCAGCTCCTCTGACTAAACTTCTGAGGAAGGATATTCCTTTTGTCTGGACTGAGGCTCAGCAGACCAGTTTTGAGAAGCTTAAGACCGTGTTGACTGAAGCACTGGTTCTGATTCAGCCTGAGCCTGGGAAGGCCTATACGGTATACAGTGATGCCTCTCACACAGGATTGGGATGTGTTCTGATGTAGGAGGGGAAGGTAGTGGCATATGCGTCTCGTCAGTTGAAAACGCATGAGTGCAACTACCCCACCCATGATTTGGAGCTTGCTGCTGTGATCTTTGCTCTGAAAATCCGGAGACACTATCTCTACGGAGAGAAGTGTTATATCTTCACTGATCACAAGAGTCTTAAGTACCTCCTTACTCAGAAAGAGTTAAATCTGAGACAACGTCGCTGGTTGGAACTTCTCAAGGATTATGACTGTGAGATAGAGTATCACCCGGGAAAGGCGAACGTGGTTGCCGACGCCTTGAGCCGTAATGCCATCTCAGATTTGAGGACCTTGTTTGCTCGGATGAGTTTGTTTGAGGATGGTAGTTTGATGGTAGAACTTCGGGTCATCCCTACGCTGATATCTGATATTCGAGCTGAGCAGCCTACGGATCCTTTTCTTATGCATCGTATCAGAGAGGTTTCTGAGGGTACATCTGTGGATTATTCTATTGATCAGGATGGTGTTTTGTGTTTCCGAGGTCGGTACTGTATTCCGAGGAAATCTGGGTTGAAACAGGTTATTCTTCGCGAGGCACATGACAGCCCCTATTCTATGCATCCTTGTGGTGATAAGATGTATAAGAACCTTCGTCAGAGGTACTGGTGGAAAGGTCTTAAACGAGATGTTGTCGGATTTGTGTCTAAGTGTATGACTTGTCAGAGAGTCAAGGCAGAGCATCAGCGTCCATCTGGGTTGCTTCAGCACATCGAGATTCCTCAGTGGAAATGGGAGCGTGTGACTATGGATTTTGTCAGTGGTCTTCCGATGACTCCGTCCAAGAAGGACTCCGTCTGGGTTATAGTGGACCGTTTGACTAAGTCTGCTCATTTCATTCCGGTTCGAGTCAACTATCCTTTGAATAAGTTGGCTCGGCTGTATATTTCCGAGATCGTTCGACTTCATGGGGTACCGCAATCGATTATTTCTGATCGTGATCCGAGGTTTACAGCGAAGTTCTGGAAGGCACTTCACTCTGCTTTGGGTACCCGGTTGAACTTCAGTACATCTTATCATCCGCAGACTGACGGGCAGTTCGAGCGTGTGATTCAGATTCTTGAGGACATGTTGAGAGGTTGTGTTCTTGATTACAGTGGCAGTTGGGAGGATTTCTTGCCGCTCGCAGAGTTTGCATATAATAACAGCTACCAGGCTAGTATCAAGATGGCACCGTATGAGGCTCTGTATGGGCGTAGGTGTAGGTCACCGATTGGATGGACTGAACTTAATGAGCATAGATTGTTGGGACCAAACCTAGTCCGTGAGGCCGAGCAGACAGTCAGATTGATTCGAGACTGGCTTAAGGTTGCTTTTGACAGACAGAAGTCTTATGCTGACTTGAGACGTCGAGATCTTGAGTTTGAGGTTGGTGATGAGGTTTTCCTGAAAGTATCTCCTTGGAGGAAGGTACTTCGGTTTGGTCGGAAGGGCAAGCTGAGTCCTCGTTATATTGGTCCTTATCGGATTCTTCGTCGGGTTGGACTTGTTGCTTATCAGCTCGAGTTACCACCAGAGCTTCAGCGTATTCATGATGTTTTCCATGTTTCTGTGTTGAGACGCTATCATGGTGATCCATCTCATGTTTTACCTGTGGAGGAGATTGAGATTCGTCCTGATTTACGCTTTGAGGAGGAGCCTATCGAGATTCTTGCTCAGGATAAGAAAGTTCTCAGAAGGAAGACCATTAAGATGGTCAAAGTCTTGTGGCGTGGTCGCAGTCATGATGAGGCTACCTGGGAGCCCAAAGCTGTCATCAAAGCTCAGTATCCGCATTTGTTTGCTCCAGGTAAATTTCGAGGCCGAAATTTCTTTTTACGGGGGGAGAGTTGTAACACCCCATTTTAGCCTTAATTTTAAAATCCCTAATTGTGAGAATTTCCAATTGGAAACCCTAGAATTTGGGGGAAACTCGGAATTTAACCTAACCTAAATTGGGGACCAAATTGAATAAATTTATAAGTTTGATGGTTAAATTATTAGGCGGGCAAAAATATGGACCCTTATTCTGTGATTTACCCATTTATCTATGGTAAACACTCTTTAGCCCTATTTCAGTGTTTTGCGCCGCACACCTCTCTCTCTCTCTCTCGGTTCTCTCAAAAAGAAAAGGAAAATATTAAAATATTAAAACCCCCCATCCCCGTTTTGTTTCTGTCGAAGCTCCGATCAAGGGGCTAGCTTTGCTCATTCAACGTTTCAAGGTCGTCGGTGTGTTCACCGTGGCCGTCCGATCAAAACCGTCGTTGGGTGTCTCGTTCGCCGTCTCCTATCGCCGGAACGGAGAGGCCGAAAGCTTCGACCTCTCGCTTTTTGCCGCGCCGCCGTCCTCTGTGAGCGCCGCTGCCGTCTCGGGTTGGTGAGTGACGTGGTCAGGGTTTCTGTTTGGCTTTGGGGTTGTTGTTGGCCGTTGTCGGGGGTCGTGGCCGTCGTTGGGGTCGCGTCGTAGGTAGTCGGGCGCCGCAGGGGTGTGGTGTTAGGGTTTGATAAATTGGGAATTAGGGATTAGGGTTTGGATGATTTGGGTGGCTGTTGGATCTGAACCGGACCGGTTGAGTTGGTGAACCAGACGGCTGGGCTGAACCGAACCGGACCAGTGGGCTGATGCAACGATGACGTCATCCGCTGTTGCAGTGCTGATGCAACAATGACGTCATCCGCTATTGCAGTGCTGATGCAACAATGACGTCATCCGCTGTTGCAGGGCTGATGCAGTCAATGATGACGTCGTCGCAGTCAATGATGACGTCAGCGATGACGTCAGCGTTGACTTTTGGTTGACTTTTTCGGCTGACTCCACTGTTAAGTTTTTCGACGTTCCGGTTCCGTTGCCGCTGTCCGTTCCTTCAAATTCGAACCCGAAATGCCTTTTGGATCAAGTTTATATGTTGAGCTCATATTTTTGTAAAGTGTTGCATCAGAATTTGACTTGGTTGTTTATATGTTCAGGTGACGTGGATTCTGACCCCGAGTTTTTACCTCCTCCTCCGCCAGGCAGACCTCCGGTGGCACAGTCTTCGAGATCTGCTAGTGAGTTATCTGTTAAGCGTAATTATTCGAATGTGGCATAGTAGAAAGTCTTATATAGTGTTCTTTGTTTTAGGAGCTGATTTTGTTCGACCTTCCGCTAGAGCTGAGCGTGGGAGACGTCACTATCGACGTTGACTATTTAGCTGCCTAAGGTGTGTTCTCTGTCTGTGCTACATGTATGTGTTGCCTGATTGTGTGATCTGTATGAGAAATGTTTTGTGTTATCTTGCTCGGTTGATTGAGAAATATTTTATGTATTATTCTGCTCTGTTATCTGATGAATATTGCATGACTCGACTGTATGCTATTCTGCTCTGTTACCTGATAAATAATGTATGACTCGGATGCTATGATCATGTTATGTAACACATATCGGAATCGGATTATTATGTACATGCATCTTAGTTATTTAACAAGATTGCATTCGGACTCTGAAATCAGATTACATGTCATATCATTGGGTTGGGATATTGTACGGAGGAAGCTCAGCGACTTCATCCTTCGGGTTGAACTTCGCTTCGGATCAGTAGTTCCATCTTTAAGGATAAGTTCTGCTTCGGACATGGTGTTGAGGTGTAGAGTGGTTCAGGGGAACCTCACTCTTTGGACGGTGATGTAGACGGGTGCATGTCATGCTATGATATCTGTATGCATTACTTGTAATACTTCGGAATATCTGTTAATTCTTGATTGTGATGTTATTGTTGGATTGATTTATGTTATGCACTTTAGAGACACACTGAGCTTTATAGCTGACTCCCCCTTAGTATCTGTTTCAGATTTCCAGACTTACGTTTCGGTACTTAGAGGATCTCGTTCGAACATTATTTGATACTATTTATCATTACGTTTTGTTCTAGACTTATATTTATTTATTTAAGTATTTTCCGGATTTGGTTGTAAACGTGGACTTTGGACATTTATTATTTTGGGGGTTTGATAAACTATTTTTAACATGCTTGTTTTAAGACGAAATATTTTTAACAATTTTCAACATTCAATCCCATATGTTGTAGTCTGTCTAGAGTAGGCAAACACTCCAAAATAGCCATCCAGAGTATCACTGAATGTTTTGGTATGTGCAAGCCATACCAGACCAATCTATGCCAAGGTACTTTAGGACCTGCCTCTCTGATTTCATTAAAAATTATGAATCTATTTTAGGAAGAATAAGGGAAAGATGAACTTCAAACCAACTTACTTATTAAGCCTTCAAGAGAGGATATATATAAAGGTTTAGACGAGAGATAACTGAAGCTAACAGATGATAGTTTACTTTAACGGCTACTTGATCACAGATATAACAACTTAACTAACTCAACAGCTTTTATTCAGTTATAATACAAGATGACTGTGGAATACTCCTAACAGACAAGCAAATGATTTGTTTCATAAACTGTTTTAAATCTTCAACATCATTGGGATGTTTACTTGCCCACTTGATCAAGTTTGATAGAACTTTAATTTTAATATATCAGTTAAGTACAAGCATTATGCGAAGTGAAAGGCTTGCCTTGAACACCCCTGGTTGGAGCTGAACCAGCTAAATGTTCCTATTCAAAGGCATTTGGATCAGAGACTCCTACATTGAAGACAACAGACTGAACATGTATCCCATCTAAAGGATTGAAACCCATCATACAAACATCTTCATCCGCCCGAGCAACCACAAGACCCTTCGCGAGATCTAGATTAACAGGCATATAATCCAAGCTCGCTGGTTACTGATTGCAGTCTCATCAGACCAATCTGCAAAATTCCCGAAGTCGCCTCATCTTTGTAGGTCACTTTCATAAACTTCTTACTCCTCCCAACAAGGCAGTTCTTCAGCAGCTTCGATTTCGTGGTCGATAAAGTTTCAATTTGTTACACGGATTAATACATAAATAAACAAATAATGGATATTGGTCATTATTGATACTATTATGACCTCGTATGGTCAGAGCATCATTACGAAACCAGTTAGTGATTAGGAGATGTAGGTGTTGTTTTTCGTGATTTTGAATGCATTCGTAGGATTTGATGTACTCCAATTTTGTTTTCCCACTTTTGGGCTTTTATTGCTATGATAGAAAAATATACATAAATCATATTTTAAGGATGTTTCGATCATTACTATATATTATGACCATTTGGGAAATTACTATATATTATGACCATTCAGGGTATTAGATATATTAAGGATGTTTTGATCATTTTGGCCAACGAGGGCATTTTGGTCATTTTATTGTCAAGGGCAATTTTGTAATTTAGTCCAATAATGACAAAATGATGATTTGCAGCATTTAGGATCTTCTATAGTTTTTCGAGCCTTCAAAATCCATTCGAACTAACATATCCTAACCTTGCAGTACTTACCAAACATTCAGATGTATGTGTTTCACGTGTATTATTTCCAAACACCGATTGAATCATATATATCAACTTTCGCCTTCATATTTCACTACAAGGCTTACCACTGAGTAGTCAAACTTATATTTCATGCGAATCTTCCAAACTTATATTAATATCATGATTGATAGACATACATGAGTCATACTTTATAACTCTTAGGGGCATTTCAGTCATTTAATCTTTATTGGTATTTCCAGAATTTTATCAAAGGCAATTTTGCTTAATCCAAAAAAGAGGTATTTCATTCATTTTGAAGCTCAGAATATATCCATCATTTTCATTAATAGAACCATTTATCGTATTTCGATCATTTAAGTACTCGATGTGTTTCAGTCACTCAGGTACTTTTCGTACTTCCAAACAATTCATTCAATCTAGAACTTGAGGGTTTATCCACCATTTTCATTAATAAGGTATTTCAGTCTTTTTTGTCAGTACGATCTTTCCGATCAATTCATTCCGACCAGTTCATTCATTACTGTCATATAGATCAATTCAAGAATGCAAAGAACTTCTAGTAAATTCATTTTCAGGTGTTTATCCAGAGATCGAGAAAGTCCAAGTGTTTTGTTATCACATATATTTTCATATTGATACCAAAGTCTTTCCCAAGAGAACGAATATTTCAGATAAGCTAAACGTATAATAAGATCGAGGGTAAATTTTAGGTCATTTCCTTTAGGGTAATGTTCACAAACAGTCCATTTCGTTTGGTGTTTGTTCTAGTTTGGTCACCAGATTTCAAAACAGCTTATTGTGGTCCCTTACGTTTATAATCTGTTTTATTTTAGTCACTTTGCCGTCATTCTCCGTTAGAGGAGTAACGGCCGGCTGACATGGCAATTTTAAAATTAAAAAAATTCCACGTGTATAATACACGTCATTGTCCACTCCACCAATACGCCAACATGGACTCTACATTTCAGGCCTTGTTCCTCTGATATTCAAGGCATGTGCTTCTGCTTCAGCCCAAATTTATGGGAAATCTTTGCATGCCGAGTCAATCAAATTTGGGGTATTCACCGATTTTCACATCGCCTCTTCATTACTGAGCATGTACTCGAGATGCAGCAATTTGATTGATTCCCGAAAGGTGTTTGATGAAATGCCCGAGAGAAATGTGGTGGCATGGAACGCGATGATTGTTTACAGAGCCAATTAACAAAAAACAAGAGAATAACAAAGTTGCCCGAGAGAAATGTGGTGGCATGGAACGGAAAAAGCAAGATGGAAAAGCCACTGTGAAATCTTCACTAATATCGGATGTCCGACCATTGTACAAACACCTGTCTGAGGTTCAGACAGAACTGAACGGTTGGGTTGAAAGAAGCTTATTACTTAAAGATGAACTGAAGAACCGATTTTCGTCTGTGTAACATTCAAGAAGAGGTAACAAAGGAATTGAAAGCAAGTGCTGCAGATGGTGAGTTCAGGTTCGCAAGTCACCAAGCGGCGAAATTCCAAGGCGAGATTTTGAACATGAAACAAGAGAATAACAAAGTTGCTGAGGAACTCCAAGCTGGTTTAGATGATGCAAGAACACTGCAGCTTGAAGTTGAGAGGACTTTGTTAAAGCTGACTGAAGATTGGGAACTTTCGGGATCCCAGATCAATCGAAGTGGCCAACAACAGGACTCGGATACTCAGAATAGAGTTCCTTTGTGGACATTTATTTTTTGGTGCCAAACCGAAAAAGCAAAAGACATCGATATTTGCCTGCGTGCACCCTGCACTGCATCGAAAGTACACTAGTCTAAGATCATTATACAGCAGCAAATAAGTGAAGTGTTCCATTGTGTGTTAGCTTCAAAGATGTTTTCTTCACTTTTTTCGATGCTCTCGCAGAAGGCAACACTTTTCCTGTATGAACTGGAAGAGCATGTTTTCTGTTGGCTATACATGTCTTATAATTTGTAATTACCAACATAAGATGAATATTTGTTTAGTTATATTCTTCTTTAACTGCATTTCCCTCTATCACAAGTAACTGCCTGAGCTTGTTACTCTTCATCTCGTGATTAATGGCCTATGCGGTGAACCGTAAAAAGTGGCGCTAAGATCGAAAGAGGTGAATGAATAAAGGTTAGAGAGAGTTTAAATTTGTAAGACTTCCAAACAAAAGCTGTGCTAAGATGAACTTTAAATCGAGATCTTATCGATCGCAGCTGCAGAGATATCCCTGGACTTAAAAAAAGTTACCATGATTTTTCATTGGTTTGAATATGTAGTATGAATCTTCAAATAGACAAAGATATTACAGTAAAACAGCTGTCTTTTTTATGTATAATTTCACTGTTTATCGCAGTGCATAGTTGCAGAGTTCAAATTCACATATAATACACATTTCTGGCCAACAGAAAACATGCTTTTGGATACAATCCTTGCTTCCCTACTTTTTGCCATGTGATGCATCAGATCCTACCGAAGAAGAAAATTTCAGAGAGTTTTTATCAACAATTGAACCAAAAACAAGGATTAAAATCTCAAAACTTATCTGTGATTCTTAAGTACCTGAGGATGAGCCACTGGTATTTCTGGCAACATGAACCAGAAGATTGAAAGTTGCACAAGCACTGGAGGGCAACATTATACACGTGGAATTTTTTAATTTTAAAATTGCCATGTCAGTCGGCCGTTACTCATCTAACGGAGAATGACGGCAAAGTGACTAAAATAAAACAGATTATAAACGTAAGGGACCACAATAAGCTATTTTGAAATCTGGTGACCAAACTAGAACAAACACCAAACGAAAGGGACTGTTTGTGAACATTACCCTTTCCTTTATTAGGGGTATTTTAGTTATCCTTACTTCCCGATGGTATTATCGTCATTTCTCACCCTAGCATTTTGGGCATTAAATCTTTTATCAAGAATAAACTAAATTGAAAGTTTTGAGGTCACCGCTTTATCGAGTATTCATGGAACTTGAATTTCTTATCAGTCATCAATACCTTATTCAAGTAATCTAGTCTTGACCAGTTTATTATCAATTTACCGTAATTAGCACAACTTTATAGTAATCGACGGTAAGCAAATGACCAAGTCATAGTGTTCATGCATTAATCACATACCAACATGTTCTATAGAGCATACAGTAGGTAGTAAGGTATTACCTTGAGTTCTTGTTGTATCTGTCGTCCTTTTGAAACTATATTAAAACTCTCTCGAACTCAAATTCGACGTCCTCCACCTCTCGAATATGAAGATATATGAATACCTAACTCACCCCTATTAGATGAACGCCGACGGCCTCGAATCGGTGACTGAAACGACGAGGGATGTTAGGGGTCTTGCTTGTTTTGAAACGGGGAGTTCATCGGTGACCTCGACGTGAAGAAAGGACGATCGTAGTGGTCGGAACCAATGAAGGTAGGAAGCGCGACCTATGAGCTTCCACAAGCCTTTCAGGTAACTTCCACAGCGAACGGAGCGACGAACTTGGGCGTGGTGGTCGGGGTTCTGTTCAGGGGACGGTGACGGTCAAGGGTGTGACGGCGGTGCACAATGCCGACGAGTGGTGGGAGAGATCGACGAAAGCAGGGAAAAGGAAGAGGTTGGAAGAAGGCTCTGGAATCCTTTGATCTCTCGTATTCGATGGAGGTGACAAAAAAATGGGGGGTATGCAAGGGGTCAGATTTTACTTATTATTGGTTTATCCCAATAAAACATAACTTAATAATAATCTGATGGTGAATTTATCCAAGAGTAGTCCTTAGCCTAAATGGTTAAGGCTTGGGTTCACCAAGCAGGTTAACCTATAAATCCCGTTTTTTTACCAGCACGTCCAAATTTATGGTAAACTTAAACTTATAATAATCATTTAAGACAAAATGGTGAGCAACAAAACAAAATTTCAGACCCATATTTCTCCTATCAAGAGAAGAAACCCCTCAATTTAGAAGACAATAAATAACCATGTAAAAAATCAAATAAATATACGAATTATTAAGCAACTTACAAGTTAATCTCAAAAAGATAGTCATGAGACAAATTGTATATCCTCCCGATTTTTTTTCCATCATAATCATATTTGCCAAAAGACAATCATTAAAAATTATGAATCTATTTTAGGAAGAATAAGGGAAAGATGAACTTCAAACCAACTTACTTATTAAGCCTTCAGGAGAGGATATATATACTTGTTTAGATGAGAGATAACTGAAGCTAACAGATGATAGTTTACTATAACGGCTACTTGATAACAGATATAACAACTTAACTAACTCAACAGCTTTTATTCAGTTATAATACAAGATGACTTTGAAATACTCCTAACAGACAAGCAAATGATTTGTTTCATAAACTGTTTTAAACCTTCAAAAGGCAGTTCTTCAGCAGCTTCGATTTCGTGGTCGATAAAGTTTCAATTTGTTACACGAATTAATACATAAATAAACAAATAATGGATAGTGGTCATTGTTGATTCTATTATGACCTCGTATGGTTAGAGCATCATTACGAAACCAGTTAGTGGTTAGGAGATGTAGGTGCTGTATTCCGTGATTTTGAATGCATTCGTAGGATTTGATGTACTCCAATTTAGTTTTCCCTCTTTTGGGCTTTTATTGCTATGATAAAAAATATATACATAAATCATATTTTAATGCAAAAACTAAAGTTCCTTTCACCATATGAGATGTTTCTCGACGTTATACTTCGGGCATATAGATTCCTTGATTACATAAACCAATTAGGGTTAGGGTTTAGAATTTAATTTTTAAGCGTTGGCATAGAAGGGCATGCTAACAGTATTCCAGTCGTAATAGAGTCCCCAAGTGGCATTATCGTTACTGAAATAAATCCCATCTTGTCTCACCGACCACATGCAAGAATGATGGTATTTCATGCACCGTTGTTCGTCTCTGCTGGCTCTGAAAGCGTCAAAAATAACTCTCTTCTGACCCAGCCATCGAACTTTGCAAAAGAAAAGGGTCGTGTAAGATAAGTTTATCTTCGTGTCCCACGTGTAATCCTGCCCCTTCAGCATCGGTCTTTCACCGATGTCTTTGTCCTTAGACATGCAATGCAGGATCATATTCGGCTTGCCGGGTGGCGAATTAAGTAAAGGCAAATCGTTTCTGACGTGGATATGAAAGTTAAAGAACCAATTAATCCCGGCAAAGGAAAGATGGAAGAGGGAAAACACTAGCAACAATTGGAGGGCAACGCTTTTGAGGTTGCCCATTGTGTGTGATATGTTTTGTGATCATCATACAAGATTGGTTGGTATTTATATTTTGATTTTGAATCTTACATGGTTATTTTTAGATTAAAAACAATATCTAATAAATCTTGAATTTGAATTGATCAATAACGAAATAAATGATAGACAGCTTTTTTCGACCCGAAATTAGCCAACAATAGTAACATAGAAAACAATCACTACCTTGTCTATGAGCCAAGAAGAATCGGTCCCGAGGAGAAAGTGCATTGAGATTACTTAAAATGAATCAAACCGAATTCCGGTACTTTTTGCCAGTTTATCAGCGATTTTTGGGATAGTTCTGCTTTCTGCCTTCGGATTCCTCGTGTGGAGGCTGAGAAACAATCAAGGTATGCACAGGTGGAGTAATCTTCACGGCAAGCTTTTACAAATTCATTTCATATTCTTATGCCAACCTAAGATTTCAATACAGACAAAGAAAACAGTGAAGAAATCCAATTACTTGACTTGGTAAATCAGCACACAGGGGAAACTTTTAGTGGAGAGAATGTGGGGAAATCTCAGGAGTTCCCTTCTTTTCGGTTGGATACTTTACACGCAGCGACGAATCACTTTTCTGATGATAACAAGCTAGGACAGGGCGGATTTGGTCCGGTATACAAGGTAACCATGGCCTGGAATATGTGTCTAAGTTAGCTTTAGAACTACTCTGTGAATGTGTT
Source organism: Hibiscus trionum (assembly GCA_030270665.1). NCBI lineage: Eukaryota > Viridiplantae > Streptophyta > Magnoliopsida > Malvales > Malvaceae > Hibiscus > Hibiscus trionum. Next base: position 1,312,464 of record BSYR01000014.1, read on the forward strand.
ACATAAAGGAATGCAATTATTCCAGGGCACACTGGCTAATGGTAAAGAAATTGCAGTTAAAAGGTTATCGAGAACTTCCGGTCAAGGGCTTGTCGAGTTCAAGAACGAAATCGTGCTAATTGCTAGATTACAGCATAGAAATCTTGTCAAGCTTTTAGGATGTTGCTTGGAGAAAAACGAAAAGTTGCTTGTTTATGAATTCATGCCCAATGGAAGCCTAGACGTGTTCCTGTTCGGTTTGATCCTCCAACATTTAACTAATTGCATCAATTTAGTCCTCGTAGATTTTAAATAGTGATAAAAATGTATTAAGTTGTTTTCTCATTTATATCAGATTCAAGCTCTGCTGCGCAACTGGATTGGCAGAAACGATTCGGTATTATGAAAGGAATTGCCCGAGGCACCTTGTATCTACAGGAAGATTCTCGTCTCAAAATCATACACATAGACCTTAAAGCCAGTAATGTGCTACTTGATCGTAATATGAATCCGAAAATTTCGGACTTCGGTATGGCTAGAATATTCGGCGAAGATAAAAAATGAAGCAATTACCAACAGAGTAGTTGTAACATAGTAAGTATGCACATTTTTCCAAACTCATTGTCTCAAAATCAACCTTTTTTCCATGTTGCTTCGAATGAACTAAAAAACAGTGGATACATGGCACCCGAATACGCTATGCAAGGACTGTTTTCGATTAAATCCGATGTGTTCAGCTTCGGAGTACTTTTGCTGGAGATCTGGAAAAAAGAACAACAGTTACCATTTTTTCGAGAATGGTGAAAGCTTGCCAACATCTATTCAACATTTTCACCTTGTGTTCTCTAATTATCATCCAATCAAATTACTAAGGCAACAAAATCTTATTCTACTATCCAAGATAGTAGCTTTCTCACAACAAATCTAAATCCAATCAATTTAAAACTATTCGATCTAAATTAACTCACTTGAACTGCGACGAATCCGACTAGCTGCAGCCTTGCACTGTACAGTGCCTACATGAAATGTTTTCTGTAATCCGTAAGGACTAGTTTAACATTGTTTTTAAAAACTATGATTTAATATGTACGCAGTTTTGGCCAATTATATAAAAAAAAATCAAATCGAAAATCAATTGTGTTATTGAAATTTATGTTGAGTGTTGACAAATGCTTGCACATTGAATATTCCACTCCCATCCATTCGTTGAGTTTCCAACTTTTCTTCTTCATAGACTTAATATACATAAACAATTCGAAAATCAATTGCGTTGACTCGGATTTTTCTTAGTATGGATCAACGAATATTCAGCAATGGCGAAAACTGTTTTCATAAGTTACATAGCTGATCTCTCTTGTCTGATGATCCAAGACAAAAGGATATAACTTTTGTTATAGAAAAACTATGCGTATCTCCACAGTTTTCATAAATCTGTTAGTAATAGTACTTTCTGTTCTTAGCCCTATGACTGAAGCTCAGCAGCCGAATTATCTCAACCACGACTGTCGAAACACCGCCACTTTCTCCGTAAACAGCACCACTTACCGAGCCAATCGCGACAGCCTCTTATCTTTGCTTCGGTCTAATGGAAACCATGAAACCGGTTTCTACAACACAATAGCAGGAAGGAGTCCTAACATGGTATACGGCCTTTTCCTCTGCCGTGGGGATGTTTCATCTGGCATCTGCCAAGCATGTGTAATCATTGCGGCCTACAACATTTCCCAACTTTGTCCCGTAGGAATTTCAGCGGTGATTTGGTACGACGAGTGCCTCCTACGGTACTCGAATCAAAATATATTTTCGGTTCTGGTTGAAGAGCCTTCATTTTCCATGTACAGCATTCGGAGTGTCACTCAGGAAGTCCGTTTCAACCAGCTAGCCACAGCTCTGGTGGTGATGAATGTTACAGCAACCCGGGCTGCAAACGCACCATCAGGTTCTAACAAAGTTGCGACCGAAGAAGCCCAATTTTCAAGTTCTCCAACGGTGTACACCCTTGTCCACTGTACACCTGACTTATCGAGCTCCGACTGCAGTACATGTCTGCAAGGTGCAATAGCAAATCTTTCAGACTGTTGCAACGGAAGGCAAGGGGGAAGAGTATTGAAGCCTAGCTGTACCGTCAGATACGATGTCGATCCGTTCTATGGTCAAACAGCGGTTGCGACACCACCTCCTCCAACTCAAGGTTCATCCTCGTTGATCATCGATAAATTTCGATTCTTTCCCTTTATCCTCACTGAACAACCCCTGATATTCTTACCAGAATATTTGATTCTGTCTTTATTTAATTAGAACAAGAGACACAAAACAACTCAAACTCGATCATAATACTTGTTGCAAGTTTATCTGCCGTTTTTGGACTAGCTGTGGTTTCTGCCTCTGGTTTCTTCATCTGGAGGAGGAGAAACAATCAAGGTATTCAATGGAGTAATCTTTTTGGCAAGCCATACAATTTTTTTCCATCCTTATGTCCATTACATGTTGATTTTCTGACAGAACATCGAGAACATAGCCGTGACCAATTACTCGACATGGTAGAGGGAAGAATTCTGAATGAGCACTCAACGGAAACTTTTAGTGCAGAAAATGTGGGGAACTCTCAGGAGTTTCCTTCTATTCAATTGGATACTTTACAAGCAGCAACAAATCACTTTTCTCATGAAAACAAGCTAGGAGAGGGTGGATTTGGTCCTGTATACAAGGTAATTATGCATAGAAATTGGGAATCGAGTATGCCAATACTTCGAATATGTCTCTTAAATGAATGAATTATTCCAGGGCACACTAGCAGATGGTAAAGAAATTGCTGTTAAAAGGCTCTCAAGAACTTCAGGTCAAGGGCTTGTTGAGTTCAAGAATGAAGTCATGCTAATAGCTAGATTACAGCATAGAAATCTGGTGAGGCTTTTAGGATGTTGCTTGGAGAAAAACGAGAAGTTGCTTGTATACGAATTCATGCCGAACAGAAGCCTCGACGTCTTTCTATTCGGTTCGATCCTTCAACCTTTAAATAAACAGAATGATGAAGATATAGTCATTGATTTTGCCTTTTTCCTGCATTTATATCAGATTCGAACCTTGCCGAGCAACTGGATTGGGAGAAACGAATCAACATTATAAAAGGAATTGCTCGAGGTATCATGTATCTACATGAAGATTCTCGTCTTAGAATTATACACATATACCTTAAAGCCAGTAATGTTCTGCTTGATCATAAAATGAATCCGAAAATTTCGGACTTTGGTATGGCGAGAATTTTTGGTGATGATAGAAATCAAGCAAATACCAATAGAGTAGTTGGAACATAGTAAGTCAACATACTTTCTCGGTTTATTAAACTTTCCATGATATCATCTGATTTTGTTTTGATCTGTCTCCTCATTGTTTCTCACTTGATCTAAAACAGTGGATACATGGCACCCGAATACGCCATGGAAGGACTCTTTTCGATCAAATCCGATGTTTTCAGCTTCGGAGTCATTTTGCTAGAGATTATAAGCGGAAAAAAGAACAACGGATTTCATCTTTCAGAGAGCGGTGAAAGTCTGCTGACTTTTGTATGTTTGTTTCATCCTCTATTCTGTTTTCAGACATTGGAGCAAATGTAATAATAATCTTGTGCCACGAATGTAGGCATGGAAACTATGGTCTAAAGGTGAGGGAATGAAGGTGGTAGATCAGCTCCTTGCTCCGTCGTGTGTGGTTTCCGAGGCGGTTAAATGTATTCACATCGGGTTGTTGTGCGTGCAAGCAGACCCAGCAGACAGACCGACCATGTCATCTGTAGTTGTCATGTTAGCAAGCGACGCCATGATGCTTCCTAGTCCAGCTGAACCGGCATCTTACGTCGGACGTGCTGTCGCAGAACCAACCGAATCAAGTTCAAATGATGGAGTGTTTTCGATCAATGAGGTCACAGCTTCAATTTTTTCGCCTCGTTGATTGGATCATTGTTCTAAGGATTCTAACCTATCAAAAGTTCATAAACATTTATTTTTCCGGTTGAATTAACATTCATAAAATTACTACACCATTTCAAAAATAAAAAGGGTGGTGTTAGTTTTATTTTTGTGTGAATTAGTTGGCACCTTTGACTTGTAAGTTGAAATCACCTTAATAAGAGTTAATTGTGTCATATCTCCACAAATTTTATCCTCAAACTATTACTCTTATTCTAAATTAATCCCTAAACTTTGAATATTCTAAATTAATCGTTTATGCTACGTAATATTATTGCATAATACACATCAATGTTTACATGACAATAAATTTTTTTAACAATTTTATTAACAATGGGCGTGATTAGAATACACTGATAATTTGAGGTTTAAATTAGAATATTCAAAAGTTTAAGGATTAATTTAGAATGAGGGCCATAGATTAGTTTGGGATGAAATTAAAATGTTCAAAAATTTAAAAACCAATTTAGAACAAAAACAATATAGAATGATAGTTATAATTTAAGGAAATATAATGTAATTAACTTCTTGATAAAATAATATATGATTGATGCATGTTGATAAAAAAAATTATCTTTTGTTTATCAAGAATAAACAGTTATAGGTTGTTAGTTAGTTTTGTTTCCAGCTAAGCTTGGTCAACTTTTGACTTTTCTTTTATTCACCTTGTATAAAACGGTGAGTTTTGGATTAAGTTTGTATTCGTTTTTTTTACTTTTATCAGTTTAATAAAAGTTACACGTTTCTTTTCTCTCTCATCCAACCCCGATAATTCCCAAATTCAAGAATCTCAGAATTCTTTCAAACCCTAATCGAAAACCTCAAGAAAATTCAATCGTCGATTCACGATTTCAACATGGTATCAGATGAATCTTCGCACTCTCATCCTGAATTGCTTCGATTCAAGAATGATGATCCTGCTGATGAATATTATATTCATCCTAATGAGAATCCAGCGCTAGTTCTCACTTCTTCTCTTCTGACCGGCAGCAACTATCACGGCTGGGCACGCTCAATGAGGATGTCGCTCATATCAAAGAACAAGTTTTATTTCGTTGATGGCTCGATTAAAGAACCCAAGAAAGATGATCCTAAATACCAGGCGTGGATGAAATGCAACAACCTGGTACTGTCGTGGTTACAGCGCGCTTTGAATCAAGAAATCGGGCAGAGTGTGCTGTGGTTCGATCGGGCGTATGAGCTTTGGAAGGATCTTTTTGACAGATTTAATCAAGGAGACCTCATTCGCGTCTCAGATTTGCTTCAGGAATTTTATTCCTTGCAACAAGGTATTCTTTCCATCTCTGCTTACCATACGCAATTGAAGGTGTTGTGGGACGAAATCTGTAATTTGCGTCCGCTATCTAGTTGTTCTTGTCTTGCTTTGAAGTATAGGTCAGAAGATTTTCTTCTGCGTTTTCTTAGGGGTCTTAATGAGAACTTCTCAGTTCCTAAATCCCAGATATTAATGACCAAACCTTTACCATCTGTTAATGAAGTCTTTGCTATCATGATACAGCATGAAAGATCTGTTGTTCCTATGGTTACTGATTCCAATATACTCCTTGCTGATAGAAATACTCTTCGAAATATAGATCAACATGTTCCTAGGTTTGAAACCAAGTCTGGTTCTGGTTCTTCTAGGAAGTTTTTCAGTAACAATGCTTCTAAAAGACCCCTGTATATTCATTATGGATTATATGGGCATACAATCGAAAAGTGTTACAAAAAGCATGGTTTTCCCCCTGGTTACAAAAGTAGAGGTCAGCAGAGTAGGGCTAATGCTGTAGGGTCTTCTGATCATAATAGTTTTGATGAGTCTGGGATAGTTAGTCCTACCTTGTTTACAAAAGAACAATATGAGAGTCTTTTGTCACTTATTCAAGAAAGGGGTTCTGGTGCTCCTGGTGGAATTTCTGCAAATTCTGACAGCAAGATAAATACTTTATTTTCAGTCTTTGATGGGCCAGCTAAGGATTCAGGTATGGTTTTTGCTTGTAATTCTGATGTTTTTTCTGCTCCCTGGATATTAGATTCAAGGGCAACAGATCACATTGTTAATTCAATGAAATATTTTGTTTCTTTCTCTCCCGTAACACATAAATGTGTAAAGCTTCCTAATAATGAAGTAGTCAATGTGACACATATTGGAACTGTTAGGATTTCTGAGAATCTGTTGTTAAATAATGTCTTTTATATTCCTAACTTTGGTTTCAATTTGGTTTCTGTGTCTCAATTGACTAAGGATAATTCTCTATGTTTAATCTTTTCCTCTGGTTTTTGTTGTATACAGGAACTTCTTACTTGGAAGACGATTGGTTTAGCTAAGTTCGTCTCTGGTTTGTATGAGTTGCAGGTTTCTTCTGTTTCTTGTGTTTCCAATAGTTCTGTGGTTGTTTCTAATTTTACTAATAGTAAAATAGCTTATAATAAGTTTGAGGATAATCTTTCTGTTGTTCCTTTTGCTGTTCATGATTCTGTTGATAATAATTCTTGTGTAAATGTTTCAGCTGATAGTAATTCTGCTCTATGGCATGCTAGATTAGGGCATCCCTCTAAACAGAGGATGCATTCCTTTTCTAACTTGCATTCTGAGATTTCTTCTTCTCAGAATATTGATTGTGAAGTCTGTCATGTTGCTAAGCACAAAAGATTACCTTTTGTGCCTAGTACTTCTGTTTTTGTTTCCATCTTTGATCTTATACATGTAGATGTATGGGGACCTTTCCCAATTAAGAGTATATATGGACATACCTATTTCTTAACCATTGTAGATGACAAAAGTAGGTTTGTTTGGGTTTATCCCATGAGGTTAAAGTCTGAAGTTGGGAACCTTATTCCTCAATTCTGTGCTCTTGTAGAAACTCAGTTTTCTAAGAAGGTTAAGTGCATTAGGTCTGATAATGCTAAAGAATTTGAAATGCTAAATTTCTTTAAGAGTAAGGGGATCATTCACCAACAGTCTTGTGTTCATACACCTCAACAAAACAGTGTTGTTGAAAGGAAACATCAACACTTGCTTGTTGTGGCAAGAAGTTTAAGGATTCATTCTAATTTGCCTTTGCAGTTTTGGATTGATTGTGTTCTTCATGCTGCTTATCTCATTAACATCACTCCTACTCCAGTTTTAAGAAATTTAACTCCTTTTCAGATTCTTTTTCAACAGAAACCTAAGTTTTCTCATTTAAAGGTCTTTGGATGTTTAGCTTTTGCATCCATTTTGCCTAAACCTAAAACCAAACTAGACCCTAGAGTTAAAAAGTGTATCTTTATAGGGTATCCTAGAAATATAAAAGGTTTTAGACTCTTTGATCTTGAAAATAAAGAAGTGTTCATATCTAGAGATGTTGTCTTTTCAGAACATTTGTTTCCTTTCAGTACATCTAGTTCTTTAAATGATGTTATTCTGCCAAATTCTGATGATAATCATTTTCTAGATGATGAAAATTTGAATTTTGATCATAATCTTCATTCTTCATTAAGGGAGGGTGTTTCTGTTAGTAGTGATGTATTTCCTAATGATAATAACAGTCAAGATGTTTCTGTTGGCAATAGTACAGATAATCTTCAGCATCATTCTTCTGTCCCTAGTACATCAATGTTGCCTGGATCTGCATTACATGATTCTGTTATTCAACAGCAGAAGAACATTCCTACTAGAACTCGATCTTCCAGACAAACTCAGTTGCCTGCCAGATTGAAAGACTTTCAAGTCAGTTTACCAAAATCAAAATCTTCCCCTCATTCCATTGCTCAGGTGCTATCATATGATAACATTTCTCTTCCTTATCAGTCATATATTAATTCTGCTGCTATTGTTTCTGAGCCTAAAAATTACAAACAGGCTATTCTTCATGATTGCTGGAAACAAGCAATGCATGAAGAAATAAAAGCCTTAGAAAAAAATGAAATCTGGGAGTTAGTTTCTCTTCCCCCTGGAAAACAAACTATAGGATGCAAGTGGGTGTATAAGGTGAAATTAAAGTCTGATGGTTCTTTAGAACGCTACAAAGCTAGGTTAGTAGCTAAAGGGTATACTCAACAAGAAGGGGTAGATTATTTAGATACTTTTAGCCCAGTAGCAAAAATTACAACTATTAGATCTCTCCTAGCTATAGCAGCTGCTAAAGGTTGGAAACTTCAACAGTTAGACATTAACAATGCCTTTCTGCATGGGTTCTTAACTGAAGAAGTTTACATGGATGCTCCTCCTGGTTTTCAAACTTCACCAGGATTAGTTTGTAAGTTAAAAAGAAGCCTTTATGGCCTAAAACAAGCAAGTCGCAAGTGGAATGAAAGATTATCTGTTGCTTTAATAGAACAAGGTTTTAAACAGGCTTCTGCTGACAATTCTTTATTTGTTAAGGGTGCTGATACTGATTTTATTGCTTTAGCAGTGTACGTTGATGATATTATCCTTGCAAGTCCTTGTTTGTCTGCTATTCATAATATAAAACTTTTTTAAATGATACTTTTAAAATCAAGGACTTAGGAGATTTGAAAATTTTTTTAGGGCTTGAGGTTGCTCGATCCAGTAAAGGTATAAACTTGTGCCAACGTAAATACACTCTTGAACTTCTTCAAGAATCTGGCTTCATAGATTCTAAGCCTGTCAGCACACCTATTTTACCTAATTCTAAGCTATCTAAAACTGATGGGGAACCTCTTTCTGATATTTCTTCATATAGGAGGTTAATAGGCAAGCTGTTGTATCTTACAAACACTGGGCCAGATATATCATATGCTGTTCAACAGCTTTCCCAATTTCTTGCTGCACCTACTAGTGTTCATCTAACAGCAGCACATAGAGTTTTAAGATACTTAAAAGGTTTTCCTGGACAGGGATTGTTTTTTGCTGCTGATAATTGTTTAAAAATTAATGCTTTCTCTGATTCTGATTGGGCTTCATGCCCAGATTCAAGAAAATCCATAACAGGATTTTGTATTTTCATTGGTACTGCTTTGGTTTCTTGGAAATCAAAAAAACAGCAAACAATTTCAAGGTCTAGCAGTGAAGCTGAGTACAGGGCTCTTGCTTCAGTCACTTGTGAAATTCAGTGGCTTCTTTATCTTTTCTCAGATTTACATATTGTTATTCCCCCTGCAAATGTGTTTTGTGATAATCTTTCTGCTATAAAAATTGCAGAAAACCCTGTCTTTCACGAGCGGACAAAGCACATAGAGATTGATTGTCATCTCGTTCATGAAAAGCTTCAACAAGGGATTCTGGTTCTTCTTCCCGTCAGAACTCACAACCAAGTAGCTGATTGTTTTACGAAAGCTCTGTCTACATCTACATTTCTTGACTCTAAATGCAAGTTGGGCATTCAAGATCTCTATGCTCCAACTTGAGGGGGGTTATCAAGAATAAACAGTAATAGGTTGTTAGTTAGTTTTGTTTCCAGCTAAGCTTGGTCAACTTTTGACTTTTCTTTTATTCACCTTGTATAAAACGGTGAGTTTTGGATTAAGTTTGTATTCGTTTTTTTTACTTTTATCAGTTTAATAAAAGTTACACGTTTTTTTTTTCTCTCTCATCCAACCCCGATAATTCCCAAATTCAAGAATCTCAGAATTCTTTCAAACCCTAATCGAAAACCTCAAGAAAATTCAATCGTCGATTCACGATTTCAACATTGTTATCTCTATATTGATAATGAAAAGGAATAATGGAGTGTTCAACTGGACTTTGTTATACCTCTGCCTATAACTTCGTAGTCTACAACTTTCGAAAAGACACTCACGTCTCCGAAATATACAGTCTTCGTACGCGAAATCTTTTTTCAGATGACTTTCGAAATGACAACTATCAATTCTGTCTAAACAGTACTGTCTGATAGTTAAAGTCTAGTCTGCCAACTCGCGTGACTATGTTAGTAAGCCTATCGGCTGAAGGCTAGACTTTATCTTACCGACCCATCAATGGTCGTCACTAGACTTGATTCAATGCATTCAAACAACACTACTCACCTATAAATACCATCTGATCTGAAGGGAACGATCAAGTGAAACTCCACACTCTGAAGCCTCCTCTATTCACCTTTACATGATCACCAGTGGCTCTCTGCCCACATCAGGATAGATAAACTATCACAAACTGTCGTCAACCACCGCCCTTGTCTCATATTCGCCTCCATCTCCACTTTTCTATTCGGTGTATGACATTTCGGATATCAACAGACTTAGATCATTGTTTGTATTAAAATATAATAATCTATTTATCTATAAACAAGATCTTGCAAGTATAAATTAATTAATGAACGGTATAAGGTTTTACAGGTATTCATATATCGTTGTTGTCATATTTGTATACTTGTTAGCAGGGAAGTACAACTGAAACAGTGGGAGTTTTGGACAGGCGTGACATGAGCGACCGTACAGGGCCCCCAAGAGAGAGGAGCCCTCAAAATAGGGAATTTAAATTAAATTAAATATTTGTAAAAAATTATAAAATTATATATATAATTATGTTTATATAAAAAATTATCTAAAACTTAAAATATGCAAAAAGAATGATAATTTTGAAGAGAAAATTTTTTATATTTAGATGTTAATAAGTTAATTTTTTGGTTCTCAAGAGGACAATTTAATAATATTTTTTGTATTAAAATATTTTTTTGAAAAAAAAAAGTTCAAAAAAATACTTATATCTCTTACTGATTATAATTAAAAGCCATTTTTTAATAAATTACACAGGGCCCTCAAAATCTTTGAACCGCCCCTAAACTGAAATCACCCCAAGTTAACAATCCATAGTCTTTCAAGAACAAAATTATCTCAGTTCAGGACCCTGAAAAAATCTTTGATAATGAATACAACAATTTCTCCACCACAAAAATTAAACATGGAAAAGTCGATTGTAATAGTATATGTCTAGAAATTATACCAAGTCAATGCATGTATCTTACTAAATCAAGGCACTTTGATAATTGGCTGTCTTAAATTCTATCACCTTTTTTCCAGCAAACTTTATAGGCATTTTATGAGAAATTCCATCAATCAATTAAAAACACACACGAAGACCGGAGTTTTAAAATAGCCGTCCCCGTTTGTTTACCGGCTGTTGGTAATCGAGCTTAAACGAATAAGATTGTATTCTTGTTGATTTCTTTGTTTTTAAAGGTGTTTATTTTTTGTTCGTGTTCGTTTAAATTTTTAATATTGTTGATGTTCGTTTATTTATTTTTAAAGGTGTTCATGTTTGTTTGTTTAGTGTTCACGAATGTGTTCGTTTAAGTGTTCGTGAACGTATTCATTTCAGTGTTCACGAATGTGTTCGTTTATTCATTCGTAAACATGTTCGTTTATATGTTCAGAAATGTTAACTAAATTAACAATAAATAAATAAATAAATAAAATCAACAAAATAAAACTTACATTTCAACATGAACTTATATAACATCCTTGGCAACAACAAAAACTAGTATTTAGGTACATTCACAAGCATTTTCATCCTATAAACGAGCTTATAAATGAGTCTATAAACAAGTCTATAAATGAGCTTATAAACGAGCCTATAAACGAGCTTGTTCGTTAACATAAATGAACGGAACACACCTCTGCTCGTGTTCGTTCGTTTATTAAACGAACATAAAAAAATTTGTTCATACCCGTTTATTTAACTTAATAAACAAACGGTATACAAACGGTTCGTCGAACGCTTTATTCAATTAACTGTTGTAGTATATTAGTTAATCATAAAAATAAACACATTATTTTTAGATATAATCATTTAATTACATTAAGAATAAAGCTTACAGATTAACAGTTGAAGTACGTTGGAGTTTGAATTCTAACACTCATTCATTCTACCGCTCTTATCCATATACACGTCATGTATTCGATCGTCATCACGTAGCCAGCTGCCACATTGAAAATTATTTATCTTTTACATCCGTCCCATCCATTCATTTTGGACCCAACTCTTAATTTATGTGGACTAGTATACCCAAACAATACAAAAATCAATTGGTTTAAGGATTGCTGAACCTTCTACGATGACGACAACTTTATCCCTTAGCCCCTTACAAAATCATCGTATGTGATTTTAATAAGTGTGTGACCGTACAGATACAAAGGCTTCTCAAAAAATCAAGGTATAATAAAAAAAAATATCTTTTACGTTTGGCTAAATTGTTATTATGATCTATATTTTTTTTAAGTAATTTCGCCTTTAATGTTTTTTTAGTTAAAATGACCCCTTTACGGATAAAAATTGTTAGTCAATTAATAATAAATTACTTAAAATGATATGACAAACATATATGGCAGTGCACGTTGCGATAGCAGTATCATATAGGCAAACATGCTGATTTTACAGAATGAAACGTCAATAAAAAAATAATCTTATAAAATTGTGTAAAATATAAAATATTTTTTCTTCTGACGTGTCATTCTGTCAAATCATTTACAATTATTTATCGTCAGTTGAATAATATTTATCATCCCATTTTGACCTAAAATGAAACGTTAAAGGCTAAATTACTTTAAAAATGAATAAAGGTCAAAGTGACAATTTAATCAAATATTAGGAGTATTTTTTAGCATTTCGCCAAAAATCAAAAAAGTTCAAATCAAGTTAAATTAAATGTTTATAAAAAAATAAAAAATTATTATAAAGAACATAAAAAATTAAAATATTATTATATTTTATATTATACTATTTTTATTTAAAAATTAGTATACTACACATAAAGTAAATGAACGAGCATTTAACTTTTATAGTTCGAAGGTCTCATTTTAATTAAATATAGAAAACGTCTAAAATTTTGAACAGTATCTAAAAACCAGATAAAAATCTTTTGTCCTTTTTCGATGCTTCAACTTATGCCCCTAACACTAAAAGAAACACAACAAAATTAAATTTTAAGCCTTAACTCTAAATTTTAAATCCTAAACCCTAAACTATATGCCCTAAAAATGCACCCTACCCTAAATTTTCTAAACCCTATTCATAACCCCTAACCTAAAACCCTAAACTCTAAACTTAATTTTGAGTGTGGGGGCATAAGTAGGAGTACCAAAAAAGGTATAGCCGTATAGGATTTTCATCCCTAAAAACCACCCATGTCATAGTAATTTATAGGGAAAACTACACCGGTGGTCCCCTAACTATGTATGTCTTCCTACTTTGGTCCCACAACTTTGTTTTTCGGTAAAAGAGTCCCTTCCGTCACATAGTTTTCCTATTTTGGTCCCCGACGTTAAATAACTAACGGTTTTGCTGACGTGGCATTTTTTAATATTTTTTTAAGGCTGACGTGGCATTTTTTAATATTTTTTTAATCAAAGTCGGGGACCAAAATAGGAAGACAGACATAGTTAGGGGACCAAAATAGGAAAACTATGTGACATAGTTAGGGGACCAAAAATATTAAAAAATGCCACGTCAGCAAAACCGTTAGTTATTTAACGTCGGAGACCAAAATAGGAAAACTATGTGACGGAAGGGACTCTTTTGCCGAAAAACAAAATTGTGGGACCAAAGTAGGAAGACAGACATAGTTAGGGGACCACCAGTATAGTTTTCCCTAATTTATATGTGACCGGAATCTAGATTTATAAAGCAGACCTCACTTGTTTATGGTTCCAAGCCAAGAGGACGAAAGTTTTTTCTTGGTAAGTGAAAAAAAAAATGAGTTTCCTCGGAGCCTCGATAAAGCTGTTGCTGTTAGTAACAGTCATTTCTTTGCTTAGCGCTGCTACTGAAGCTCAGCAGGCGACTTATCGCTACCACGTTTGTCCTAACACCACCACTTTCCCCGTAAACAGCACATACGGAGCTAATCGCGATAGCTTATTGGCTTCGCTGTTGTCGAACGGCACCCGTGGAGATGGTTTCTACAACACTACTGCTGGCAGAAACCCTGACTTGGTATACGGCCTTTTCCTCTGCCGTGGGGACCTCTCTGCGGAAGCCTGCCAATCGTGCGTCGCGTTTGCCGCCACCGACATCTCCCGACGTTGTCCCGTAGAAATAACAGCGGTGGCTTGGTACGATGAGTGCCTAATACGGTACTCGAACGTAAACATCTTTTCCACCTGGGCCGAAGAACCTTCAGTTATCTTGCTTAACACACAGAATATCACTGACCAAGACAGTTTCGACCGGCAAGTGCAAGCGACGATGAGTGAGACAGCAACCCTTGCCGCAAACACACCGCCAGGTGCTAGAAAATTTTCCGCTAGAGCAACAGCGGCGAATTTATCAAGTATTCAAACACTGTACAGCCTGGGCCAGTGTACACCGGATTTGTCAAGCTCGGATTGCAATAGTTGTCTGCGATTCGCAGTAGGAAATCTTCCAAGAGGAAGCCAAGGAGGAAGAGTGCTGACTCCTAGCTGCAATGTCAGATATGAAGTTTACCTGTTCTATAATCAAACAGCAGTTGCACCTCCTCCTCCTCCAGCTTCAGGAGAGAACGGAAACGGCCGAAGATCATGGCCAATAATTGTTGCCATTGTTGTTCCAATTGGTGTCATCACTTTGCTTTTCTTGCTGGCCTGCTGTGTGTTAAAGAGGAGAGCAAAGAAGAAATACGATGCTATCCAGGCAGAAACTGGTAAAGGGCATGGTTAAGTTTGTGTTCAATTTTATTTATATTTTCCTTGTGTTTCTCACACACACAAAGAAACTGACACTGTTTGGTATTCGGTGATGCAGCAGGGTATGATATTAGCACTGTAGAGGGATTGCAGTATGATTTTACCACAATTCAAACCGCTACAGATAATTTTTCACACGCTAACAAGCTAGGCGAAGGTGGTTTTGGTGATGTTTACAAGGTATAGTTACTTATTTTCAGTTCCGACCTAAACCAAAAATTTGATCCGATCAATTTGAATTTAAATCCGACTCAATCTTTATCATAAAAATGAGAGTCATAGTTTGAGGATGAAACTAGAACTTAAAAAATTTGAGGATATTTAGAACGTGAACATAATTTGAGAATGAAATTGGAGCGTTCAAAAGTTAAGGATCTGTCTAGAATTAGCGTCTTAGTTTGGGGACATGTAGTACAATTAACTCTTTGTTTTAATAAAAAAAGTGTTCTGAATAAATTAATTCAGAAAATTATCTAGGCAATGTAATCAACTAAAGAAATTTACTTTAATAAGGACTTTAATGTTAATTGTAATAAGAATAATTGATATTGTGTATGCATTTTATTATTGGAAAGTGATTTGTATATGCTCAGGGTGTCCTTCCTAACCTACAAGAGATAGCTGTTAAGAGATTATCAAGAGGTTCAGGGCAAGGAGCAGAGGAGTTCAAAAACGAGGTCGTATTGGTAGCCAAGCTTCAACACAGAAATCTAGTGAGACTATTGGGATTTTGCTTGGAAGGAGAAGAAAAGATACTAATCTATGAATATGTGCCCAACAAGAGCTTGGACTATTTTGTTTTCGGTATTTTTCACATACTTTTCATGACCTTTTTGAGAATCTGTAACTTTGTTTGATAAACACAAATGCTTGTTTTTGTTTAGATCCTGCAAAACAAGAACAATTGGATTGGTCGAGACGATACAAGATAATCGGAGGGATTGCTCGCGGAATTCTTTATCTGCACGAGGATTCTCGCCTTAGAATCATCCACCGCGATCTCAAGGCCAGCAATATATTGTTAGATGGAGACATGAGCCCCAAAATTTCGGATTTCGGCATGGCGAGGATTTTCGGAGTTGATCAAACTCAAGGAACTACCAGAAGAGTTGTAGGGACCTAGTAAGTTGTTACATTTTTTCGTAAGCATAATGGCCTAACACCTTCATTACACTGATATTGTTACTGGTTGAACAGCGGCTATATGTCTCCGGAATATGCGATGCAGGGGCAATTTTCGGTGAAATCGGATGCATATAGTTTCGGTGTTTTAGTTCTTGAAATCATAAGTGGCCAAAAGAACAGTAATTTCTACGAAACAGATGATGCTCAGGACCTCATTAGCTACGTGAGTATAATAAGTTTTTCGGCCTAGTGTGTTCAAGTACCCTAGTGAACTTATTCAACCTTTGTTGATCCAATGCAGGCTTGGAAACTATGGAAGGATGAGAGACCCCTAGAATTGTTAAACCCTGTTCTTAGGGATCATTATGCCAGAAACGAAGTCGTTAGATGCATCCAACTCGGGTTATTATGCGTTCAAGAAGATCCGGTGGACAGGCCGACGATGGCTACCGTTGTTCTCATGCTCAACAGTTACTCTGCCACACTACCAATGCCTAAAGAACCGGCATTTGTCCTTCACAGTAGAACAGATGGGAGGATGCCATACAAGGGGCTTGAATCTGATCAATCTACCACTCAATCAATCCCATTGTCCACCAATGAGTTATCTATTACTGAATTACACCCTCGGTAATGCGAGTTAGCATCTGCCAATGTTGAATAAGCTTTTGTGTTGCCAATGGATTGTGATATATTTCGATTAGTCATATATACATTATTGTTTTGATTTTATTTAGGTGAGTAGGTTACATCTAGGGATGGCCAATATTTAATTCTAAAATTAAGTGATTAAATTGAATTTTTTTAGATTTTAGTGATTAAAATAAAAGAGAGAGTAAAATTGGCAGTGAACTTTATAATTTACCCAATCAACAAAGAACGAGAAAAACACACGAAGACCAAAACTTTGAAAATAGTTTCTCTCTGTACACATGTCAATATAAAGCTTTCACCGTCCCTGTCGTAGTAGTCACGTAGCCAGCTGCCACATTGGAAAAATATTTATGTTTTCACATCCGTCCCATTCATTCACTGCGGACCCAACTCTTTATTATTTGTAGACTAGTTGAGTACGGAAACGATTGAAAAATCAGTTGAGTTGACTCAGATATTTCTTAGTGAGGATCGGTGAAGCTTCTGCAATGGCGAAAAGTTCTGCCCTTTTCAGAACCACCCGTATCATAACTTCATATTTTTTTACCTGTTCTTGATATTCCAAGCTGAAAAAATGGCGAAATTCAAAGCCATGATAAAACTGTTTCCGTTAGCCATAGTTCTTTCCTTGCTCAGCCCTACAGCTGAAGCTCAGCAGGTTACTTATCTCTACCACGATTGTCCCAACACCACCACTTTTTCCAGAAACAGCACTTACCAAGCCAACCGCGACGCCTTGTTATCTTCCCTGTCGTCTAATGGCACCCGTGGAGATGGTTTCTACAACACAACCTCGGGCAGGGGAGCCGACACGGTGTACGGCCTTTTTCTTTGCCGTGGGGATGTTTCCACCAGCGTTTGCCAATCGTGCGCCACCTTTGCTGTTGATGATATTTCCCGACGTTGTCCTGTTGAAACAACGGCGGTGATTTGGTACGACGAGTGCCTCGTTCGGTACTCGAATCAAAGTATCTTTTCCAGTGTGGCTGAAGCACCTGCAATTGTCTTGGCTAACACTCAGAATATCACCGACCAAGACCGTTTCAATCAGCAATTGCAAGCAACGATGGATGATGCAGCAACCCAGGCGGCAAACGCAACACCGGGTGCTAAAAAATTCGCGATTGGAGAGGCCAATTTTTCAACTTTTCAAACACTGTACACCCTTGCACAGTGTACACCGGATTTGTCAACCATGGATTGCGATAGATGTCTGCAGTTCGCGATGGGAAATCTTCCAACCGGCGTGCGAGGAGGAAGACTGCTGACTCCTAGCTGCAACGTCAGATATGAAATTTACCGGTTCTATAATCAAACAGCCGTTGCGCCACCACCTCCACCTCCTGCAACACCGCGTACTCCACCTCCAGGAGGGAATGGCCGAAGAACATGGCAAATTATTGTTGCCGTTATTGCTCCAATTATTGTCGCCATTTTGTTTTTATTCTTGGCTTGTTGTCTGTTAAAGAGGAGAGCAAGGAAGAAGTCCGAGCATGTTCAGGCAGAAAACGGTAAAGGGCATCATGGTTAAGCTTGTACTAATTTATTTCCTTATCTTTCACAAAAAAATGACACCCTTTTGTGTTTGGTTGTGAAGGAGGGTGTGACATAACCACTGTAGATTCATTGCAGTATGATTTTACCACAATTGAAACTGCAACAGATAACTTCTCAGACGCTAACAAGCTAGGCGAAGGAGGTTTCGGTGAAGTTTACAAGGTATTGTTTAGTTACTTCCTTTCGATTCTAACTCGAACTCGAATCCGAACCTGAATTGACCCAATATGTATATGCTCAGGGTGTCCTTCCTAACCTACAAGAGATAGCTGTTAAGAGATTATCTAGAGGTTCAGGGCAAGGAGCAGTGGAGTTTAAAAACGAGGTCGTATTGGTAGCTAAGCTTCAACACAGGAATCTAGTGAGACTATTGGGATTTTGCTTGGAAGGAGAAGAAAAGATACTAATCTATGAATATGTGCCCAACAAGAGCTTGGACTATTTTGTTTACGGTATTTTTCACATACTTTTCTTGACCTTTTTGAGAATCTGTAACTTTGCTTTGTTAAACATAAATGTTTATTTTTGTTTAGATCCTGTGAAACAAGAACAATTGGATTGGTCGAGACGATACAAGATAATCGGAGGGATTGCTCGCGGAATTCTTTATCTGCACGAGGATTCTCGCCTTAGAATCATCCACCGGGACCTCAAGGCCAGCAATGTGTTGTTAGATGGAGACATGAACCCCAAGATTTCGGACTTCGGCATGGCAAGGATTTTCGGAGGCGATCAAACGCAAGGAACCACCAGAAGGGTTGTTGGAACCTAGTAAGTTATTGCACTTGCATACCAATTGTTGAATGGCCTAACACCTCAATTACACTGACATTGTTTCTGGTTCGAAACAGCGGCTATATGTCTCCGGAATACGCAATGCATGGGCAATTTTCGGTGAAATCGGATGCGTATAGTTTCGGGGTTTTAGTTCTAGAAATCATAAGTGGTCAAAAGAACAGTAACTTCTATGAAACAGATGGTGCTCAGGACCTCATTAGCTACGTGAGTACAAGTCCTCTGGCTTTGTTTGTCCAAATACCCTAATTTATAACTTATTGAATCTTTTGATGAACCAATACAGGCATGGAAACTATGGAAAGATGATAGACCCCTGGAGTTGTTGAACCCTGTTCTGAGGGATAACTACTCGAGAAACGAAGTCATCAGATGCATTCAACTCGGGTTATTATGTGTTCAAGAAGACCCGGCCGATAGGCCTACGATGGCTACCGTTGTTCTTACACTTAACAGTTACTCTGTCACGCTGTCGATGCCGAAAGAGCCGGCGTTTGTCCTTCACAGTAAATCAGAGGGGAGGATGCCATACAAGGGTCTCGAATCGGATCAATCTACTAGTCGATCAGCACCATGGTCTATCAATGACGTATCCATCACTGAATTAGACCCTCGGTAATGTGAGTTAATAGGTAGCTGAATAAGTCTTTGTTTTGCCATTGTATCAATTTTTGTTGTGGTTGTTATAATATTGGTACTTCCAAAACACAAATAAGAAAGATTTGAAATTTAATTTACAATCCGAATCATAATTTAAAGACATATAATACAATCAATTTCATTGGGAGGTTAATATTCCTCATGTTCTTCATTGTGAGAACTTAGACATGATGGCCGGAATAGGTGAACGGCGGCGAGTATGAAAAAGATGAACGGCGGTCAGTGATATTTTAAACTCTAAACCCTAAAATTATAACAAACTATCAATAAACTTATCAAAATTAATGGGCTGTAACAGTAGGCACATCTGATTATGAACAAACTAATAGCTGGTAATTAACAACTGATTTCATATATTCTTTAACATTCTTCATAATAATTGTACAGATTAAAAATGAACTCTAATTGTAATGTCCTAAACATTTGTTTCTTTTCTTAAAAAAATTACTTTTACTTCTAATTGATTTTTGCTCAATCATTAGTGCCTCTTGCAACATGCAACTTGTATACTAATGAAGGCTGTGTTTAACCTTTAAATGTCCTGAATTGTGTACTTCCAAGTAGGGTGGGTAAAACTCGATTCGACTCGAAAAAATTGACTTATTCAACTCGAGGTAAGAAAATCGACTCGTTTTGACTTAACTCGAAATTTTTTTAAATAAAGTTTGAGTTATGAAATTGTTGAGTTTTGAGGTGCTCGATTCGTTCAACCGTTCTTACTCACCAAGTGGTGGAGAGATGGAATTTTGGGTGGATGAGGTGTGGAAGCTAAAATATTAAAGACACAATAATTTTAGAGTGGTTCAACCTTCTAACCAAGGTCTACATCCATTACCTTAGCTTCCCACTAAGGATTTCCAATCAATCCACTATTGATTCGTCCCCTTTTCTAGGCTTAGGAGGAAACCCTTATACACCGATCAAGCTTTCTACCCAAAGCCTTGATCAAACCCTCTTTACAAGAGAAAAGAAATAAGCAAACCAAATCCCTCTAATAGGTGTTTGTTTGCACAAATTAAGCTCTCACCCAAAACCTAAAACACTTGAGCAAATTTGACAATTTTAGCTCACTAGAGTGTCTATACAAATAAATGACAATTTAGCTCTAAGAAAATTTCTTAATCATTTGTTGTTTGAAAATTGAAGCATTAACCATATCTTGATGCTTGGAGGTCCCTTTTATACTCCTTGATGAGTTTATAGCCGTTACTAGCCGTTAGGGATGATTTGGAGCCGTTGAGGACTTTATTTCCTATCATAAATGCAGTTCTTCTGCTACCCGTATCGAAACGCTCGAACCCGTTACGATACGCTCTTCAAATAGAAAAAGCCGTTGCAGTCTGACAGGCATCCGTATCGGAACGCCATGGGCCGTATCGAAACGCCCGTATCGAAACGCTAGGCACCATATCAAAATGTTCTGCATTTAAATGTTAGTTAGAAAATAGTCGTTGGGGTTTATGACCGTTGTGATCGATGCCACATAGGCGTATCGAAACAGCAAAGCCCGTATCGAAACGCTGGGCAAAATCCTCATCCAGGGAAGACCCGTTTCGATACCCGTATTGAAACGTTTTTGCTACTGGAATACACCGTATCGAAACGCCTAAGGGTGTTTCGATACACCTGGACGGTTTTGTGTAGTTTGGCTTTTGAAAACATGTAAAACCCTTTGAAAACATCCCTAAACATAGTTTCAAGTTATTTGGACTTTGGAAATAGTTTTGAATTCTTTTTAAATCAGTCCAAAACATTTTTCAATTATTATATCAAAATATTAGTTCTACAATCTCTCCCTTTTTGATATAATAAAACCAACTTGAAAAAATTATTTGGGATTCTCCCCCTTTAACTTTAAAAATGTGAATAAGAGAATTAAAGATATGAAATCAAATAAAGCTCCCCTTATTCATTTGAAAATTCAATTTTTCAAATCATTTCTCCCCTTTTTGTTATATCAAAAAGAATTTAAAACATTAAGTTCAAAATAACTATAGAGGAAAATTTTGACAAAAATAAAAATTTAGTTTTAAAATGGCTCCCCCTTACTCAAAGCATCATTAAGAGTGTTAGTCCAACATATATGATCATAATCTAGTTGAAATGAAAATAAATCAAATTTAAAACAAAAGCAACTAGATTTTACCATACTTGAACTTAAGGGAGGATGTGAAGCCTTCCTTCTTCAAGTGTTCTTTCTTGTGTGCATGGAGCTCCCCCTCAAAGTTTGACTTGTTGAAGATCTCCATCACACCTAGCAAAAGACAATCAAGTGATTTTTGGTATCCAAATTGCTTTGGATCCATAGACGTTAGTGGCACAAACTTTAGTCCCCTTATGAATCCATTTTTCAATTTCATCCTTTTTAATTGAAGTACTAAGTCCTTTTGGGACTCAAATACTTCTAAAACATTTTCCTTTTACAAATCTAGGGGCACTAGATTGTCTTACATAAAAATTTGATTTTCCTAATTCATTTTTCTTTTGAAGTTCATTGGAAATCAAATCTTTTTCTTCTTGAACTTTTTGAAGCAAATTTTGTAAGTCAAAACATTTTTGCTCAAAATCTTTCAATTTTGCTTCAAGTTCAAGATTTATTTTAGAAATCAAATTATTTTCATTTTTTATTTTTTAAATCAACTTTTTATTCTTGGAAAATGATGCCTTGAATTCCAAAAGCAAATCATCATATCATCTTGCAACTCATCAAAAGTATATGAATTTGAAGTATATGAGTTAGAATTTACCTCTCCCTCATTGAGGGCCATCAAGCACAAATGGGCTACCTCATCATCGGTGGAGTCTTCATCACTCCAAGTGGCCACATATGTTTGCTTTGAAGATGATCCCTTCTTGTTGAACTTGTGGGATTCTTTCATCTTCTTTCTCGATTCATGCCTTGAATTCTCCATTTTGTTGTTCATGAATCGGGCAAATTTGTTGAAGAGATAGGCCATCTCTTCATCTTCACTATCCTCCTCACTAGAATCTACATGATGGCAAGTGGAGGACTTGAGAGCAATGGCATTGGTGTTGATGCCAAGCCCCTTGAGCTTCTTCTCTCCCATAGCTCTAATTTCTTCCCTCTTCTTCTCATCTTCTTTGTTCTTCTTCATGATTTGATGAGTAAGGAGTGACCCCATGAGTTCATCAAGCTTCAAGGTCTTCAAATTCTTTGCTTCGATGATGGCGGTCCTCTTTGAGTCCCATGACTCGGGAAGTGAGTAGATGAGCTTTCGGACAAGTTTCTCCTCCTGAATGGCTTCTCCATAGCCCTTGAGACCATTTGTGATTGTGGAGAACCTATCAAACATCTTCTCGATGATCTCTTCCAGATCCATCTTGAAGTTCTCATACTCTAAGGTGAGGAGCCCAATCTTGGTCTCCTTAACTTCATCAGTTCCCTCGTATGTGACTTCAAGCTTGTCCCATACCTCCTTGGCACTCTCACAAGAAGACATCTTCTCATAGATGGATGAGCCAAATGCACAAAAGAGGATGTGCAAGGCTTTGCAATTTAGCTCCATCTTCTTGTGATCGTCGGCACTCCACTTCGCTTTAATTCGTTGAGGCACGAACGAACCATCTTCAACTATGTCTCATAGCTTGTAGTCTCTTGATTTAATGAAGAACTTCATCTTTGTCTTCCAATGGGCATAGTGGGTTCCGTCAAAGAAAGGCGGTTTGTCGATGGATTGCGCCATTTGAGCCGGTTGGTGAAATGATGATCGAGCTTGCCGAATCTTCTCAATAGGATGTTAATCCTCTTCGATTGAGCCAAGCTCTGCTACCAACTGTTGAGTTTTGAGGTGCTCGATTCGTTCAACCGTTCTTGCTCACCAAGTGGTGGAGAGGTGGAATTTTGGGTGGATGAGGTGTGGAAGCTAAAATATTAAAGACACAATGATTTTAGAGTGGTTCAACCTTCTAACCAAGGTCTACATCCACTACCTTAGCTTTCCACTAAGGATTTCCAATCAATCCACTATTGATTCGTCCCCTTTTCTAGGCTTAGGAGGAAACCCTTATACACCGATCAAGCTTTCTACCCAAATCCTTGATCAAACCCTCTTTACAAGAGAAAAGAAATAAGCAAACCAAATACCTCTAATAGGTGTTTGTTTGCACAAATTAAGCTCTCACCCAAAACCTAAAACACTTGAGCAAATTTGACAATTTTGGCTCACTAGTGTTTGTCTATACAAATAAATGATAATTTAGCTCTAAGACAATTTCTTGATCATTTGTTGTTTGACAATTGAAGCATTAACCATATCTTGATGCTTAGAGGTCCCTTTTATACTCCTTGATGAGTTTTAGCCGTTACTAGCAGTTGGGATGATTTGGAGCCGTTGAGGACTTTATTTCCCACCATAAATGCAGTTCTGCTGCTACCCGTATCGAAATGCTCGAACCTGTTTCGATACGCTCTTCAAATAGAAAGAGTCGTTGCAGTCTGACAGGCATCCGTATCGAAACGCCATGGGCCGTATCAAAACGACCGTGTCGAAACGCTAGGCACCGTATCGAAACGCTCTGCATTTAAATGTTAGTTGGAAAATAGCCGTTGGGGTTTATGACCGTTGTGGTCGATGCCACGTAGGCGTATCGAAACGGCAAAGCCCGTATCGAAACGCTGGGCAAAATCCTCATCCAGGGAAGACCCGTTTCGATACCTGTATCGAAACGTTTTTGCTATTGGAATACACCGTATCGGAACACCTAAGGGTGTTTCGATACACCTAGACGTTTTTGTGTAGTTTTGTAACACCCAGGTTCGGGGGTCGGGTGGAAATAATAATTAAATAAGGGTTCGGGTTTTGGTTTCCTAATTTTAATAATAAAATAATATATTGGGTCTCGGGTCTTAAGATAAATAAATTTAGTTGGACCATTTTTAAAACAAGCCCAAATAGCCATGATTGTCTCCTATTATGATTTCCCTATTTCATTAAGGGTATTTTGGTCTTTGGCCTTTTCAATTTTTAAACAAACATAAAAAAAGAATGCTTTTAGCTCATCTTCTTCCTCCCTCCATTCTCCTTTTGACGTCAAATGAGCCCCTCTCCCATAGACATTATTACATCCCATATCTTGGTCATTTGTGAAGATTTTGCAAAGGTAACCTCGTTTTTGACTTGCCCTCATTATTCTCTACAAGCTGATACCTCTTGTTTTCATTTTTGTACATGTTTTTGAGTTTTGAAATTTGGGGGATTTGGATAAAAGTTTTACCTTTATGGTCTTTAACTAAAGTTTTGGGTTGTTATTGATGTGTGGGTTGTTTGTTGTTCATGGGATCCAATGTATGTGATTTTTAATGAGTTTTATGTATATTCTCGGATTTGGGTTTTTAGGGGGGTTGGAAGGGTTTTAAGGTTGGTTTGGGGGTGCTCTATGTTGGAAATTGGGGGTTGAAGTTAGTGTGATAGTTAGGGTTGTGTTGGAGGCATTTAAGTGTGAAAATGGGGACTAAATCGAAGGTTTTGGTGTGTGCAATAGGGCTGCTCGAAAATAGAAGTTTTGTGGGTGTTATTGGCTTGGTTTGATGCTTAATTGGTGTCATGAGTTACAGCAGTGGTTTGTGGTTGTTTTCGTGATTAATGGAGTGTGTTTGATTGTTTAGAGACAAGGAACTTGGTTGGTGAAGCTTCGGGAACGAATTCGGAGATTTCGAAGTCCTGAGCTTGGTCTTCGGTCTTCTCTTGGGTAACAACGGTGAGTAGGATTGTTAGTCTTTGAATTGTGCACGATATGGAACCTTTGGGGTTTGGGTGGAACCTTGAGGGTTCACTTAAACCCGAGTGTAAGACTCTCTACTCCTATGGTTTTTGTGAATGGATAAATGGTTATGTGTTGTGATTATCATGTGCATTTTAAGTTGTTCATACAGTTGTTAATGTGTAGTCGAGTTGAAGTCGTGCCTCACGTGATGGTGATCTAAACTACGGTGATGTGTAGTCCCACCGGTAGTGACTAGTAGGAAAGTACTTTGATGTGTAGTCCCATTGGAAATCTACTAGTCGATACGGTGATGTGTAGTCCCACCGTGTGTGTATGTTGGTTGTGCTTGTGCAAACCATGTGTTGTTGTTGAGATAGTCACTTCGTGCATCCATTGTTTTACTTGCATATGAAAAGTGTTTTGGAAAACTGTATGTTGTGGATTGTATAGCTCATCTCACTAAGCTAGTTAGCTTACGCTCTCTTTTGTTTCCAACATGCAGATCGTTAGAGTTCGGGAGGCAAGCGGGCAAGGGGGGAGCTTTTGGAGTTCTCAAGCTAGTTCAAGTATGGTTTGCGTTTTGTAATAATGCCTAGACGATGGGGTATAGAGTTTTAGGAGTTGGTGTCAAACTCCTTAGGTGATTGTTATTGAGCATGTTAAACTCATGTATGTGTTATGCTTTCATTTCATGGATTGAGGATCATGCCTATCTTATTGCTTAGTTTTAGGTGCCTAAAGAAGTATGTTTTGGTCTATGCATGCTCTATGTTTGTTTGGCTTGAGTATGGGGCCTTATAATTGCTAAGTATGCTCTCTTTGTGGAATTGCATGAAATCCTTGACTTGTATGGTCCTGGTTAGATTCAATGCCTCGTATGCTAATTTTTGGTTGTAGTTTTGATGTATGTATGCTTGAACGAGTCTAGGGAAGTCCCAAAATGCATATAGAGTTGAGTTTTATTTGGTTTTGATGGTTTTTAGAGAGTTGCAGTGCAGGGCGTAGCGATACGCCTAAGGGTCGTATCGATATGGTCTTGCCTGTAGGACTCAATTTAGGCTGGGCGTATCGATACACGGGGGTGTACCGATACGGTCTCAACTCTCTGGAATTCAAGTCAGGCTGGGCGTATCGATACACGAGGGGTGTATCGATACGTTCTCAACTCTCTGGAATTCAGAGGAGTTGGTGGTTTTAGGGCGTATCGATACGGGGTTGTGGCGTATCGGTACAGTTCTACTTCGTTGACCACGAGGTGTTGACCAAGAAGGGCGTATCGATACGCCCAAGGGCTGTATCGATACGGTATACCCGAGTTGACTGTAAGGGTTGACCTTGGTCAAGGCGTATCGATACCCTCTGTAGGTGTATCGATACGGCCTGCTTAAAAAGGGAAAATTGGGATGTTTAATTGCAAGTCTCGTGGGTCTTGTATCTGTGTTTGTTCGTTGCGCGTCCTATCACATTGGATTTAATAAAGGCATCTAGAAAACATAAAAAAAAATAGGGTTGCTAACCGAAGGGGAGCCTTAGCGGGTTTTACTTCGGTTTTCCCTGTGTGGTCCACTCGGACCGGTCATCCGGCCAGACCGGGACGAGGGGGTTACATTTATTGGTATCAGAGCCTGAGGTTTCCGAGACCTCAGGCAGGTAAGTGAGGTGAGTTAAGGTATTATGGGTGTTTTGTCATGTATGTCTAAATTTTGTTGCTAGCACGGTGTATGATTACATGTTGTGATGCCTCTGTTGATGCTTGAGAGTAGGTCCAAGGTCCCCATTGTTAGGCGTTGTTGTAAAAATAAAAAGAGAAATTGTTTTGGTTTAACGAGCTTGAGAACCGGAGTTCTTGCCCTTTTGCTAACCTAACGTTTCCTTTGTTGTTGTGTGTTTGCTATTTTAGATTATTATAACTGCTATGGTGAGACCGAGGGGACGGCCTAGAACGGGTGACCAGGCACCCGAGGATGTGCCTCCTGCTCTTCATGCTCCCGATGGTAATGGAGGGAACGTTGGAGGTGATGGTAATGGGCCTCAGGCTGAGGCTAATGTGGGAGGTAATTGGGCTCAAGCGGGCCAAGGCCAGGCAGGTCCAGATGTGGCTCATTTGATTCAGACCATAGCCGGAGCTTTTCAGACAGCTTTGGCCGGTATGCAAGCTGCAGCACCACCTCAGGGTGCGGGGACATGATTACCCCTGGAGAGGCTTCGTAACTTAGGGGCAGTTGAGTTTCGTGGGTTGTCTCCGGAGGGTTCGGAAGGGTGGCTTGAGAGCACTACTCGCATCTTGGGCCAGATGGAGTGTTCGAATGCCCGTAAGTTGGGATGCATCGTCTCTTTTCTTCAGGGAGACGCTTACACTTGGTGGACCACTATAATTTTCGGTATGGCCGAGGCGGATGTCACATAGGAGTTCTTCAGAAATGTCTTCAAGAGGAAGTACCTTGGGGTTCGGTACTTGGATGAAAAGAAAAGAGAGTTCATGGCTTTGGTTCAAGGAAATAGGATCATGTCTGAGTATAAGATCCAGTTTGTGAGGCTGAGCCAGTACGCACCAGAGTTGGTCCCGGATGAGAAGGAGCGATGTGAGCGTTTCAGATAGGGATTGACTACAGATGTGAAGACTTACATGCTAGCCTCCACTACACTGAGTTCGATGTCTTGGTCTCTAGGGCCAAGGATATAGAGCAGAACCTAAGCTCTAGAGCACGTGCTGGTGGGTCTGACTCCGGAAAGAGGCATGCGAACTGGGATAGAGATCATGCCAAGAGACATAGAGATAGGAGGTATCAGTCGGATACGAGACCTAGGGGTGGTAACCATGGTTAGAACCAAGGGGCCGTTGGACACATTCCGGAGTGCACTAGGTGCGGGAGACGCCACCCAAGTGAGTGTATGGGTATGTTTGGGGCGTGTTGGAACTGTAGCTCCCGAGACCATTTGAGGCGTGATTGTCCACACCCAGTTAGGGGCGGACCGGCACCAGCTAGGAGTTTTGAGCATCAGAGAGGCCGTGGGCGCAGTCGTGGGAACTTTCAGCCAAGGAATGAGGGTCAGAGGAACTTGGCTCATGTAGTAGCAGTCCAGCCCGAGGGAGGAGGACCAGCTAGGGTGTACGCTCAACGAGAGGCTGGGAATGACACTGATGTCATTGCAGGTAATTTCACATTACACTCTTTGAGTTTGCTTTCTTTGATAGACTCGGGGTCAACGCATTCATATATTTTGGGTGAACACGCAAGGTCATTAGGGTTACTATGTGAGTGGTTAGAGATAGGTGTAAATGTCACTAGCTCTTTTGGCGATACAGTGGTAGTTAGGAAAGTGTATAGGAGGTGTCCTTTGATGGTTCAGGGCCACATATTTCCGGTCAATATGATGAAGTTACCCTTCTATGGCTTTGATGTGATTTTGGGCATGGATTGGCTTGTAGAGCATAGGGCTAGGGTTGACTTCGAGACTAAGAGAGTCTTTTTGAGGCTTACCGATGACTTTGAGGTTGTGGTAGTTAGGGAGAATGTCAAGTTCTTGTCCAATGTGGTTTCGGCTTTAGAAGCTCAGAGGTTGTTGAGTTTAGGGTGTCAGGCTTATTTGGCTTATATAATGAATCCGGATATGAGTTAGGTGAGACCTCAGGACATCAGAACAGTATGTGATTTTCTGAGTGTTTTTCCGGAAGAGCTACCAGGCTTGCCTCCAGATAGAACAGTTGAGTTTGCTATTGAGACATATTCTGATTCTGCACCGGTGTCGATTTCTCCGTATAGAATGGCACCGAAAGAGTTGAAAGAGTTGAAGACTCAGCTTTAGGAGTTGACTGATAGAGGCTTCATTAGGCCTAGTGTGTCCCCGTGGGGTGCTCCGATCTTGTTTGTGAAAAAGAAGGATGGTAGCATGAGAATGTGTATAGATTATAGGCAGTTGAATAAGGTAACGGTGAAAAACAAATATCCCTTGCCTAGGATAGATGACTTGCTAGACCAGTTGAGGGGTGCTTCTGTATTTTCAAAGATTGATTTGAGGTCCGGATACTATCAATTGAAGGTAAAGGATGTGGACATACCGAAGACAACCTTTCGTACACGTTATGGACATTATGAGTTTTTGGTAATGCCATTTGGATTGACCAACGCTCCAGCAGCCTTCATGGATATGATGAACCGAGTGTTTCATAAGTTCTTGGACAGGTTTGTGGTAGTGTTTATTGATGACATCCTAGTGTACTCTAGGACCGAAGAGGAGCACGATGAGCATTTAAGGTTAGTGCTTCAGACCCTACTTGAGAATTAGTTGTATGCCAAGCTAAGTAAGTGTGAGTTTTGGATTAGGGAGGTGGTCTTCCTAGGTCATGTGATCTCGGCTAGTGGGATTAGTGTAGATCCCAAGAAGATAGAAGCTATTGTGAATTGGAAACAACCGAAGTCAGTGACAGAAATCCGCAGCTTCCTAGGTTTGGTAGGATACTATAGAAGGTTTGTTGAGGGGTTCTCGAGAATAGCGGCTCCGTTGACCAAGTTGCTACAGAAGAATGTTCCGTATGAATGGTCAGATACAAGACAAGAAGCGTTTGAGAAATTGAAGAAAGCTTTGACCGAAGCTCCCATTTTGATTCAGCCTGAGCCGATGAGAGAGTTTGTGATTTACAGTGATGCGTCCTACGTAGGGCTAGGCTGTGTGCTTATGCAAGAAGGTAAGGTAGTAGTGTATGCTTCGCGACAGTTGAAAGTCCATGAGAAGAATTACCCCACACATGACATAGAGTTGGCTGCAGTGGTGTTCGCGTTGAAGATTTGGAGACAC
This sequence comes from Hibiscus trionum, assembly GCA_030270665.1. Taxonomy (NCBI): domain Eukaryota; kingdom Viridiplantae; phylum Streptophyta; class Magnoliopsida; order Malvales; family Malvaceae; genus Hibiscus; species Hibiscus trionum. Next base: position 1,342,325 of record BSYR01000014.1, read on the forward strand.
CATCTTTATGGTGAGAAGTGCACCGTGTACACCGACCACAAGAGTTTGAAATATTTTATGTCTCAGAGGGAGTTGAACCTCAGGCAGCGAAGGTGGTTAGAGCTTCTTAAGGATTATGACCTTACCATAGAGTACCATCCGGGCAAGGCAAATGTGGTGGCCGATGCCTTGAGTAGGAAAGTGGTCGTTGAGTTGCGAGCAATGTTTGCAAGGTTGAGTGTGTCTACGGATGGTGGATTGATAGCCGAGCTTCAGGTTAAGCCATCTTTGGTTCAGTTGATTCGTGAGAAGCAGTTGCGAGACGGGTCTTTGGCACCTCACGTGCAAGACATAGCCGAAGATAGACCTACCGAGTATTGTTTTGGAGAAAATGGGATCCTATGTTTCAAGGATAGGATAGTGGTTCCGGAGGATGCCGAGTTGAGGCATATGATCTTGAACGAGACTCACAATAGTCCTTTTGCTATGCATCCGGGTAGCACGAAGATGTATCGAGGATTGAAAGGAGAGTATTATTGGGTTGGTTTGAAAAAGGACGTAGCTGAGTTTGTAAGTAGATGTATGGTTTGTCAGAGAGTCAAGGCTGAGCACCAGTTTCCCTCAGGATTATTGCAACCGTTGAAAATTCCAGAATGGAAGTGGGAGCGTATCACTATGGACTTTGTGTCAGGACTTCCGTTGACTCCTTCGAAGAAAAATTCAGTGTGGGTGATTGTAGATAGATTTACTAAGTGTTCCCACTTCATACCGGTTCATACTACCTATATTTTGGACAAGTTGGCCGAACTGTATATCCGTGAGATAGTGAGACTACATGGGGTACCGAAGTCGATTGTGTCAGACCGAGATCCGAGATTTACCGCTAGATTTTGGGAGTGTTTGCATCGAGCCTTGGGTACTTGGTTGAACTTCAGCACTTCGTACCATCCGCAGTCTGATGGTCAGTCTGAGAGAGTGATTTAGATATTGGAAGATATGTTGAGGTGTTGTATCATTGATTTTCAGGGGTCATGGGAGAAACACCTACCGTTAGTGGAATTCGCGTATAACAACAACTTTCAGTCGAGTATTCAGATGGCTCCCTATGAGGCCTTGTATGGTAGGAAGTGTAGAACCCCGATTTGTTGGGCCGAGGTCGGACAGAAACTTGTGCTGATGCCCGAATTGCTTAAGGGAACCACCGAGAAGGTGAAGTTGATATGTGATCGCTTGAAAGCAGCTTCAGATCGACAAAAGTCCTATGCCGACTTAAAGAGGAAGGAGGTAGAGTACTCCGTGGGGGATAAGGTGTTTTTGAAAGTCTCACCTTGGAAGAAAGTGATGAGGTTTGGGAGGAAGGGCAAGTTAAGCCCAAGATTCATGGGCCTTATGAGATAGTTGAGAGAATTGGTCCGGTTGCGTGTAGATTGAGGCTTCCGACTGAGCTAGAGAAGATTCATGATGTATTTCATGTGTCGATGCTTAGGAGGTATAGATCGGATCTGCCCCATGTTATGCCAGTTGAGGAAATAGAGTTGAATCTGGACTTGTCATACAACAAAGAACCAGTGGAGATACTTGCTTCTAATAGCAAGGTGTTGCGTGGCAAGACCATAGAGTTGGTCAAGGTATTATGGAGACATAGAGGTGTGGAAGAGGCCACGTGGGAAAGGAAAGCAGATATGCAGGAGCAGTTTCTGTACTTGTTTCTGTCAGGTAATTTCGGGGACGAAATTTCCTTAAGTGAGAGAGAGTTGTAACACCCGGGTTCGGGGGTCGGGTGGAAATAATAATTAAATAAGGGTTTGGGTTTTGGTTTCCTAATTTTAATAATAAAATAATATATTGGGTCTCGGGTCTTAAGATAAATAAATTTAGTTGGACCATTTTCAAAACAAGCCCAAATAGCCATAATTGTCTCCTATTGTGATTTCCCTATTTCATTAAGGGTATTTTGGTCTTTGGCTTTTTCAATTTTTAAACAAACATAAAAAAAAAGAATGATTTTGGCTCATCTTCTTCCTCCTTCCATTCTCCTTTTGACGTCAAATGAGCCCCTCTCCCCCTAGACAATATTCCATCCCATATCTTAGTCATTTGTGAAGATTTTGCAAAGGTAACCTCGTTTTTGACTTGCCCTCAATATTCTCTACAAGCTGATACCTCTTGTTTTCATTTTTGTACATGTTTTTGAGTTTTGAAATTTGGGGGATTTGGATAAAAGTGTTACCTTTATGGTCTTTAACTAAAGTTTTTGGGTTGTTATTGATGTGTGGGTTGTTTGTTGTTCATGGGATCCAATGTATATGATTTTTAATGAGTTTTATGTATATTCCCGGATTTGGGTTTTTATAGGGGGTTTTGGAAGGGTTTTAAGGTTGGTTTTGGGGTGATCTATGTTGGAAATTGGGGGGTTGAAGTTAGTGTGATAGTTAGGGGTTGTGTTGGAGGCATTTAAGTGTGAAAATGGGGACTAAATCGAAGGTTTTGGTGTGTGCAATAGGGCTGCTCGAAAATAGAAGTTTTGTGGGTGTTCTTGGCTTGGTTTGATGCTTAATTGGTGTCATGAGTTACAGCAGTGGTTTGTGGTTGTTTTGGTGATTAATGGAGTGTGTTTGATTGTTTAGAGACAAGGAACTTGGTTGGTGAAGCTTCGGGAACGAATTCGGAGATTTCGGAGTCTTGAGCTTGGTCTTCGGTCTTCTCTTGGGTAACAACGGTGAGTAGGATTGTTAGTCTTTGAATTGTGCACGATATGGAACCTTTGGGGTTTGGGTGGAACCTTGAGGGTTCACTTAAACCCAAGTGTAAGACTCTCTACTCCTATGGTTGTTGTGAATGGATAAATGGTTATGTGTTGTGATTATCATGTGCATTTTAAGTTGTTCATACAGTTGTTAATGTGTAGTCGAGTTGAAGTCGTGCCTCACGTGATGGTGATCTAAACTACGGTGATGTGTAGTCCCACCGGTAGTGACTAGTAGGAAAGTACTTTGATGTGTAGTCCCATTGAAAATCTACTAGTCGATACGGTGATGTGTAGTCCCACCGTGTGTGTATGTTGGTTGTGCTTGTGCAAACCATGTGTTGTTGTTGAGATAGTCACTTCGTGCATCCATTGTTTTACTTGCATATGAAAAGTGTTTTGGAAAACTGCATGTTGTGAATTGTAGAGCTCCTCTCACTAAGCTAGTTAGCTTACGCTCTCTTTTGTTTCCAACATGCAGATCGTTAGAGTTCGGGAGGCAAGCGGGCAAGGGAGGAGCTTTTGGAGTTCTCAAGCTAGTTCAAGTATAGTTTGCGTTTTGTAATAATGCCTAGACGATGGGGTATAGAGTTTTAGGAGTTGGTGTCAAACTCCTTAGGTGATTGTGTTATTGAGCATGTTAAACTCATAGATGTGTTATGCTTTCATTTCATGGATTGAGGATCATCCGTATCTTATTGCTAGGTTTTAGGTGCCTAAAGAAGTATGTTTTGGTCTATGCATGCTCTATGTTTGTTTGGCTTGAGTATGGGGCCTTATAATTGCTAAGTAGGCTCTCTTTGTGGAATTGCATGAAATCCTTGACTTGTATGGTCCTGGTTAGATTCAATGCCTCGTATGCTAATTTTTGGTTGTAGTTTTGATGTATGTATGCTTGAACGAGTCTAGGGAAGTCCCAAAATGCATATAGAGTTGAGTTTTATTTGGTTTTGATGGTTTTTGGAGAGTTGCACTGCAGGGCGTATCGATACGCCTAAGGGCCGTATCGATACGGTCTTGCCTGTAGGACTCAGTTTAGGCTGGGCGTATCGATACACGGGGGTGTACCGATACGGTCTCAACTCTCTGGAATTCAAGTCAGGTTGGGCGTATCGATACACGGGGTGTACCGATACGGTCTCAACTCTCTGGAATTCAGAGTAGTTGGTGGTTTTAGGGCGTATCGATACGGGGTTGTGGCGTATCGGTACGGTTCTACTTCGTTGACCACGAGGTGTTGACCAAGAAGGGCGTATCGATACGCCCAAGGGCTGTATCGATACGATCTACCCGAGTTGACTGTAAGGGTTGACCTTGGTCAAGGCGTATCGATACCCTCTGTAGGTGTATCGATACGGCCTGCTTAAAAAGGGAAAATTGGGCTGTTTAATTGCAAGTCTCGTGGGTCTTGTATCCGTGTTTGTTCGTTGCGCGTCCTATCACATAGGATTTAATAAAGGCATCTAGAAAAGATAAAGAAAAAAATAGAGTTGCTAACCGAAGAGGAGCCTTAGCGGGTTTCACTTCGGTTTTCCCCGTGTGGCCCACTCGGACCGGTCATCTGGCCAGACCGGGACGAGGGGGTTACAAGTTTGGCTTTTGAAAACATGTAAAACCCTTTGAAAACATCCCTAAACATAGTTTCAAGTTATTTGGACTTTAGAAATAGTTTTGAATTCTTTTTAAATCAGTCCAAAACATTTTTTAATTATTATATCAAAACATTAGTTCTACAGAAATGGAAATTCAAATAACTCCAAATTTTTAGTAATTAGTTGATCAATTTTCATATTAGAGTTGAGTCTATCAATTCTGCATGATATATTATGTATATCACATGTGAAAATATGAAGATATATATATATATATATATATATATATATATATATATGTGTGTGTGTGTGTGTGTGTGTGTGTGTGTGTGTGTGTGTGTGTGTGTGTGTGTGTGTGTGTGTGTGTGTGTGTGTGTGTGTGTGTGTGTGTGTGTGTGTCGTATATGCATATAGAAAGCCGTTAAAATTGGAATCAATATATGCACCGCTCAACCCTAAGTATATGCCTATAGAAATATAAATGTGCAATTAAATTTGCACAGAAACTCGAAAACTCAATTCGACTCGAATTTCATAAACGCGACTCGATTCGAAAAAAATTCAAATAAAGTTCAAATCATAAAATATGACTTGCAAATTCAAATAACTCAAAATTTATTGACTCGACTCGATCGAACGCCTAACTCTATTTCTAAAGTTTGTTATCGAAATAAAATTGCTTTTTTATATAAAATTTTAATGAATATATTACATCAATCGGTATAAACACTGAATTGAATAATTAATTTAACAATCAACTCTGCTTTATTCATCAGACTAAATAAATTAAATATCCACATGTAATAAAATTTTATTTGAATTCTCAAAATTCTGAAGACCCTTTACTATTAAGTCAAATTATGAATTCGTATATTACAAGAATTAGGTCATCATTAATCTGAAACATGATCCACCATTTTCATCCTATGATATGTTTTACATGAAGTGAGTCAATTACCTAGGCATGTTCTAATGTTTTTTAGGAACATTTGATCGAGTCGAGTCAAAAAGAAATCGAGTTAGTTGGATCGTGTTTATGAAATTTAAGTCGAGTTGTTCAAGTTTCTATTTAAATTTAATTGTAAACATTTATAATATTATTATACTAATTAGTTCCAATTTAAACGACTTTTTATAACCATATACAATATATATATATATTCATATTTTTTTTCATATGTGATATATATAAGGCAGAATTGAAGGATTCAACTCAAACTTGAAAAATTAATCTACTAATTAGTAGTAGAGTTATTTGAATTTTCATTTTATAACTTAAACTTTATTTGAAATTTTTTCGAGTCCAATTTATTCGAAAGCTTGTGAATTATAAAAGGCCATAACGTGTAAACGTTTGCATGTTACATCCAATGTACATTTTCCATTAAAAGAATTATGTTGGTGTGGAAAACGTTAACCATTAATCAATCGACCACTTGTGAAAGCATTTGTCAAATGCCAAAGATGAAAATCATTCTCCTTGAGTTCCTCAACCACTCAACATCCATATTATTGCCCTAAAAAGGGAAGTGGGCATGTCTCACTCTTGCCATGCATTAGTATAAATATAACATTAGATAAAAAGACTTTAACTTTTGAGTAATCTCAGTAAAAATGAAAATATTGGTATCTGTAAAATATTTGAATTTAAGTAATTTGTCTTTAATATATGTCTTATCAAAAGATTACAAAAAAAAACGACAGATAACCGGATACTATCATGAGATCATATCAAATACTCAAAAAAAAAAGTTAGCTTTTGGTCTTTCCATTGTTAATACCTTGGACCCATGAACTGATGAGAGGAGTAAAGTCGTTTAATTTTAAAATTAACAGGGACTTAATAAATATTTAATCTAAAATTAAAAACCCAACGCTTAATCTGATAAATATTTAAACATTAAAATTGTCATTAGACAAAATTCGGATGACATGGACCACTCACATTCCTTTAATAACTTTGTCCTGCTTGAACCGAATCGAACAAATCAAATCAAATCGTAATAAAGATGGAAATAGGAAACTTCATCGTATATAAAAGAGGAAAAATTATATTATGGGTGATTCCCACCACGTCATCCATGGGACCAACCAATGGAAACCCCCCACTTTACCATAATTTTTCCATGTCATTTTTTCCAACCAATGAATCTTCACTAAAGTTTTTCCATGTCATTTTAAAAACTATTTTTTGGAAGTTATTCCATTATTAGATTAATGACATGGGAAATCATGGTGAAGTGGGTAGTTTTTATTGGTTGGTCCCATGGATAACGTGGTGGGAATCACCCATGATATAATTTCTCATAAAAGAGAGGTTTAATGTATTATGTAGCGGCAACTAGGCTAGATTGCACCCCCAATAATTCGGTTTAAGGGCAAAAATAGGATCTTAGAATCCTATTATACCCGACATAACACCCAAAATTCAAAATTCCTAAAAATAGGACTTTAACAGTAAATTCGCCGCACTATTACGGCGAGTTTCAAAATTATATTATTTTTTATTCGAACTCGCTTTGATTGTATGACGAGATTTTTGAAGAAAAAAAATAGAACTCGCCTATGTGATGCGACGAGTTTGAATAAAATAATAATATTTTTTAAAAACTTGTCGTGGTAGTACGGCAAGTTTACTGTAAGGGTCCTACTTTTAAGAATTTAAGATTTCGGGTAGTGCGTTGGGCATAATAAGATCCTAAAATCCTAATTAAGCCCTTATCCCCAATAATTCAAGATCTCTTGCTAGGTTTGTTGAGTCATCATCCACAAGGTCACTTCGTCGGGAAATAAGCACAAGGCTTTCCCATCAGCATATGCCACATTACCTCACCAAATGTGGCCAATAGTTACCCTAAACCAACGGCAAACTCACAGCTTCTTTCTTTTTAATCATCAGTATCAAACCTATTGACTTGCTAATCTATATCAAATATTATAAATATTTATTATGTAGTGATCCTTCCAACCTATTTTTTTCATTCACAAATCACAACGTTAGAATTAAAATCTTTTTTTCGTTCAATTAGGAATATAAACGTGATTTATTAGTTCAAATTAGTATTTACGTTTGATTTTTTTATCTAGATCGACACTTATGATTATTTAACCAATTTAAACTAAAAAAAACCATACTCAGATATCTCATTGGACAAAAAGAAATTAAATACTAAACTAAACCTTAATACAAAGTTTTGGTTTCAAGATAAATATTTATCCTTTGAGTACATCATATGATGAAACTTCCTGTATCATTCCCTTCTTCCCCATGTTACCTGCTTCGAAGTTACCCTCTACGGTACACGGTACGATAATATATGCATAGATAGAGTTAAGATTAAATTATAATAGAGTAAATCAATTATTTTTGAAATGTATATAGTTTTAAAATATAATTAAATCATAAAAATTAAGAGAGTTCAAGTTTAATTTTACTAATTTTAAAATTAAAACTTTTTTAAAAGTAATTAAATAAAAATATGATGAGTTAAACCTTAATTTCATTAATTTTGAACGACAAAGTACTTAAAATAATAGGAGATTTTGGAAGGGAAAAAACTTAAGTGCAATGATTTTAAATTTATAAATGATATAAAATAAAATAAAATTATTAAATTTAAGGATAATTACCTTTTTTATATAAATTTTGATTTAGTTAAACGGCATCATTTTTTTCAAAAATGCTACATATTCTAACTTCAAAATTATTAAATAGTTTTTAATGAATAATGTTTTGAATATGAGTACGTCAGTTTTATTAATAAAGAAAAAAATTTAAGATAGAAGTTTACAATGCAGGTAAGCAAACATGATTCGGACATAATCCTAAAAGGACGAAAACTAACGTCTCTAGATCATAAACATGACCCAAGAAAAAAAAAGGTAAAAACCTAAATCAGAGACTCGAAAAAGTAGATAAACATCACCAAAGCTCGACGATGAAGGTAAAAACCATCAACAAATGACATTTATAAATGCATATTACAGAATTGGGGCACGTTTATTACTACAACTCAATCGCGAACAAGAGCGATGACGAAACTTGCATCGAGATCCAAATTAAGGGTCCAAAACATGGAGATCAACATAATAATCAAAAGAGCGCCATCTTAATCAGTCGTGGCAACGTCAAATCTAATCCTGACTAAAAAAATAAAGAACAGAAAAATGTGTCAAGAGGCAAAAAAACATGTTAAGAAGCAGAAAAAACGTATCAAAAGGTAAAAAAACGTGCTATAAAGCATATTTATTGAATTAAAAAGACAAACAAAAGAACAAAACAAACAAATAAAAAAGAGGGTGATAGAAAAAGGAAAAAGTAAAGGCGGCACTAAATTTAAGAGAAAAGCTAACCCTAGCCGGTTAATTAAAATATCTTAAATATGTATATAGTTTTTAATGAATAATTGTATGGAATAATTTAACTTTTATGAACATGGACCTAAGCCATAAAGCTAAGCTAGATCTTGTCTTTTTATTGTTCAAAAAACCTTGTCTTTTTATTCCTTTTTTCTCCGACAACTGCCCATGAAATTCTAGGCACTTATCCAGATCATAATAACTTTAACGAGCATGGAAATAAAATAATGAATACCGCACAAGCCCCCCATACCATAATGCAAATTGCATTTGGCTTCCTTTTAAAACTAACAAAAAGGTCCTTACATGCTAGAAAAGCGATTAAAATTGTCCTTTACCGTTCACATTATAGTATGGAGACCTAAACAATATTTTTAACAAAAAAAAATATAAAAAATATATTGCGTACTTAAACATGTTCGAAAAAAGTTGCTAAAACAACTATACTACTCAAAACCAAAACATAAGTGACAACATACTGTATATTTTTTAATCTCAACAGTTTTTTTTGAACAATTTCTACTTATAAGAGGAAAAGAGAAATTTTGTTATTATTAAATCTTGAACCCACAACCTAAGGTAAGGGCCTAAGGGGAGGATATCAACCGAAAGCTGTAAACATCTGCTCTAAAAATTGTTAGACTTTTAATCTCAACATTTATTTAATCAATTAAGTGATTTTAACTTTTTATATCATTTATCTTTATTTATAGAGTTTGTGATTCGACTTGGTCTAATCCAATTGATGAAGATATAAAGTATGTGCAAAGTGGGGATATGTGGGCAGAGCCTCATTAGAGGTTATGGAGCTTCACCCCCTAAAATTTGGAAAATTAAGAATTAATTCTTTAAAAAATTTAAATTTTTTAATTTAATCCCTTCAAAAAAAATTAAAATATTATCATAGTTCACAAGTTTTGAATATTTTTAATAAAATTTCTTCTTAAATTTTTTAAAATTCTTTATTAAGTCTTAAGATTTTTAAAAAATTTAAATAGGCGCACTCAATCTTGGTAGCCAAGATTTGCCCCTATATATGGGGACTATATTCTTCATTGTTATTGTCCATACTAAACTATACTTATACGGTTATACTTTGGTTTAAAGTAAAAATTCAGTTCAAGTAAATTTTTGAGTTAGTGTTACAGTATAGTCGAATAATTTACAAATTATGTTAAATTACAATCTTCTTATATCCTTTTTATATTTCGATATTAATGAATTTCGTTTTTGCTTGTGATTTTTTCTCTTTTCGGATATTTTTTTTGTATAAATATTAATATTTTTTTATTGTGCAATCATATATTTAGGTGGATCTTTTTGAATAGAAATCTTTTGTTTTTTTGTTGCCTATATTTATATCTTCACACTAAAAATTTAAGTTTATAGTTTAGGTTTATGGTTTAGAGAATTCAAAATTTAAGATTATGACTTAAAATTTAATTTTTTAATATTAAGCCATAGAAATAGGCACCGAAATGGGGATAAAAATTTTCTGCCCCTTTTCGGTGCTCCTACTTATGCCCTAACACTAAAAAATACTACAAAATTACATTCCAAGCCCTAACCCTAAATTCTAAACCTTACACTCTATACCTTAAAAAATACACCCTACCTTAAATTTTTTAAACTAAAATCCTAAATCTTAAACCTAATTTTAAGCGTGAGTGCATAAATAAAAACACCAAAAAGTGATAAATAATTTTTATCCTCGAAAAAGGAAGAGGATTTCCATCCCGAAAAGGGGCATAAATTTTTTTTTTCTTCATATCTTTCTTTATTTATTTTATAATCTGAGTATATATAAAACACAACCACCTTCGCCACCAAACAATTGTCAGCAAAATGAAGATTCAGAAAATGCTAAGATGGGTTTCTCTCACCCTTTCCATTTTCATCTTCTTCATCAGCAGCCAAATCACTGAATCTCATCCAACACAAACACAACAACAATCACCAACCATTGTAGATAATCTCACAATCCAAACCTTCCTCAACAAAGCCCTGCAATGGAAATCCCAGGGAAACCAACTGAAACTATCAACCCCAACCGTGCTAGCGGCAGTGTGTTGCTTCCTAGCCGCCATCGTATCCAGCGCCGGAGGCATCGGCGGCGGAGGGCTGTTCATCCCCGTTTTAACAATCCTGGCAGGTCTAGACCTCAAAACAGCCTCCAGCTTCTCGGCTTTCATGGTCACCGGCGGGTCAATTGCAAACGTCATGTACAATTTGCGTACCACAAGTGAGGCTTTAATCGACTACGACATAGCACTTTTGTCGGAGCCTTGCATGTTGTTAGGCGTAAGTGTAGGAGTAGTTTGCAATCATGTGTTCCCGGAATGGTTGATCACTCTCTTGTTTGCTGTTTTCCTTGTTTGGTCTACTTTCAAGACCTGCAGAAATGGTGTCGGATATTGGAAAATGGAATCAGATAAACACAAGGAAAGTGAAAAGCTGGAAAATGGGGTGATCAAAAATGGAACCTGTGCTGATATTAATGATCTAGAAGAGCCTCTGGTGGGGGTGAAAGGGAAAGGGAAAGAAAATTCAGGGTTTCCATGGAAGAAACTTATGGTCTTAGTTCTGGTCTGGTTTTCCTTCTTCATCGTTTATCTCCTTCGTGGCAATAGATATGGACAGGTACCCCTAGCCCCACTCCTTGATCTTTCTTTCTCAACTTGTGCATGCTTCAGAGTTGCTTCATTTTCATTGTCATAACAATTTGTCATTTAATAAAAATAATCTATACAGACAGGGATGTAGCCAAGATCGAACATTAGAAAGGGTCTAAATATTGAATTTAAAAAATACAAAGGCTTATTAAGTATTTAAACTAAAAATTCAAGGAAAAAAACCTATTTAGTCTGATTTTTAAACTTATAAGGACCTAAATTGTTATTACACCAAAACATTTAAGAGCATAGACTCATCCTTCTTTAATTCACCCCTCCTTAATTAAATATTTAATAAACTCTTGTATTTTTTAATTTAAATATTTATTTTTTTACATAGATCAAATTATATATAGACCAAAATTATCAAATATTTAAGATTTGGGTCTAGGTCCCTTTGGGACCCAAAGGGAAATAACCCATGTCTAATTATGGGCAGATGTCTCTTCCTTTTCACCAAAACCCACTTTTAGAGGGGAACAATGGCACAAGTGTTAGATTTTGACAGCACTAGCTTTGAGATTATCTGCCAACTTTTGTATTAATGTTGAATTGTTATTAATTATTAATATCAATTATTACACCAAGACAAAACAATCATCTCATGAAAACAATTATACATTGAACTTTCATGGGGAAAGCAACAAAAAAACAAAGCTAGAAACAAACCAGACTCACAAGTTTGTTTTTATAGGTTTATGGCATGTTTCAATATTTTGTAGTAACTGTTTAAGAAACCTGCAGGGTATCATACCAATGAAGCCTTGTGGAGTAGGATATTGGGCTCTCTCATTGTTCCAAATTCCACTTGCCATAGGTTTTACTGCATGGATCCTTTGTCGCAAAGAGCCGATATCGTGCCAGGGTCCGAATAAACAGGTGTTTTGTCAATTATTAGGATTAGTTTAACATTGGCATTGCTGTAAAAAAGTGCTTTTGGACGATAAAAACAATTCTAATTTACTTGTGAAGGGGGTTAACAAGCTTATTTTCCCTCTAATGGCTCTAATGGCTGGAGGCTTGGGTGGAGTTTTTGGTATTGGAGGTGGAATGCTTATAAGCCCACTTCTTCTTCAAGTTGGGGTATCCCCTGAGGTAAAATACTTTCGCTTTCTCCGATCGAGAACACGATTAGTGAAGCTTATAAGGCAATGATTTCGTCATTTGATGCAGGTAACAGCAGCTACTTGTTCCTTCATGGTTTTCTTCTCATCCATAATGTCTGCATTCCAGTACTTACTGTTGGGCATGGAGCAAACCGGAACCGCCCTTGTATTCTCGGTCATTTGTTTCATTGCATCGCTTCTCGGACTATTAGTGGTGCAAAAAGTCGTAAAAGAGTTCGGGAGAGCATCGATAATCGTGTTCTCAGTCGGTATCGTGATGGCAGTGAGCACTGTTTTGATGACTAGCTTCGGAGTTCTTGATATTTGGGAGGACTATATATCAGGGAGTTATATGGGATTCAAACTACCTTGTTGAATTGCATTTCTCATGGTCATTGTCTCATTGACATAAATAACATAGAATTTTTGTTTATGTATTCATCAAATGATGAATTTTTCATCATACAACAACGAAAGTTTTCCGAATCAACCAATCCGAAACACAACATAAAAATCTACGAATACAAATTAGTAGTAATCCATAAACACATCATTGATCTTTCTATTCCTAAATTGGTTACCTGATGTTATAAAAAAATGCGATAATTCGTCAAATTCAGCCACAACTCAACCGAGAATCAGCAGGTCGTAAGGTCAACTGACGACGGGGAACTCCAATTTCGCATGCATTCACCCTAGCAGCAAAGCGGAGAGAGCACAACGACTCTCCTACTGAAGTAGGATCCGGTGACACGTTCACAAACATAAGAGTTTTCGAATCTCCGCCGAGACAAGGCTGTTTGTTTATCAATGGAAAATAAATTTCAATTGTGCAAAAGCAGAGTTAACATCAATTAAAGCAATGACACTATTCGAGAGTACTTTACCTGGAGAAGGTATGTCAGCTTGGAATTCCTAAAAGGCACATGGTCTTCCTTCTTTGCCAAGGCAAAAATGACATCACTTAAACATGACAAGCTTTTGTTGATGGCCTAATTTCATAGAAATAGGTTAGCATAATGCATTGGAATAACAATCTACGAAACCGACAAATCTTGTGTAATGTTAAACACCTGAGTCTCCTTTAACCTATCACCAGTAGCGCCACTCCTTGATAGTCGCTCGCTTCCTGCAAGATCAATAAGGTTCAAGACTCCCTGCACTTGTTGCTCAGTGCTCTAAAAGAACAAAGAGAGGAACGTCAGCATCGCAAAAGGAAGAGGACGTATCAATAGATTCAACGTGAGAAAATAATACTCGAAAGAAAAGATATTTACCTCATTTGTTCCCGATATCCTTAATGTGAAAACCATGTGACTTCTTGATGATTGCTCATTCATTTGAGTCCTACTCACAGACCTGCAAAGCAGAAAAGTATGACCCCCTTAAACATCAGAATTGCTTTATTGCATGTTCAGACAAAAACTCATGAGCCATTGCATATTATATCATAATTGTTTTGTTATATTTGTCACCTACATTAGAAATTTATATTGTTGAAACAAATTCAAATAAAGTTATACTTAATGCAAGACCTACTCTATAAAATACTATGGCAAAAACATCAAGACTCTTAAGTAATTTTACCTGCTTTGAGCAGCCTGCCGTAAAAGTGAGGAAATCTCTGTTATGCTGCTAACATCAACAATGGTGAGGTCACTGACATATGTATTACCGTTTGCATCATGTTTAATTGTGTACTGCTTTCCGGAAACTGCATTTTCGGGCCGTGTTGGATCTAGACCAACGGATCGATTATTTGATAACAGATCACGGATGGTTTCATTGTATATTTCCAACATTGAAGCCTAAAAAATATTGAAAACGGTGTGGTGAAAACCATGATTAACCATAAGAAGTTGAAATCAAGTTCAAAATAAACTACCTGCATTTTGTATTTCCATCCTTGTGCTTTGAGGGATTGACTACATTGAAATATCTGTTCCAAAGAACGTGGTATCAAACCTTTTTGTTCCGGTACTTCTGGCCTTCCCATCATAGTATAAGTCTTACCCGAACCTGTTTGCCCATAAGCAAATATACAAACCTACCAAACAAAATAAACCACATGCAATCTATTAATGCATATTTCCTTTGTATCAAAGTGTAATTAATATCGATCATATAGCAATCATAGACTTTTGCTAATAGTTTTATAACTCAGCTAACACCATAAATATTGTATAATTCAGCTTCAATGAAGTAAAGTCAAGTGCAAAAGAAATATGTTTACTTTAAACGCAAATCTTTCTCGAGAGATACAAGAATCGTTCGCCGCCATATAATACAGTAGAGTCATAAACAATTTGTTTAGGTTTGCAAAAAAAGATTAAAATAACAATGTCACCTTATAACCATCGAGGGCACTTTGTACCAACTGAGATATCTCCACAAAAACATCTTGTTGTGAAGCCTCGTGATTGAAAACCTTGTCAAATGTGAAAGGATACTTTTGTCCTGCCAGTGAGAAGAAAAAAAATGATTAAGGACTTTAACAAAATTTGAATAACAAAGAAAGAACATAGATGTTCATACCACTTTGTATCATGTCAATGCCACGACCAACAAACTCGGTTGATGTAGGGTAAGATACGATTGCTCCTTCTGTTGCAGCACCATCATCTGGAAGTAAAGGACGTACCCGACAAAATACCCGGATGTTTCCTTTTAGTTCCTACAATTAAAGATAATTTAGTATCATTCCTGAATAAGTAGCAAATAAAGGTGATGATGAAGCAATGATACCAGAATAGTATTGTGTAGCTTTTTTCTCAAGTTCTCTCCATCAATAAGTTTGTTTTCCATATCTGCCAACCGATCTTGTAGTTCTTGCACCACCCTTTTCTTCTCTAAATATTCCATTCTTGTTTCTGAAGCTGATAAATCGATCATCTAAAATATAGAAAACGGAACAAGTTACAACATCAAGAACTACATTAATGATACTTTTGCAAAACAAGATAATGCACAAGAATATTGTCTAATTTCAAGCAATTGATACCTTTAGTTTCTCATTTGCGGCAGCAAGCTGTAGCTCCAATATCCTTATTTGCTCTCTTTGAGAAGAGCATGTATCCTGCCGAAAGAAACATAGCATGTAAAAAAGCTTTCCAAATATCATTTTACTACTTACGAGAAACAAAAGCAACCTACCTCCAACGACTCCGATTTCATTGTCAAGCTATCTAATTCTGCTAAAGATTTTCCAGTACTTTCTTTGTACTTTGCAATTTCAGCGGATAGTGCCTGCACTTGTGACATTTGTCGCTCACGATCATCCCTGACAAGTTGTAGTTCCCCTCGTAAGCATTTGACTTCGTTTACTAATGCTTCCTTTTGCTTAACAGCATCATCTTGTGAAACCTGAGGAGAGTAAGATCCAAAATATATTGAACATAATATCATTCTCTCATATATATATACAGACCTCAGTGCTAAAAGAATGCAATGAATAGGTGTGATCACTGCGTTCATAGTAAACTAACTATCAAATAAGTTCAGGTTGCATTCTTAAGTTGCATTTAAACACTTGAAATGGGGAAAAGGCAAAAGAAATAACTTAATAAGCTAAGAGAAACTAGGCTGATATAAAAGCTTACTCTTGATGAGGTCAATTGTTCTTGCAATGAACTACAGTGGCCCCTTAAAGTGCTAAGGTTCTCCACTATTGTGAGTTTTTCCTTTTCTACTCGTTTGAGTGACTCGCGAATTGTTTCAAGGTCATTGATTAATTTGGAATTATATTGTTGAAGACTAAGGATATACTCTTGTAATCGCTTGTGCGTATTGTCAAGGGTGGCAGCCTACAAAATTCAATCAAATTCAGCCCGAAAACAAAACACTACCAATAATAATAGCATCAATTTTCAAAAGGAAAAAGCAAAGATATTCATGTATTACCCTCTCATTAGCAGCTGCTATATCCTGCTGAGCTCTTTCGAGCTCTTCGGTCAGTGAAGCAACCGACTTTTCAGCAGCAACTCTAGCTTCATTCTCACTAGTATGTCGGTCTATAGCATCCTAGTTTTTAAAAAAAATTGTAAATAGAACACTAAAGAGAAACATATATGCAAGACTGATTTCATAGATTAGTATCTTACAAGCTTTTCCGACACTTCCTTGGAAAGTTTCTCCTGTAGAGATGCATTATTGTCCCTTAATTCAGAAATAATAGAATTCAGTTCTTCCTCCTTGTTTTTCTTCTCCAACTCTGTAGAATCAAAAGTTAATAAACTAAATCAAGCACTAATTCTAATTAAGCTCGGGAAGCGGCCGAATTACCTATATCAGCGCATCTTTTCTCAGCAGATTCCAATGAATTCTTAAGCTTCTCTGCATCAAGTACATGATTTTCATCACATTGTTGAAACCACTTCACACAAAGCTTAAGCCTTTTATTATGATCCGCGGCGTGTTCGAATTTAGCCTACAGTAAACCGATTCATAACCGAACGGCAAAGATTAACAAGAAATCAACAACAGAAATTTAAATTTAAAATAATTTAAGAAACGATCATGGTTTTACCTTGAGATCGAACTTTTTTGCTTTCGGCTTCTCGTTCAATATCGATTCCACTTCTTCTTTGGTGAATTCACGATTGGGACATTCAGCGGGGGCGGCGATGGCTGCAGTAACCTCCTGGCGGTTGTTAACAGCAGCAAAGGGTTGTCGTGTTCGACCGGCTCCTCTTCCCATTGCTCCAAGCCTTCTCCGTTTATCTAACGGATTTTCATCTTCAAGCTCTTTCCTCTGAATCTGGTTGCGGGAAGCCATGGTTGAAACTGAGCAGGATTGAATCTGGGCCGTTGAACTGTGGAGATGAAGATCGATTTAATTTTTTCTGGAGATTTTGAGTTTGGTGGAACTGATTGGAACGTTGGGGTTTTGGAAAAGGAAATGGAGACGAAGAGCGTGGAGAAATTGGGGAGGAGCCTGTATTTTTTGAATTGATTTGATTTGAAATTAGATCTGGCGGGCTTTCCTATGAAATTCAAAATAGTACTTAACGGTAACTACTTACTTTTTGGGCCAAATTTGGGTCGGGTTGTTTACCCGCTCCATCCAAATGTTGACTGCACTTCAGTGAATGAATCAAACATTGGGCCTTTAGATATGAATCACTTAGGGCCTACAACGTCATTTTTTATCATTATCACTCGATAGATTTTTTTTGAATGGTCAAAAAGTAATTACAGGGTAGTATCATTCGATAGATTTTTAAAATATGATAATATTAAAAAAAGTTTAATAGTTTTAAGGTGATGACAATGTAGTATTTGTTCAACATATTTTTAACTATTTGACAATACACACACCTTGCAGACAAAACAATTTGAACTCAAGTCTCTCAAGATGAACATCATTCGCTTTTTTCACTGGATCACTTATTGAGTTCAAAGCTAGGGACATAGGGTTGCTTTTGATCCATTTGTTTCTTTGTAATGGGCTCCATTGATTGGATTCTCGGCTGTTTTATATTTGAAAGGCAGAAGGTTAAAAATAGCCTACAACGTTTCACCTTTTGGTTATTTTAGCCCAATCTTTTTTTTTGGGTGCAAACAACCACCTAATGTTTCATTTTTCGTTCAAATTTCACCCTTTTTGATGAAAACTATTAGTCAACTAACAACCAACGCCTGAGGTTAGCATGACATGTCTGCAGGGCATGGGGAGATGACCTGGCACTGCCATATGACACTTTGCTGATGCGGCGATTAGTTAAAAATATTTAAAAAAATATTTTCTTTAAAAATATATAATTTTTTAATTTTTTAAAAATGCCACGTGACAATGACACATTATCTCCTCATGCCCTGCAGACATACCACGTCAGTTTCAGTCGTTGACTGTTAGTTGATTAACAGTTTTCATCCAACAAAAATAAAATTTGAACGAAAAATAAAACGTTAAGTGATTGTTTGCACAAAAATAATAAAGCTAAAATTACCAAAATGTAAAATGTTGGAGGTATTTTTGACTTTTGCCTATTTGAAACTTGATGGTGCAATGCAATGGAGCAAGGAGTTGAACACTAATGACAATCGTTGAAATTGACGGTCTATATCGAAATATTTGGTAATCCACGTGGCAAAACATAAACCAGGTCATACAAAATCCTATCCAACATGTCCAATGACACAACCATAGTAAACCACATGTCTCACAACTATTGGTTTAGACCATATCCAACTTATCCAAACTACAAAACATCAGATAAGGTGTCTGTGCCCGCCCCAAACCAATCTACATCACACAAACAAATGAAACAACACCATTAAAACCAACACTAAAAACCATAATCCCACATTTCTACACTTACATTTGGTTGCGGATATGGCACAAGCAATGGCATCGATGGCTGGTTTACGTGGCTCCTCCCAGGCTGTGCTCGAAGGCAGCCTCCAGCACGGTGGCCGGACACGGTTGAACATTGCTGGCAACAACAACCGAGTGGCTGTGGCTAGGCCTGGTTTCACCGTCAGAGCCCAACAGACACCTACCGAGACTGAAACTGGACGGAGAGCCATGCTGGGTCTTGTTGCTGCTGGTTTGGCCACCGGCTCCTTTGTTCAAGCTGTGCTTGCCGATGCTCGGAGCATCAAGGTCGGCCCTCCTCCCCCACCGTCCGGTGGATTGCGTAAGTCGTCGATTATCCTTTCGATTCTTACAGATCTTTTAGTGGCTAAATGGACACTTTACTTGATTTGTGATAATTTTTAAAAATGGTTAATTGCACCAAGAGTCATCGGATTGAATCCTTTATTCAATCTAGTCATCAATTTAGAGATTGCATGTCACTATGTCAGTTTGGATTTGAAATATAGGAGTAGTATATTTAAATTTGCAATCATTTTATGTTATAATTTGAGGATGTATAATGCAATTAACCCTGAAGAATACATAAACTAAGCATGAAATGACAAGATTTTTAGATGGTTGTCATTTGTCAATTGCACTTTCGTTTGCAAGAACATGAAAACCGAACTTGTTTTGAAAATGGAATCATTATATATGTGATGTTGGCAGCCGGAACTATGAATTCCGATGAGCCGAGAGACCTCGATTTGGCCTACAAGGACCGGTTCTTCCTCCAACCGCTCACTCCGGCTCAGGCAGCTCAGAGGGCAAAGGAATCAGCCAAGGACATTCTTGGTGTCAAGACCTTGATTGACAAGAAGGCATGGCCCTATGTCATGAACGATCTTCGTCTCAAGGCCTCGTATCTCCGCTACGACCTTAAAACCGTCGTCTCTGCCAAGTCCAAAGACGAGAAGAAGTCCTTCGACGAACTCACTAAAAAGCTCTTTAACACCATCGATGGAGTAAGTTTCGAAGTTCACAGATCAATTAGTATTATTTAACGAAACGTGATAGCTTATCATGAATAGTTTCTTATATGTGTTTTGTTTTCGGTTTTTCGGTACAGCTTGACCATGCAGCCAAGATCAAGAGCACACCTGAAGCAGAGAAGTACTATGCTGAGACTGCATCAGCTTTGAACGATGTTATTGCCAAGCTTGGCTAAAGAGAATCTGTTGTATTTTGATGTAAGCATTGTTCATGGTTTGTAGAGGCACATTTTCAGCTTTATCATATGCTATCCAAAGGGAATAATTTGTGGAAGTACTTTGCAGCTTGCTCACCCGAAAGATTTCGATTTCATTAACAATTAAAAGGAAAAAAAAAAACAGACATTAACATGGTTATATCCAAAATACCAATACAAATAATTGAAAAAGAATGTGGTGTTGGCTTTGTTACAAAGCTTGGAGGTGTAGTAAAAGGCAAATTAGGCTGCAGTGGTGGTTGTGGTGGCGGCTCGAGGTCTATTCGATCGGTCTTCTCGGGCTGCTGCGGTGGCTGATACGTAGTAAGCGACAGTGAAAAGTCCATGAATGAAACATAGAATTCCTCCGATGGAAAAGAGACGATGATGGGATAGGCCGCATGATTTCCTTGACTTTGAGTTTGACAGTGTCCCCATGATCAGCATTGTGAATCCAACTGCTAATATTATCCTGTGGCAAATGTGGGTATAAGTAGTGGCAAGACCTGGACTTATATTATTTAGACTCTTCATTCATCTTGAAATATTCGTGTTTGACGCTCATATCAGACATGATGAGCCTTCTCATGTTCGAATTTAGAACTTCTCCATAGGAGAAGTCCTTTTCACAATCATGGTACCATGGTTGTGAAAAGTTCTCCATGGGCAGATCCCGAGTTCAAATATGGGAAGGCACACTATAGATATGATACCGTCAAGACACGGCCTAAAAAAAGTTGCAGTACATTGCACGTTGACGGATCATGAGATATGAATACGAGAAAATAACATCCAAAGATCCTCCAAACACATAAAAACTTACTAAAAAATCGAATCATGCAAGCCAAGAAAATACATACCAAGAGAAAATGAGGGAACACACGGCCAATTGTTTATTAGCAGATGCTTTGTCCAAGTCTTCCTTTGTCCAAATGCATACGCAGCCACCAAGCAAGTTCCCAACAACATGGGCAAGGCCGAGAAGTACCGATGCCGCGAGTCCTAGCTTGTAAGCCTGTAAACTGGGGTCTCTGCACTCGAAAATCCACATCTTCAAATGCTTCACCTGTATAGAAAACAACCGTAAGATCATTCAAAAAGAAAATGAAAGATACAATTCTATTTACATGCTAAGTCCCTAAGCATACCTTATTTTCAGCTATTTCAGCCTCAATGCCAAGTACTCCAGCAGTAATGTCCAAAGCCATGATCAGCAAACAAACCAGAAACCCATAGTTTTTTGTCATGTTTACTGTAATAATCTAGCATGTAATATCTGTCAGGGAAAGGCCAAGTCCCTCCTTTATAATGGCAAGTTGCATTGTTAATGAAGAGGAGAATACGAATAAAGTAGTGTACAGCCACAGGAATGGAGATTAGTAACAAATACGAAAGTGATGGGCTGTGAGCTGATAGCTTTTGGATTAAAGAAACCTTCTTTTTGCTCATACATTTTTTCTTTATTCTTTCCTTTTCCTTTTAAATTCATATTCCTTCCATGGCTGACAAGAAAAGTAGATTTTTAGATGCATTGATCAATGCCTGAGATGTGTTTTTAGTGTATTAGATGTTTTCCAAAGATATTTTGCCATGTTTTACTAAAAATAATTTAGCATGGAACACTGATATGCAGGTTGCATTGTTAATGGAAGTGATTGGATTGTGAGCTTATGGTTTTGGATAAAAAATTTCTTTTTGCTCATACATTTTTTTCCTTTATTCTTTCCTTTTCCTTTTAAATTCATATTCCTTCCATGGAAAACAAGAAATGAAGAAAAGTAGGTAGCAAACGGGGCGTTCGGGTCAAATTATTTCGAGTCTGACTCCATTCAGTTTAAGTTTTAGTTGGGTCGGGTCGAGCCAGTTCGAATCTAACTTCATTTGGTTTATGTACAGGTTATATGGTAATTTGGGTCGGGTATCGGTTCAATATCATGTTGGTGATTTCGGTCGGATATTTTTAGATCAGTTGATTTCGGGTCAGTTCGATTTCAAATCAATATGAGATCGATCGGTTTTTTAATTCATGTCAACCTTTGCCCTTTGAATTTTTGGGTTGAGTTGAGTATAAGTCATATTCCTATATATAAAATATTAGTATATTCTTGTAAAATATGCATCTTTTTGTCTGTCAATTATTACTTAAGTATTTTTTTGTTTAAAAAAGGAAGACTTCGATTCTTAAATATTAATGATATGCTACTTATGAAAAACTCATTTCAACATGAAAAACCATTTTTTTTCATTGTAGCAATTTCATATATATTGTTATAAATTAACCTTGTAGTAATTTTATATATTATATTATCGAAAATACTTTAATACACAAGGTTTACACAAGCCTTTAATTGTAGGGCATAGGGTTTTAGGTTAGGGTTTGGGGTTTAAGGGTTTAGTGTGTAGGGCATAGAATTTAAGGTTTATAGTTAGATTTTAGAGTTTGGGGTTTAGGATTTAAGGTTTAGGTTTTAGGGTGCTAGGGTTTGAGATTTAAGTTTTAAATTTTATAGAAGGCTTCTCTAAGAATTTTTTACACAACTTGTGTATCAAAATATAACTCTATTATTATATATATCAAACAACAAACCAGTAATATTTGTTTGGTTAAATCAGGTTTAGGTAAAAAGGATTCGGGTTGTTTTCGATTCGGATTACTTTTGGTTCGATTCTATAACGGTTTAACTAAAATCCAAGTCGATTTTAATTAGATTCGATTTATTTTAAATTTCGAGTCGGATCATTAAGTTCAAGTTAAAATTGCATCTCAAATTGAATGAATCGAATCAAGTCTCGAATCGAATTTGTTAGGTCTAATTTTGAGAGACGTTGATCAATGCCTAAGATTTGATGGGTTTACTTTGCCCATTTTAATTTTCTTTGTAAGCAAACAAGCTAAAGCCCAACCAACTAACACAAACGTAAATTTTCTTTTTCTAACAAGAAAATCCAATCCTTTATCCATTTCGGGGGAAAATATATAAAATTACACATGGCACGAAAAGTACAGGTGTTGGGTGGGTCTCGATCATGGGAGAAACATTTCTCTAGAACCAACTCAAAGCTTCACATCAAGATGATCATCATCATTTTATCTACAAATGCTTAAATTGGGAGGAAAAAAATCCTGGGAATTCTCTCATTTCCTTTCCCAGAAACTTAAAAAAAATAAAGGGTGAACAAAAATGTCGCTGTATTACAGATGGAAGAGCTTCGAGGAAGACGAGGACCGACCCGAGAAGCCTCGCCGGTTTGGTGTCACGGAAATGCGAGGACCCAATCACACTCTCTTAACCCAGAACGTTCTCCAGGTATGCAAATTCAATGGGTTGTCTTTATATTTTGATCGTCTTCTTTATTTGCCATAAAGATTGAATCTTTTTACCAGGAGATATTCGAGTCGATGGGTCAATTTGTTGATGGGTTGAAATTCTCTGGGGGTTCCCATAGCTTGATGCCGAAACCATTTCTGAAACAAGTGATTGACATGGCTCACCAGCATGATGTTTATGTTAGTACTGGTGATTGGGCTGAGCATATGATTCGTAAAGGTCCTTCAGCTTTTAAAGATTATGTTGAGGTAAAGCTGAGTTTATAAACTATACCCCAGATGAAAATTTTGCTGCTTTCTGTCTCTGATTATGTAAAGTGTTTTCCTTTCATGTTTAAAAGGAGTGTAAGCAAATGGGGTTTGATGCAATTGAGTTGAATGTGCCATCACTTGAAGTTCCTGAAGATACTCTTTTGAGATATGTGAGATTGATTAACAGTGGTGGCCTGAAAGCCAAGCCTCAGTTTGCTGTCAAGTTTAACAAGTCTGATATTCCCACTGGTGGAAATAGGGCATTTGGGGCCTATGTTCCTCCTCTTCCTAGATCAACTGGTATGAGTCCATTCCTTTAATGGCTTTTATTAGATTAAGTTTCAGGGGAGTTGAACTAGATAGCTAA
The DNA here is from genome assembly GCA_030270665.1 of Hibiscus trionum. Lineage (NCBI taxonomy): Eukaryota > Viridiplantae > Streptophyta > Magnoliopsida > Malvales > Malvaceae > Hibiscus > Hibiscus trionum. Next base: position 1,366,273 of record BSYR01000014.1, read on the forward strand.
TCATACTCTTTTTTATTGTTTGCCATCTTTTAGACCCCTTGTTTTGTGTCTATGAAGATGTCATAGCTTTAATGTTCGGCTTTCATACCGGTTAGAGTGGAACCATTGAAATATGGGATGTCATGTCCTCTTGCTTCTATGATTGTTTTGTTTCGAAGTTTTTTTGGATGAGCAATTTTGTATCAAGATAGCTAATCATACTGGTTAATTGAGAGATGCAAATTCTACATGTGTTTCTTTATCTTTTCATCAATCAGTCTTCTTTAAGTTGTTTTAGTTTTGAAAGGCTCGAATTTCGAATTTTTCACCTTTGTACCATCGTGAGAGATTTAGGAAAGGAAACAATTTGACCGGTTTATGACCCTTAGCTTATCCATATTTACAGAACTTGTTGAAGATGTGGACCTATTGATTAGAAGGGCTGAGAGATGCTTAGAAGCTGGTGCAGACATGATTATGATTGATGCAGATGATTTATGCAAACACGCTGATTCTGTACGGGCAGACGTAATTGCAAAGGTTATTGGTCGTCTAGGTCTCGAGAAGACCATGTTTGAAGCTTCAAATGCTAGAGCCTCCGAGTGGTTTGTCAAGCAATATGGACCAAGGGTATACTGAATTTTCATTAAGTTCACCTTGTACCAAATTCTAATGATCTGTTTGTTGTATATCATTTATATTCGTGTTCTGTGCCTTCAGGTGAACCTCTTTGTGGATCACTCTCAGGTAATGGATTTAGAGTGTATCAGAGGACGCAACCTGGGGAAAAACCACACCTCGGTCCTTGGTTCTTCGTATTTTTTGTTCTGAACTGGTAAAGACTTCTAGAGAACCAACTCCACGGTCGTAGTTTGTCGAGTAAACACTGTTATAACTTACATTTGGTTTCTTATGATTGTGCTGTGAGTGTGAAGTTAAATGGAAATGAAAACATTATGCTATTATTGCAATAAAGTTGGAAGAATTCTTATGCAAGATACAAAGACAATGATACTGTTTTTCTGGGTCCAATTTTACCAGTTGTGCTTATGTCGTTTCATCTTTCAGTTAAAGAAGAACCAACAGTCCCTTTCAAGTCCAGTTCGAAAGTAGTGTCTGCTGCCATAACACGGTAGGTTTCCGAGTTCCTCGGCTTACGAATCTCCGACAATGCCAACACGATTTCCCTCATCGACGGCCTTTTTCTCGAGACAGGATTGACACAATTATAAGCAAGACCAGCCATATAATTCAGTTGTTGAACATCAAATTTCCCATCAAGTCTAGGATCTGCAATCTGTTCCCACCCTTCATCGTCTTCCGCACCGATAGCCACCTATTCAATGTCAAAAGCCTTTTCAATATGTGGATGCAATAGGCACTCAATATCAGTTTAGGCAAAAGCTAAAATGGCTAGAACTTACAAACTCTACAATTTCCATGAGACCCTTTTGTGCATTCTTGCCACTCATAATCTCAAATAGTAGTACCCCGAAACTATAAACATCGCTTTTCTTAGTAAAGCTCAGCGTAGATATATACTCGGGATCTACGTATCCGAAAGTGCCCTTCACATCAGATGAATGCAAATCACTCTTCTCATGTCTTGAAATTCCAAAGTCAGCTACCTGCGCAATTTGGCCAATATTAAGCCTCAGAGATGGGGGTAAATGAACTAGCAAACAGAAAACTGTAAACGTACTCTGGCTTTCATGTAGCCATCCAACAGTATATTCGACGATTTGATGTCGCGGTGCACAACCGGAGGAACAGCCTGTTGAACCATAAACCGTAAACTTTAAACACTCGGGCTGACAAATTGAGACCGGAATCCGGAACTTACCCCGTAATGAAGGTACTCCAAACCCCTCGCCACATCCAGAGCTATCTGAAGCCTCAAACTCCAGCTCAAAGTCTCTTGATCTTCATCTGCAATTCAAACATGATAATGCATTTTAGAGCATCATGGCACATTGTTGTGGATTATCATTGAACTTGCATCTGAATATGTCTTTCTTACCGTATAAATGGGAGGCAAGACTTCCATTGCTCATGTAAACATAAACAAGCATATGCCGTCCTCTTTCTGCACTATACCCCACCAAGTTCACCAGGTTCCTATGGTGTAATCTTCCAAGCAACAGAACCTGGGAAAAAGCAACAAAATGTTGATATCTGCAGACTGTTATTTCACTTTCGAGTTTTAACCGAAACAAAATACGGCCGCCGCTGGCGCATTAAGTTGTAGTCTATTGTTACCTCTGTAAGGAACTCCATTGCCCCTTGCTTGGAATCATTAGCAAGAACTTTAACAGCAACCATCTGACCAGTTTCCATCTGAGCTTTGTAGACCGGACCAAATGCCCCTTCACCTACATTCGTCGTAAAATTACAAGTCGCTTTCTGTAGCTGTCTGCGAAAACATTCCATCCCGAAATCACATCGTATTCTGCACGGAGAATACATGAAAAGAAAACCAGAAGGACAACTTACTTGTAAGAGTACTTTGGTATGCCACATGCGGATTCCACGCTCTTCCTCTTAAGCCCTTCCAACCATTGGGGCATGTTACTCCATTCCGATGTTCTAGGGGAATCTCGACTGATGTTCGAATCCGACAACATTGTGCTTGAACGTGGTCCATCAACACATATCAGAAGTTTTTCAGCTCTAGGATGAACCTTTTCCTCGTTATCGGAACGACCAAGATGCTTCCTTCTATACCTAATGTACCTCATAACAACCGTGGCCGAAACAACACCCGTTGCTACTCCAATGATGATTCCAAGAACTAGTCCCAATTGGAAGTTTCCCATTTCTTTAAACCTAAGATTAAAACAAGAATATCCAATCTCAATCACTTTTTAATAGAATCAAACCATTCAAAATGTAAAAGATAATCGAACTGAACTAACCAAGATTATGAAACCGTCGATCGAATCACCGGTAGCGTAACAAAGGGTTTGTTTAAGCCTTCAGTTAACACCAGTCTCGAGTTCCATTTATCAACAACTCCTGCATCTAGTTCTACTCAGTACAAGCATGCATAGATTTGGTGAGTTCTGTCTGGGAAAACTACAACCATCTTATATAAAAAAAAAGTTAACCTGAATCTTTCATGTGTTAATAAAGGTTGTATTAGTGATTAAGATTAAAAGTATGAAACGTTTGTTTAATGGATTAGTAGGTTTGCCATTAGTACGGAGATTTTATGCCTTTTTTTGGTGTTTGATGAAATGTAGAAATATGATTAGAGGGACTACATAAAATGAAATTGTAATTTGTTTCCTTGTTTAGATTATTTAGGCATTTAGGGTGGTGTAAATATGGAAAGAAATGAAAACTTATTTCTTTATTTGGCATTGCCACCTCAACAAAAATCAAGCGCTATTAATATTTTGAGCTTATCTTATAGTGAGTTTTTATGGTACCGACTTAGATTAGTTGGTTAATGAATCGAATATCAGTGGTTATATAAAGAAATATGACATGTGTCAAGTAATCTTGCACTCCAATAATTTCTATATTAGTCGGCTAATAGATCAAATATCAATGGTTATACAAAGAAACATGTTATGTGTCAAATAATCTTGTACTCTAATAATTTCTACATAAATCACTTAATAGATCGAATATCATTGGTTATAAAAAAAATATAGGGTAAACTATACTAATGACCACCGAACTATGGGGTTGGTGTCGATTTGACCACTATATTTTTAATTGTGTTAAATATACCACATAACTATTTAATTGGTTCCAATGTAGCCACCTGCCGTTAAAAAAAAACGAAAAAGTTAACGAGACTGTTAAAATAATTGGTATAATTACACATTTAGTCCCCTTTATTTATACAACCATTCAATTTAGTCCTAATTTTAATTTAATAAAATAAATTAATTATTCAATTAGGTGGTGACACGTGTCACCACCTTATTTGAGAGATTTATCTATTTTTATTAAATTTATTTTCCTTCCCCAATCAGGTGGTGACACGTGTCACCACCAATGGAGTAAGAAAAATGAAATTGTGAAGTTGGCCCAAGGAGAATCGAACTCAAGTCACTAGGGAAAGAATGCAACACCCTTGCCACCAGGCTAAGCGTGTTTTTGGCATATGGATTACCAAATATTTTATATGTTGTATATGTATTATCCAGTGACAACCATGTTTTCCATGGAAACCTGAAACACCCATCATGTTTGCTTTCTTCCCACCATTCCCATTTCTGACATTGTTGTTCATTGCTGCAGCTTCCACCATTCCAATTAAGTAGTTGACTCTTTCCCCTTTTCAACTGTCTTAAACTTGACCTGATCAGCATCTTCCAGCTTTTGAGTACCATCATTATTCTGCAAAAACACGAGTAAACTTAAATAACAAAATGTAAGAAGCACAGTTTTATATAATGAAGAGAATTATAAACCTTGGCAGAGATTGACATGTTGAGGGCAGACTTGTTTGCAGTATAGGGAGATATGGAGTTATGGTATTTGTAGTAAGAGAATTAAATGCGGTAGATTCTTAAAACATGCAGATGGTATGGGTTGCTTCCCTTATGTCGTTATTCCGATCCCCAAAGGCAGAGATCGAAGCACCCCTCACCAGGGAAACAACACACAGCTTTATTTGAAAAATTTAATGTGGGGATTCACAAGAATATCCAAATGAAAGTCTCATGTTAAATAAAGGTGAAGTGAGAAATGATGAAGATAACATAAGAAAGCTACTGCGGTGCCTAACTAGCTTAGCTAGCGAATCGAGGCTGATGGGCTGCAATTAAGCCACGTCCCTCGTGTTCAACTTCATATTGCCTTTCGCCCACCATTTGGTCTTGAAATCTTAAACTATAGAAAACTGGGAAAGCCATTAGATTGAAATCGACAACAAGCTTCTTCTCCATGGATGGTTATGATGCAAAGAAAGGTTTTGGAAACATTGCTGCAGCTTCCAGCAATAATGGTAGAATGAACAACAATGTCAGAAATGGGAATGGTGGGAAGAAAGCAAACATGATGGGTGTTTCAGGTTTCCATGAAAAACATGGTTGCCACTGGATAATACATATACAACATATAAAATATTTGGTAATCCATATGCCAAAAACACGCTTAGCCTGGTGGCAAGGGTGTTGCATTCTTTCCCTAGTGACCCAAGTTCGATTCTACTTAGGGCCAACTTTACAATTTCATTTTTCTTACTCCATTGGTGGTGACACGTGTCACCACTTGATTGGGGAAGGAAAATAAATTTAATAAAAATAGATAAATCTCTCAAATAAGGTGGTGACACGTGTCACCACCTAATTGAATAATTAATTTATTTTATTAGATTAAAATTAGGACTAAATTGAATGGTTGTATAAATAAAGGGGACTAAATGTGTAATTATACCAATTATTTTAACAGTCCCGTTAACTTTTTCGTTTTTTTTAACGGCAGATGGCTACATTGGAACCAATTAAATAGTTATGTGGTATATTTAACACAATTGAAAATATAGTGGTCAAATCGACACCAACCCCATAGTTCGATGGTCATTAGTATAGTTTACCCAAAAGTATATGATGTGCCAAATAACCTTACACTCCAATAAGTGTCGGAGTTAGGGTACGCTTGGGGTTTTTCTATTTTTTCTTAGTGCTGCCCCTATCTCTCTCTTTGGTTCGAACATAGGCCAGCGGCGGCAATAGCTTTCGGGCTATTTGTCGACTGCCGGCCACCCTCTTTCATTTATTTGTTTTGTTATTTTGATTTTCAGTCTTTTTAATTCAATAAATCTGTCTTTATGACACGCTTTTCTCTACCGTTTGGTATGATTTTCTGTCTCTTGGCACGTTTTTCATTATTTGTTTTCTATGAGGGTTGATTTGACGACGCCACGACTGATCAAGATGACGATTATTTGTAATCATGTTGATCTTCCCTGCTATGGACTTTCGGTTTGAATTTGGATATGCAGTTTCCGCTTGTGATTAGTTTCTCAGGTGCTCGACTCTGATTTGCGTTTTCTCGGTGGTCTATCAATAGCTTCATCCTTTTTTGTGGTTCGTTTTGCCGATGCAGTCAGGTTTCGTATCTATTTTCGATCGAGTATTTGGATGGGTTTATAACCTTTTCATGTATGGTTCATATCTGATCTAAAGTGGCTAGTTTTAGGAGGAAGTCCAAATTATGTATTTACTTTACAATGATAGTTTGTAAACTCTTATTGTAATTTGGGATATTTTCTCATTAATAAAACTAGTGGCTTATTTTCAAAAAAAAAAGTGTCGGAGTTCGGTTATTCCCCTGATAAAATGAATTTCCCTGGATTCTACAAATGGTGGAGTAAGTTGGCTTCTCTTAACAGGAAAGGTTGTTTCGCTGATAGTTTATATTTGATTACTTTTTTTGTTGGTTTTTATGGAAATCAAAAAACTCTCTAGTTTTCGAGGTGGTCTTGACTCTCCTTTGGATGTTTGGACTCAAACTTTTGGTGTTTACCAGAAATTCAATGAGGCTCTTGGAGAACAACTGACTCCCTTTTTGCTTCAAATTTCAATTGAAACTCTTATTTCTCTTCCTTCCTAGTCTCCACTGCCTGAAGATGTTTGTAAGATTAACTGTGACGCAGCTTTCGACCACATATCCAAAAAAACAAATGCAACATGAGTAGCGCGAAACTGTATCGGTTCCTTGTTAGGGGAGACTCTTTTCCTTTCTCCTCATCTTCTGTTACGGTGGCAGAAGTCTCTGCCTTGCGCCTTGAAATTTTTATGGCTATCGAAAAATGCTAGGACAAGGTGATTTTTGAATTTGATAACTTTGGTATTATCTCTCGTCTTAACTCTAAATCATTTGATGCATGGAAGTCAGCTGCTATAAAGAAGGATATTATTTCTTTAACAGCTTTTTTTTCTTATTTTCTCTTTCAGTTATGTTAAACACTCTTGTAACAGAGTTATGGATTGAGTTGTGAAATCGAGTCTTAAGGAAATTTGTCTTCCAGACTAAAATATCAACCCACCTCTTTCCATTCTTCATCTGATATAATCTTTCCTTTATCAATGATCAAGTTTCATTTTAAAAAAACCTTACACTCCAATAATTATTATATTAATTTGTTAGTAAATTGAACATAAGTTGTTACGCAAAAAAATATATTATGTGCCAAGCAATCTTACACTCCAATAATTTATATTTTCAAAGAGTGCTACATTCGGTAAACTAAGCATCCCTAGAGGAGATATTTCTTAACATATCTTTTCACTCTCTACTGATATTTTTTATTAAATAAAAAAATATTACATTTTACAATAAATATCGAGATTCAAATTTATATTAAATAAAATAATATACACATCATTTACCACTATCCTTAACATATTTTTACCTAAAGTTATGTTCCTTCGTAATATAGTTATGTCTCTGGATAACACAGCTTGTTTGCAAAAATATTATACTTTTACGACATAATTACTCAAATATAATTGTTGAATAAATATTATAATCTTTAAATAAACGACTCAAAGTAAAAAAAAAATATTATATTTCTTTATATATGATTGTATTTATTTATAAGATAAATTTTAATAAAAATGTATGTAAATAAGGCAACTTTACATACAAGATCGTGTCTTTTCAACACGATTAATCACGTCTTTACAACACAACTACTTATAAATATTCATATTTTGTTTATTTTTTTAAGTATTTGGTATGATTATGTGATAATTTATGATTTTTTAGTCTTAATCTTTTAAAAATGTAAACACATTATACGAACTACGATGCTTAAACATGAGTATTATTTATATATAAAAAATTAACTTCATTTGTAAAATTAAAAAATATTATTTTTTATGGAAAATTCTACAACGCTCGACGAGCACCGATGAGCACCACTAACGACGTGTACCGATTAGCATTATTAATTTAATTCATAAAGATTTAAAATTTAAAAGACTCACTGTGTAATTATAGATTATTTAAAAATCAAAAGGTAAATTGATTAAAATACATTTTTTATTTTTTATTTTCTTTTAAACATAATTAGATCAAAATACCTGCCCCTAAATCACAAAATCCTATTTTTTTTGAAATTCAATCAGTCCTACCTGCAGTCAGCCACTTTCGCACCGCCTCGCCGCCGCACCTCTGTAACTGGTGTTGAGCTCTGCCACTATTCCCAACCTTTCTTTATCCCCAATCTCTGGATCTTGATCAGACTGTTTAGTACAAACGTGATGAGTTCAGGAAATTAACCAAATCTAGTGGAACGACGACAAGGCTCTACGGCGGCGGGGCGGTGCAAATGTGGCCGGCGGTAGTGACTAGCGGCGGTAGATTGAATTTAAAAAATGGATTTTGTAAGGTATTTTGATCTAATTATGTTTAAAAGAAAATTAAAAATACATTTTAATCAATTTACCTTTTAATTTTTAAATAATTTATAATTATACGGTGAGTCCTTTAAATTTTAAATATTTATAAATTAAATTAATAGTGTTCATCGGTGCTCGTCGTTAGTGGTGCTCATCGGTATTCGTCGAGCGTGACAGACTCATTTGATATATATGGGATAGAATCCAGTTACACAGTGTAAAACCCTCTAAGTTTTACATGTTTTTTGGATCGTTGGATGGGTGAAACGGATGAATGAGATTAACAGTAGAATATGTGAAGATTATCAATTGGGAAAAAAAGTAATGAGTTAATCTCAGCCATCCATTTCTCCCATCCAGCGATCCAAAAAACGTGTAAAACTAAAGAGTTTTACACTGTGTAAGTTGATCCTAATTAACCATATATATATGCATAAAGTCAAAATTAGCCCTTAACATTTGACTGTTTGGTCATTTTGGCCCATATTCTATTTTTTGGAGCATTTAAGCCCTTAACCTTATTTGGATGGAAATCGTTAATTGACAAACGGTCAACTTTTTTTACTGATGTGGCACGTCCATGTGGATTGGATTGATGACGTGGCATGTCCACATGTAATTTTAAATATTTTTATTAAATTAATTATAACTAGTATGATGATGACACATGACATCATCCGATTGGTTTAATGACAAAGGAAAGAAGCAAAATTTAAATATAAATTTGGTGGGAATTGAACATAAGCCTTGTGCATGGAGGGCTAAACACTTTGCCATCAAACTAAGATACTATTTTAAAATTTAATTACCACTTATTATATCTATTTTTATATTTTAAAAATGAAGAAGTACAAGTAGTGGATAAGAGGAGTCGAACCCAAAACTCTTGATGAAAAGATAAAACAACTAATTAAAATTAAAATTATTTTTTATATCGTTACCAAATATTTAATTAAAATTAAAAAAAAATCAAATATTAGATATTAAAAATAAATTAGAAAAATATTTTTTTCCAATAATTTAAAAGTATTATATTAGAAAAAAATAAAGGTTATCTCATAAATATACTTTAATTTATGTTATAATTAAGATAACCACAATTTAAACTAATTAAATTTAATCTTTTATAATAACAAATTGAATGTACTTAATTCGTTTGGCGGTAACATATACTTCAATTTCCTTTACCCACGAATTTTTATTTCTTCACTTTTAAAATATGAGATAATAAATATATATAATAAGTGTTAATTAAACTTCAAAATAATTATTGACCTTAATGGTTAGGTGTTTAATGTTACATGCATAACGTTAGGGTTCAATTCCCACTAATAGCATATTCAAATTTTGCTTCTTTTCTTTGTCATCATCAGATTTGTTTATAATTAGTTTAATAAAAATATTTATAATTACACGTGGACATGCCACATCATCAATCCAATTCACATGAACATGCTACATCAAAAAAAAAGTTAACCGTTAATTAGCTAACAGATTCTATCTAAATAAAACTATTTTAACATAAATTAAAATACTAAGGACTTAAATGCTTCAAAAAATAAAATAAAAGTCAAAATGACCAAACGATCAAAAATTGGGGGCTAACTTTTGCTTTATGATATATATAAAACAATAGGTGGAAAGACCCTTAGTCCAAAGTAAGACTGGGCCCAATGATTACAACTACTATTTCCCATCCGACATAAGATTTGGCCCAAAAAATGACAGGCTTTGTTTTAACCTCAAGATTCCATTTTTGAAACTTGTATAATCCAATTCCAAATTGAATTGCTCAAGCCCTGGTTTTGATGCCTAATAAGTGATCCATCCACGAAGACGAAGAAGAAGAAGCCGCGTACAACCAAAGAACATACCCGAGAGAGAGAGAGAGATTTGCCTGTGTTGTTTGTATAGTAGAGAAAACAGTGTAAGAGGCAACCCCCTCCTCTTCTCCATTCTTTTCTTCTCTTTTTTACCTATTCTTTCCAGCTTCAATAAAATCGGGGGTTCCTCTTTTTTTCTTTATTAGATTTATTTGCCTGTACAAATTTTTTAATCCATAAAGATTTCTGGAGTGGGGGACTTTTTTTTTGTTGGGAGACAAAGGAACAAAGGGAGAAAATGTCAAAGAAGAAAGCTTTCAGTGGCAGCACGATGACTTTGAAAGATTTTCATGGCGGTTCTATCCCATCTGATCTCCCTCTCCCTTCTGCCCCTGGCGTGTAAGTTCCCAAATTTTAATTTTTCTTTTCAATCTGATTCTGTTTTCTGTTTTTTTCTTTTTGTTTACGATGTATGCTTTTTTGGGTGTAATCCAAAATTTTGAATTTGAGTGGTTTTTTCATTAGATCTGAAAACCCTTTGGATCTGTTAGTGAAACCCTAGTTTTTTAATATTGGATTTTATGAGTACAGGACTGTTAGGCCTACCGATCGTTCGGGTTATGATAGAGCTACGCCGTGGGGAAACCCGGTAGGGCGGCCTGATCATCGTGCACGGCCGAATTCGTCACCTGCAACTAGGCATTTTGATGATAAAACTCCATTTCTTACCAGTTCAGTTCATATTGGTCGTTATTTTGATGAGGATGAAAGGAAGCCGTTAGATGGGGGTTCTGCCCCGCGTAGAACTGTTACAGATGAGAGTTTAGGGGTTCCGGCTAGTCGCCTGGAGCATAAGCCAGAGTCTGGTTATGCAGGGAAGGTTTCAGGTCGATATAGCTCAGCTCCGGTAGCTCCATTGTCGAGTGGTTCGGTGAATCTCTACTCTAGTCGAGTGTCTGAGGCTGCTGCTGTTGGTGTGAGTTCGCAGAATTCTGGGGGGATTCATAGGCTGGCTTCTTCTGGGTCGTATCCTAATGCATGGGCAGCTAGGAAAGAGGTGGCAGTGAGTGTTGCGAGTGCAGAACAAAGTGCTGTCTCGAAGTTGGCTCATGCTAGTGCTATTGACAAGATTTCCTCTGGTAGATGGCAGTCAAAACAATCTGTTCTATATCAGAAAGATGTTGATGTTAGTAAACACTCGGTCTCGGAAACAGAAAATGGCTTGCACCCTCAGGGTTATGATGATAAGACATATGGCAGAACGAATGCTGTGGCTGGGAGGGAGTATTCTGATGTGATGCTGGCAAGGCAAGTTGAAAGGGGACTGAACTTTGAATATGGAATTCAGGGTGCTAGAAAGGCGTTACCAGACTATGAGAGGAACCACACTCCCAACTATTTGGAAGTTAAAGAAAATAAATCAGTAGTTTATGGCGAAGGAACTCAATCAACTCGTGCAGATGGCAAATTTGTCAGTTTTAAGTCGCAGCCATCACTGTCAGTGCCGTCTGAAGCATCCGAGCGGCCCAAGTTGAAGTTACTTCCTCGCACCAAGCCATTGGATAATCTAGAATCACCTGTTGATGCTAAGCTGGTATTTGTTGTGATGCTATAGTATTGAAGCTTGCATTCATTTTTTTCTCTTCTAATTCTTGTTAATTTCTTGTAATAGGAGCATCCGTGGCCAAGTGAATCTGTTATTGGTCATGCTGGAATTGGTAATGATTCATATGGATATGTGAATACTTCAAAACCTGGTTCAGCTGGCAGTGAGAATGGGAACCAGACAATGGACCGTCCTAAACTGAATTTAAAGCACCGTTCACAGCCCAATGAAAACTTTGAGAAGGACAGGTTAGTATGCGTCTAGATTTTAAAATATTGTTAGTCTGTATGAGTGTCTTATAGATGTGTATTTCTGTTATTATATAATCATTAATTCAACGAGGGTGAGGGACAGAATTATTAAGATGTTAAGTGACAAAAATAATGCATTAGAAAATTGACATGGAGTAATTTCCTTGGGGAAAATTTGGAATTAGTAGTCTCATAGTACTAAATAGGGATTTGAGTTTAGCCATTACATGATACATCATGATTTGGGGCAATAATTTAACTGTGAATCATTGATTCACATTTGAATTTATTATGAAGCAACTAAATAACATGGAAAAGTGAATGGTTTTCTTAAATTTTGTTTGTCACATTGCCATGCACAACTAATCTACCATTACTTAACTTGAACGATAGTTGCATCTTGTGCATCATACTTGGCTACAATGAGAGGTTACATATTTGGCCTTGTATTTTCCTTGCATGTTCTATCAACTTCTACTGTAATGTCAGATGGATGAGGGTGTTTTGTTTTAGTTTATTTTTCTGGAAAAATCATTACTTTGGGTTTATGGGTATTTCTTAGCTAAGTGTTACTGATGCAGAAATGCGTTGTTTGGTGGTGCCCGCCCGCGAGAACTGGTGAGTGAATCTCTCCTGTCTGCTTATTGGATTGTTTTAATGAATTATCTTTCATCACTATCTTTTTGATGTCAACATAATTTGATTTATTATAGCTTCACACTTGTTATTATTGTAATGTGGTTTTCATGATATCAGCTGACGGTTGCTGTTCTGCCTCACAGGTTCTGAAGGAGAGAGGGATTGATGACAGCAGCCTTGAGCCAGGTCAACATCCTGATAGGTAGTCATTTCTTGTATTTCATACCGTTCTGGAAATTTTCACCTGTTCTTTTTCTTATCTGGTTTGTTTACCAATTGGCTTTAAACTTAATGTACCATGTCTTCAATAATCGTTATTGTTATTCGAAGGGTCAAACAAAATGTTCCAAGAAGTGAAAAAGTTGCTGAGCTAGCAGCACCTCGCCATGGTGAAAGAGTTGGGAATCCTCCTGTTGATCAGAGAACTGGAAGAAAATCTGAGAGGAACCCTGGTGTTCACAATGAAAGAGTTGATATGCAGAGGAGGAACTGGCGTAGTGAAAGTCGGCAGAATGAAAGGGAAACCGAAAGACAGCAACAGCAGCGGCGGCAGCAACAGCAGGAGAGGCAGCCTTCACCTGAAACCTGGCGTAAGTCTGCCGAGCAGCCTAAACCAGTCTCTCCCGAAGCTGCTGGTGTGCGCTATGGAAAAGCTGCATCAGCATTGGAGCTTGCTCAAGCCTTTTCCAAACCATTCTCAGATCAGAAAACAGACAATCGACGTGCCGAGCAAAGGGTTCTTCCTGACCATGCTCAAATGCCCTTTTCTCGGCTGATGGGTCCAACTCCAAGGCCTCAGATAAATGGTTACTAAATTTGGGAGGCTTATTGCCTTAACCGGAGCCCATTGTGTTACCGGTAACTGCCTATATGGTTTTAGGATGTCAGTGATTGTAGTTGTGCTGTATGACCTCATGATTTCATGCAGTTGATCTGTTCTTGTTTTTTCAATTTAAAACAAAATTTTAGAACAATTGGCACACCAAATTAATTGCAATGACGTCCTTTCTTTTTTTTAAGTGATTCCCAACTTTTGCTACTTTTATTTCAATCCTTTTATCTTTCATGTTCCTTGTGGGGGATTTAATGATATCGACTACTCTGGTTTGTACTCTCTTTTCTGATTCGGATGTCGATTTCTGGACCTGGTCTGAGCTCCTTGTAGCTTTGAAAGAGTGCCAAGATTTGCTTTCTGCTTCGGATTCTTCGTTAATACTTGATAAGGTCCTGGATTGTGTTGTAGGAAGGCTTGCCTCTCAGATGCCCTTACATATCTTCTTCAAAGAATTCCAGTTTGAGGATCAGAAACAGTTTCTCTCACAAGTCTTGGTGGTTTGAAGATCTTCTGTTTTTGAATATTGATTTGATCGACAAGGTAATAAGTTCTTTGCTTGATAGTAGCTCCTGTCCTTTTCGAGTCGCTTCAAGCTTGAAAATCAGCAAAAAACTGCAAATCCATTTTGGAAAATCTTATTGGTTCACAAGTGGATCAAGCAACTATAGATTTTCTGCTTGTACCATCCCCACACTGGAAAGGTTATGTGTATGATGTGAATCTGGTTCTGAGGCTGGTGCAACGAAGGAAGTTGTTCTGTATCTGCCGCGCGATTAAGAAAAGTTGCTAGCTTTGTCGACTCGTACCTTGTGGAAGTGGCTGCAGATTCCCACCTGAACCCTTCAAAGTTTGCAGCTTTAGTCATGGTGCTCCCAGATGGTTCAAGAGAATCCCATGATAGGCTTTTTCAAGCCATAGACATTTATCTAGAGGTATTGCTTTGCCTATGGACATATCACATATATATGCCATTAACTTGATTGCTTATGCTGGAATGATATTGGTCCTTTGTTATTAGGGTCGATGAAAATCCGAAAACACGAATTACTTGATTGATGGAATTTCTGAACAGGTTCATGGTGGACTATGTGAAAGCGTGAAGCAAAGAAAATGAGAATCTGCAGTGCACCTAACTATGCAACGCTCTCAACAGATGCATTGAGATACTTAGCTCGGAACTCGAATTTCCCTTCGAGAATGTTTGCATAGGATGAATCTAATTATGAAATAATGATTTAACTATGAATAAGAGAAAGCAAAGGACACATTTATGTCAATTTGTCACAATGCCTCAAACCAGATTAAATTTATCAGAGAGACTATACATTACTGCCTTTTTCAGATTCGACACGACATCGTGACCTTGCTCTTTGAGGATGTCGTAAGCCATTTCGTTAACCGTGTTGTAAAGTGCAAGGAACCATATCTTCATATAGTCAGGGAGTTGTTTCATTGCCTTAATATCCCACCTGAAACATGAAGAAAAGAGACAAGAAGTCAAATTTATCCTCTGTTGGGAAAGTAACATGGCATGTGCTAGAGATGCCGGAACGATTTCCCGCCAACCTCTCAACGGCATCGGTGAAGAGCTGAAGTTCATCCAATGTACCATACACATCATAAATATCGTCTATCACCGTGATTAGTGCAATGGCCTTTGTAAGTGTTTTCCGGCAGCTCCCGAACTCCGGCTTGAAAGATATCCCCACTGTCCATAAGAAGGATTCCACCAATCTATTCCTGGCGAAGCTCAATTTCTCTCCAAGACCAGTGTTCTTCCACCACCTTTTGCAATCAAATTCAAGGACATGAAAACCAATTACATGTTTTTATCATTTGCGTGTGTGTGTATATATATATATAGTATACCTGGACATATCTTTGAGTTCTTCTTGGTGCAGTGCTTGTACAACGTTCAAGTCCAACTTTGCTAGCTGCAATACAATCGGGTTCGAGTCCGCTCTTCTTTCGTATACATCGGTGTACCATCTTGCTTCTAACCTCGGCATTCTCCAGGGTAACGGAAGCTCCATGGCATGCCGGACTTGGACGGCGAGAATAGGATCCATGTCACCCTTCACACATACGAGATTTTCGAACGTAAACTGCCAAGCTCCCTCCATTACGCTTTTGCCTTCGAAAGAGTAGTATGAAGCTTCATACAAGCTCAGCATTGCCTTGATATCCTTACATAGAGATGGCCTGAAACCGCCTCTCTCGTCCCGAAAACACTCGAAAAATACCAAATCAATGTTGTTAATTTACAAGGTGAGTTATGAACAGTAAGATGTATATAAAGAGGGCCAACATATTACAATAGGACAAATCCTTTGGCGAAGCATTAAAAATAATTAAATTTTAAGTCATACTTTTAAATTCTAAACCCTAAACCTTAAACTAAAAAATTACACCCTACCCGAAATTCTTTAAACTCTAATACTAAATCCTAACCTTAAATCTTAACACTAGACCATAAACCTAATTTTTTAGTGCGAGGCATAAACAGGAACACTGAAAAGGGGTAAAAGATTTTTATTTCAATATGATTTCACCAATATCTTTGTTTATCGTAATTAGTGACGTGTTTTTAATATTAATCACGATTTATCTTGCCCGCAATCCTATATTGGGGTTAAGGGTGTCCAAAAAAAATTCGATCCGATTGATCCGATCTGAAATTTTAGATATTCGATCTATTTTTTATTTTTCGGATAATTCGAATTGGATAGGATAGTTATTTTACATTCGGATCGAATATCCGATATCCGAAAATTCAATTTTTTTTATAGACATGAATCTTGTTATATTTGATATTTTTACTTGTTATATATGAAAAACTGAAATTTTCATGGATACAAACAGTGACGGAACCTTGTAGTGTGTGGGAGGGGCTGTTGCCCCTCCCAATTTTTTTTGGTATAATTACATTTTTAGTCTCTTTTAGTTTAAATGTTAATTAAATAAAGCTTTCACCCTTTTCAATTTTTAGATTTAATAGCTTAATAAACTCTTGCCCCTCCCAACATTGAATCCTAGCTCCGTCCCTGGATACAAATCTTGTTATATTCAATAATTTGTTGATTGTTATATTCGAAAACCTAAAATTTTCATGGATAGGACCGCCAAATTAAAAAAAAATAATTAAGTCAAGTCATAAATTCAGATATGGATCGCAAAATTGCCTATCCAAAAATTTCAATATTCAAAATTTTAGATCGGATCAGATATTCGAAATGCACACCCCTAATTGGGGTATGTTCCAAAAAATCTTAGTATCGACTTCGATAGTTGAAATTAGGGATGTGAAATCAGGTAATCGTTCAGGTTTCAGGTCGGGTCATGTCAGGTCAGATCAAATCAAATAAGGGTTATGTCAAGTCAATTTCATGGTCCGACTCAGATCAGGTCGAGTTCGGGTCGACTCAGATTCAAGTCATTCTTAGGTTGATTTCAAATCAGATTGAGTTCGGTTTCGAGTCGGGTTAATTTCAGGTCGGGTAAGTTTCAGTTCAGGCCAAAATGGTCCAGGTCCGAATAAGTTAATTAACGAGTTAATTCAGGTTCAGATGGACTTCAGGTCGGGCCACGTTTAGGTTGGGTCACGTCCTTGACGGATAAAATTCAAGTCAGGTAATATCGGTTTCGGTTGAAGTTCAAGTCAGGTCTTACGTGTACAAATAGACTTCGGTCTGGTAATTGTGGGTAAATTTTGGATAAAAATAAATTTTTAGGGATTAATATGAACCAAAATATCCCTTAGGATGTCGTAATATGTTACAATTTAAAAAATATATATAATTGTGACTAAATTGAATTAAACTAAAATTTAAAAGTGAATGTGAGGACTAAAATAAAAAATTTAAATGAGTGAGGACCTAAAGGGTAATTTATCACTAAGCAAAAAATTGGGAGGCAAATGCCAAATGGACAATTAATTATTGGATCAAATTTAAAAGTAATTGTGACTAAATTCAATTAAATTAATTTTAGGGACTAAAATGAATCAAATTAAAACAATACTTAATCATATTAAATTAAAATTGGGACTAAAATCAATCAAATTAAAACTAAAGAATAAAATTTGGTACTAAAATGAATCAAACTAAAACTAAACTAAAATTGGGACTAAAATGAATCGAACCGTAAACCCTAGACCGTAAACCAAAAACCCTAAACTATAAACCCTAATTTGTAAACCCTAAACTATAAAATGGATCAAGCATTCACTAATATTGGGTCTAAACCATAAACCCTAAAATTGGGACTAAAATGAATCAAACTAAAACTAAATAATAATAATAAAAAAGACCTAAGCGTAAAGCTCCTAAAGTAGTACTGTAGTAGGGATCTAAAGTGCAAATAACCCCTAAAAAATTAAAATGACCGTTTGGTTCTTTAATTTTGATTTGATTTTTGAAATTAGGCGGTATATTTTTTTTTTAATTTTGGACTAAATTACCAAAAAGATAAATAGGGATCAATTTAGACTAAAAATTTAATTTTAGAGACTGGAATAAATTGGACTAAATTGTCAAAAATATATATAAATAAATATGGGGCAATTTTGACTAAAAATTAAATTGTACGGACTAGAATAAACAAAAATATAATTTGACTAAATTACCAAAAATAGAAATATATACGAGTAAATTTAGACTAAAAATAAAGTTTTAGTTAGGTCAACTCCTAAACCCCAAATGTCAACCCCTAAATCTTATGATCACTAATAATTAAAGTGCAAGCCTAATCCCCTAAACCCTGAATCCCTAAACTAAATCCATAACCCTAAACATTCTACTTAAAACATGTTACATATACCACTAAACCCTAAACCTCAACCCTTAAACCTTACAATCATTGATAATTAAAATGCAAGCATAATTCGTTAAAACCCGAATCCCTAAACTAGACCCATAACCCTAAACATTTAGCTTGAAACATGTACCACTAACCCCAAACCTCAAACCCTAAATCTTGCAAATACTAATGAGTGTAAGCACAATCCCTTAAACTAGACCCATAACCCTAAACATTTAACTTGAAACATATACTATTAACCCTAAACCTCATACCCTAAGTCTTGCAAATACTAATAAGTGTAAGCATAATCCCCTAAACTTGACTCATAACCCTAAACATTTAACTTGAAACATATAGCCATAACTCAAAACCTCAAACCTTAAATCTTGCAAATACTAATAAGTGTAAGTCTAATCCCATAAACTAGACCCATAACCCTAAATATTTAACTTGAAACATATACCCTAACCACAAACCTCAAACTTGAAACATATACCCCTAAACTATGAATCCCTAAACTAAACATATAACCCGATCACTCAACTTGAAACATATACTCTTAACCCCTAACTTCAAACCCTTAAACTAATCTCATAAGTCATAACCCAAACCATAAATTTTATTTTTAATTTGAATTAAATATATTATAATTAAAATTAAAAGAAATTGAAAAATAAATATTAATTTTAATATACTAAAATTATTATTATTATAATATTATTAATTAAATATTATATTAAATATTAATTTAAATATATTAAAAGTATTATTTTAATTAAATATTATTTAAAAAAACCTTAAGTAAGGTTTATAATTGTATATATTATTTAAATATTAAATATTACTTAATTTAATTTAATTATTAAACCAATAAAACTCTAACTATTCTATAAATACCCCTTTATACAAGAAACAAGCCCTAGTTTTATTTTTAGGGTTGCGTTGTTTTGCTGTCATTTTTTCTCTCGACTCTCTCAATCTCAGATTCTCAGTTTCTTCTCTCTCGACTCTCGACTCTTAATCTCTCATCTCATCCATCTATGGTCTAACCTTTCAGATTCTTTCATTCATCTTTCTCGACTCTAATCTCTGACCTCCGATTTCCCAGTCTCTCAATTTTTACCGTTTTAAACTTTTTCGCTTGAGTTTTGGACTTATTGTTGTGATTTAGGGTTCATCACAGAGATTCAGTCTCTCATCTGTCTCATCTCTCAGAATCTGAGACTCAGATTGGGTAAGTTAAGTAGATCTCTCATTTTTGCTGACTATTAATCTCTTTAAAATTTCAAGTATATCTCTCACTTTCTTTTTCGATTTCTGCATTTTTTTGTTTCTTTTAATTGTTAATCTCCCTAAAATTTCAGGTATATCTCCCACTCTCTTTTTCGATTTCAGCATTTTTTGTTTGTGTTAACTTTCATTTTTGCTGACTGTTAATCTCCTTAAAATTTCAGGTATATCTCTAACTTTCTTTTTTGATTTCTGCATTTTTTGTTTGTGTTAACTTTTATTTTTGCTGGCTGTTAATCTCTCTAAAATTTCAGGTATATCTCTAATTTTTTTTCGATTTCTAAATTTTTTTGTTTGTGTTAACTTTCATTTTTGCTGACTATTAATCTCTCTAAAATTTCAGACTTTTAGTGTTATCGTTTTGTTCATTTTTTGATCTATCATCTCAGATTTGTTTGATCTTAGATTTGTTCATTTTTGCTAACTTATCATTTTTGTTGACTTTATTATCTCTCTTATCTCAGATTTGTTCGATCTTTACAAGGGCTGACTCAGTAAGTATATGCTTTTGGGCTTCGATTATATGCCTTCGATTATCTGAAGGATCTTGTGACTTAAGCTTATTGGATACTGGTTTTGTTGACTTTTTTGTTGACTATTTTGAATATTATTGTAAATTTTACTGTACATGTCTGTTCTGTTTTGATTATTTTTAAATTTTACTGGATACATTTTTTTTATCGAAAGGAAATAGAACTGCATTAACTAAAACACATGAGATACAACCTCCAAAGTACACAAAAGCCAAACAAACATGCATGCACAGGCATGCAACCACGTACAAGGAACGTAGAGAAACATAAATCAAGACAACAACCAACACCAAAGGGGCTGGCATAGAATGCCCGAACGCGGGGCAAACACCCATCAATGGTAAAAGCCATGACACTAATGAAGCATGCAAACAGGTTCATTTCAGACAAAATGATAAACAGCAAAAGGAAAGGATAACATCGCGCCTTTTCTAAAGCTGAACATTAGACACTATCCCGAAATCCTAGTGAGAGCTCCATCCGGAGGCAGGGTCCCTCATCGTCCGACGAGGGTCTTGTTAACTGGGACGAGGAAAACGTCTGCCCAAGCTTCGGCAAGCGATACGCAGGGGAGGAGACACCAGCAACCTCCAGAGTCTTGAACTTTGAACTGAACCCAACAGGAGAACCAATCTTAAGTCTTACAGACCTTGGATCAGCAGGGCATTGACAGCACCATATGATCCTAGGGGAAGGTTCGAAAGGTTTCACCCTCTTCCACACCTTCCATATGAAGGAGGGCCAGCAAGGACGATTCATGGCATCTGCGGATAGCCCCCGAGTGAGCTATCTGCTTGATCAAATATGTTGTTGCTTGATTCGCCTAGGGGCATGACCATTTCCTGTGTAGTAGAGCCTTCATCATCACTGAGCACTATTTCCTCGTTGAGGGAGCAGTTGTCGTCGACGAACATGGATGCCATCTCTGTGATTTTTCCCCCAAAGGGGTCGATCCCCAACTCCACAATTCCCACTCAATCAAGCATTATCCTTGTCCTTTCCATGGCATGCTTCCTTCCAGCAGCTTGTTTTATTAGCGTTAGACGATTTATTCCACATGAGAAGCCTCTTCTTTTTCTTTCGATGTTGTTGATGATGGGAGAAGTGTTTGTGAAGGAGTTTGGGAATAAGGCGATCTTCAACACGTCTTCATTTGCAACCATACCAAAGCTGTTGGCACCCTAATTACCTGGGAAAATTTGGAAAATTCCATCATTGATGTAGCTCCAAATCTCTCTTCTTTTAGTCACAATGAGTGAATCTTCAACAGTCTCATCCCTTTTTCTTTTGTGCTTATTCGAGACCTTTAACTTACCCACCCCTTCGATTATTATGTTGCTAAGCATTTCTTCTGGTAGAAAGCATGCTGGATTGGAATGGACAAGGATGTGGCCTGTTGCATCCTCTGTCACCTTAGACTCCGTAGGGGTTGGATTAACGTTGTTGGCATTTGAGAGCTGAAGGTCAACTCTAGAATTTCCATTAAAGGAATCAGCCTCTTTCCCCTTCATTCCTTTTCCGGCAGTGGCTTGTTCAGATGGAGAAGTAGTTACTTTACTTGTTGGGGTTGATAACCTCGTACCCTCGGGGGAAGTAAACGAGGTATCTTTGGATTTTCTGCCTTGTTCCTCGAGTCCATCACTGTTGCTTTTTGTGCCCGACGATGAAGTGTGTCGGAGATTGTTTCTTGGTGTAGATTTTCGGCGAGATTGGTTCACCAGTTTCATTGATTTTTTCTCCCAAGTTGGAGATGCTCTTAGCCAGGGGCCAAATTTTCCAGAGTTTTTGAAGAGCTTAGTGTCGTGCCAGCATTCTTTTTCGCCATGGCCGATCCTACCGCACTTGTAGCAGAATTTGGGCAGGCGTTCATACTTGAACGACACTTCTACAGGCTTGAAATTCTGCCTATTGAGCATGAACCCCATTCTCAGTGGATCTTCCACCCTGAAAGCTACTCTCAAGCTTAGTTGGCCATCTCACTTTACCTTACTGTTTCCATTAAGATTGGAACTGAAACACTTGGAAAATAGGTTCCCTATCTTCTTAACGTTTTCTTGAGTGATTAGGGGCAGGGGCAGGTTATGGATTTGAATCCAAAATTCTTCCAAAGAGAAGTCAAGCTCCTCAAAGGCCACCTCTGGAAGTCATTCTTTGAGAATAAGAATATGGTCCTGGACCGCCCAAGGTCTATTCCCAAAGATCCGAAGTCTGTCTTCCGACGATTGAAACACAAAGAGGAAAATGTTGTTTCTCAGGTCGTGGCATTCCAGGTCAGGACATTTCCATGCTTTCATGAGAATGACGTTTAAGGTAAAGTGTTTCGCAACTAAGTCGGAAATGATCTTCCCTACGAGAGCTTGGTTCTTAACTGTAAAGTTTACTTCGCCATCTTCATTTAAATCCAAAGATTCGAGGGCGTCACTATCCTTGCTCTGGCGACAGATGTTGGTGTGTGTGATCTGAGACAATATCACAAAATTCCCTGTCTTTTGGAGACATTAATGCCATAGTTAAGAAGAAAAGGTGTTTTGGATTGGTAGTTGGTTGAGGGGAAAAGAGGAGAAAATGACATTTTCGAAAGGGACAAGGTTGGTTTCGACAGCAATAAAGGCAAGGGTGGGAAGAATGGTTCAGAACAGGAAAGCAATGAAAGCCTACAAAGATGGAGGGGAGCAACAAAGCAGTGACTCGAGAACCACTCAGCAAACTGGTAACGCAATGAACACAACCATGACGAGAGTACCTTCTACTAATGAAGACTCAACGTCTTTGAGAATGCATCTGTCTTTATCCAAGTTAAGCTGGGAGGAGTTTGCTCTGGTTTCTCCTCATTTTTTTTGTTTTTGCTGTTCTTAAACCGTATGGCTGGCTAGCGTGTTTTAATTTTATTGGATACATTACTCGACTATATGTTTTGATTTGTAGATACATGTTTAAATGCCTTGTTTTGATTTGTACATACATGTATGTTCTGTTTTGATTTTTACATGCATGTTCTTTGTTTTGTTTTAATGGTTTAATCCGAGTATATCGGCTGGACATCCCATTCTGCGATGCTACTAATGTCAAAGAAGGTTTCTAAAGGACCTTATGGATTGGTTTAACAATACCACGTACAAGGATTAAATCATTGACTTTCTTATACTTTGTATATATGTTGTCTATTCTGTTTTGATTTTTAGATTATGTTTACATGCCTTGTTTTGATTTGTACATACATGTATGTTCTGTTTTGATTTGTAGATACATGTTCTTCCTCTTTTCTTGTTTTCTATTTCCTTTAACAAATCAACTGTTTGACTGCTTTTTGGTTTCTATGTTTATTGTGGTTGCTCTAATCTATTTTTAACATCGTATGATTCATATCTAAAATCTAAATGATTGTTTTCTTTGATGACATTATTTCTGATTTTATTATAATTTAAAATTTTAATTTATTATATATAATTTAACATATATAATAATTTAATTAAGATTTTTAATTTAATTAAAAATAATTCGATGATTATATATGTGAAATAAAAAAAGTAAATGTAGAAAACAATAAAACTTATATTAAAGTTGGTGTTTCATAACACAATGTTGTGCTTTGTGCAATGGCTAAGCCACTACCTTTGCTCTTGCAGTCCTCAGGTTTGATTCCCTCCAATCGCAAGTTTGGTTGAATTTATTTTTCTCCTCTAAATAGGCGGTGACACGTGTGACCACTTAAATAAATAATTAAAGTCTTCCAATAAGGTGTTGACACGTGTCACCACCTAATTAAATAATTATTTTATTTTATTAGTTTAAAATTAAGACTAAATTGAAAGAATGTGTAAATAATAAGGAGCAAATATGTAATTATACTCCTATTTTTTCAACTGTCGCGTCAGCCTGCCATTAACCTCTAACGGTTGGTGGTTACATTGCATCCAATTTAATAGTATGATGTTTTAATTGCTTAGAAAAAAAAGTAAGGTGGTCAAATCGCAACCTTACCAATAGTATGGTGGTCATTTATGTAGTTTACCCTTAATATAATTTGACAAAAAGGAAATCACTTTAAGGGCAAAAAATTAAAAGGGTAAACTACAACATATGTCATTTTGTTTCACTTTCTTCTGATTAAGGTCATTTTACTTTCAATTGTTATGTTTCGACCATTTACAGTATCGATTAATTACAATTTGGTAATTGAGACATTAATTTATGTTACATTGATGACATGACATGTTAATAACATAAAATAATTTATAATTTCACCCCTAAACTTTAGATAAAATATTAATTTAATACTTTTTACATTATTCTAACTATAATTTTGACCCTTTCCATCTTCAACAAAACCTTTGTCGTCTTTTTTCATCATATCGCACTTTCTCTGCACCAATGACTAATTTGATCCCTACATGTTTCCCTATGCCTTTGTCCCCTTCTTTCCACCCGACTCCACCAGTGACCCAGTTTTCGTCAGGTCACTCTTTACCGCCTTCTCAAGAATTATACTTAAAATTTTCGACTCAGGCGAGTTCATCTTCTCATTGTTGCTATCTTCTCTAGAAAACACGAAAAACCTTGCATCTCATTCGTTAGTGGAGCTTGACGAGGAAAATGGAGGTGGAGAGAAAGAGGCATAGAAGGGGGATCAAATTGGTCGTTGAGGAAAGAGAAGAGCGATGAGGATTTCATCGGAGAAGGAAAGTGACAAATAATAGTTAAAATAATGTAAAATGTATTAAATTGATATTTTTACCTAAAGTTTAGAGGTCAAATTAGAAATTAACCATTTTTGTTAACATGTAACATGAGTTAACATCTTAGTGTCCAAATTATAACTAATCGACAACGTAAGTGACCGGAACGTATCAATTAAAAGTTGAATGACATAAATCAGAAGAAAATTAAACAAAAGTGATCTCCACCATAATTCACCCGATTAAGAAACATGGAAATTATGGCGTGGGCCTGAGATGAACTCCACATGCACGTGGTCCGTGCACCATCATATTATCATAAGAAAATCATGTCATTTCTATCACGTAATGGGTGTTGTAAACAACTCAAAAACTGTCTTCTTTCTCCTTTAAGATTTTGATTAACATAGGATTATTTTCGTTAGGGTGGAAAATATTCGACTCGAAAAAATTAAATTATTCGACTCGAGGCGAAAAAAAATTGACTTATTTTGACTCGACTCGTAATCTCATAAACGACTCGAAAAAGTTTCAAATAAAATTTGAATTATGAAATGAAAAATAGAATAACTCGAAATTTTTAGTAATTTTTTTTTTGCTCAATCGTATGATTTTATTAATGAGAATCATACATATCATCCAACCTCGGACCTCATTAAAAACCTCCATACACCTAGTTGGGGGAAAAGAGTACCCGAGATGGACAAGAGGAATGAAACACCGAACCATACAACTCACACACCCCCCGCGGACAACACACAACACTGCCGAGCAGCCCAGCCGCATCCACTCCCATCACTGCCCTCAATCAAACCCCCACCCCGGCCACCCTGCTACAATCCCACGCATAACCAGCCCCGACGCTCGACACCCGCTTTAGCCAACTTATCAGCAATGTCGTTTGCTTCTCGATGCACATGTTGAAACGTGCAAGTCACCCTTACCCGTGCAGCATCGATCCGCCTAAATAAACAATAATACTTCCACGACCTACTCTCTATATTCGAGCCAAGTCTGTTAATTCTGCATGATATATTATGTATATCACATGTGAAAATATAAAGAAATATATATATATGTATACCGTACATGCATATAGAAAACCGTTAAAATTGTAATCAATATGTGCACCGCCCAACCCTAAGTATATGCATATAGAAATATATATATGTACATTTAAATTTGTACAGAAACTTAAAAACTTGACTCGATTCGACTCGACTTGAATTTCATAAACTCGACTTGATTCGAAAATTTTTTAAATAAAGTTTGACTCGTAAAATATGACTTGTAAACTCGAATAACTCAAAATTTTTTGACTCGACTCGATCGTACACCCAACCCAATAATAATCCACATACGAGAGAGAATTATGGACCACATGTCCGATAGTCTCAATTATTTCCTCCTTTCTCTTTAGACATCTGCCAAATAGTTATTCCCCATGTGAACTTTTCTTTGAGCTTATAATTGTCTTTGCCAGGAGAATTTGTCATAAAGTAATGTACATGTCTCAATATTATGATTTAAAATGAAAAATGCATAGTGTGTATTGAGATAAAGTCATGATTGAACTACGAGATGGATAAATTGATTAACTAACGTATCTTAAAAATAATCAAACTATAAAAATAAAAGGATTTAATTGAAAGGTCTTAGAAATAATTAAACAAAAAATTAGAGGTCAAAGTTTAATTTCATCAATTTTAACCGCAAAAGTCTTAAAAATAATAAATCAAAAATTTTTTAGAAGAAAAAGAACTTAATTTTAATAGTTTTAAAATTATTAGGACTTAAACTACAATTTATTCATCAAATTTTTGGGAGGGGACAATTGCCGCTCCCACTTTACATGTGCCTTTTGCCATGATATTATATATGTTAAATATTGAACAAAATGATTGTTTATTATAATATTAATTTAATGTATATAATGATATGTTCATTTGATTTATTGTAGTTTAAAAATTTAAAATAATAAACAAGCATATTTGGCTGGTTGACTAAGCTGCTCATCTTTGTTCCCTCGTATCTGTTTATGTCATGAGTTCTAGACTCACTAGGAACACTCATTCCTCCCCCTAGAGTCTCCTCCCCTTCTCTTTAGGTAGGATTAAGATTAAATTTAAGATTCACCAAAAAAAATTAAAATCGTAATATTTAATAAGTGGAAAGAGTGAATTTAGGTCGGATTATATGCAACTGTTTGAATTTTTAAATTAAGATAGATTAGAACCGAACAAGTAGTTTTAGTGGAAAAGAGGATGATACTCATTTTAGAAGACTCGGGTTCAAATAACTTTGTCTGTAAGGCGTGTGCATTGTCAAAGAGTTAAAAATATGTATGAATATATACTATATTGTAATTACCTTAAGACCATTAAAAAATTATAATGGATTAGATGAACATTCAGTTTAATCCATTTGTATTTCTAACTTACGATAACTTTTTAGCCATTTTGAAAGCATAAAGATCAAAACGTAGTTCACCCTATATAATTTAGGGACCTAGTTATTAATATTACACCACTACAATCCTCCTAAATCAGGCGTGTCTAATATCGGGCATGCTTCGGTGCGGCACTAATTGAAAATATTATAAAATTTAAAATATGTAATTGAAAATGTTATATTGTTTGATAACATTTTTAGTTGGTGGTAAGTATCAAAACTTTAACTTCGAGTATCAAAACTTTTTTTTTTTTGCTCAGCAAAATTTTTTATTTATTAAAATTCGACCTTGATCGTATGTCTCATTAAAAACCTCCTTAAACCTAAGTTGGAGGAAAAGAGTATCAAAACTTTCATCGCTTCTGATAACATTTTAAGTTTTTGTAAGTACCAAAAATATTATCAAACAGTGTAACATTTTCAGTTTCATGTTTCACATCTTATAACATTTTCAGTTGGTGTCACACCGTAGCCGTACCATACCGTACCGCATAACTACCCTCCTAAATCACGTGTAGAAGTATAGTGCTCTTTTATGTTTATTAAATAGTAGGGATAAGGGTTAGGTTAAAGTATAGTGCGTTTTGATAACGTAAACCTACTTATGAAGGTAAGTTGTTTAAATTCAGTTTTTTTTTTAGATATAACAACATTTTAATTTTCATTGAGATCATTTGGAAAGTAAGTTTGATTCTGATTTTTTAACTTAGATTATTTGGGATTTAAACCTTTTTCAAGTTTTTTTCCTTGAATTTTAATCTTCAAATTTCAATATTAAATCAAATACCAAACGTTTCCATTAATTACTTTTTGTATTGTTTCACTTTACCATCTTTACTCCACTTAAGAGATAAAGTTGGTTATTAGATATGCACTAGATGATTATATAAAGCTATAAATTTTGTCGTATATTTTCTGGGAAAATATTAAAAATACAAAAAAGTTTAAAAAGAATGCTAAATTTACATAATTGGAAGTAGAAAAAAAAACTAATGGAAAATAATGAAATGAAAATCATAAGGACATGTGTGTTTGGAAAGTTATCAAGTAATTAGATTTTTCGTGTAAATGTAACGTTTGGATAATCATTATAATTGATAGGCACTAAATTGAGTGTAATTAGATCACTTTCAATTATTGTTCAATTCTTAGGGATGAAGTGAAAAATTGAGTGATTATTAGGGTTGGGTGTTCGATTTAGTTGAGTAAAAAAATTTCGAGTTATTCAAGTTTACAAGACATATTTCATAATTCAAACTTTATTTGATTTTTTTTAAATCGAATCGAGTTTAAGAATTCAAGTCGAGTCAAATTGAGTCGGGTTTTTGAGTTTCTATACAAATTTAATTGTATAATAAATATTGATTCCAATTTAAACGGATTTCTATAGG
Source organism: Hibiscus trionum (assembly GCA_030270665.1). Classification (NCBI taxonomy): domain Eukaryota; kingdom Viridiplantae; phylum Streptophyta; class Magnoliopsida; order Malvales; family Malvaceae; genus Hibiscus; species Hibiscus trionum. The sequence goes on from BSYR01000014.1 coordinate 1,394,913, forward strand.
AAAATACTTTGATGCACAAGAACAAAAAAAGGTGAAAAACTTCTATGGAGATAAACATACCATCAAAATTCAGAAGTTTCCTGAATCTCTTTGTCTCTATTCAATCAAGACTCATAACTGATGAAAAAAGAGTGGTGAGCGATTCAAACTATCAGGCAGAATGTTCTGCTACTCCTTGATAAAGGTGGACAATCTTCGATGCCATAGATCGGCCGGTTTTTAATTAGACACACATTGTAGGTTTAAGATTGTACGTTTAAACTTAATTAATAAACTCTTTTTGCCGAGCAAAAAAAAATGAATGTTTCACTACCCATGACTGATTACATCGGCAAACAACCATCAACCGAGTGGGAACTAGCGCCGATTAAAAACTTTATGTGAGCAATGATCGACCGCTAGGGTATGCTGAATCATGTCACAAGGACATATGAAACAAAACTACAAAAACAAGAAAAAAAATCTGTCACAAGGATAGAAGAAAATGTGTGTCACAAGGATAGAGAAAACACATGCCATAAAAGCAGAGATTCTTTTTTTCTTGCTAAGCAATGTATTTTATTTAAATAAATTTTGTGCCAATATTGAGTGCCTCGTTAAAAACTCTCTAGACCTAGTGGAGGAAAAGAGTATAACCCAATTAGGCTCCTCAAAATTTATAATTTTTTTAATAAAGTGTTAATTTTTTTGAATATTTTTAATTATCCCATCAAAAATTTTAAAAATTTTTATTAAAATTTCTAAAAAGTTAAAAATTTTGCTTAAACCCTCGCATTTTAAAAGTAAAGTTCTATTTAAGTCCTTCAAAGTTTATAAAATTTTTAGTTAAATCTCTAAAATTTTAAAAATTTTAATTAGACTCCCTCAAACTATACATTCAAGATCTGTCGCTCGAGGTGACTTCCCCCCTCTAATCCCATCCTGCTCCTAACTCTATGTACGTGCCGTCCTTGACCTAAAGTCACGTTTTAATCGTTGTTATATTTGATTAGAGAATCTTATAAATATAGACCTAAGTGACACTTAATTAATCAAACCCCAAAGCCACTTAATTCACAATGGCTTTAGTTCTTAAAGTTTCATTATCGTCCCCAATTTCTCTCTTTGCAATTAACAAAACCTCATGGATCAGCAACATTTCCAACGCTGTTCCAACACCGTCGTCGCCGGTGATTTCTCGATGTAATGTTGTTCAAGATCACAATTTGGTCTCTACACCCTTACAACACTCTGATCGCACATATCCCATCAATATCACTGTGAGTTTGTTTTTCTTTTTTATGTCTGTTGTTCTTCTTGTTCTTCGTATTACAAATTTAGGGGGAACGAATCGGCGACGATGCGGTCTCGAACAACATGTTTGTCACTCTAACTGTATCTTCGACCGCAGGATCAGTTCCGGGTCGAGCATGAAATTAAAATGGAGACATTCAAGCGTATATTCGGAGAAGCTAGTGGAGATCCATTACAAGGATTGGCCATGACCGATGCCGTCCTACGGCTAGGACTCGACCACCATTTCCAGCATGAGATTGAACAAGTTCTGCAAAGGAATTATATGTTATCAGGAGATAAGGATTTTCATAACTGCGGCCTTCACGAGGTTTCCCTTCGCTTTCGATTGCTCCGACAAGAAGGCTACTTCGTACCGGCAGGAGTGTTTAACAGGTTCAAAGACAGGGAAGGAGGTTTCAGACAGGAACTGTGCAGGGACATCAAGGGATTGGTTGAATTGTTCGAAGCTTCGCAACTGGAAATCGACGGAGAACATGTTCTTGATGAAGCCAGAGAATTTAGTTCCAAGGCCTTGAAAAAATGGGAAAATACTAAGACGGACCATATTTCTGGCAGGGTTATAATTAACATACCTGACCGACCTTTTCATAAAACCCTATCGAGATTAACAGCCAGACAGTTGCTGACCACTGATTTCCGAGGCACAAACGGATGGATAAACATCCTCCAAGATGTAGCCAAAATGGATTTCAATCTACTCCAGTCCTTGCACCAGAAAGAAATTGCTCACGTTTCCAAGTAAGATTCATAATTCCTCAAACATTTTATTATTATGTTTCGACTTTCGAGTTCGAATATACTTAAACGCTGATTCGTTTCCTTTGATGCATTTAGTTGGTGGAAGCAACTGGGTTTAGCAAAGGAGTTGCGGCTTGCAAGAGACCAACCAACGAAATGGTACATCTGGTCCATGGCTTGTCTCACCGATCCAACATTGTCTGAACAAAGGATTGATCTCACAAAGGCCATTTCTTTAATCTATGTAATCGATGACATTTTTGATGTTTATGGGACACTTGATGAGCTCACTCTCTTCCATCAGGCTGTGGAGAGGTAATATATTAAACTTTGATGTGTATTATTTACATGTTTTATATTTTTAAATGTTAATTAATAACAAATCAGCGACCGAACCACGTTTACTGAGAGGAGTTATGTCTAGAAAATTTTAGATTCAACTACATGTTAGGTCTTTAAAGTTTTTTAAACTATGTAAACTAAGCACCAAACTCTCTAAATTATGAACAAAAATGTTATGCAATTTTTTGGTATCCCTTTCTATGTCTCAACACTAAAATTTAAATTTTAAGTCATAACCTTAAATTTTAAATTTTAAACTCCTAAACCATAAACTTTAATAAATACACCCTACCATCAATTCTCAAACTCTAACTTCAAGCCTTAATCCTAAATTCTAAATTAAAAAAATCAGCCTAACTTAACTCCGTCCTTGATAACAATATAGGATGTGAACCACCAACTACCAAATAAATATCTTTTCCTATTTTTATTTTGTCCCCTCCCCTTTTTTTTCCCCATTTTTGGCTCCATATTAAAATTAGATTCTCTAGGTATGTTCAGTTTTCTGATTATCAAGCGTGTATCACATTGTCTTCTTCTCACATCCATATATTCATAAGATATTTGTTTCATCAAAAAAAAATCAAAAGATGTTTATTTCATACACTTAAAATCATAATACAATTGAGCAAGCACATTTAACCGGTTGGCCAAGCTGCTCATTTTTGTTTCCTCGCATTCTCTTAGGTTATAAGTTCTAGACCGGTAGGAGCACCCTTTTCTCTTCTCTTAGAGTTTCTCTTTCCCCTCCCCTCTAAGTAGGATTAGAATTAGATTTTGTCAAAAAAATCATATTGCAATTATTTCATGCATAGGACAAAAAAAGTTCTTAATAAATGATAATGAATGGTAAGTGTATTAGTGGTCCTAAATTAGAAGTAAATGATAAGATTCATTAATTCAGGTGGGATTATGGTGCAAGTGATGGGCTGCCGGATTACATGAAACTATGCTTCAAAGCTCTCCATGATATCACCAATGAAATTAGCCAAAAGGTGCACAAGAAATATGGTCACAACCCTATCAACTCCTTAAGGAAGGCGGTACGTAATTAATTCTTTTTTATTTATGTAACGATTCAGTATCTGATTCATTGATTGATTAATTTAAACCAGATTCTATAGAAATTCGTTACAGACACGATGAATGTGTGTTGGTTATTGCAGTGGAGCACCTTGTTCAAAGCATTTCTGGTAGAAGCAAGATGGTTTGGCTCAGGGAAGTGCCCAAAGGCTAAGGAGTATTTGGAGAATGGAATCATCAGCTCCGGTGTACATATAGTTTTGGTTCACATCTTCTTCCTCCTTGGCCTTGGCTCGACTGATCGGAATGTGGAAACAATCGACAACTATCCACCCATCATCTCCGCCACGGCGACAATCCTTCGTCTCTGGGATGATTTGGGAAGTGCCAAGGTATATATTTCTTCGACGGTCGACGTCTTGGGAATCACTATCAGTGCATCAAACATAAATATAACTAAATACAATTGATTGTAGGATGAGAACCAAGACGGGCACGACGGGTCCTACATCGATTGCTACATGAAGGAAAACCAAGGCATCGAGGTCGAAAGTGCTAGGCAACATGCTACTGATATGATATCCGACGCATGGAAGGTCCTCAACCAACAATGCCTTTCCCGGGAATCATTTTCCATGACTTTCTGCAACGCTTCTCTGAATATTGCGAGGACGGTTCCATTGATGTACAGTTACGACGAAAACCAACGCCTTCCAAGCTTGGACGAGTACATGAAGTCCCTTCTCTATCAAAATGTGCCCATGGAAACTCTTTTCTAAACAATAAATATAAACATGATGAGTTTCTTTGGTTGTTCTATATGATGAAAGTTAATTATGTTCTTGAACTAGTAAATGAAATTTAAACTGGTTTTATTAGGGTTAATATATCTGGACTTTACTGTAAAATAAGTGTCCAAATTATGTTATGTTTTTTATTTTAAGTGTAATTTTTTTGTTAAAGTATGTGTCTAATTTTTTATTTTATTATCATTTTAAGGCGAACCCGTCAAAATACGTGTAAAATCTGTTATTTAATTCATCACCATCTTTAGCCACATTTCCCTCTCTTTCGTCCTACCTCTTCGCCTTCCTCTCAAATCTCGCAAATCGGAACCCTAACTGTTTTATCTTTCGAAAACACACCATCCCAAAAAATATCGTAACCGTTGTGCAATCTATTTTGTTAAACCTCCCTTCACATCATTCCGTCCTGGCCATCGATTATCTTTACCTTAATTTTTAAAATTTAGGGTTTAAGAATTTAAATTGGGGTTGGGTGATTTGAATTTTTTAATTTAGTTATTTGGGTTTGTTTAGAAAATTGAAGTTTATGATTTTTTAAAATAAAGGAAATTAAAAAAATAAATTACTTGTCACGTTTTTATTGGATAATATATATTTTAATGCCTGTCAAAGAAAAATCTTAAGATGATAACAATACTTTATTAAAAAAAATGATAACATAACAAAAGTTAGACGTATAGTTTGGCAAAAAAAATTAGAACTTAAAGAAAAAAAAGTGTAGTGTGAACATTTATTTTATGAATAATTAAGCCATATATATTTTGAGTAAAATTTTGATACACAAGTCATGTGAAATTAATTTTACACAAACATGTGTCTTTACACTATAAAAACTTAAATTCTAAATTCTTAACCATAAAAAACTAAATTCTAAACCTTAAACTTTATACACTAAATTCTAAACACTAACCTTAATTTCTAAATCCTAACACCTAAACCCCTAAACTAAAACTCTAACTCCCTAAACTAAAAGACACGTGTAAACTAAAATTTATACTGTCTATATATATAAAAAAATTCCATATATTTTAGTATCTAAATTCGGCTTATTAATTTAAATTGATATGTAAATTTGATTTTTTTTATTTTGATTCATATTTATGTTTTTCCAATTAATTATTACATTAACGCGCTGTTGGTTATTAAATCGAATTCTTCTGTAACGATCTCTTGGTGTGCCATTCAAATGATTTACTTGAAATTTTTTAGAGTATTTTAAACAAATTGATTTTTATGTACAGTAAAATTTTTAAGTGTCCAAATTATGTTCAAATTATGTTCAAATTGATTTTTTCCAGTTAATTATGTTCTTGAACTAGTAAATGAAATTTAAACTGGTTTTATTAGGGTTAATATATCTGGACTTTACTGTAAAATAAGTGTCCAAATTATGTTATGTTTTTTATTTTAAGTGTAATTTTTTTGTTAAAGTATGTGTCTAATTTTTCATTTTATTATCATTTTAAGGCGAACCCGTCAAAATACGTGTAAAATCTGTTATTTAATTCATCACCATCTTTAGCCACATTTCCCTCTCTTTCGTCCTACCTCTTCGCCTTCCTCTCAAATCTCGCAAATCGAAACCCTAACTGTTTTATCTTTCGAAAACACACCATCCCAAAACAATATCGTAATCGTTGTGCAATCCTATTCCGTTAAACCTCCCTTCACAGCATTCCGTCCTGGCCATCGATTATCTTTACCTTAAATTTTTAAATTTAGGGTTTAAGAATTTAAATTGGAGTTGGGTGATTTGAATTTTTTAATTTAGTTATTTGGGTTTGTTTAGAAAATTGAAGTTTATGATTTTTTAAATAAAGAAAATTAAAAAAATAAATTACTTGTCACATTTTTATTGGATAATATATATATTTTAATGCCTGTCAAAGAAAAATCTTAAGATGATAACAGTACTTTATTAAAAATGATAACATAACAAAAGTTAGACGTATAGTTTGGCAAAAAAAAATTAGAACTTAAAGAAAAAAAGTGTAGTGTGAACATTTATTTTATGAATAATTAAGCAATATATATTTTGGGTAAAATTTTGATACAAATGTCGTGTAAAATTAATTTTACACAAGCATGTGTATTTACACTATAAAAACCTAAATCTTAAATTCCTAACCATAAAAAATTAACCTCTAAACCTTAAACTTTATACACTAAATTCTAAACACTAACCTTAAATTTTAAGTCCTACCACCTAAACCCCTAAACTAAAAAACACATGTAAACTAAAATTTACACGGCCTGTGTATTAAAATTTTTTCCTATATAATTTAGTATCTGAAATTGGCTTATTGATTTAAATTGATACGTAAATTTGATTTTTTTTTATATTTTGATTCATATTTATGTTTTTCCAATTAATTATTACATTACAAATAAAAATGTTTACAACTTATAAAATTATTAAAGTTTTTCTAAATTCACGAGACGAGAACTGATCTAAATTCAAAATAATCTCAAATCCTCGTAAACTTGTTCATTCCCTTGTGTCCTGGTGGCAAAAGTGGATGTTCATCATCCTTTAAAATTCAGGTTCGAACACCAGTAATACATGTTGTGTGTGCCGTTTTTAAAAAATTATAAAAAATAATATAAACTACATTGCATCACACCAGCATATTCAAAAAAAAATAATAATTAATGCGCAGTTGCTTATTAAATCGGATTCTTCTGTAACGATCTCTTGGTGTACCATTCAAATGATTTACTTGAAAATTTTTAGAGTATTTTAAACAAATTGATTTTTATATACAGTAAAACATTGTTGTGTGTGTTGGACAAGTGTACCGTGAGATGGATAGTTTAGCGGATGCTTTAACTAAAAATAATATTTCAAGTGATTAGAGTTAGGGTGAGCATTCGATCAAGTCGAGTCAAAAAATTTTGAGTTAATCGAGTTGAAGAGTCTTATTTTATAACTCAAACTTTATTTTAAATTTTTTTTAGTCAAGTCGAGTTTATGAAATTCAAGTCAGGTCGAGTTCAAATTTCTATTCACATTTAATTGTAAACATCTATAATGTTATGGTACTAATTAGTTCTAGTTTAAATGATTTTCTATAACCATATACAATACATATATATATTCATATTTTTTTAATATATATATATCAGGTGGAATTGAGAAACTCGGCTCTAACTTAAAAATTGATTCATTAATTACTAAAAAATTTTACTTATTCGTGTTATTCAAAATTTTATTTTATAATTTAAATTTTAGGGTAAACTACATAAATGACCACCATACTATTAGAAAAGTCGCGATTTGACCACTTTACTTTTTTTCGAAGCAGTTAAATCACCATACTATTAAATTGGATGCAATGTGACCACCAACCGTTAGAGGTTAACGGTAGAGTGACGTGGCATTTAAAAAATTAAAGGTATAATTACACATTTGGTCCTTAGTGTTTACACATTCTTTCAATTTAGTCATAATTTTAAATTAATAAAATAAATTAATTATTTAATTAGGTGGTGACACATGTCAACACCTTATTAGAAGAATTTAATTATTTATATTTGATATAATAAAATAAATAAATTATTTTCCCCTTTAAAGATTAGACTTTGACTCGTTAATAGAAACTCGAGGGAAGAAAAGTCCCACCTTCCTATTAAACAAACACCAAATTCTCAAACTTAAATAGCCCTCCAACTTACTCTTTCTTCTCCTCAATTTCTTCTTCAAATCCAAAGTACCAGACTCTCGCTTATCCTCAACAATTATCAACTAATATCATTTTTTTCCTCTTGGCTTTTTCAAACAGAGACTGCTTACAGGTAAAAATACTTGACCCGTGGCTTTAATTCTCTTTTTTATTTGTTGGTTTGTGTTGATATTATGAGTTTTTGATTGTTGGGTTTTCGGATTTTTGGTCAAAAGCTGTGTTCTTTTATTCTTTGCTGTGAATTTTTCTTAGAAATTTTGAGATTAAGAAGTCTTAAAAAAGACCAAGTCTTTTTGGTTTAGAATCAGACCCATAGCTGCTTTGTGTAGTCTATGTTTGAATTTTTTGCATTATTTGAACTGGGGATTATGTAACGAAATATTCTGGATTTGAGATTTCATTTGTTGGATTTTGGCTTGTTTTGCTTTCAGCTCTTGGAAAAAAAATGAAAAGCCTTGAAGATTTGTTTGTACTTTGTTCTAGCAGAGCTTAAGAATGTTTTGTTCTTGTTTGATTATTGCTATGAAGTGAGAAATTGAGTTCTTATTGCTGTAATAATTATGCAGGCCTTGTTGTAGAATGTGCAGTGGTTCAAAGAGTGAACTTATGCCCTCAAATTTTATTATGGAGGAGCTGAAAGTCGGTGCTCCTCGTGAATGCTCGATTTTGCTCGAATGGGCAGCCTCTGATGATCTGATAGCCTTCAAAAGGGAAGTAAAAGAGAAGGGTTTAGATTTTGGCAAGACGAGCTACTTGTATGGTAGAATAGGGTCGAGAAAGATGGGGTTTGAAGAGAGGAAGCCTCTGATAATTGCAGTCATGTTTGGTAGTGTTGAAGTTTTGAAATATATCATTGGAAGTGGCAAGATTGATGTGAATAGAGCTTGTGGTACTGATGAAGTTACTGCCCTGCATTGTGCCGATGCTGGTGGTGCGGGTTCTTCGGTAGAGATCATCAAGCAAGTCTGCCAATGCGAATTATTTTTAAATTATAATAAAAAAATATTTAGAGAATTTTATTTTTTAAATATAACTTAACATATATAAAAATTTAATTGTGATTTTTAGTTAAATTAAAAAAATAATTCGATGATTATATATGAAATTAAAAAAATTAATGTAAGAAACAATAAGACATATACTACAATTGGTGATTTATAACACAAACATGTGTTTGATGTAGTGGTTAAGCTACTATCTTTATCCATGCTTCACCTAGGTTCGATTCTTGCCTAGTGCAGGTTTGGAGGTTTTGTTTAAAATAATTAATTTATTTTATTAGTTTAAAATTAGGACTAAATTGAAAGAATGTGTAAATAGTAAGGACCAAATGTGTAATTATACCCTTAATTTTTTAACTGCCACGTCACCCTACCGTTAACCTCTAACGGTTGGTGGTCACATTGCATCCAATTTAATAGTATGGTGGTTTAATTGCTTCGAAAAAAAGTAAAGTGATCAAATCGCAACTTTTTCAATAGTATGGTGGTCATTTATGTAGTTTACCCTAAATTTTATTTAAAATTTTTCGAAGCATTTTAATTTGTTCTATATTTTGTTACGCGTGTTCAGCTGTATTTCATTTGCTTTTTTTTTTTCTTTCTGGCGACATCTATTAGAGTTAGTTGTTCTTAGGTAGTTTTGTTAGCGTTACTTGGTGAGGGACCTTCGTTGTTTTATGGCATGGTTGTTTTTGCAGGCGGATGGTCCTTACTCCTTATAGACTTTGTAAACCACGTTTAATGATATTTAATTAATCAATAAAATTAGCATTTTGTCAAGTGAAATAAAATAATAATTTCATTTACTATTAAAAAAATCCATTTGTCCACAAAAAAATTAAAACGATGACACAATATTAATTAAGATTGTTTATGGTAGGTTAACCATATCATTTAGCTTAAATAATTAGTTAACCGTTCTGGCGGTAGGGTCGGCTGATAGGGGAGCACCATGAACGATCGCTCAGGGGCCAGAATCAGTCTAGGACCCCAAAAATAATTATCTTTATTTTTAAAATTTATTTTCAATTTATTGTGTTGAGAGGGTCGTACCATAATGGGTCTTTGCAATATCTGAACGAATTAGTTAGTTAATGAGTTGAATACCTATGGTTAAACAAAAATGATAATAAATTTAATTATCTCTTTATTCTTCTTCAATCTAACGATAAAAAAATAAATAATTCAATATTTTTAAAAAATTGTATGTATTGTTCAAAATCAAGCTCCATATCATACTCACTTACCCACAGTTCAATTCCTTTAAATTATGTTAACAAAATAATAAAAATAATGTATTTGACAAAGTTTAATCATGTTTCTATGATTTATTAATGAAATATTAAATTAATATGTTTTCGTTCGGTAAGAGTCTATTTTTAGTTTTGCACAGGGCCCTGAAAATATCCGAGACGGCCCTGAAGGTGGGCAGGAGGGATGACTGCCCTGGCCCATTGCCCACCCGTGGTCCACTATTTATATTTTTAATATATATATATATATATTTAAATATTTATTAAAGGAGTCCACGATTCTTAATTCAAAATTTTATTTAATCTAAACATTAATAAGTTTTAGTGTCATAATTGTGATTTTAATGATAGTTTAATTTTTTTTCTTGTAATATTTTAGTTTAGTTTTGTTCTAATATTTATTATTAAGGGTTCATTTTTTTCAACAATTGTTGTTTGTGGCTCAATTTTTCAATATTTGTTATTAGATGCTCAATTTTTTCTCAATATTAGTTAATACGAGTCTACTCTTTAAATTTATTTTTTAATATTTTTTATTAGGATTCCATTTTTTTCAATATTTGTTATTTGAGGCCCAATTTTTTTAAAATACTTGTTATTATATGCTCATTTTTTCCTGATATTTGTTATTATGACCTATTCTTAAAATTCATTTTTTAATATTTTTATTAAGAGTCTAATTTTTTTCAATACTTGTTATTTGAGGTCCAATTTTTCCAAATACTTGTTATTAGAGGCTCATTTTTTCTGATATTTGTTATTGGGACCAACTCTTAAAATTTATTTTTTCAATATTTGTTATTAGTGGTCCAATTTTTTTCAATACTTGTTATTTGAGGCTCAATTTTTTAAATACTTGTTCTTAGAGGCTCATTTTTTCTGACATTTGTTATTAGGACCTACTCTTAAAAAATCAATATTTTTATTAGGGGAGTGCTCTTAGGTTTTTTTTCAATATTTATTATTATGAGTCTAAATTGTTCAATACTCATTATTCGTGATCCAATTTTTTTATACTTGTTATATGAGGTTCAAATTTTTCAATACTTGTCATTATGGGCTTATTTTTCCAAAAATTTGTTATTATGGGCATACTCTTAAAATTATTATTCTTTCAATAACTGTTATTAGGGGACTACTCTGAAAAATTATTTTTTAATATTTTTATTGGGGGCCAAAATTTTCAATAATTGTTATTAGAGGCTCAATATTTTTATCATGGGCTTAGTCTTAAAATTCAAATTTTTTTAAATATTTATTATTATGGGCATATTTTTATAATTTATTATTAAAGACCTACTCTCAGAATTTATTTATTTTGGTAAAATGGTATGTGTTAGACTTATTTTGATTTTGATATAACTTAAATTTAGGTGGATGTGTATCTTGTATTGCAACTCAAGCAAAAAGCTTTACAATGTTTTGTACAAGTATGAAAAATCAGTAATTTATATTGTAATGTTCCACTCATGACGAATGGAACTGTTAATTCTCCCATTAACAGACAATTTCCCTCAAAACTTCATCTACACAAGCCCCACGATCTGTTGAACAACATTCTCAATTGATTGTCGAACTCCCATGAACTGTCTACATTTTCGCTCTCTCCAAACAACATATATGTAAGCATTCCATGCCAACTTAAAAACCATGGTCTGTAAAGACTTACCCCGCAAATTGTTACTTGCCCAAGTAAGCTCCTAGTTCCAAGAAAACACCCTCCTTTAAATCAAACACTTCTGTAAGATACATTCTCAGAACCCCTTTGAGAATGCATACTGAAAAAAGAGGTGATCTCGGGTCTCTATCTCACTGCACACAAGAGGCAAGTACTCTCAATAGCAATACAAAAATGAATCAATCTATCCTTGGTGAGAAGCCTATCAAGAATCACCATCCAAGCAATGGTTAAGTGCTTGGGATTATAACCAGAGTGCCATATCAACTTCTGCCAGGGGACCTTGTTCCTCTTCCTTCGAATCTCCTGCCAAATCGATGATATGTTGGCAAACAAATCTCCCATCAGTCCCGGAATAGAGCTAGCTTTCCCTATAATTTTAAAAAGCTTTCGCCAGGTCCAGCTGTAGTTTTGTTTCAGGGCCATATGCCATAAAGATTCACCCTTAATAACATATATGTTCATCCAAGCAACACACACCGACCCATTATGAAATAGAAGCTTCCTTATGAGATAGATAAGGCAGACCTGGTTCCAACTCTTTAGGTCCTTTACCCTAAGCCCCCCTCAGATTTGGGGAAGCAAACAGTCGACCAGCTTACACGTACTCCCTTGACAGGCTTGTCCTCCCCCTTCTAGTAGAAACGAGAACACATCTGGTTAATACGTTTGAGAACAACATTAGGCGGGTAAAGCTGTCTACTCCAATAATTTTGGATGCTACAAATCACAAACTAAATGAGTTGCATCCTTCATGCATAAGATAAATTCTCCCATTTCTAGTTCTGCAATCTCTTGGCAATCTTCTCAATCAGTGGAGCACAATCCCTCACGGTTAGTCTTTTAGAGATTAAAGGAATCCCAAGGTATCTAATACATAAGGCACCCCTCTTTATACTAGTTATGTCTTGGATTTCCTGGAGTACCCTCTCATCCACACCTGAGCTAAAGATTTCAGATTTGGCACAGTTCATTTGCAAACCAGGGAAATGATAAATCACTTCTAGCACCCTCCAAATTCCCAAAACTGAATCCATAGAGCCCTTTGGGAAAATCATTAAATCATCGGCGAAGCATAAATTCTTCATAGGCACCCTATGGCATTTAGGATGGTAAGAGAACACACCATACTTAGTCGTTGCATCAAGAAGTCTAGAAAGGACATTCATGGAGAGAAAAAACAAGTATGGGGAGAGGAGATCATGTTGCGTGTAAAAGAGTCTATCGTAAATCGGTGCAAGTGTACACGTCACAAGTAATAAAGTGATACGAAGTATCGGATATCGTCTCCACATGGACTGGAAATACTTCTATCCTTAGATTGCTGCACAAGAAAAGAATTAAGTTTAAATAAATGTTTGGAGAAATCTTGAGAATAAGCTAAAATAAAAGATAAAGTAATCAGATTTAGGAAACAGGCTGGTATTGATTTGCTCAGTAGTGCAGGTGTTGCACTGTTCAGAAGGCTCTCTGTTGCGTCTGTCGTCGTGCCTGTCGCGGCAGCACCTGTCGCGGTAGAGGTCTGTTGATGTCGCGGCAACGATCAACAACTATGTACTTCAAGTTCAGCAAGAATCCCTGTTGTGACTCGTCCTATCCCTAGGTCCAAGTTCTGTCGATGAACACATCTTAGATGATACCTCCCGGCGTGAATCAAAGAATGAACACCGATATTGTGAATTCTTCCTTAGCTGCTTAACCTTGTACCTATCCCTAGGCCAAGATGGTTTAACCATAAACTAGAAAACATATATTTACTCCCTTCGTATACTTAACTCTCCCGATATTAAGTAAATGGATAACCTCACAATTCTCCCGATACTCTTATGAGATGTTGAAACCAGAGTAAATAAACTTGAAGCTTTTATTGAATTGAACAGAAAAATCCTAAAAACAGTGCAATCCTTACAACTACTTTACAAGATCAACTCGTAGCCCTAGGGGAAGTTTAGAACATGATGGAGAGAGAGAAACGGATAGGGTTTTGAGGGAAGACGGCTGGGAGATTGATATCCTCTTCCTAGTCGAATTACACGCCTATATATAGGCATTGGGTCCAAGTTTTCTAATATGGCAAGAGTACAAGTTTAAATTAAAGTACAACTCTTATTAAAGACTAAATCTTCTGAGTAGATGTCTTTAATCCGTCCTCTTTTCTTGCTTTGACTTTATTCCTCGAACTTTGGACCTGGCCTTCCTTCTTCTTCAGGGCTCAGAAAAATATGGGAGTAGTCCACGACAGACTGGCTTAAAATCCTCTATCTGTCGAGCTTCACTTTGCTTTTCCACCTCAATGTCTCCACTGTCGTCATCGCTGCCACGACAGATGTCACGACATGTGATATTCTCCGTCCTTCTGCTCCAGCTCCGCAACTCACCTCTGCTCCTTTGCTGCCTGGCTGCTGCCGCGGCTGATACCTGCAAAAAGTGACCGAAATTAGCAGCATCTGTGCAGTTTTATCTAATTGTGATGTGTATGCAAAAATCTATTCTAAAATGCGACTAAATATGCTTGAGTGCAGCAAAAATGTGGATATATAAGGGTCAAAATATAGAACTTTTATGCACTCAACACACCCCAAACTCGAATCTTTGCTTGTCCTCAAGCAAATGCAACCTAACTACATTAATTATTATTTTGGCTTTGGCTTAGCTCAATGAACAGTCCTTACCCACAGCACCTTTTACCATCAAGATCAGCATCTGTTCAAATGTTAAAGAATCTATCCAGAGCAATAATATAGTTCTCGTGAAAGTGTGTGCAAGTTTTGTGAACAAACATGACTCAGGCTCTTTAGCAACTACAGTATTTACTTAACCTACTTAGAGTTTTATTTCCAAACAATTCTTACTAGAGCCAGTTTTCGGGCACCTCTAGTTTTTAAAATATTATTATTATTATTATTATTATTATTATTATTATTATTATTATTATTATTATTATTATTATTATATTTATTTTTTCTACTAGAGCCGGTATTTTAGGCACCTCTAGTTAACTTTCTAGAGCCAGTGATAGGCACCTCTAGAAGTTTCTCTGGTTATTTTCCTAGAGCCGGTGATAGGCACCTCTAGGAGTATCCTAAGCTTAAATCTTTTCTAACTCAAGTGGCTAAGTTTTCTACTCTAAGTCTGTTAAAAGAAGTCTTTTATCATGTAAGTCACAAAGTGTTTAAGATTTCAGAACTATACTAAGGCTCTAATTATTTCCTAGAACATTCTAAAGATGTTGTCACGACAGTGAAGGCTACGACAGATAAGCAAAGTTCAAAGACTTAAGCCAAAAAAAATTTACACAAAATTAACTAGAAATGAGACACAACTTAAATAAAATTCATTAATTAATGGAGAAGAACACACCCCCAAACTCAAGGGTTTGCATTGTCTCAATGCATGATACCAAAATAAAAATGAAAAACAGGAAAAAGAAAACATTACAAGGAGATAATATAAACAACAGAAACAATGAGCATAAAAGAAAAGAACTTAAGTTGACGAGCTGTCGTCGCTGCTGCTGATGCGCCGGCAGTCACCTTTGTGGCGAAGGCTGGCTTAGGAGTGGGAGATGGTGAGGCTACCTTCTTTTTGGCCTCTCGAGGTGGCTGGACTCTGGTGGGTGAGATCTTTGGGGCCTTGTCCAGGACCTCGAGTTTGTTGTCACTGCTGCTGCCGTCTTCTCTGTTGTGGCAGGGTCCCTCAACAGTAACATTCAACTTCTTCTTCTTCATTGGAGGGAAGTCTTTGGCTAACTCCCGGACGATAGAGGGCTCCGAGTCAGAGTCATCCTACCAGACTGAGGATGAGGAGAAACCTTCGAAGTACTTAGGATCAATCTCTGGCAGTGGTTCTTTCCGTTTGGTTCCTCGGGGAGTGGCAGATCGAATGTCACCGTCTCCGGCTGTGGCAGAGGGTGTAGTGGAGGCAGCAGTTGGCGTGGGCGTCTTAGGGCTGGCAGCAGGTGTAAGGGTGGCAAGAAGGTTTTCTGGGAAAGAGGGAAACTGCACATTTGGGTGATTAAGATCAACTTTAATGAAATTTACCGTGGCAGTGGTGAAGTCCCTCATGAATTCCATGAATCTCATCTGTCTGGCCTCCATCTTTTTCAGTAGTTGAAGGAGTTGGTTGGAGGAGGTATCTGCTCGTTGTGCGGGCTGTGTCTGCTCAGGCTCTACCGCAACAGGTTCGGTGGAGTCTGGTTCTGTCATCAGCTCTGTCGTGGCAGAGGGGTCCACATATGCCAAAGGGGTGGCATGCTTCAACTCCATCAGGCTGAAAATGTTCTGCTGTCTCCACCCCTTTCCTCGGATCTTCACGTCTTCAGCAATCTCAAACACATTGTTGGCTCGGCAGAGGGTGGTGATTAAGTAGGGGAAGAATAGTGGGCCCATTACTCATAGATGCCATCGAGTATGTATTTACCAACGTTGATCTGCCGCTCGTTGATAATGGAATGTACGAGGGCAAGTCTCTATCAGTCCACTGTCGTGTTGTGTGATATTGGCATTAGACGCTTCTTCACAAAGTGGTTCTAGAGTTTGGCAGTTGGTGTGAGGTAGGTCCTTCGCACCGTCCATCTATGCTTGGGATCATTGTTCCAAGTGGTGCCTTCTTCCGTCAAGTCTGCCATGATGCTATCATAGTCTGCCGACGACAGACTGCTGACAAACCTACTGTGTGCATCCTCCTTTCTGCCTACATAAAGGCCATAAAGTTTGTTGATATATGCTGGCTCAATGGAGATTTCCTTACCCTTAACAGTTACTGTCGTGGCATCCTTGGATGAGATTTCAGCGTAAAATTCACGGACTAAGGTGACATTCATCTCTTCTGGTTGGACAACAAACATCTGCCACTTTAACGCGATGATCCTCTTGGAGATGAACGGTTCGAGCCCTAGATCTCCCGTTTTCTTGGTGTAGGTGAAACCTCGTTCCTCCCATATCTCCCGTTTTTGGAAGAAGTCGTAGTATCTCTTCTTTGAATCTACCGATGCGAACCTTCTGGGGATTCTGCTGTAGCTTGGTGTAGAGACTACCACGGCAGAGGTGGAGGCAGCACTCCTTCTAGTTGATCGAGTAGTCATTGTAAGGAAATTGTGGAAAATAAAAGAAAATTCTTGAAAAACTAAAATCTTTTGAAACAAAGTAGAAAGAAAAGAATGAGGTGAAAAATGAAATGGGAAGAGAGGTTTATATAGAAAGGTATTTTTCTGCCCATTAGAACTGTAACGGGTGGCGTGAATAACGGAGCCAACTGTCACGCGGTTACCTGACGTGTCTGTTACGTGTTTCCGTGTCTGCTGCGCGTCTATTACGTGTTTCCGTGTCTGTCACGACAGCTTCGTGACAGGCTGTATTTTGCGCGTCTGCCGTGACAGCTGGTAACAGGTTGTCACGACAGCCTTGTTCCATTGGGCTTCTTGGGCTGTTGTGAGTGTGGTGGGCTGGTTCATTCCTTCTCTTTACTCTGCTTCCTTTATTTACCTGAAATCTAAAATAAATAAAATATTAAATTCTTATTTCCTAAAACAATAAAAATAAAATAAAATAAAATAAAAACTAAGTTAAATTAGGGATGCCTTGAGGGGCATCTCCTAAAGTAACTACTTCCTGCACTCTTGGGGCTTCAGTCCCCTGATACTGCTTTAGCCTTTGTCCATTGACTTTGAATTGGTGCCCATCCTTGATTGATCTGATTGTGATGGCACCATGAGGAAAAACCTGGACTACTTGGAAGGGTCCAGACCATCTAGATTTTAGCTTTCCCGGGAAAAGCTTCAACCTAGAGTTGAATAACAACACCTTCTGCCCTGGGCTAAAATGTCGTGGCAGCAATTTTCTATCGTGACACTTCTTTGTTTTGTCCTTGTATATCTTGGCGTTGTTATATGCCATGGTCCGAATTTCTTCAATTTCATTCAAGTCCAGCAGCCTTTTCTGCCCCGCTTTATTCCAGTCCATGTTGACTGTCTTGATAGCCTAATATGCTTTATGTTCTATCTCAACAGGTGGTGGCAGGTTTTTCCGTAGATGAGTTGGTAGGGCGACATTCCCAATGGTATCTTGAATGCAGTCCTGTAAGCCAAGAGTGCATCATTCAAGTGAAGAGACCAGTCCTTTCTAGTTGGTTTAACCATCTTTTCTAGGATGTTCTTCACTTCTCTGTTTGAGATTTCAGCCTGTCCATTGGTTTGAGGGTGATATGCTGTTGCGATCTTGTGTGTAACTCCATATTTCTTCAGCGCACTAGCAATTACCCTGTTGTCAAAGTGCCTACCCTCATCACTAATAATCGCCCTTGGGATGCCAAACCTTGAGAAGATATGTTTGTGGAGAAATCTTTGCACGGTCTTGGCATCATTCTTTTGTGTGGCGATAGCCTCTACCCACTTGGACACGTAGTCTACTGCCAACAGTATGTACAAATTTCCACAAGAGGCTGGGAATGGTCCCATGAAGTCGATTCCCCAAACATAAAAAAATTCGACTTCAAGAATGTTCTGCAGGGGCATCTCATGCCTTCGGGATATGTTTCCAGTTCTTTGGCATTTGTCACACTGCTTGTAAAAAGCTTGTGCATCCTTGAACAATGTAGGCCAAAAGAAACCAGATTACAGAACTTTGGCAACCGTTTTGTTTCCTCCAAAGTGTCCTCCATAAGGGGCAGCATGACAGTGGTGGAGCACCTCTTCCTGTTCTTCTTGTGGTATGCATCTCCTGATGATCTGATCTGCACAGTGCTTAAATAGGAGAGGTTCGTCCCAATAATAATGTTTTGCATCATTTTGGAACCTCTTCCTTGCTTGGTAGTTAAGTTCAGGAGGTAATAAACCGCTAACAAGGTAGTTTACTATATCAGCATACCAAGGGATTTCAGGAAGCTTACCTGCCACCATGGCTGTCGCGGCAGTGTTGGTGACAGTGAATAACTGCTCGTCTGGGAAGGTCTCCTGTATGTTGACTTTGTCCTGAACTTGGTCCTTTCCCATCTCCAATCTTGACAAGTGGTAAGCCACTTGGTTTTCTGTTCCCTTCTTGTCCTTGATGTCTATATCAAATTCTTGCAATAGCAGAATCCAACGTATCAACCGAGGTTTTGCATCCTTCTTCGTGAACAGGTATTTAAGTGCTAAATGATCCGTATGGACCACTACTTTTTTTCCAAGTATATATGGCCGGAACTTGTCAAAAGCAAACACCACTGCTAGCAACTCCTTCTCTGTCGTGGTGTAATTTATTTGGGCATCATTGAGAGTCTTGCTGGCATAATAGATCACATGGAAGAGTTTTTCCTTCCGCTGCCCTAGTGCTGCCCCGACAACATAGTCACTTGTGTCACACATTATTTCGAACGATAGACTCCAGTTTGGTGGCTGTACTATTGGGACTGTTACCAGCTTCTCCTTCAGTGTCATGAATGCTTCAGTACATTCAGTGTTAAAGTCAAAGGCCCTATTCTGTTCCAACAAGAGACACATGGGTTTAGTAATTTTAGAGAAATTGGAAATAAATCTACGATAAAACCCTGTGTGTCCTAAGAAACTTCTTATGCCCTTGACTGTGGTGGGTGGCGGCAATTTTTCAATAACTTCGATTTTGGCTCTGTCGACCTTTATGCCACGGCAGCTGACCTTGTGTCCCAACACTATGCTGTCGTCCACCATAAGGTGGCATTTTTCCCAGTTTAAAACAAGGTTTGCCTCTTCACATCTTTCAAGCACCTTCTGTAAATTTCCTAGGCAATCGTCGAAACTGTCTCCAAAGACGGAAAAGTCATCCATGAAGATCTCTAGGAAATCTTCCACCATGTCAGAGAATATTGCCATCATGCACCGTTGAAAGGTTGCTGGTGCATTACACAATCCGAATGGCATTCTTCGAAAGGCGTATGTTCCGTATGGGCATGTGAAGGTTGTTTTCTCTTGGTCCTCCGGCGCGATTGCGATTTGGTTGTAACCTGAGTAACCATCAAGGAAACAATAATAAGGCTTCCCCACTAATCTATCTAACATTTGATCAATAAAGGGTAAGGGGAAGTGGTCTTTCCGGGTAGCTTTATTAAGCTTCCGGTAGTCCATAGAAACCCTCCAACCGGTCACGATCCTGGTTGGGATTAGCTCGTTGTCCTTGTTTGTTACCTCAGTGATTCCTCTTTTTTTGGGTACATATTGCACCGAGCTCACCCATTTGCTATCCGAGATGACATAAATTATCCCAGCATCAAGCCACTTGATGATTTCTTTTCGTACCACCTCTCGCATAGCTTCGTTCAGTCGTCTTTGGGCATCAATTGTCGGCTTATGGTCGTCATCCAGGAGGATCTTATGCATGCAAATCGCCGGACTGATGCCTTGGATATCGACAATGGTCCATCCAATAGCCTTTTTATGCTGCTGTAGCATTCTGATCAGTTGTTGTTCTTGTTCCTGCATCAACTTAGAAGAGATGATTACGGGCAACGTATCATTAATTCCAAGAAAAACATATTTTAGTTGTCCTGGCAGGGGCTTGAGATCTAAAACAGGTGGCTGCTCAATAGAAGGCTTTTGGATCACATGTTCATTCGAGGTATATTTCAGAGGCTCGAAGAACTTACCTGGACGTGTGCCTATCCAATTTACCTCCTCAGAACCTTCAGTGTCAGATTCTTTATTGACTGAGGAGTCACTGTCGTCAACGCTGTCGTGACAGTCTGCTAAGTGACTGTGGTGGCAGTGACCAAATTGTCTGTCGTGACAGCTTGATCTGATGCAAGGTTGGTCTATAATTACTTCTGATATTGCCTTACATTCTTCCTCTGCATCAGCTTGTTTAATAGCTTGGAGAACATTGAGCTTTATCTGCTGGTCATTGACTCTCATAGTCAGTTCTCCCTTCTCTACATCGATCACTGTTCTCCCTGTGGCTAGGAAGAGTCGCCCAAAGATGATCAGTGCGTTTTTATCTGCTTCATAGTATAAGACAAGAAAGTCAACAGGAAATATAAACTTATCCACTCTTACCAAAATATCTTCAATCTTTCTTTCCGGTTGTACGTAAGAGCGGTCTGCCAGTTGCAGCATGACTGTTGTGGGTCTTGCTTGTCCGATGCCTAGCTTCTGAAATACAGATTTAGGCATTATATTAATACTAGCACCAAGATCACAAAGTGCCTTACCCACAAACTTATCGCCAATTATGCATGGTATGATGAAGCTCACAGGATCCTTCTTCTTTGGGGGTGGACGCTTATGAAGGATTGCCATGCATCCTTCTATCATCATCACAGTTTCAAATTCCCCAAGTCTGGATCTCTTGGACATTGCATCTTTAAGGAACTTTACATAACCAGACATCTGCTTAATGGCTTCTAACAGCGGGATGTTGATGTGTACTTGCTTAAAAACATCATAGATTTTCTTAAGTTAGTATTCATGTTTCTGTTTTTTCAACCGCTGCGGAAAAGGGGTGGAGGACGGCGGTCTTCGAGGCGTCCTTCACATGGGAATCGGATTTGAGGAGACTGACATTATATGGTTTCCTCAGTCTGCTCCTCTGTTTCTTCTGTTGTCGTGGCAGGTGTGGCGATAGCAGGCTGTTTTGCTTCTGCCGGGGCAGTGTTCTCAGCAGGTGTCTCTGGGGTCGATTTCTTGTCAGATGTTTCTTTAATTATCGGCCCTTGTAATTGTTTCTCACTCCTCGTTGTAATAGCTTTGCACTGCTCATGTGTGGGTTTTCTAGTGACCTCAGTATCACTAGTGAATCCTCCATTCTGCCTTGGGTTTATGAACTGTGAAACTTGACCCATCTGTGTCTCTAGGGATTTTAGAGTAGCCTCATGGTTTGTCATTCTCATCTCTGTCTTATCCATGAAGGATTCAGTTTTCTTGACAAAGTGATCCATGTTTGCCATATAAGCTCATGTTTGAGACATGAAGGTCGCCAGGGTCTGTTCCAGTATGCTCGTTGTGGCTGTCGGCTGCTGCTGTGGTTGCTGTCGTGACAGGATTCTGGGCCCCCTTGGTTCTAGTTATTTTGGACTGGAGGGTTCAATGCATTGTTTGGGTTACTCTAGGAAAATTTGGGGTCCTTTCTCCAGTTTGGGTTGTAGTTGTTGGAATCATAGCTTCTGTTCTTGTTATAGTTTCCAACATACATCCCTTCTTCCAGCTGTAAGGGACACTCATCTGTACTGTGGTTTCCGCTGCAAGTTTCACACACCTCTTCGACAGAAAATACAGCTTTAGATTCATTCCGCTGCAGGTTTTCAACTATCTTAGTGAGGTATGCAATCTGAGTTTTGACTGAGTTGTCAGATTCGTATTCCTTTACAGATACTCCTCGTCTACCTCCTCTTCGAGCTGTGGGAAACTGCTCATCGTTCTTAGCTAACTTTTTCAACACCAGCATTGCATCCTCTGGTTCCTTGTCCAGTAACAAGCCGTTTGCTGCTGAGTCTATCCTCATCCGGGTGTGTGCATTGGCAGCATTATAGAATTTGACAACCTGATTCCACACAGGGAATCCATGCATCGGGCAGTTACGTAAGAGAGTTGTAAATCGGTCTCATGCCTCGTGCATTGGTTCGTTATCTTCCTGTTGAAAAGTAGCAATCTCGTTACGTAATCTTTCAGATAAGAGGGAAGGATTAAAACGAGAGAGAAATTCACGACAAAGTTTCGCCCAAGTTCTTATTGAACCCGGCGTTAACTTGTTCCACCAGGTTTTCGCTCTATCCCTCAATGAATGAGGAAATAGCCGGAGTCTCAGTACTTCCGGGCTTATTCCTGGCTGTCTGAATGATTCGCAGATCTCCTAGAAAGTTTTCAGATGTTCACGCGCATCCTTAGTAGCAGATCCACCAAATTGACCAGCGGAATTTATCATGCTGAACATCACATGTTTCAGTTCGAAGTGTTCAGCTTCCACATCTGGCAGCGTAGTTTCCAGTTCAACATGGTCGTTATCCATGTACTCTCGACAAGTTTGTCGTGCTGCTGGGGCAGCAGGCAGCGGCCGATTGTTTTGGGCATCAATAGGAGGATCAACATCATCCTTAGGGTTTTTGTTGTTGTTGAAATTATCCGCCTCATTGCCTTGTCTTTCGTTCACCATTGCTTCCAATCTTTCCTCAAGATAGTTGTTTCTTTCTATCAAGAGTCAGGCTTGGTTCCTGAGTTGATATGTACGTTCGATTTCTGAATCTAATTCGTACTCAGGTTCTTTACCTCGTCTCGATCTGCGCATAAGAAATAGAAGAACCTTGTAAAAAGCAAGGGGAAAATAAAACAACTAAAAATAAAAAGAAATAAAAACAAAAATAAAAAGGTGCAGTAATGAAAGGTAAAGGTATATTGCAAGTCCCCGGCAACGGTGCCAAAAACTTGTTGCGTGTAAAAGAGTCTATCGCCAATCGGTGCAAGTGTACACGTCGCAAGTAATAAAGTGGTACGAAGTATCAGATATCATCTCCACATGGACTGGAAATACTTCTATCCTTAGATTGCTGCACAAGAAAAGAATTAAGTTTAAATAAATGTTTGGAGAAATCTTGAGAATAAGCTAAAATAAAAGATAAAGTAATCAGATTTAGGAAACATGATGGTGTTGATTTGCTCAATAGTGCAGGTGTTGCACTGTTCAGAAGGCTC
This sequence comes from Hibiscus trionum, assembly GCA_030270665.1. NCBI lineage: Eukaryota > Viridiplantae > Streptophyta > Magnoliopsida > Malvales > Malvaceae > Hibiscus > Hibiscus trionum. The sequence continues at coordinate 1,418,362 of BSYR01000014.1, forward strand.
TCTATTGCGTCTGTCGTCGTGCCTGTTGCGGCAGCACCTATCGCGGCAGAGGTCTGTTGATGTCGCGGCAGCGATCAACAACTCTGTACTTCAAGTTCAGCAAGAATCCCTGTGTGACTCGTCCTATCCCTATGTCCAAGTTCTGTCGATGAACACGTCTTAGATGATACCTCCCGGCGTGAATCGAAGAATGAACACCGATATTGTGAATTCTTCCTTAGTTGCTTAACCTTGTACCTATCCCTAGGCCAAGATGGTTTAACCATAAACTAGAAAACACGTATTTACTCCTTTCGTATACTTAACTCTCCCGATATTAAGTAAATGGATAACCTCACAATGCTCTCCCGATACTCTTATGAGATGTTGAAACCAGAGTAAATAAACTTGAAGCTTTTATTGAATTGAACAGAAAAATCATAAAAACAGTGTAATCCTTACAACTACTTTACAAGATCAACCCGTAGCCCTAGGGGAAGTTTAGAACATGATGAAGATAGAGAAACGACTAGGGTCTTGGGGGAAGACGGCTGGGAGCTTGATATCCTCTGCCTAGTCGAATTACACGCCTATATATAGGCCTTGGGTCCAAGTTTTCTAATATGGCAAGAGTACAAGTTTAAATTAAAGTACAACTCTTATTAAAGACTAAATCTTCTGAGTAGATGTCGTTAATTCGTCCTCTTTTCTTGCTTTGACTTTATTCCTCGAACTTTGGACCCGACCTTCCTTCTGCTTCAGGGCTCAGAAAAATATGGGAGTAGTCCACGACAGACCGGCTTAAAATCCTCTATCTGTCGAGCTCCACTTTGGTTTTCCACCTCAATGTCTCCACTGTCGTCATCGCTGCCACGGCAGATGTCATGACAAGTTATATTCTCCGTCCTTCTGCTCCAGCTCCGCAACTCGCCTCGGCTCCTTTGCTGTCTGGCTGCTGCCGCGGCAAATACTTGCAAAAAGTGACCGAAATCAGCAGCATCTGTGCAGTTTTATCTAATTGTGATGTGTATGCAAAAATTTATTCTAAAATGCGACTAAATATGCTTGAGTGCAGCAAAAATGTGGATATATGATGGTCAAAATATAGAACTTTTATGCACTCAACACATCCCCCTGTCGAACACCCTTGCCCCCTTAAAATATCCAACAAGCCCTCCATTTAATGTTATGGAGAACATATGTGAGGTAATGCATTCCCGAATTCAACCAATCATTATATTGGGCATCTCCAAGGCCTCCAAAATAGAAAGAATGGAACCTCAATCAACAGAGTCAAATGCCTTCTGAAGATCAATCTTTAGAGTGCACCTAGGAGAAAGAGAATTTCTACTATAGCCCTTAACCAGATTCTGCACCATCAAATTATTTTCCATAATGGATCGACCAGACACAAAAGCACTCTAACTATTAGAGACAATGTTAGGGAGAAAAGGCTTTAACCTATTAACAATGATTCACGTAATGCACTTGTAAACCATAGTGCAACAAGAAATAGGTTGAAAGTCCTTCATGTGATACAAATTGAGAATCTTAGGCACCAGGACTAAGTTTGTGGCATTAAAAGGAGATAACATCTGGGACTAAGTGAAGAAGTATGTCACTGCCCTGAGCAAATCCTCACCAACAATGTTCCAAGCAACTTTGAAGAAATGAGAGATGAACCTATCAGGTCCAGGGGCCTTGTCAGAATTTTGCGCAAACATGGAAGCCTTGATCTCCTCTCTGGTCACCCTAGCCTGAAGTAATTGTTTAGCCTTCATAGAAAATGTAAATCCCAACAATTCCTTTAACAGTGTAACAGGACAGTTCTAAACTGATGCATTATGAGAACCCAGAAGACTTTTAAAGAATTTGATAGCCTCATCAGAAATCTTCTCAGTCTCTTCAAGTCTCTGCCCATGCTCATTAGTGATGGCCCTAATAGACTGTCGATGTTGCTTTATAGCTACCATGGAGTGAAAAAACAAGATTTTTGATCCCCCTTCTACAACCACAAAACTCGGGACTTCTGTCGGAGGAAACTCTCTTCAACATCAAAGAGGAGCTTCAGATCATTGCACACAACTTGTTCATGTAACACAACTTCCCTAAAAGGATTGCCATGTAGGGTCTCAAGCTGTGCCTTTTCCAATTCAGCCCTTTTCTCCTTCACTTTAAGAGTTAAGACTTCGAAAAACAGGTTTCAGTCGCTTTAACTTCAGGAAAAGAGCATGTAGAGGATTGTCAGCCCTTACCTTTCCACTCCAGCTTTCAGCTACTAAATCTAGAAATTTAAGTTCTTTAGTCTAATAATTGAAGAAACGAAAAGCCTTGGGAAGAGATTTCTTAACCTTTCCAAAGTGCAGCAAGCCTGGACAGTGATCTGATAAAGTAGGGGCCAAGAAAGATACAGTCCCATGGGGAAACAAGTCCATCCAAGAAGTAGACACCACAACTCTGTCCAATTTACATGCCAAAAAGGAATCCTCATGATGATTAGACCATGTGAAGACAGGTTCAGTGTAAGTATGATCAAATAATTCAATAGTCTCTAGGCAAGAAACAGAATCCCCAATGTCAGTCTCCAAGGAAGCACTAATTGCACCAGAACTCTCTTGGGGGCTAACAATTATATTAAAGTCTCCCATAGTTATCCAAGGCCTATCACCAATAACACCCTTTAACTCAATGAGATGTTGCCGCAAATCTTTCCTATCACTGCCTAGATTATGCCCATAAATGCCAGACATATAAAACTGCACCTCCCCCACCTGAATAAGAGCTGTAATGCTCTGTGCAGTAGAAACCACATGCATAGCCTTAATAAAGGGTTTGTAAAGGAACCAAATTCTCCCATTACCAGCAAAATTATAGTTATAAAAACCTTGCTAACCAACAAAGAATTTATTCCAAAGAGCATGCCTCTTATTCTCTCTAACTCTAGTCTCAACTAAGCAAACAAGATCAATTTGCAAGGAATTAATTCTATCAACTACATGTTTATGTTTTTGGGGGTCATTGAATCCCCTGGTATTCCAGAACAAGATATTAATGGTGAATTTGAAATAGAATTAGAAGCACCTTTCTTACCCTTTTTCTTTACATTATTCTGAACGAGCTTTAAACCTTGCATTAGCGTAGCAACTCCTTTAGATGTTTCTCTAACCAATTTGGTCTTAGGCGCGTCCTCAAGAGCAGCAAATTGGTTAAGACTTGCCACTAGTACCTCTGATCTCGTGGTAGATGAAGCATTAGCCAAAATGGAATCAGGCTTGACAACAATACTTCTAGACACTTCACCAAGAGCAGGTCCCATAGTAGGGGAACCTACAGCAGATTCAACAACAGTAGAGGACTTCAATTGGTTAAGCTCACTTGCACACCCAGAGGTAGACGGATCAGCAACAACAACTTGTTGCTTCCCTTTCTCTGACTCCAATGGATCAGCAACATCAACCACCTACTGCTTCCCTTTCTCTGACTCCAATGGAGGAGCAATATGCCCTTCATCCACTTTCTTTGGAACACATATCTTTTGAGGATCCTTTTTGTGAGCACAAGTCCTGTCTGAGTGACCAAATACACAACATTGAAAGCACCGAGGTGGGGACCAAGGTACATCAACAGTAATGGAGGTTAGAGATCTATCGCGAAGCTTGACTGAAATACACTTTGGAATCTTAAAATCAGCTAAAATCTCAACACACACTTTAGCATAGGCTAATCCTTGCCTTTTAGCTGTGATGCTATCCATGTAAAGAGGATTCCCAAGCGCACTGACAATATAACTCAATCCAAGTCCAGTAAACAATTTCGAAGGAACATAATGAAGATGAACCTAGATAGGCAACTTTTCCATGTTAAATTCAAGTGATTTCATAATTGCCATTTCCTCAAAATGAGAGGCATATTCTGAACATGCCAAAAGCCATTGGCAAGAACCCAATCACAGTCCTCTAGCGCAGGAAAATGAATTAGAAATAGATTATCCCCAGTAGGATTAATCTCAATTTCCCCAAATTTTCCCTAGAGGAGCTTAAAACAACGAACTAAAGAAGCAAAGTTAGGTGGTTTACCCAGAAATTGTGCCACCAACAAAGACTTCCAAACACAGTCGCTCACATCAAATACCTCTACCGGCGGCGCAATCACATCAGTATGTGGAAAGAATTTCAGGGCCTGAGATTCATTTCCCACAAAGAGCCTCTTCCAGTTCATCGCACTTCCTCCAGATCCATCAGATGAAGCCATCCGAGGAGCAAACAATAGGTAATTTCAAAAGCCCAATAGGCAAGAACCAAAATCAACGTAGGAACAAGGAAAATAGAAGGAAAAATGAAGAAGAAACCCAGCAATCGAAGACCAACTATCACGCGCATTTTTCCTATATCGAAATTATATAACTTAAATTTAATTTTAAGGTCTAAATTTTAAAAAATTGTAAAATAAATTTCTCAAAAATTCGATTAAAACTTGTCAAAATGTTTTTTAAAATGCTTGACTTTGTACCTATATCGAATATACTTTTAAAAGTCAACAAATAGCCAAATCTTGTGTTTTTGAATGAAAGTTTTGAAACTTTCCTTTAAGGTTTTGAAGCCTTTCGGGCAGAATTGCCAATTTCTTGAAACCTTAGCAAAGGTTTCGAAACCTTAGCCCAATAACGGCTAGATTTTTCAAATCCACTCTTAAGGTTTTGAAACCTCTGAGAAGATTTCGAAACCTCTGTGTATGTGAGCATTTATTGCTCGGTTTTAATGACTTCCAACGGCTCCAAACTCCCTCCAACATCTCCCAACGGTTAGAAAAGATCAAGAGCATATAAAAAGGGTCTCCAAACAGAAATGAAGTAACAAGAAAGCCTATCCAAATATTCAAGCAATCAAAATACAATTTGTGCTCAATTTTCCATCTTTCTTGTAAACACTAGTGTTGTTCTTCATTGTAATTCATTTACTAGTGTTTCTTGGGTGTGTAAGAGAGCTTAAACTTTGCAAACACCTTCCTTGTGAGGATTTTCTAGTTTGCTTATTTGTACTTGTTTTTGGGAAATGATGCAATGAAGTTAACTATGCTTATTGGAAGAACCGGATGAAGTTATTCATTCAAGCTTTTGATCTTGAACCTTGAAAGATCATCATGAGTGGTTACACCGCACCAACTAGTGGCATGGACTCTTTGAGCAATGATGAGAACAAGAAATTCTCTAGAAATGCTAAGGCAATACATCTAATATTTTGTGCTCTTGGCCCGAACGAATATGAAAGGATTTCATCATGTTCCGATGCCAAAGAAATTTGGGATAAACTTGAAGTGACACGTGAAGGAACCAACCAAGTGAAGGAGACCAAAATTGGGCTCCTCAACCTCAACTACGAGAACTTCAAGATGGATCCCGAAGAAGACATCAACTCCATGTTTGATCGATTCTCCATGATCGTGAATGGATTAAAGGGTTATGGAGAGGTGATCCCGGAAGATAAACTTGTGAGAAAGATGATTTACTCCCTCCCCGAATCATGGGAGACAAAGAAGACGACGATCATAGAAGCAAAGGACCTCAAGAATCTCAAGTTGAATGAGCTCATTGGTTCCTTGCTTACACATGAGATGATGTCAAAAAGGTAAGAAAGAAAAGAAGAAGGAAGCGAAAAAGAAGAAATTTGGAGTTGCTCTCAAATCAACAAAAGAAGAGAGTGATTGTAGTGGAGAAGATGAAGATAAAGAGATGGCTATGTTTGCCAAGAGATTCAAAAGATTCATGAGGTCCAACAAAGGAAGAAGATTTCAAAGAGAAGAGGGCTTCAAGAATGAATTCAAAGAGAATGATCCCATCATTTTCTATGAGTGCAAAAAGCCGAGACATATCAAGTTCGATTGTCCCCAATTGAAGAAGAAAAACTTTGAGAGAAAAAAAAGTACAAGGCTCATGTAGCTATTTGGAGCGATGAAGAATCATTCGATGAGGATGAGAATGAAGTAGCCAACTTGTGTCACATGACAATTGAGGATGACTCAATAGTAACCTCTAATTCATCTATTTCATTTGATTATACTTTTGATGAATTGCAAGAGGCGTATGATGAATTAGCTTTGAAATTTGAAGAGTCAATTTTGAAAAATAAAAAAATCATTTCAAAATTAAAAATTGAAAATGACTCTCTTTCCAAATCTAATAAGGAGCTTGAAAGTAAAGTCGAGGAAATGAAAATTAATATGAAAGAATTTGAAAAGAAAAATCAAAACTTGCACAAATTACTTTCAAGGGTCCATGATGATCATAAAAAAGAACTTGATGATCTTAAAGCTTCTTTTGACAAAGTTGGGACATTTTTTTTTGAAAAAAGTGAAAAATCAAAATCTAACTATGTTAGAAAGAACTTTTATGAAAATAATTATAGAGGTCCCCAAAGATCATATAATAGAAAGATAGTCAAAAATATTTGGGTTCCTAAAGGACTCATTGCTAATAGAGAATATGATATTTTGTCTAAATGAATTTCAAAAGGGACTAGAATATTAGGAACTAATTCTTGTAGACCCAAAAGAATTTGGGTACCAAAACATGCATAGTTCCCTATTGTAGGTGTGTTGGAGCCATGGTGAGCAAAATGAAGAAATTTGAAAGCTCTAGACACACTAAAAGGAATGAAACTTGAAGAGGATGAGGCCTAATCAACCTACCTTGGTTCAAGTGGTAACATTTTTTTTACATGCAATCTTTACTCATTCATGTTGCTTTATATGTGTTTATATGTTTTAAAGTATGTTTGAGGGTCCCCATATGTTGTTTTGGTGCAATTAGAAAGGTGGAGTTTTTGTTGCATGAGTTGTTTATTTTTGGCCTTATATGTTTAATTGTTATGTCTAGTGGTTATTAACCGTAACCTAACCATTAAGAAACAGTTAACCGTTAAAAACCAATTCGGTTACAGCTTAACTTATAACTCATTACAAATGTTTTCTCATATGTTCACTACGTCTTTTGAGAATAATGAAATTTTATCTCCAATAAATATTATATTAAAACTTTCAAGAAAAATACTTAAATAGAGAGATTCTAAACATAAACTTCATACTTAGTTTTTAAAATATCTATAGGTTAACTATTAATCATTATTTTTAAAATTTCGGTTAACCAAAATTATTTAGTCTTTAATTATTAAGTTAATTAACCTGGAAAATATATGATTATACCGGTTAACGATTACAAATATTAATCACGACATTTAGATATTTTTCTAAAAGTTTATTGCTTGATTGAAATGAGTTACTAAAAAAACAGATCCATCGATTACGGACTAATATATTGGTAAATATAGTGAAATCTTGAACCGATGTAAAATTCATTTAAATGATAAAAATCTAACGAAAACAAACGGATTTTTTGTCTAGATATTGTGCTGTCATTTTTTTTATTTCATAATGTGAGGTGTTTTATTTTTTATTAAATGGCCTATGAATGTTTTTAGCAATAAAAATAAAAGTTGGTATGCCTTTATCACGACTTCCAGAAGCCGACTTCATGCCAAATTTTTTAAGGCTCCAACGTTGAAGCAGCGCCGAATAGAGCACCAAACGAGCGTTAATTCCTCTTGTTCCACTAAGTTTAACCTTCAAACGAGTGTTTCGTCACCGTTAAATTTTTCAGTTTTTACCTTCAAACGGGCGTTGGCCGCTCCTAGACATTTAAAACTTTTTATTGAACGAGCCCTAAGTCATACTTGCCACCTGTCAACTCCATGCATGGAAAGAGTGAAGTCAACTTTTTTCCCCTCAACTTTTAAAAGTTGCGGTGAAAGTATACTAAAGGCCTGTTTTTTAGATACAGTTGCGGTAGCAAACGCTCATTCACCAACAACAATAACTCCAGACACCTATATATTTTACTTCAAACGCTCGTTTATCAACTTATTTATGTGCTTAAACACTCGTTTCGCAACAACTAATTTTTTTTTATTTTTGAGAAACGCTCGTTTACCTTCAAACCTGGGTTAGGGACTTCAACAGCAAATGGTGCCTAACTTCAATTGGCCACATAATTGAACATTAATTGGTGACATGACAAGACTTCATGGATAGACTGCGACTGATACGGATGGGAGGAATGTTAGGTAGAAAGAATAGGGAAAGAGAGTCAGTACTCTCTGTAAATTTTATTAATTTGACTGTAATATTCTAAAATAGGAACCAGCCCATTTATAAAAATGTTTAAAGTTGTGCTGACTGGCCAAAGTGAACGATAATCTAACAAAAACCTAACCGCCACTAACCAACTCTAACAGCCAGGTTACAAAGCTACAAACTAACTAGAAGTTACTCTAATATTCTAATATTCCCCTTGCATCTCCAATCTTCAAGACGCTTCTCCCAAAAAGAAACCTGTAACAAACAAAAAACCAAGAACACAAGAACAAAACAAAAAACTGCAAGAACCAAAAGAAAAAAAATCATGAAACCATGGATACAACTGAGAGAGCATTTATGTGTCTCTGAAAAACAGGTGCTGACAATGGCTTGGTCAGGACATCTGCAACCTGTTCAAAGGCTGGAACCTCATTTACCTCAAGCTGACCAGCTGCAACCTTTTCCCTGACAAAGAACAAATCCAACTCAACATGTTTGAATCTAGAATGAAGGACTGGATTAGCAGAAACAGCTACCGCCCCTGAATTATCACACCACAATATTGGTTTGCCATCTGCTGTAATCCCAAGTTCACTCAACAAGGATTCAAGCCAAATAATCTCAGTAGTAGCACAAGCCACACTACGGTACTCTGCTTCAGCTGTAGATCGAGACACAACTGACTGTTTCCTAGAGCCCCAACCAACATGATTATTTTCAAAATACAAACAAAACCCTGTAGTTGACCTTCGATCATCACTATCCGATCCCCAATTAGCATCAGCAAAAGCCATAATATTTAAACGAGAGGAAGGTCGAAACTGAAGACCAAAATCCAAAGTTCCAAGAAGATAGCGTAATATTCTTTTGACCAACTGTAGATGAGTATCTAAAGGAGCTTGCATAAACTGACATGCCTTGTTAACAACAAAGGCAATTTCAGGGCGAGTAAGAACAACATACTGTAGAGCTCCCACCAAACTCCTATACTCAGTAACATCTTGAATGGGAGTACCTTCTTCACTGGATAGCTTGCAACTACTCAACATAGGAGTGGGAAGATCCTTAGCTTGATCAAGACCACTCTTTTTCAACAAATTAATAATATATTTCCTTTGACTGAGAAATATAGTATTGTCTCTACTATATACCTCAATACCCAAAAAATAATGCAACTGACCCCCAAATCTTTTAAAGAAAAAGCTTGATCTAGACTATCAACAACTCCTTGAATTTCAACTTCATCATCACCTGTTATAATAATGTCATCTACATATAGAGAACTAGTAGAGAATCTTTTAACAAACAAAGAGGCATCAGAATTAGACAAAATGAACCCAACTGACTGAAGATAATTCCTCAATTTCTCAAACCATGCTCGAGGTGCTTGTTTCAGGCCATATAAGGCTTTGTTCAATTTGCAAATCAAATTTTGACTCTTATGACCTTTCTCATAACCAGGGGGTTGAACCATGTAAACTTCTTCATGTAAGTTACCATTTAAAAAGGCATTATTAATGTCTACCTGCCTTAAAGTCCAACCCTTAGTGACAGCAAGAGACAAGATTGTTCTGTGGTAACAGGCTTGACAACTGGGCTAAAAACCTCATGGTAATCAATCTCAGTTTTTTGAAAGTATCCTTTGGCTACTAACCTAGCCTTATATCTGCTAATAGACCCATCAGCATTACGTTTAACCTTAAAAATCCATTTACAGTTAACAGCTCTTCGATTCGATGGCAAAGGGACAAGGGTCCATGTGTCATTTGCCAAGAGAGCATCATATTCTGCCTGAGCTGCAGCTCTCCAATTATCATCACTCAAAGCTTCCTGAATAGTTCTTGGTTCAGCAACACTATCAGTATTAAAACAAGAACATAGTTCTACTTGATAAATTTTAGGCTTTCGTATCCCATGCTTTGCACGAGTCATCATGGGATGAGTATTGACTATCCTGGAGAAAGAATCAACATCAGCTACACCACAAGGTCCTGAAGAAATTTGAGAAGAAACATTCTCTTCACCAAAAAGAATTTCTGAAGGAACAGGCACTTCATGAGCTGCAGAACCATTCTCTTCACCAAAAAGAATTTCTGAAGGAACAAATACTTCATGAGCTGCAGAATTAGAACAAACTCCCATAGCAGTTTCAACAAAGTCTTGTTCAGTAGCAACCTCCTCAGGTGCTACTTGACACCCAACACCTTCAACTCTACACATATTATCTCGTAGAACATCAGTAGACACCACTAGTCCAGCATCAGTATCTCCTGAAGCAACATTATCCAAACCACAATCTGCATCACCAAGAGAAACACCTCCAGCACCCAGAGGACTTTCTTGACCAAACCCCTGAGTAGGTGGAGAAGAAAGCTCCTCACCAGTAGCTGAAGAAACCTCAGCACACACAGGACCTGCTTGCTCAAAAACATCTAGATTACTAGTATTGGGCTCATCACCAGACTGAGTAGAGGAAGGCACATGAATGTTGTTCACAATGGTAGCAGTATCCTTACTAGAACCTGAATTTTCAGAACAAAACTCCTCCAGTTGAATAACTAAAGGAACAGAAGTTTGCACCCTAGAGACATCACTAAGACCAGAAGACATAGGGGAAGTTGAAAAAGGAAAAGATTCTTCATCAAAAATAACATGTCTTGAAATGTACACCCTACCATTTGCTGCAAGACATTTGTACCCTTTATGTTGAGTGTTGTAACCAAGAAAAGTGCACTTTTCTAACTTAAACTCTAATTTGTGCTGATTAAATGGTCTCACAAATGGAAAACAAGAACAACCAAAAACTTTCATGCTTGAATAATCATGTTTCTTTTTATACAAAAGTTCATAAGGTGGCTTTCCTTCTAAAACATCAGTAGGTAGCCTATTTATCAAGAAAACAGATGTAGTGAAAGCATGACTCCAATATTCTAGAGGCATAGAGGATTGAGCAAGAAGGGTCAAACCAGTTTCAATAATATGTCTATGTTTCCTCTCTACTTTTCCATTTTGTTCAGATGTCTTAGGGCAAGAAATCCTATGTGTAACCCCCTAGACCCGCCTATGCGTTTCACGGATCCTAGGAAGTCACATTAGGGTCACAAGAGCGACCCACAGTAAAATTTCAAATAAACATATGGTTAAACCTTTAAAATCATAAATCAAATATATGATTTAAAATACAATTTCAGAAATCGTTCAAAACGATAAAACAATCAAGATACCAGTTGCGGAAATAAGTTTCAGACTCATTTGTATAATACAAACACGACACACATGCCCCCTAGTTACACAGATACCATACTCCCTGACGAGCCGAAGAAACTCCCATACCGACGTTGATAGGTGCAACTTGTCTGATCTTTTATCCTAAGATGGTAAAAACAACATGAGCTTGGGAAAGCTCAGTAATACAAAACTACCAAAAGATGCTATAAGCTCAAGCAGACATATGGTAGGCATAACATTTTTATGATGTTCCAAGCAATACTTGTCTCCATTTATGTTTCGCTGATTTAGTGAAGCACTATTCTTGAGGACTACAAGGTTTGTTCTTTCTATGTTACTGAGTATTAAGAGAGAGCTTATTGTTCAGAGAGTCAACAGAGTGGCAGGTTGGAGAAGTTAAACCACGAAGCCTAGTGTGTTTTAATAAGTTGCAAAACAACATACATAAGTACTTAGCATCATATCATATGAGCACATAACAGATTAAATGCAAATGTTCAATGTTCAAACAGAAGTTTACAAGAACTACCCTCCAACCTTACACCAATGTGTAGTCCCCCAGAACTGTATACAGAAGGTCTTATCCTAGGCCTGAGGCGTAGGAGCCTACCTAAGGGAATGCCTTAGGTCCAGAAAGACTTACCCTAGGCCCGTGGGCGTAGGAGCTTAACAGAACAGCTGGATCAGGGCTGTGACAGACACTTCAATCATAACCCGAGAGTATACCCCAGACAGTAATCAGTGTTCAGATTCCAGATATGAATAAAATAATACATGTATCAGACATATTCTATTCAGAGTATCAGAAACAGAAGTTCATGTTTTTAACAGATAAATAGGCACACTATTGAGCAGAGCAGACACTTATTATTCATCATGCAAACAGATTGTACCATCATAGGTCAAACTAACAGATCATACTATTGAATTTATCGGATCATCAGACAATACCATCAACAGAACTCAGACAACAGTCAGATAACATTTTTATCATTTAGTGATCAGATATTTCTAGTTCAGATCAGACATGAGGTATACCTTTTTAACATATAACTATAAACAGACATTCATCACATTATAAACATGCTTTTCAATAGTCATGCATTACGATTACCAGTACAATCTATAATGTTCAGAGAATCATAACAGGACCCACGCATACATATATGTAAATAAATATATACATATAACAGAATGTAGCACACATGGAAACACACTAGGTGGGACAGATCATTTCTTAGAGATGTTTGGCATTTACGGAATGAGACATATTAAAACCTTGACAACTTGAACGGATTTCTGAAACGTGGCTCCTCTTAAAAAGGGGGTTCATACTAACGGTATAACCCAGATATTCAGAAGGTGATACTTCAAGATCTTAGAAAGTTCAGATATATTATGGGTACTTTAGTCCTTTAAGTATACAAGGGCAATATGGTCATTTTGACGTTCACAGACATTCTGGTAATTATACCAACATTGAAAACAATGGTTCACAGAACTCGGGTATCATATTTGCTCATTAGTTTTCTATCCAGATATGCAAGAATTTCTAATTTAAAGTCTTTTTAAGTTATCAGATATTTTCAGTGATAATCCGATTATTTAGGCTATCATTGCCTTTCAGTTATTTTGGCCTTATTAACAAATCCAGAATTTCATCAAATACATAGTTACTGATTAACTCAAGAGGGTATTTCGGTTATTTTAGACTGAGATAGATCTACCATTTCTTTCTGAATTACCATTTGGTACCTCCATCATTCACTTACTTAAATGAGATTAAGGAGTCCTAACACTTCGGCCCTTTACAGAAAATTCATTTATTTCAGAACTTGAGGTTTATCGTCATTCCAATTAATCAGACATTTCGGTGCTCGAGGGCATTACCATCTTTTCGGTCATTTCGATCATTCTTATCAAATTCACGTATTACTGTTAAAAGGGTCGACTTAGGATTTCAACAATATTTCCAGAAAATTCTTATTCATGTGTTATACAGAGATTGAGGGATTGTCCAAGTTTGTATCACACGTATTGCATAATGATGTCGAATGCAGATTTTAGGTCATTTCCTTTATCAGATGAGTAGTTTAGTCAAACTTATGCTTTAAGGGTATTTCCGTAATTTCATATCCAACATCTCGTACTCCACATTCTGAACATTGGTTCTTAGACATCATTGATAGAGTTTCAGATTTAACTGTATTATTTATTACTATTAGCACTTTCGATACTCCCGGTCTATTAATATTCTTATCTGAATTCTATTTATATTCTTATCTGAATACTTTGATCTTACTGATTCTGATACTTAATTTTCGTATCGAATTCGGCTTAAGCAGAGTTCACAGATACACTTCATCACAAACATGCATGCTTTAACCGGATATCAACATGTGCATAAAGCATACAAGGGGTAGTAATGTATTACCTTAGTTCCGAGGTATACCGGTTGACTCCTGATACTACATTCGATCGCATTCGAATCCGGACTGGATGTCCCATGACATTTCGAATACCGAGATACTTGCATACCTTCAAATACACAAATTAACATTTCAGTTCTTATCCAAAGAGCTCTTAACAAAATTAAACACTTTCGGGTTCAAGGTCAGATTCGGAGGCCTTCGGGTCAGAATTTTGCAAAACGGGTTTCAAAATCGGACTCAGGACGTCGAAAAACATAAAATGGGGCTTTTCGGAAAAAGTTGACTTTTTGGTCAAAGTCAACGGTCAACGCTGACGTCAGCAGGTCAACGCTGACGTCAGCAAGTCAAGGTCAACGGGGGACAGGTCAATACTGACGTCAGCGATCAACAGAAAGTCAACTGAGTCGACTCGGGCTAACTCGGACGAGTTGACTCGGCTGACTCGGACGAGTTGACTCGGCTGACTCTGACGAGTTGACTCGGCTGACTCGGACGAGTTGACTCGGGTTGACGGGTCGGACGGGTCGGGTCGGACGGGTCGGGTCGGACCAAGTTGACCGGTTCAATCGGTCCAACCGGTTCAGACCGGTTTGGACCCGGTTCACTCACCCAAAATACTCCGGTCGCCGGAATTGGTCGCCGGAGACACTTCTGGCACCGATTCTGCCGAAAAAAGAGAGTTCATTAACTCCATAATCTAACCCATACGAAATAAACACGAAATAGGCCGGAATTCTTACCGATAAAGACCCAAAAGGTCAAAACTTCGCCGGAAAAGACGAAGCTCCAACGAAGCCTCTCCCGGTGTCGGATGAGCAAACGGCCGGAGGGGTTTTGTCCGTTGTGGCACGAGGAATCCATTGGTGCTGGCGGCGCGACGAACGGTAGGCGGACGACGACAGAATCGCCGAAAAATAGAAGGTTGCGCTTAGGGTTTCTGTCGAGCTTTCGAACCATGCCTCGCGACGGACGGCGGCGCTAACGCGCGAGTGAGACGGTGGGCTAGGTGCGGGGTCCGTCGACGAGTGCAAAGGAGGTGGCGGTGCATGCCACGAACGGCCGGAGAAGGAGATCGGAGGGGTTCTGTTTGGGGTAGCTGAAGAGTTGGGGGGGGAAAGAGTTTTAGATCTAGAAAATTCTCTCCAAAGGGGATCTGACGTTTTAGATCCAAAACGTGCAATAATTCAGGCATGTGGGAAATTTGTTCAAACATATTAATTATTATTATTTTTTTTTCATAGCTGGAAAACATAAATCTCATATAATCTGATGGGGATTAAAAAATGAAGAATAGCTTAGCTCAGATGGTTAAAGCTCAGATTTGCTAAGCATAGGGTCATGGGTTCAAAACCCCATGGTAGCAATAACCTCTTTTTTTTTATTCTCATATTTTTACCAAATTTAGGGTGTTACACTATGTTGAATACCTTTAGTTAACAACCAATTCCTAAGACTTTGATATTCACCCCCACCATTTGTCTGTAAATTCTTAATTTGACAACCAAACTGAACCTATATAAGCTTATAAAAATTAACAAAGCAGTCCATTACTTCAGATTTCTTTTTCAGCAAATACAACCAAGTAAATCTGGAATGAACATCAATGAAAGACACATAAAATCAAAAACCAGCAGAAGAAACATGTGCAGGACCCCAAACATCCGAGACCACTAATTCAAAAGGTTTATCATATGTATTCAAAGAAGTAGGAAAGGGTAGCTTATGTGCTTTACACTGTAAACATGCAGAACATACAGTTTGCATTTTATTTGCATCAAAAGAAATGTTACAAGATTGAAGAACATTCTTAAGAACTCTAAGAGAAGGGTGGCCAAGACGATTATGCCACAAACTCATCATATTATTCAACTTTGTGACACTACAAGTCTCAAAAGAAACCTGATACAGAGAAGATGAAACAGATGCGGGCAGCAACTTATAAAGCCCTTCAGGTGTGAGGCTCCCCTCCAACAGAATAGCCTTGGTCTGAGCATCCTTCACACAACATCTATCAGGATAAAAGACAAAAAACACATTATTTTCCCTGGCTAACTGAGAAACAGATAACATGTTTTTCTTTATATCAGGAACATGCATAAGGTTTTGTAAAATAAGAGGTTTAGACTTAGTAGAAAGTAAGCCTTGACTAACATGTTGTATTGGAACCTTATTACCATTGCCCATATGTAGAGATTCACAAGAAGAATAAACCTTACCTGTCTAAAGAGCAGAAACATCATTTATGACATGATGAGATGCCCCCGAATCAGGATACCAAGCTATGTCCCTTGAAACAGGTTGTGCAGCAGCAGCAGTATGAAACCCAGCAGACATCACTGAAGAAGATTGAACATGAGCTGATGGGGAACCAGGATTAACAGAGACACCAGGCAGAGAACCTGGATGAGAGATAGGACCATAGGAACCTGTTGCAGGGAAACCAGTGTTAACAGAAGAAAAATTCTGTTGTAGACCTGATGAAAAACCACCAGGGGAGTAGGAAACACCAAAGGAGCTCCAGGATACACAACAAAATGCACTGGAGTTGATGGGACATAAGAAGGCTGAAAACCAGTTATTTGTGAAGACTAAGGCTGAAAACATGAATATAAGCCTGGGCTGAAGAGGGGACCCCTTTGTTTGGATAAGAAGAATTTGACACATAAGATTGCTGCCTCTGAGTATCACCAGACTGAGATCCAACATCAGAAGAGTCAGAAGACAAACCTTGATAACTAAGATCAAACCTATAATAGCATTTTTGAACAACATGCCCAACACGACCACAGAGTTGGCATTGAGGTCTATTATTGAAACGACCTCTGCCTCTTCCTCTATAACCATATCCACCATGCTGCACACGACTGAAATTAGAGTCATTAAAAGATTGATCCTGAACCACATCTGAGACATTTTGAACAGTATTACTGACTGCAATAGGAGAACTTTGCTGAACACCTTGTGAAGGAACCAGATTGCTTGTCCCTTGGGCAAGAAGAGATCCTTGCGAAGCCACTTGTTGGTGAGCCAAATTAACCTGCATAGAGCCTTGCTGACTAGACTGATGAGACACCAGATTAGCATGCATAGAAAGGTTTTTTGTGAAAAAATTCTTCTGACGAGCTTCACAATCCAACAACATGTCAGTGAGAGCCTCTAAAGAGAGATACTCACGAGATGCAATAGCAAGAACAGACTCAAACTCAACAGACAACCCTGCCAACACAACACTAACTTGTTCTCTTTCAGTGATAACACTGCCAGAAGCATTAAGAGTATCACAGAGTAATTTGACTTTGGCAAGAAATTCATTTACAGTCATACTACCTTTCTTCTGAGAATGCAAACTATGTCTCAAATAAGATATCTTAACACTAGATCGAGCACCAAACAACCTAGAGATAGCACTCCACACTACTCGTGAAGATGTAATACCAGTTAAATGAGGTAAAACATCAGAATGAACAGTGGACAAGAGCCAAGAAGTCAGCAATTTATCTTGTTGATTAAAAACATCATACTCAGGATTCTCAACAGATTGTCCCGTTGCACTAGTAACAAATCGACTAGGAGGAACCAGCTCATCAGAAATGTAATCTAGCAAACCATAACCATCTATTATCAAAAGGACTTGATACTTCCAAAGTATGTAAGTAGGCTCAGTCAACTTAACAGTGTCATGTTTGAGAAAGTGTTGAACAGGATTGACACGAAAAGTAACACGAGACTGATCACCAGCAAGAGGAGACGAAGACTGAGTGTTATTATTATTAGTAGGATCTGAAGTTCCATGTGTAAGTGTTGAATCTGGAGCCATTGATAAAGAATAGAAAGAAAACTCAATAGCCGATTGGAAGAAAAACCTTGATTGAGGTAAAAACACAAACAGATAGGGAGCAGAGAAACACCAAAAGACTAAGCAAAACTAAACCACACGAAGAGATCCGCCGAATGAGGCATTAACACAAACAGATGATAGGCATGACAAAGAGAAGGAAGAGATCTCAGAAAGAACAAGATTCAAGCTACCGCAACGTTCTCTAGAATCTTCAAAACAACAAATTCAGAGAAACTCAAACACAGATCTAAAGAAATATGAACACAGATCACTCATTTGTTCTCAACACAAAGATTCACGAACAAACATCCAGACGATCAAACCACATTTCTTAACAAACTAATGACCAGTGTTTGACGCAAGAACCGGGTAATCAGTCCAGAGAACATCCAGCACAACAACCAAAAAACAAGAAAGGAGATGAGAAAAAACTCACAACCACAGGTAGAAAAGCTGGAAGAAAGCACTCTGAACGAAGGACTTCTGAGTTCCGCGATCACGGTAGTTACGAATCAGAGGAAAGAAAACAGAAATGAAGCAGCGGACGAAAACTCCCAGGACTTGGCGAATGATACCATGTTAGGTAGAAAGAATAGGGAAAGAGAGTCAGTACTCTCTGCAGATTTTATTAATTTGACTGTAATATTCCAAAATAGGAACCAGCCCATTTATACAAATGTTTAAAGCTGTGCTGAGCTGGCCAAAGTGAACGGTAATCTAACAGAAACCTAACCGCCACTAACCAACTCTAACAGCCAGGTTACAAAGCTACAAACTAACTAGAAGTTACTCTAATATTCTAATAAGGAACACAGGCAGGTTTGGTTTATGTGTCATGTGCCTGTAATTCCATTATTGCTTGGATGACAATACATCAATTTATCTCCTACATTTACGCATTTTTTTAATTTAGTCATAATTTTAAAATTTTAGCAAATTTCATTCTGAACGTTCACACTTTTGTCAATTTAGTCATAATTTTAATTGAAAAATCAATCAAACACAATAATTCATTTCAATAATTATGTAAAATCTTAAATAGAGAATATTTTAATTTATATCACCATAATATTAATTATAAGATCTTTTTCATGCCAAAACTGAATAATGGTATTATTGAAAAATAAATAATGAATTTCAATATCCAAATGTCTAATATGAATTTTGAAAAAAAGAGAGGGAAATAACATAAATCCATTGTAATGGTGTCCCTGGTGTTCTGAGCTGCATTGTAATGATACCAACACATGTGGTTTCCATTATGGGTGTATATGGTGGATAGAAATTCCCAGTAATTTTTCGGTGCCTCTATTTATGCCTAACACTCAAAATTAGATTTATGGTTTAAGGTTAGAGTTTATGAAATTTAGGGTAGGGTGTATTTTTTAGAGTGCAGGGTTTAGGATTTAGAATTAAGGGTTAGGGCTTGAAATTTAATTTTTTAATATTTTTTAGTGTTGAGAAATAAGTAGAGAGACCGAAAAAGCAGAGAATTTTTATCCGTACATGGTTTGGTTCTGTTTAATTTGGTATGCTATTTTAGCAAATCACTGGTTTTTAGTTCGGTTAACTTCGATTTGTCTATATTAACTTTAGTTTTTAAAATTTTATATTTTACTTCGGCAAAATAACCTTATTTTATGACTTTTAAATATAAACCGGTAAAGTTTTAAAGTTTTTTCATAAGTTTTTATTAAAAAAATTCAAGTAAAAAATAACAATTAACAATGCATCTATACTATTTTAAGTATGAAATACTTATTTTTACATTATAAAAATAATTGAAATTAAGATATAAATTAAATAACAAATCAAATTCGGTCCAATTCGAATAACTACTGTTCGTAAACTTATAAACTATAAATTCTCTAAAATTTCGGTTCAGATCGGTTTTCAATTTTTTGGTTTGACATGCACAGCCTAGCTTCGACAATGCAGAGTTGAAATCCATAGCCGAACAGTTCACAGTGAACAGTTTGAAGACAACCATGTTTGTGTCAATGGCGTTGGTCCAAATTTCCTCTTCATCAGCAATTCGACCCCTAGAAAAGAACCCATCAGCTTGTGGTTTGGAGGAGTTTATGGCGGCGGCCGCGGCTGCGGGGCTGGTGGCTGAAGAGAGAGAGGTGTTAAAGAGGCCGACTAAACGACACATAGCAAGACCAGTCCTGATATTTTTAAGGTTCCGAGCAAATTGTAAAAATGAGACATTTATTTATGACTTACATTATTATTTCTTTCGCTTGTTATTTATGGTCTAAACCGAAATTTTTTATCTAATATTATAACTAAAATTTAAAATCGTTTTTACTATAACAATTTAAATAATAAAAATCAAGAAAATAGAACTTAAGCGGTCGACCGGTTTAGTCTGTCCCGTTACTTTGCTCATTTCTTTCTCCCAAGGATAATTTTTTTATCAAAAGTTAGGACTTGGGATTTCGAAGAGTATTCCACTATTTTTTTCTAGGATAAAGCAACATTTGTCCCCCTGGATTTAGTAATATTTCTTAAATTGGTCCATAAATTTTGTTTCTACAATAGTTCATGATCTTAACAACTTCTCTTATTTTTATCCCTTTGGATGATATAACACTAGTTATTTTTACAATTTCAGAGTTTCACATAATAGGTATATCAAAAGAAAACACTTGTTGAAATTTAACTGATGGTCATGCTTTCACACAAATTATATTTTATATAACTTTATGAAATTATATTTTTACTGATGTGATATTCTTTTAAGTCAATACATTTGTTTATATAGCATTGTTATGTAAGTTTGACATGTCATTTTAAGTTGTTTATCATTAGTCGACTAACAGTTTTCATCCTCAAAATGGTCATTTTAACCCAAAATAAAATGTTGGGGTTAAATTAATTAAAATAAATAAATAACAAAATAACTATTTAGTCAAATGTTATTGATATTTTTTAGGAAAAAAATACCAGGAACTCAGTTTTGTTTTCGTTATTATTTAAATTGGATTGAATTTAAAGTCTTAAAAAAAACAAATAAATGATTGGCTTGAATATGAACAATCAAACACACTCTCAAACATGAGGAGAAATTTGACGATTATACCAAAAAAAACATGTAAACTTAGAAAGCGTGAAAAGAAGAAACCAGAACATTCTCTTGACTATGTCTATCGTCTATAAAAATATAACAAACAAATCTCGTATGTTGGACTTGGTGACATCAGTACATAATTCCCACGAGTTTCATGGCAACGCCAACTATTCTTTCTATTATGGAGACTCATGCACTAGGCTATTATATAATTGAGGGTAGTTCTGCGGTACGGCAGGTTACGGTACGGCTACGGTGCGGTACCAACTGAAAATATAAAATATGGCACTGAAAATGTTATTTTTTTATAACATTTTCGGTTCTTACAAAAACTTAAAATCTTATCAGAAGTGATGAAAGTTTCGAAACTCGAATAGTAAAGTTCTGATACTTACCACAACTGAAAATATTATTTAAAAGTCTAACATTTTCAGTGTCACTTTTTACATTTTCAGTAGGTGCCGCATCGTAGTTGTACCGTAACCTACCGTATGTTAGACAAACCCCATAATTGAACATTTGTCACTAGTCTAGACTTCATGGACAGAATGCGACTGATGCAGATGAGAGGAATACAAGCAGGTTTGGTTTATGTTAGGATGGGCATTTTATCCGGACCCGACGGGTTCCGACCCGGCCCGACCGGGTCAAATTTTTTAATGAAAAAATTGTGTCCGGGTCGGGTTTTTGTTAAGGGTAGACTCGGGTCGGGTCGGGTTCGTGTTTAGGGTGAAAAATATCCGACCTGACCTGGGACTAATACTGTAATTTTCCCTTAAATTGTTTAGGGATATTTATAATAATACCCATCTTTATATATATATTTTATAATTAAGTCCTTAAAATTAAATTTTTATTTATAATTTAGTCCTTTAAATTATATATTTTTACAATTAAGTCCCTTAAAATTATTTTTTTTACAATTAGGTCCCTAAAATTAATTTATTTTATATAGGTCGGGTCGGGGTCGAATTTAGTATATTTATTTTTGGGTTGGGTCGGATTTTTTAAAGAATATTGTCGGGTCGGGTCGGGTGCGTGTTTAGGGTGTTTATTTTTAGGTCGGGTCCGGGTGGGCCAAAAACCCGACCCGTGCCCATCCCTAGTTTATGTGTCATGTCCTTCAATATTTACAAATTCTATCAGTTTAGTCATAATTTTAAAATTTTAACAAATTTAACCCTAAAGATCAGCATGTTTGTCAACTTAATCGTGATTTTGAAAGAGAATATATCAATTAAGCACAAATTTTCATGTCAACTTAATAATGATATTATTGAAATCCAAATGTTTAGAATCTTGAAAAGAAGCAAATAACATAAATTTTCAAGGAGTATTCTACTGTTTTTTTTCTAGGATAAAATAACATTTTGTCCCTGAATTTAGTAATATTTCTTAAATTGGTCCATGAATTTTGTTTCTACAATAGCTCATGATCTTAACAACTTCTCTTATGTTTATCTCTTTTGATGGCATAACACTCGTTTTTTTGACAATTTAGTACAAATCTTTTTTTCATTCTTCTCGTAATTCGATAGAAAAATACATATTATTTGTCTAAAGCAAATTATATGAAACAAGTTGTTGTTTCTTTCCATGTTGATTACACATTCTACAAGCTTCATATAATGAAGTAATTTCAATTAATCCATGGTAATTAATATAATAATAATAATAATGTATTGTAATAATTTTTTTATTAAAACAAACAAGTTTATTAAGAAACCAAAGACTTACAAAACTAGCTAGAAAGATACTAACTTTCTTGAGAAAATATGAAAGATACACCATGAAAATCTAGAGTCTAGTAGAGATTTTGTCACTTGATTGCTACCTTATTTTTACATCATATTTACAAATATGATCTAGAAAATCCTATCTCATAAAAAACAAGAAAACAAAATCTCTTTCTTAAGCAATGGAATCTTCACTTTTGGAAATCAAATCCCTCCTTCCTTTCAAGCTTCTCAAGCATAACTTCTACATTTAACAACAATAAAAACAGTTTGATTAATGAAATATTAAATTAATTGTTCAAAGTAATGGAACATATCTTCGTTTTATATAGACCCATTCTTTTTAATTTTCGTTCAGGACCCTGAAAATGTACGAGAAAGACGATGATTACCTTGGGGCATGCAACTAGGAGGGACTTCAAATAGAGAAACAGATAGTTGCTTATGAGCAACACCAATATCAAACAAGATTACCCCAGGAGAAGGATCATTGACAATGATACATTTGACCGGCAACCACAAAAACAACTCTTCCTGAGACAACCCTTCCAATCCTACGAGGCCGCCGTAACTAAGGTTAGCCGTTACCACACGATCAAAGTACATTCTTCCGTCGAACTCCGCCATGCACGAACTTTCTAAATGCACTTCAAGACGATCTTCACGGTCGAGTTGATAGGACTTAACATTGTCCGGGAAAATACCGGCAGGCAAGCCTCGGCTCCTGAGGAGATCTTGTAAGGTGGTGGTGGTTGTTAAAGGGAAAAGAAGGAAGAGAGCGGTTAGTATAAAAACGGGTGTGGGGATTTTCAAAGACATTGTGTTGGGAGGAGTTTGGGAAAGCTAAGGTTCTTGTTAGAGGGTTTTGAAAGTGATTTTAAGGTTACTAAGTGAATTCGATTATAGAATATGAAAAGGGGTGCATAATTTATAGTTATGCAGTAAACTAATTTACCTATATATTTGGAGGCTGATTAGGTTATGTGTTGCAGTGTGAAAATGAGTAAGTCAAGTTTAACAACTTTTCTTATTCCAAAATTATCTCAAATACTGCTACTATTTTCAGTAAATCATTGACTCAAAAAAATGGATGAAGTTTGATCTGGGATTGGTAAATATTAATTTAGATAGTGTTTTGGGGTGTGTTACCGGAACAAAAATCCTCCGTCCCTTTTGGTCCTTCTTTCTATGCCCAACACATAAAAAAATTTAAATTTTAAGTCATAACTTTAAGTTCTAAACTCTAAATACTAAATCTCTAAAACCTACAACATACCCCAAATTTTTTAAACTTTAACCTTAAACTCAATTTTTTAACATGAGACATAAATAAAAGTATAAAAAAAGCAGAATATTTTTATTCATGTTACGGTATCACCTTGATCTTTGGCTGGTAAATTATACTCAAAATATTGGAAGTTATTTGGTTCAGAGCTTTAGAGTGCTTCTGTTTATCTAGTTAAACTTGAAATAATCCGGCGAGACCTGTTTTTTTATTAAAGTTAGACATTAAAGAGACAATGTCAACAATCGAGATTGTTTGATTTTTTTCTCTCAGCAAAATGATTTTATTAATTAAGGTTAAATATATAGGCCATGTTTGGCAATTAGCGGATAATTGATAACGGATAGCGGATTACATTAGTTGATAACTGATAGCTGATTGTATTAGCAGATTTGACTAGCGAATTGTATTAGCTGATTTGACTAGCGAATTGTATTAGTTGATTGTATAAAAGTATTTGGTAAAATTAACTGATAGTTTGATAGTTGATAGTTGTTAGATTATTTAAACAAACAAAATGACATATAAAGACATGATTATATTCCATACTTGTTTGAATAGTTTATTAGTTATCAATATGTAACGCCCCGGGTTTAGGGGTCGGATGTTACTCGGGTAAATCGGGTTCGAGTCGTGGGCTCGTTTTAAAATTTAATTAAGCTTTGGTTTAAATTCAAAAGGTTTGATTTTCATTAATGGCAAACTTGTAATTTTTAAAACAAGGGAAAAGATGAGGAAAAAAAGGTGACTTTTACTATTCATCTTCTTCCTCCTCTTTCTAAAATCAAAAGTCACGACATTTAAAACCTCCCAAACCCTTGGTTACTATTCCATTCATTTTCTTCATCATTCCAAGTGTTTTCATCAAGGTAAGACCATTTTTGACTTGTCCTCTCAATCCCTAACACTTTGATGGTTTTAGTTTTTGTAAAATGTCATTGTAGATATTTTTTCAAGATTTCAAGTTTGAAGAAAAATATGAAACTTTAATGGCTTCTTGGGTTGTTTTTGATTTGTAGAGTTAAGTTTTGAACTTACCTTGCCCTAAGGTAAATTATATCTCAATTTGGTTGACTTTTACCAAAAATCACTAAATTGAGTTTTGGGGGTATTTTAAAAGTGTCAAAACTTGAGTTTTTAGTGTGGTTTTATGTTGGAGAGTGGGGCTGATGTTATAACAATGTTAGGAGGATGTTTTGAAGGTGTTTGAAGGTGTTTTGGGTGTTGGAATTAGTAGTTTTCTGTTGGGTTATTAGGGAGTACGAAAATGGGGTTTATGGTATTGGCTTTGGTTTGAAATTGTAAGAATTTAGCTTGTGGTAGTAGCTTGTGGTTGTGGCAGTGTTTTGTGGTGATTCGGTTGAGTAATGTATTGCTTTTGTTTGGTTATAATCAAGGGAAACCATTGGAGAGGCTTTGGGCATGAATCCGAGAAATTTGGAGACTTGAGTTTGGTGTTTCGACTTCCGGTTGGGCTTCATCAGTGAGTGAAAATATTTGAACTTGAATTAATTTTCAAAAAGGGATTCTATGGGGGTTTGGGTGGAGCCTTGAGGGCTAACCTAAAACCCAAGTGTAAGTTCACTAAATATGCCTTGATTGTTAAGTGTTTATACATGAACAATTGTTGAGATATTGTGTGTGGTTTGTGGATTTTCTTTACTTCCGTTGATGTTGTTGTGTAGTCATTGTTGGTATCGAGCCTCACGTGATGGTTGTCGTAACTACGGTAATGAGTGGTTCCACCGGTAGTGACTAGTAGTAGAGTAAGATGATGTGTGGTCCCATCGAAAAACTACTAGTCGAACGGTGATGTGTGGTCCCACCGTATTTTGGTTGTGCATGTGCAAACCATGTAGTGTGTTGTTGTGTTACCTTCGTGCCTTCAAATGGTTTACTTATCATTTAAGAAATGTGTTTTGAAAACTGCATGATTGGTGAGTTTTAGAGCTTCGCTCACTAAGCTTCCGAGCTTACGTTCTCCTTTTTCCATCATGCATATCGCTAGAGTTACGGAAGGCAAGTGGGCAAGGGAGGAGCTTTTCAGAGTTCTCAAGTAGTTCATGTATGATTTAAGTCTTTATAATAATGCCTAGACGATGGAGGTTCTAGACTTGTATGGAGTTGGTGCCAAACCCCTTAGTTTGATTTTGTTGCTTAAATGCCTTGTGTTTGAAAGCTTAGGACCATATTCCATGAATGCTATGTGTGCTTGTTTAAGGGCATGTAGTTTTGATATGTAATGTATTTTGGTGAATGTTTGAATTCCTTGATGGATGGCTTTTTATATGTTGAGTGTTCGGACATGCTTGAAGTAGGGTGTATGCCACTAGAGTATGTTTATGCACGTTGTATCTTGATTCTTGACGTTTGAGGCATGTTGGGGACGTTTGGAGATGCTTAGAACTGATTTTAAAAACACACAGACTGTAGGCGTTTCGGAACGGGTAAGGGTGTTTCGGAACGGGTGTGGTTCCAGGGATACCTGTATCGGAACGACGTTTCGGTACGGTTTGACTATTGTAAACCTATGTTCCGATACGCGTACCGAAACGGTTTGGCTACTGTGAGGGCTTGTTTCGGAATGTCTAGGCGAAAAAGGACCCTGTACCGAAACGGGGTGGGCCGTATCGGTAAGGGTAGTCTGCTTTTAAACTGGGGCCCATGTATTGAAACGGGCAAGCCTGTTTCGAAACACGGTTCCGAAATTTGGGCTTTTGGCATCTTTGGAGGTCCTCAAGTGTTGGGCTTGGGTCCGGGTTGTTGTGTGCTTTCTTGTGAACCTTGTTTGTATTCGTTTATGTCTGGATTGGGCGCGTACGTAAGAAAACGGACTAATTTGAATACATGGTAAATTTATATCAACTTAAGTCTCGTCTGCTTAGTCTCACCTTGTTTATCCGTTGTCGTTTCACACATAGGATTTAATGATCCATCTAGACAAGATAATTGAAGAAATTTTCTAGGGTTGCTAACCGAGGCGGGGCCTTAACGGGTTTCACTTCGGTTTTTCCTGTGTGACCTGCTTGGACCGGTCAGTCGCCCAGACCGGGACGAGGGGGTTACACAATATTTTGTATCTAATTAATATTAATTAGATCTATAAAATTATTTTTAATATAACTTTTTTAAACATATTCAAATGATTTATATATTAATTTATTATTTATATAATCATTTTAACATAATATAATTTAATTATTAAATACACATATAAATATGTGATAATAAAAAGAAAAAAGTAAATAGATAAATAGGGTGAGAAAATATTTAACTTAGGTTATTTTGAGATTTTTTATAACTAGGAAGGGTAAAAAAGTCTTTACAACTCTAATATCAAACCTTTAATCTCAAAAAGCTCCTATTGTGAGCTTTTTCAAAATTAGCGGTTTCACCTCAACCCTCTCTTTAAATTCGCTATTCACCAAACAACAATATTAACGGATTTGACTGGTCAAATCTCTAATTATAGCTCAAATCTCTATTTTTTGCCCAAACCCCTCTTTATCAAACAGGGCCCTGATTTTATACTTAAATTGTGTACTCGTTAAAAACCTAATACTAAATGGAAGGAAAAAGTACAACACAATCAATTACGAGAGTTAAATCAAGCAAAACCAACAAGTCAAAATACATCATAAGCAAAGAATAAAACCAAGGCTCGACAAATAAGTTCATCCTTCCCTACTCATTTTGCCTCAATGAAAACACATCTGCTGCTGATCAAAGAATTTATCCGTCTGCAAAAGGCTTCATGCAATTAAACAATCCCAACACGAGATGAAACGAAACAATACACCAGTTTATCTCTATCAGCTTTTCATCATCTTTAATTGCCTTCTATCATAAAAAGCTCACATCATAACGTATAAAGCAAGGTACTAGAAGCTCCATGATTTATTTAGGCTAAAGCGTCAAATTTACACTCGAAGTTATTTAATTGCAATAATATTGTCCTTTAACTGACATTGACCGTTAAAGTGTTAATGTGATAGTCCATTGTGCTGACATGGCAGTACACGTGTAACGGTGACGTGACAAAGAGGTTGAATTGCTTTTTTAACCGGCTTCGAGGGTATTATTGTTTTGTTTGTTGGATTTAGGGGAATAATTGATTTTAATTGAAAGTTAGATAACTTATTTAATTTTTAACCTAAAAAATTAATGATTATTAAAAAATTTAAAATATTTAAATAATATATAAATATTTATAAAATATTAAAAATAAAAACACTATAATGAATTTAAAAAATTAAGTTAAAAACAAAAAATTAAAATATCAAAAAGTTATAAATATAAAAAAATCAAAATTTCAAAATATTTACAAAAACTATTGAAAAAGTCTTCGTCTGTTCTTGGTTATGCTAAGCCAACTAATATTCCTTAAACATATTTTCAATGGAATCGTCATTCCATTAGAGTGGTAATAAAACTTATCAATTATTAATGAGCATCAGTTTAATGTAGAAAAACGAAAGAAAATCTAATGAAATTGTTCAATTTTTAATACTTTATAAATACTTTTAAATTTTTATATTTTATCATTTTATAATTTCTAACGCATTTTAATTTTTATATTAGTTTTTATTTTTAATATTTTTTTTGAATATCTTATTTATTTTTATTAAGTTTATGATATTTTTAAAAAATTGAAGAATATTTTGATTTTTTTGTGTGTTCTCACTTTGCTTATTTTTAAAATTACCAGGACCCAAAGGATATTTGCACCAATTTGTTAATCGATTTTTCATATATTCTATTTGTAAAAGTTTAGCTCGAAAAAAACAAATTATTTATTCAATTTTATTCAAAAACTAAATAAACTAATTAAATTAATTTGAATTTTAAACAAATTATTTGTCTATTTTTAATATTTAAATTTTTTAATAATTTCTTGAATTATCGTTTTTTAGCTTAAATATTAAATAAATTATCGAACTTTCAATTAAAATCAATTATGCCCTGAACTCAGCAAAAAAATCAATTATACCCTCGAAGTCAGTTAAAAAAAGCAATTCAGCCCCTCTACCACATCATCATTACACGTGTACAGCCACATCAGCATCGTGAACCGCCACGTCAGCACAATAGACTGTCACGTCAGCACCGTTAACTGTCACATCAACACTTTAACGGTTAACGTCGGTCAAAGGACAAAAATGTTGCAATTGAATGACTTCGATGACGAAATTGTATGAAAAAATTAAAAACGATATTACTAAATTTGGGTTTACTAAGGGGAAATTTAACCCTTTAACCATTTATTTATCATGTTTGTATTTGTTTATTATTAATGGTTTGTTCTAGGATATTAAATCGATGTTATCGTGAGATTTCATAGTTCGTGTTTATCATACTAATAGGGAATGAAATATTACATGTGATTTTATGCTAAAATCGATGAGTCAATTCACGATTATATTCAAATTTTAAAAAGAAAATGATAAATTGTTATGTGATTTGAATTAAATACCTTTATTTTTACTTAAAAATCAACAAATATGTTCACAAATTAGGACATTTACCCCAATGCAATATTTAAGTTGGTAAGAATTCCGAGAATCAAATTCTATGCTTGCCATGTATTGAATTTCTTTGTTTAACACTTGGGTCAATCAAGTTCGGCCCATTAAGTTCTGCAAATGGATAATTATATTATGTACTAGCGGTGGATATATTTTATTTTCAAAAGCGCTTTAATTTTAAGGGTTAGAGATTCAATTTAGGATTTATAGTTTAGGGTTTAGGTTTATGTGCTTAGAATTTAGGAATTGTAGTTTGAATTTAGAGTTTAGAGTTAGAATTTAGGGGTTATAGGTAAAAACCTAAATCCCTAACATATTACCCCGAAACCTAGCCTCTAACATCTAATCTCTAAATCATAATCCTAAATTCTAACATAGACCTTAAATTCTAAACCCTTAAACTATAAATCCTAAATTAAATCTCTAACCTTTAAAATTAGGGCACTTGTGGAAACAAAATATGGCAATCGCTACTGCATCGTATATCTTCCCTTTCTAAATTCACATAATCTTTCAAAAAGAAATCTAAGTTTGTCGGGTTTACTTACTGAACCTGCTGCAATTAAAGACCATGTTCGCGTGCATTTCAGCAACATCTACAATGACAGTAATGCTCTTGAAGTTGAAAACATGTCTTTAGATTTCAAATCGATTTCCACCTCCCAATCGTATGCTCTTATTGATCGTTTCTCGGAGGATGAGGTATGGTCGGCACTAGCTTCAATGGAGAGTAACAAAGCCCCGGGGCCGGATGGGTTTAACATCGGCTTCTTTAAACGTTTCTGGTCTCTTCTGAAGCCAAGTATTATGGCATTTTTTGATGACTTTTACCATGAGAGGCCGTGGGAAATAGGGACCAATCATTCCTTCATAACGCTTATCCCCAAGGTTATCAACCCATCTTCACTTGATGAATATCGTCCTATAAGTCTAATTGGTGGGGTTTATAAAATTTTGTCTAAAGTCCTCGCAAGAAGGCTAAAATCAGTCATGGGAGTTATCATAGGCGAATCACAATTCGCCTTTATTCAAGGTAGGCAAATACTAGACTGCTCTCTAGTGGCGAACGAGGTTCTTGATTCGATGGCAAAATCCGGAAGACATGGGGTGGCTTTCAAGGTAGATTTTCAGAAAGCCTACGACATGGTTAGCTGGTCTTTCCTAATTCGTTGCTTAAAGGAATGCGGCTTTAGCAACCTTTGGTGCAATTGAATCTATAAATGTGTATCCACGGCAACTATTTCCATTCTGGTAAATGGCTCACCGACGGATTCCTTTTCTATTTCGCGTGGTCTTCGGCAAGGGTGCTCTCTTTCACCCCTCCTGTTCAATATTGTTGGCGAAGCTTTAAACTTAATGTTGAAGAAGGTCGTCTCTTCTGGTTTGTTTAACGGAGCGAACGTTGGAAAGGGAGAGTCGGAACTTGCTATCTCACATCTCCAATTTGCCGACGATCTCCTAATTTTCTGTGGAGGCGAAGAACGGCAAGTTTGTAATGTCAAGCGAGTTCTTCGCGTCTTTGAGTTAGCCGCCGGTTTAAAATTGAACCTCAAAAAGAGCAGATTATTTGGAGTTAACATTCCCACCTCTTTGCTTGAGGCATGGGCCACTAAAACCGGCTGCTCAATGGACAAACTTCCGACGACTTACTTGGGACTGCCTTTGGGGACTCGTAGGAACTCTATGACTTTGTGGGAACCGGTTCTCAATAATTTTTCGAAAAAGTTAGCCGGTTGGAAGGTTGGTTCTCTATCAATTGCTGGTAGATTGACTTTGATAAAATCCGTTCTATCAAGTTTACCAATTTATTTCTTATCGCTCTTCAAGATTCCGGTTATGGTTCTCAACAAATTAAATGGTTTGATGGCTAATTTCCTATGGGGTGCTTCTCGTGATAGTTCAAAAATCCATTGGGTTAATTGGAGGGTCATATGCACTAGCAAGAGTGTTGGGGGGCTTGGCGTGCTCAATCTAGAGGTTCTTAATAAATCTCTTTTGGGGAAATGGGCGTGGAGATATGGGAATGAACCGTCGGCTTTATGGAGACGAGTGATTTCGGCTCGTGTGCCAACCTCTAGTTCGAGTATTTTACCAGTTCATCTTCCTTCCTCCCACGCATCGTGGATATGGAGAGGAATTGCTAAAACTTTCTTTTCGGATGACGTTTTCGGCAATCTCATAAGAAGTAAGCTGGTATTACAGGTGGGGGATGGATCGAACATTCGCTTTTGGACTGACATGTGGTTAGGATCGTTCTCTCTTAAACATAAATTCCCCCGGATTTTCATTTTGGCAATGTGCAAAGATGGAACAATTAGTGACTTTGGCAGCAAGCATGAAGGCATTTGGGTTTGGTCTGTTGCTTTGCGTTGACCTCTTCGTGAATGGGAAGCTGAGCAGTGGACTCTTTTTATGCAAACTTTGAACAATTTTCGTTCATCATTCCTGGCAAAAGATTGGGTTAGCGTCCGGGGCACAAGCGATGGGGCTTATTCGGTTAAACAACTACGACATGAGTTGGAAGAAGGGGCTGATCAGGGGTTTCAATGGAACGACGTAGTCTGGTTAGGAGTCGCTCCACCCAAAGTGGAAGTATTTATCTGGCGAATTATTCGTGGTCGTGTTCCGGTTGCAAGCGAAGTGAGGAAGAGGGGAGTCCAGGGGATTTCCGATTCAAGATGCCCTTTATGCAAAGCTCATGAAGAAACAATCAGTCACTTATTCTTTACTTGCCATGGTGTATGGAAAATTTGGATGTTTATATGCAAGTACTTAGGCTGTCAAGTGGTTTGGCCTGCTCAAGCTGATTCGTTTCTCATCGCCTGGAAAGGTCTGATCGAGGGCGCTGGAATGCCTTGGTATTCTTCTTTTCCATTCGCTTTTTTATGGTCAATTTGGTTATTACGGAATGATATTATTTTTCAACAAAAGGCTATGGATTGGGATCAATTATTTTTCATAACTTGGATCCGATGGGCATCTTGGCTTATTGCCTCTCATAAAGATTGTACACTATCGGTCGACAATCTTCTTCTTAACCCGAATCTAGCTTCTCAATTGTTTGCCAAGAAAAATCGAAAAGTGGTTGCGGGTGGTTGGGTTCCCCCCCCCCTTGGGTTTCCTCAAATTCAACGTGGATGGAGCTTTCTCACTGCATTCCGGCCGCGGTGGCATCGGCGGTCTTCTCAGAGATCATGTAGGTAACGTCCTCCTTGAATTTTCATCTCCTACTAATTGCGGATCTCCGTTAATGACGGAATTAGCAGCAGTCAAGGAGGGGTTAAAGCTTTTTGTAGAATCGGAGTGGTTTGGGAAGTTCCAGCTTATACTTGAAACGGATTGCAGACGGATTGTGGAATGGTGTAATGGTTCTGTGGCCCCGCCTTCTTTCGCTTTTCACGTGGTTAGTGATATCGGTCTTCTTTTTCAACAATCCAAGGCTTCGTTGAAATGGACTCAAAGATGTTTCAATTGTAGGGCTGATTCATTGGCAAAAAGTGGAATTGGATAAGGTTCTCTAGCTTCTTTTTCTTCTATTTCTGGCTTTCGTTTCATAGTTGGTAGTAAGGGGCTGTTTATGTCGTTTTCATTTGAGTGTTATGAACACTATCTATATGTAAGTTATCGTTTATTATTAATAAATTTTAGTTGGGGTACTCTTTTCCCCTTTCACTAGGGAAGGGGTTTTTAATGAGGCCCATTAATCTTTCAAAAAAAATAAATCTAATGAACTTTTATATGAAAAAAATGCGATCAAGCGAGTCCCTAATTTAAGTCATTATTCAAATAGGTTTTTATATGAAAAATAGCAATAAAGTGAGTTTTTATTTTTAAAAAAAACACGGGAATGATTTTTTGCAACATTTAAGGTAATTTTCAAAGGTTTATTGGATGACAAATTTTTAAATAACAACTTTGATCCGTGGTTCGATTCAGACACTTGAATTTTGGGTATAATTAGATATATTTATTTTATATATAAGCCTTTTTATATAATTAGGGGATGGAGTAAGGTTCAAAACTGAAAAAAAAACATAGGCTTGAAATGTGTTTAATCATTATTATTAGTATCATTTTCAATTATAGTTTATGATTAAAAATGAACTATAATTTGTAGGTAGGGATGGGTATTTCACCCGATCGGATCATGTTTTTTGTTAAAAAAAAGTCGGGTTTGACTCAGGTAGGGTCGTCTTTTATTTAGGTCGGGTTTAGTGTAGGAAAAATTCGACTCTTTTCGACTCAAGACTAATAGTGTAATTTTCCCTTTATACATTTTACGAATATTTTGTAATGATGCCATATCTTTATGTTTTTTTATAATTAGATCCTTAAAATTGAATATTTTTTTACAATTGGATCCCTAATATTAATTTTTTTCAATTATGTCCCTAAAATTGCATTTATTTTATAATTCGGGGGTTGAGTTGGGGTATATAATTTTCGTGTCAGATTTTTTAAAGAATAAGATCGAGTCGATTTAGGTTAATTATCTTTGATCGGGAAAGAAGAATAAGTTGTGCAAGGTTTGAATTCGAGTGGACTTGAACAACACTAAACAACTTTTTTTTTGGAGTTAGAACTTCCTTTCTCTACTGACTAATTGTCTTTAAGTTGAATATGATCAGTTAATAGTACTTTGCTGTTACTTAATAGTCAATTATCCCCCCAATTTTCTTATCCAAGAATGACCAAGCGAATGTCTAAACCATGAATACTTAATTTGCAATTTGCATTTGATAAATACAGGGACGGAGGCAGGACTTTAGGTTAAGAACGAACTTATAAATTTTTAGGGGCTAACTTATAAAAATTTAGGGGGACGAAAATAGATTTTAAATAGAAAATAAATAGAAAAATTTTAAAAAATTTCTGATTCGTATAGAGATTTCAAATTTTTAAGTGAGCGACCGCCCATCGATCCATCCCTGGACAAATATCAGGACTAGTATTTTATATCTCTGCTTACCAAAGATTAGGTTCATTTACATCACAACAAACACACTGTTGAAACAAATCAAGAAAGGGGCCTAACTACTAGATACGTCAATGGTAACAATGTCAATAGGTCATAGTCCCACAAAGTGTAATTAATTATGTATAAATCATCTGACCAAATCTCACATTATATTAGCACTGTTCAACAAAACTCAGGTTGAATTGTAAATTGTTATAATGTTAATTTAAAATACAAAAACTAAATCTTAAATTTGAGTATCGTAGGACCAAAATCATAATTTGACCATGTTTCATGTACCTAATTTTACAGGGAGCAGTTTGACCTTCTCCTTTGTGAGTCATTTGGAAGTTTGTTTTTGGAGGAAAGCCATATGTTGACCCTTACGAGGATTAGCAGTTAAGTCAGGTAATGTTTGACTTATGCTGGTTTCCTAATCCTGTTTTGCTGGGGGGGGGGGGGGGGGGGGTTTCTTTGTTGCCTTTCTAAGACTTTGAGATGGTTAATTCGAATCGATGTATGTGTACACTTGATTTTGGTGGATGATTCTCCCTGTGGAGATTTTCTACATACACAAGGTCTTGAACTCGAGACGGATAAAAATCCTCTGCCCCTTTTCGGTGCTCTACTTATGCCCCAACACTAAAAAAACACTACAAAATTAAATTCCAAGCTCTAACCCTAAATTCTAAATCCTAAACTCTACACCCTATACCCTAAAAAATACACCCTATCATAAATACTCTAAACCCTAAATCTAATTTTGAGCATGGGAGCATAAATATGAGCACCGAAAAGGAACAGAAGATTTCCATCCACTCGAGACCTATTTAAAAGATACCAAATTACTTACTGCTTGGACCAAAGTTCGTTGGTTCCTGTTATGCTGTTTTTAATTGACTCTAATCCCACACAATCAAGATAGACAAAGTGTAGTAGAACTAGAGTGGAATTTGACTAGCTAGCAACTACGGTAATAATTAATTGAAAATGTGAACCACCCAATTCAGATGGGAAAAATTGAGGGAAATAAAGAAAGCGTGTGTCAAAAACTAAGCCTGGGCAATGGATTTCTTTGCCTAGTAATAATTATGACAATACAAGAAAGAATGGCATCGAATATGTTTAAGCACAAAACCTAAAACAAAAATTTAATTTAAGTTTATTGAATTTAGTTCGATTGATATAGTCGTTTATATGATATACATAAAGACATAAGATAATATGTTGGAAGGAATCCAAAGTTTCGTTCTTTTAGATTCACCACATGCTTGTATTGTTAATTGAGTACAAATTAAATTGACACTCGACTGTTACAGACTTAAGTGATGGCACTCAATTTGATTATTTGGAGTCATTTAAAAAATCTAAACTTATAACGACTTTAAAAATTCTAAATTTAAATGAGTTTAAAATTCTGTTTTTTTTTCATTCGTTGAGACTAGGGGTGTAAACGAGCCGAGTCGAGCTCGAGTAGTGCTAAGCTCGGCTCGGCTCGTTAAGATTTCGAGTCGAGTTCGAGCTTGAGTAATTTCTAACGAGCCTAAGAAATCTAAGCTCGACTCGGCTCGTTTAGAACTCGAGTCGAGTTCGAGCTTGATTCGAGCTCAATCGAGTTAAGTGTTGACCGATCTTTGATCGCATTGGACTCAAGTAACTCTTCATCTATCATGTCTCATTTAAAGTCCTATGAAGAAAAAACTTTGATACACATATTTTGTAAACTCAAGCTTGTTAATTTTAGGGTTTAGGGTGTTAGTTTAGGGTTTAGAGTTTTAGATTGTTGGGTTTAGAATTTATGATTTAGATTTTTAGGGTTTAATACTTATGTTTATGGTTTATATTTAGGGTTTTAAGTTTAAGATTTTAGATTTTAAACTATAAAAAATAAAAAAAAATTATTATATTATATTTTCGAGTAGCTCGTGAGCTTTTCGAGTCGGATATCCAGTAGCTCGGCTCGGCTCGGCTCGGCAAGAATTCGAGCCGAGTTCGAGTTCGAGTCGAGTTTTGACCGAGTGGAGCTCGAGTAGCTCGCGATCTATCTCGTCTCATTTACAACCCTAGTTGAGACCACTTAATGAGTTCGAATGAAAAATTAAGGGGAAAATGTACCTTGTATTACTCCTCAATTAGAGTCCATTGCATTTGAAAGACCTTGGATCAATTAGATTGAAATTGACACATATGCCAATTGTTTCTCTAAAGTGTAATGATGCTGTCAAGTTGTGGGCCTTTTCATACTAGAGAATGTCAAAAATTAAGCCCCTCCCCCCACCCCACTCAAATTAAAAAAAAAAAAAAAAACAAATAAAAGAAGTGGCTCTTGTTTCACTCCATGTCCTAAATTCAATATTTAAAACAATAAAAGATATTAATATATATTTTTTCATATGTGACATATATTTTTCATATTTTTTATATCAAAATATATATTATGAAAAATTGAAGGATTTAACTCGAACTTAAAAATAAATTCACTAATTATTAAAAATTTCGAGTTATTCGAATTTCTATTTTCCAACTCAAACTTTATTTGAAATTTTTTCGAGTTGAGTAAACGAATCAAGTTTTTTCACCTCAAGTCGAGTCAAAAAATTAATTTTTTCGAGTAGAATTTTTTTTTTCTCAGCAAAGAAAATTTTATTGGAATGAAAAAGCCATGTTGAGTGCCTCGTTAAAAACTTCCCTAGACCTAAATGGAAGAAAAGAGTACAACTCAACTAGGCAAAATTGGGGATACAACAGTAGATTTGTTCATAGCATTTGACTCACACCAATACAATACCTATAACAGATTAAGACACTCAAAACTGCAGTCAAATAAGCAAGAAGATTACCACCATGCTTTAAAAATATCAACTCGATTCATGCCATCTTTTGCAAGTTGGTCCGCTAGTTGATTTGATTCTCTTGGAGCATAAAGAAAAGATACCTGCACAATTTGACTTGATAGGTCATCTATTTCTTCGAAAATTTTCCACCAACGCCAAGGACGGGTTAGCCTATCCCCAATCCAATTTAAAACCACCTGAGAGTCTGATTCCACAACCAAGCTTGTTTTTCCAATCCAACCCGTTTCTATGAAGATTGTTAGGGCTATCTTGATTGCCATTAATTCAGAAAAATCAGCACTAACCGAAGCCGTTGGTCCAGAAAATAATCCTCTTATGTGGCCTTTGTCCGTTCTCATCACTCCGCCACACCCAGCTGCATTATCTTTAAAGGATCCATCTACATTAAACTTGGTTTCACCAGCCTTAGGAGGAATCCAACATTGGAGTGTTGTCGATGCAGTTGTACACTCCTTCGGGTTCTTCCACCATTCATCTGTTCTAATTTAACTATGTTTTTTTTATGAAGATAAACTTGATTTCGAGTAGAATTTTGTTCACCCATAACGACTACTACCGCCATATATTAATTTAACTATGTTTTTTTTATGAAGACTAAAGTGATTACAAGTAGTATCTGTTCTAAATATACTCTCAACCATTTGACAATGAACGCTCAATCACTCTACTGCAGCTGCTAGTGCTCGAACCCGTGACCTCTAAGAACAACAACCGTTCCCTCAATCACTAAGACAAGTTGGTTCGTACATTAATTTAACTATGTTAAAACACTAGCACGCGTGCTTTAATAATTTGTTAAGTGACTGACTAACCCCACAAATATCATCATTGTTTAGAACAATTTGACCACTATAATAATCCTATATATCATGTAAAAAACATACAGCCAAGGATTTACAATGAACTAGTGCATCGTTCAATAAGAACTTGAGGAACAAAATTCGTATGTTTTTTTTTTCTCTATACATATTTTTCACCAATAATTTAATATTCTTTTACTGTTTTATTGATTGTTTTTATTTTATTAAGGTAAACTACATCATGTATTACCAAACTATTGGAGATGACCTATTTTAACCACGAACCTTTAAATTGGTCCAAACTATGTCTTGGATGCTAGACCCAAACAATGTCGTTTTAATGCCGCTATTTTGATACTAAATTGTCCAAAATAACGTTGTTTTGTTGGAGGAAAATATGAAAAAATTATACAATTAATGAGATTTAAACTTGTAACCTTTAAAATCAAAGACAACATCTTAACCACTAAGCCAACTTAACATTTTTATTTTGTTTCTAACACATATAATATATATTCCAAACTGCAGTTGAGATTAATTCAATTTATTTTATTATATAAATAATATTGCTCTATATAAGTAATATAAACATATTAAAAATAATATTAATATACATATAATAATATATTAATATATATAACTAATAAATAAAATATTTATATTAAATAAAAAAATTATATTATCAATAATATTAAATATATAAATAAATAATATATTATTATAAAAAAACTAATTTTCAAAAAAATTATAAAATTTACAAAAAAAAAACCCCACAATCCACCAAAACATTAAACTCTAACCTATTAACCCTAAAGCATAAATCATAAACTCATTACCAGCCAAAATGGATAGATTTAGAGTTTTGGTGAATTTTTGTTTTTTTTATTTTGGAAATTTTGGATTTTTTAAAATTATTTTTCTATTTTTTATAATAATATATTATTTGTTTATATATTTTAATATTATTTGCTTATGAATAAAATTTTAGGGTTTAAGGTTTATAGTTTAAGGTTAAGGTTTATGAGTTTAGGTTTCAAGGTTTTATTGCATTTTGGGCTTTTTGAAAATTTTGAGATTTTAAAAATTAGTCTTTTAGTTTTTATAATAATATATTTATCTATTTATATATTTAATATTATTTATAATATAAAAATATTTATATTTTATTTTATTTTATTTATTATTTATATGCTAATATATTTATATTAGAAATAATATATTTATATAGAATAATATTATTTATTTGATAAATTGCAATTTGAAATATATATTATTTGTGATGAAATTCAAATAAAGATGTTAAGTTGGCTTAGCAATTAAGAGGTTACCTTTGATTCTAAAGCTTCTAGGTTCAAATCTCATTTAGTGCACAAATTTTCATATTTTATTCCAGTAAAACGACGTTGTTTAAGCAATTTAGTATCAATATAGCGGCACCAAAATGACGTCGTTTTGGTCTAGCATCTAAATCATCACGTCGTTAAGGAATTAACGGCGCGGTGGTATAAACGAGTCGAAAAATAAAATTTGATGACAAATTTAAACTAATTAAAATATTGGTGGTAAAACGGGTCACCCTAATAATTTGGTAATACCTAATATAATTTACCATTTTATTAATAATACATGTGACATCGAATCACTGATATTTGTTGTTATGGTGCGTCTTTCACCGACTTTGGGGTTAGACCAAATACTCCCAAAAAAGACACCGCCACGCGTTGAAATCACAAAAACATATGAACCCTTTTGATTTTTGGGTTTTGAAAATTTGGAACTCAACCCTCAAACAAACCCTTTTGTAGGTCAACCCACGGCCTTATCTCTCTTCTATTTGTTTATATTTATTTCTTGTTCATATTTATCAATGGTGTTTTGCTTTATTTGTAGGCCAACGTGATCCCTTTAGGGTTACTTTACCTAGTCCACAACTCCATCTCGATTAATATATATGTATATATTATACACACACATGATTCCATTTGTCCTTCATCCTTGTCATCTTTTACACCTCATGATTCCCTCATTCTTACATCACTCTATGTATAGTATATTTCTACGTATACATACGTGTATTAAGTTAACATGTGCACTTGAAATTTTTTGCATGGAGGATGATATTACTATCATGTTTCATGATGATATACATAACAATAACATCCATTGTGTATATGGGGTTGGCCTGAGTGGTAAGCAGCTTGGTATTGCTTAAGAAGATTTTAAGTTCGAGGCCTTGTGTAGGCAGAAAACCTCTATTAGAAGATTCACCCATCAAAATTAGGTGTGTGACATGGGTCGGTCCAGATTAATCAGGGCATAGATCTAAAAAACTGGGAGAGCAACAACAAAAATAACATCCATTGTTGGTGTCTTTAGTTTTTAATGAAAGTTTCCGAATTTCACTTTAAATGTAAATTGTGAGACCTAAATCTAAACCTCAATATGTCATGTATCATTAAGTCAATTAGACCTCATCAACTTCACTATAGTTTCTATAATTCCTGGTCAATTTCACTAAACTCAATCGGATTTTTTGAACATATTAATTGGTAAGAGAAGTCATAGAACATGACACGAGCAAGGGGTCCCCAAACAGCAAATGGGGCAGGTCACTTTGTAAGAACCAGAGAGAACATTCCTCTATAAGAAGAAGACAAGTGAGATAAATGCAAGGGATTTATGGGTATGAAACAGCTACCATGTAGTATCCATTTTGTATCAATGGAAAGTGACTTTCATACTCTATCTTAACCAGGAATCGATGGTTCGAGATTTACAACGTCATTATCGACTTATCTTACCTCTTCACACCCACTTCTTTCGAATGCCGTAAATAACAGTACACAAAACTCGAATTCTAATCTTGAGAGTCATAAACGGTAAACCTATGGTTTAAATGGAAGAGACATCGGCATTTAATTTGAAATTACATTAGGATACATCAAAGTCTATATTGTTTATTATTGAGATATAATATCAACTGAGATTAAAATGATAACCCTTGAACACTTAATTATTAAAATTATCAAATAATATCTAAAACAAATATTATTAATTGATGATTTACTTATTGTACCCATCAATTCTTATTATTTTTTATTCCTCGTCATAATGGTGTTAGAGGGTTAACGGATGAGTGATGAAAAAACCAATATATAAAGTTCAGTGAATAAATTGAATGTTTTAAAATTTTAGTGACCAAAATAAATCAGAGAATAAAGTTTAGTGATAATTTACATATTTTACCCTTACTATTAGATTTCATGGAATTAGATTTCATGGATCATACCTAACTTTTACTTAAGTCTTTAAAAGTCAACTATTTTCTTCAATTTTATTTGATCTAGGGTCTCATTAAACTTTTTCATAATCAATAAGTTAAAAATAAACAAGTTTTAACTCGGGTTCGTTATTTTAGGAGACTCGTGTTTGAGCAGTTTGTTTGCACGGTATATATGCATTATTAAATGATTAAGATTA
This sequence comes from Hibiscus trionum, assembly GCA_030270665.1. Classification (NCBI taxonomy): domain Eukaryota; kingdom Viridiplantae; phylum Streptophyta; class Magnoliopsida; order Malvales; family Malvaceae; genus Hibiscus; species Hibiscus trionum. The sequence continues at coordinate 1,459,677 of BSYR01000014.1, forward strand.
ATTAATATATACTACTGTGTAATTATATCAAAATATTCAAAATAAATAAATAAATTTATAATCCACATTACTTTTCGATCGAACAACCGAGAACAAAAGAAAAAAATTAAACAATTTTAGGCTTTATGGTTTAGGATTTAGAATTTAGGGTTATGACTTAGAATTTAATTTTTTAGTGTTGGACATAGAAATGGACAAAAGAGTAGAAAATTTTTGTTCACCGAGAACTAATGATCGAAACTTTAAACTATACAGACACATACTTCCTGAAATGGTTCGCGAATGTTTTTTTTATATAGTTTATGTCCATTTTATAGTTCATATTCTGAACTCGAGACTCCCCTCACAATAATATTATCTCTGAAGTTCGAACTCAATTTTTTTTACGCGTTATGTTGCCGAAAGAAAACCGTTCTTAGTCTAAAACATTCATATTCATACTCATTGATACATATTATTGGTTGCGACCGCCAAGTCCCAGTAGTCCATAAATTTCAGGTTTACGAAAGCATTGTTTTTTCACTATTATATTCAACCAAATCTCAACCGTCCAATTAAACAAACAATTCAAGTCAAAAACACTGACGTGGCTGTCAGATCAAGTTCAACAGTATCTTCATCATTCACCCTACACCAATAACATTTTTGATATATATATATAAAAGATAAGATCCGTTTACACAAAGTAAAGGATAAAAATTATCTGTCCTTTTTCGGTGCCCCTACTTATGCCCCGACACTAAAAATCACAATAAAATTAAATTTCAAGCCTTAACCCTAAATTCTAGATCCTAAACCCTACACCCTATACCCTAAAAATAGACCCTACCCTAAACTCCCTGAACCTTAACCATAACCCCTAATCTAAAACTCTAAACCCTACACCCTAAATCTAATTTTGAGTGTGGGGGCATAAGTAGGGGCACCGAAAACGGTAGAGGATTTCTATCCCAAAGTAAAACTCTTTAAGTTTTACACGTTTTTTAAATCGTTGGATGAGTGAAACGAATGAATGAGATTAACAGTAAATATGTGAAGATTATCACTTGAAAAAAAAAGTAAGGAGTTAATCTGAGACATCCATTCTCCCATCTAACGATCCAGAAAACGTGTAAAACTTAAAAAGAATTTTACATTGTGTAAATTAATCCTAACTATATATATAAAGTTATACTTCCAAACTTCTAAATAATTTAATTTAATTTTAAATTATTTTTAAATATTTCAATTTCATCCCTTTCAAATGTCAACCAACTTCTGGTAATTTCCATTACAATAATCCGTACACCACTTGAACCAAATTCCATATATATAAATTACACAATCTCTACCACACCTATAATCCCATTATATATAAACATCGTTCACTCTCAAGCAGAAAGCTCCCACCCAAGCCAAGAAACAAGACAATCCGACCATGGCAGAAGAATTCCATGCAGGGATTTGTGGAGAAACATGGTGGAATCCGACAAGAACCATGTTTACAGGGTGTAATTCTCCGCTCTATTCGACGGCGATTCCCGATATCGGAAGCTTCGGATGGGGCACCGATTCCGCCTTACAGGTGACGGGTTTCGGCCTTTCATCGCCCACAACATCGGACTGGAACCAGTCTTTCTTGTAAGTAATCAATCTAATGTCCAACAATGATGATAATGATTATATATAATATATATTTCTTGTCTTATCATCTTCTTTGCTTGCAGCCGGAGTACTAATGGGAGAACCGAGTGTTTTGATTCAATAGGTTCAGCCTCATATGACTGCCCATCAACGCTGTTACAAACTTTGCTCGAACCCGAACCACAACAACAATCACTTTTCAACGACCACTCAATCAATTACACGCCTTCCGCCGCCACTTACGGTGGTGCTCCTTCCATAAGGCCACCATTGACAAAGCAGCAGCAGCAGCAGCCTGCAGGTAGCTTGCAGTTCTCCAACAACACATCCTTCTGGCACGCCTCTTCGACTGCGACATCCGTAAACGTCGACGTTAAACCCGGCTTTTCCCCCTCGCCGCCGACGATGGTAAATTAATAAAATTTCACGAGACATATAATAAAAGCATACAATTCTTCTTGTCAATCTAGACTCGAAAACAACATGAATCGAACTATTTCGATTTGCAGACTAATACCGAAGAAGTTCGAAAAAACTCGAGCTCGGCGACGAAGAAAGGAAGCAGTAGTAGTCCTGAAGCTCCATTGAAAAGGCCAAGACTTGAAACTCCATCGCCATTACCAACTTTTAAGGTACTGTCCCTAATAAATTTGACTAACTTTAATGCTAGTGATAATTTATTCAAAGAAATAGACAATAATTTACTGCAATTTTTTACCACCAGGTTAGGAAAGAGAAGCTAGGGGACCGAATCACTGCACTCCAGCAATTGGTTTCACCTTTTGGAAAGGTAAATTTTTGGAATTTTCTTCTACAAGTGTACATAATTGAAAGCTTTATTTTTACATATATTCACCTTTGGGTTAATTTGTACGTTTTTACCTTCTTATTTTGCAGACTGATACTGCATCAGTTCTACATGAAGCCATTGAATACATCAAGTTCCTCCATGATCAAGTCAATGTATGTTCTGTCTATTTTTTTAGTCTCTAAACTATTTTTTAGTCAAAATAAGTACCTAAAATTTTGTAGCTGAGGACGAAGACAAGAGTAATAACTAGAGAATTCTAAATTTGGACTGAAATAATGTTATTTTTACGTGATTTCAGGTATTAAGTACTCCATATATGAAACAAGCAGCAGCTTCCATACAACAACAACAGGTATTAAAGAAAGAACAATTAGTTCTATTACAATTAATAATGAAAAAGATTTGTCTTATTTTGACCAAATTGTACTTTGGGGGGGTTTTACAGAATGTTAATAAGTTGAAAGACCAAGAAGGGCCAAAACCAGACCTAAGAAGCCGGGGGCTATGTTTAGTGCCGGTCTCGAGCACATTCCCAGTTGCCAATGAGACCCCAGTTGATTTTTGGACACCGACGTTCGGTGCCGGTCTCCGGACATAAATAGAGCTGCAAGAAAACAAAAGAGGATTAGCAATAGGAACAAGTGCTAAATTCAGCGGAAATCAACATTAGAAGCTGAAGTTAGCACAAGTGGGGGGGCTAAACGAGCCTCTTTTGTTCCTGTTGAGTACATGTATTTATCATCGGCAATAAATAAAGCGATTATAATTAGAATTCTGACGTTGCGAATAGGGAAAATTAGATTGAAAGTGTTGTTCTTATATTAGACTTCTGCAAAATTCGATCCGAATTAGTCGGTCAATAAATCAAATACCGGTGATTAAAAAATTAATTAATATTTAACTCCGTATAATTATTTTGTTTAATACAAATTTCTCTTTGTAATTATTATGTACTATGGCTCTACTCTACTGTTGATTAGCATAATATTTCGTCGGCTGTAATGTGGAATTTCATCGGCTTTGCCCCTGCGTCAATGGAGGCAATAGCAATGATACTGTTTCAAAGGCATTATTACCCTTTTCTTAAATTTCAATAAGCATATTATTTGAAAAAATCAGTGCACTCTCCATTATGGACTCCTTGGTTTTCCGTCCTAATTCGGCTTAAGATTGAGTGGTTTAGGGTAAATTTATGTGGTTGTTGAGCATGTGATGACGGTCTGGTGGTTAGAGCACACTTACCTGCTCTACTTTAACATGTCACTGTCTGGTTAAAGGAAAATTAAAAGGGAAAGATAGCATTGACATGAGTTGAACCCGTGACTTTTAAGTTTAAAACTTCAGCATTTGCCACCACACCAACTTAATCTTATTAATATAAATTGCACTATATATATATATAGGGATAAGATCTAGTTACACAGTGTAAAACTTAAAGAGTTTTACACGTTTTTTGGATTGTTAGATGAGTGAAACAGATAGATGAGATTAACAGTAGAATATGTGAAGATTATCACTTGGGAAAAAAAAGTAAGGAGTTAATCTCAGTCATCCATTTCACCCATCCAATAATTCCAAAAACGTGTAAAACTTAAAGAGTTTTACACCGTGTAAGTTGATCCTAATCCATATATATATATATATATAGGGATAGGATCCGTTTACACAGTGTAAAACTCTTTAAGTTTTACACGTTTTTTGAACCGTTGGATGAGTAAAACGAATGGATGAGATTAACACTAAATATGTGAAGATTATCACTTGGAAAAAAAAGAGTAAGGAGTTAATCTGAGCCATCTATTTCCCCATCTAACAATCCAGAAAACGTGTAAAACTACATTGTGTAAGTTGATCTTAACTCATATATATATCTTATAATACAGTAAATGTTAGAGGAATAAGTAAAAATAGTTCAAAGGAGACTCGAACCTGGGCCGCTTGTGATGTGTAAATTCACGCAAACAATTGAATCAATCCAAATCATTAAATTAAAAATGAAAATATTTTAAATATATTTAACGTATAGTTAAATCAAGATTTAAAATGAAAATAGATGTATGGTTTTTATATTTTTAAATCAAATTGAATATTTTTCACATTTATTTTAATAATTCCATATACATAATATTAAATCGAGTTATTTAGTTTAATTAATAATTTTAGTTTTTTATTAAATATCTTAATTTAATTTAAAAATATAAAAACTATAAATTTATTTAAACTACATGCGTGAAAAAGAAATTAAAATATTTAATAAAAAACTAAAATTATTAATTAAATTAAATAACTCGATTCAATATCATGTATATGAAATTATTAAAATAAATGTAAAAAATGGCGCGTAATCAGGAAAGGTCAACGACTTAGTAAAGTTAAATTCCCCATTGTGACAATTTGTAGACATAATTAGAACTATTAACGAAACAAATGCTTACTCGGGCTCATCACCTCTTCTACATCACTACAGAAATATCTAATTAGATAGATAAAATGACAGGAACATAATTAGGGGTGCTTAACGAGTTGAGCAGCTCGTGAGCTGCTCGAACCTGGCTCGGTCAAAACTCGGTAAACGCTCAACTCGGGTTGACTCGACTCGAACTCGATCTTGACTCGAAACCTTAACGAGTTGAGTCGAGCAAAGTCTAACTCAACTTGATAAGTTCATGAGCAGCTCGTTAATTTTTTAAAATATTTTTTAGTAATTACTTTAGTTTGATGTACTTGTGGATTGTTAGTTTTGTGGATTGTTATTTTAGTCTTAAAATGCTAGTTTGATGTATTTGTGGATTGTTAGTTTGGATTTAGACTTTGAAAGTGTTTTATACACTCTTTTGATTTTTTTTGTTAAATTTGTTAATTTATGTTAGTATTAAGCCTCATATAGTATTATTAAATTTTACTTTTAGTTGAAAATAAGGTAAAAAATTTTAGTGAGCTTAAAGAGCAATGAGTCGAGTTGAGCAACAAATTTTTTTTAATGAGCACGAGTCGAGCACAATTTTAACGAGCAATGAGTTGAGTCGAACAACAAAATTTTTTAACGAGCACGAGTCAAGCAGTGCCCAACTCGCGATCGGCTCACTCGATAAGCACACCTAAACATAATAAAATGGAATACCATAAAGGAGAAAGGGTCTTTTCTTCAATCTCCTTTGAATATAACCTTTGTACACCATTTACTAATAATTTTACCACTCTTTATATTCGATCCTAATTCCATCTCTGACCGAAAATGTAGGATGTTAAGGCCTTGTAGGCATCGTATTTTCCGTGTTTTTATCCGAATATTTGACAATATCGATAGCAAAAACTTGATTCCCAGCTCGAAAAGTTTAGAAACAGACACAGATTTACTGTCTGTGACAACAAATCCATCCCCAACCAAGCATATATTTTATTCCATGAAAACCAAGATCTCGAACAAGTAAAATGAAGAAGGTAAGGAAACAATCAAACAAACACATGTTTATAAAGCTGAATATAGTAATTCGATAAGTGAAATATCCTCAAGCTGTCCCCTTGAGCTTCTTTGCAATGCCTGCAAAATACTTCCCCTGGTGGAAAGCTTGTGCTAGCTCCAGCTCCGAGGGCTGTCTCGATCCATCCCCGGCATAAGTTCCGGCACCGTAAGGGCTTCCACCCTTCACTTGCTCCATCTCGAACATGCCGGCGCCAAAGGAGTATCCAATGGGTACAAAAAGCATACCATGGTGAACAAGTTGAGTGATTGCAGTTAAGCTGCAAAAAAAGAAAAAGAAAATCTCCCATTTAGAAATTATTTTGAAAATTAACTAATTTTGATGCTTTCTAAGTAGTCAAATGGTACAAATTTACTCACGGAGTAGTCTCTTGTCCACCTCCTTGGGAGCCAGTGCTGTAGAAAATCCCAGCCGGTTTCCCGGCAAGGGCTTGTGTTCTCCACAGACCACCGGTTGCGTCCATAAAAGCTTTGAACTGTGCAGACATCATACCGAATCTAGTAGGAAAGCCGAAAAGCACACCATCAGCCTCGGAGAGCTCGTCTGGTGTAATGATAGGGGCATCGGTCTTTGGTGGTGCATGCATTTTTCCAAGAACTTCCTCTTGTAGTGTTTCAGGGACCTGTCATGGTTCCCAATTGCCAATATTATGTTCAGCTAGACGGAATGGACGGAAACGGAACAAGTAACCGGACCGGATAAGACATAGTGAGAATAATAATCAAACCTGCCAAACTTTGGCTTCTACTCCCTCAACAGATTCAGCTCCTTTCTTAATCTCTTGTGCCAGTTTCTCAACATGTCCATACATGGAATAGTAACTGCAACAATAGCCATTTAGTAAACGATGCGTTAGATCGAACGGTTTCAAGTTCGAATCTTATGAATCGAAAAAGAAAGAAAGAAAGTGGGTGATGGGGACACCCCATGTCTGTAAACAGTTCCTGCAACATCCATATCCTTTACCTATATATGCATAAACAATCTTGTTTCTAGAAGGGAAAAACAAAAGGTGACATTGAACAAATATTATATAAGCTTATCTGTAAGCATTAAAAGCCATGAAAATGAAAGCCACTTTGTGAACCTTACCATGATAATGAACCGGTGGGACCATGTTTTCTCATTACAATTTCAATGGTAGGTCATGTTTCACCATCACTTTACTTTGGTTTCTTGCTAAATAACAGCATTTCTTTTCTGGTTTTTCCCCCCTTGGATAATTTAACACAGCTTGCTCATATCAAGTAAAAATTATGCACTACACGCATTAAAATCAACAAACTACACCAAAAAATGAACAAAAGAAACCTTTTTTCCCTTCCCCTTTTGGTCAAATCTGAAATTTATGCTTAGTACAGGGACTAATGACAGAATTTGACCTAATCTTTTTCTACTGTTTTCTGCTCTGGTTCTTCCATGGCTGCCATAAACTAAAAGATGACATTTTTGGATCTTTCATGAACAATCATATAAGTAAATAGAGAATCAAAATCAAAAGTGAAAAATTTGACACCAATATATTTTCATAGATTTTAATATGAGAGAAGTCTGAAACTCCATTTTTCAGTATAAACTAAACCATTAATTCAAAAAACCAGACCCCAAATCTGGTGATTCATTGGGGGAACAAAACAAAGGACGAAACTTGGTGATATAATGGGTAAATGCAGAAGACAAAAAGTGCAAGAAAAACGAAAACAGAGCAAGATCAGAAACATAGCAACGGATTCAAAGCAGAGCAAAACCAAAGAAACAAGATAGAATTCTTACACGATGTAGACTTTGGCAACCATTTTGTCTCTTGGTTGGTCTGTTTTCTTTGACTTTTTTTTTTGGTTAATGGAAATGTTCTTGTTTTAAGCACAGAGGGAGTGGAGAACAGGTGAAGGAAGCTCCTTTATTTATAGTGACGTTTAAAGAATATAATTTTTTTATGTGAAGCACCACTCCTAGGAAAATTCAGTGGAAATTAGTTTTTATTTTTAATAGAGTGGAAATTAGTTCAAATAATATAATTTTTTAAAATTTTGTGGTTTTATGAAATTATTTTAGCTTAAATTATATACTTTTATTTGAATAAAATTATGTCAGTCGGGATTTTAAATATTAATATTTCGAATAGAACAAATTAAGTTAGTGGGTCGGTCAATTATGAACTTTTATAAAATTTGATCCGAATTAGTCAGTCAATCTATCGATGATTATACTAAAAAATCTTACAAATAAAGTATAAGGTTTAGGTTAGTATTTAGGTTTAAGACATGTCATAGTTATCAACGACAGTTAGTCCAAACGGTAAGCAGCTTGACATCGCTTAAGTAGGTCTCGAGTTCAAAGTTTATGTATGCAAAAAATTCTCACCTGAAAATTCATCCACTAAAGTCAAGTGTGTGACTCGGGAATCGAGTGGGCAACAAAAAAAAAACATGTCACAATTGTTAAACTTAATTTGTGAAATTAATTTTGTTTACTATCATTAACTATTTAATTTACATCAACGAATGAGGCCGTTCTATACATGTTATGATTCCTTTTTGTGGTTGTGCCGACATGCCAAGAACAAGTAGCGGAAGAATTTTTACTATATTCAAAGAGCACTCAAGGCAAAGTTATAGTTTTTCTGGATTTTTATTTCAAAAGATTTCTTCTGACAGTGTTGGGTCTGGTATTTTAACATTTTTCACACCTTTAGATTTTGTTGTTTTGTTCTGTATTGTATTTATCTTGTAAAATGTGTGATTCATTTATATTCCTTTCGTTGTTAATATAATCCAGATTAAAAAAAACTATTTTATTTATATCTAAATAAATACTTTATACTCAAATTCTAATTTCTACTCAAATAATCTCTTAATGTAAAATATTTTTTACAAACAATCTCTTAAATCATCCAAATATTTTTTTTAATGAAGAAAACCCAAACAGTTAGTACTAATTATATTAATTAAAAAACAGCAACGTATGACTTATTCCACATTAATTATTTTAAATTCAAATTCATGTATCACATAAATTGATTAATCATTTTTTCAATTTATCAGCAATTACAATTTTTTTACAATATTTTTTTTATCTGGTTGATATACAAAGAGCAAATTCGCCTAATTTTTTTTACAATAATTAAATGAATAAAGAGGGGAAATAAAGAAAGCATTGTCATAAACTACAAAGATATAAATACAATTATGATATATTTCTATATAGAATATATTGTAACATTTATTTATGTCAATAACAATGAAACTTGTATTATTTTATAAACAATATGTAATTTTTTTATCTTTACAGTTAAGATTCATTGTTTGTAGACATAAATATTGGAGCTGATGCACCAGATTCAGATCTAATTTATTGGTCAACATCATTAAACTTATATATATATATATAATAGTTTATAATATAGTATATAAAATACATATTTGATTCTACAAATCATAGCCAATTGCTTGCAACCTTAACTTTGTTGAACTTGAATCAAGGATGGGAAAATGGCTAAAATGACTAATCTTTGACTTTTAATCGTGTGAAGTGCTTTTCCCACCCTTTTAAGGGTTGAAATACAATCTCGAAAATAAAACTTCACAAAGATATTTCGGACACATAATATCAATTATTAAAAGTTCTGATCGATTGTTCAACAGACGATATTTTACAGACTTTTCTTGATAGAAGATTTCGTTTTACTAAAATCTCGATAATAAATCATTTATCACTCCATCTGTTATTTTATCCACGAACGTGTTCATTTACTTAGTCATAGCCACCCTTTTGTATAATGTAGGATATGAATACCATATTAAGTCTTGGTTTCTAATTTAAAATTGTCAAAACCAAACCATCAATATGTATGAGTATGACAGAATCACGTGGCGATTTTTTTTTATAAATATTTCAATTTCATCAAGCAAGAAGATTAAAGTTTATAATTTCGAAAGATAATCTTAAGATTGTATTCTTTGCCCTAATACGTGAGTGCTGCTGTCATGATGGTGCCAGCCGGCTGCTTATGCTCTACGTACATATGTGTGTGTGTATATATATTCCTTTTGTAATTCTTTTTTTGGCTGCTAAACTTGTGGCATTAAATTAATTCGACATATCGGGGATGAAAATCGTCTGCCCCTTATTATATCTTTTTATGTCACACTTTAAAATAATGGGTTTAGGGTTTAAGGTTAAGGGTCGTGGTTAGGGTTTAGAAAATTAGGAGTATGGTGTATTTTTAGGGTTTATGATATGGAAATTAGGGTTAGGGTTTAGAATTTAACTTTTAAGTAATTTTTAGTGAGGGGCATGATTAGGGGTAGAAGATTTTTACCCTTAGAGGGATTTAAACTTGACATCTAGCACGAACCAACTTGACTCAGTGGTTAAGGGAACGGTTGTTGTTCCTAGAGGTCACGGGTTCGAGCACCAGCAGCTGCAGCAGGGTGATTGAGCGTTCATTGTCAAATGATTGAGAGTATATTTAGAACAGATACTACTTGTAATCACTCTAGCTTTCATCAAAAAAAAAAAAACTTGACATCTATGACCTTTATCTAGAGGGATTTGTGACTATTTTTTTAATAATATTATTTTTAAAATTTGAATCTGTGTCTTCTCCTTAGAAGTACAATATAGTTTGTCAATACACCCGATATTTATTAACATTTAACCTATATTTTCAATACCAACTCTCCTGATGCCTTAACGATGATGTTCATTTTAGGAGGTTCGGGTTCAAATCACTTTATTTATAAGGTGTGCGTGCATTGTCAAATGGTTAATAATATGTACGGACAGATCCATTAAAAAAAAACTCCCCTCACGCCTTCAATTTCCATACCATTTAATCATTTGTATACGCCTAATACCCAATTATTACAATATCCCCTAATTATAAGCATTATTATTGTTGTTGTTTGATTGTCCTTCATCTTCTACATTGCTCTACTTCGCATACACTCTTTGTTCCATTTTGTTTGACTGAGATTCATCATTGCATTTCACTTGTTTTGCACTTCTTTTGATAAAAATGTCTTATGAGACAACCGGTTTGAAATCTAAACGGTTTAAGGTGATGGTTAGATTTATAAAAGTCATTATTAATACATTTGAGGGTTCAATTAGAACATTTTGAAGTTTTAAGACCAATTTAAAACTCGAATCATAGTTTGAGGATGTTGGTTGCAGTTAGCACAAAAAGAAAAACCCATATTTAAATAGAGAATCTTTCAGAAGAAAAATTGAAATCAAACAACCATAAAAAGTTAATTAGTGTAATCCATATATTCTGGCAGTGGTTATACCTAATTTTTCTTCAGTAAAATGCCATTAATTTATAATAAAAAAATCTTTTTTAATGGCCTAAAGGTGATTACATTGTAGTATATATTCATACATATTCTTAACCCTTTGATAATGCGCATACACCTTATAGACAAATTAATTTAAACTCGTATTACTTAAAATGAACATCATCCGCTTTTCTACTGGGACACTTGTTGGGTTCATTAATTCATAAAGAATTGGGCATCGACTCATATGGTATGTGATATAGCTTCTAAGCTTGAAACACCTTGTGTTAACCTATCATAGACTTACCCAAGAAGAGAAGCTTTCTTATAAAAACATTTACTACCTAATTAATAATTAATTAATCTAGTAAAATAAGTCATCAAATTTCTTAAATGAGATCAGAATTATCGATATTTAAAAAAATTGAGTTGAAATAATTATCCCCGTAATAATTCTCTACCGCAGCCGATCCGGAATAATAAACCAATAGATAGAATCATATTTTTGAGGACCAAGACACTTGCCTGCCCCTTTGACGCAACTCTTTCCCACAAATTTAAACTTTTATTCTCAATCACAAATGAGCACATTCTACAAAACAAATATCAATAATCATGTGTTTTATGTTTTAAGTTCGAATTTATAGGGGTTACACCTGAGGATAATAAAAACTTAGAGGACATGTGGATACCAAAAATAAGATTTCAACTTATGCTCTCACATTATATCTCAGCTACTTGGATAACCTTCTACTCCATAATCATGGCAATAAGATGTACAACATTACCTTTTTCTCAAAAGACATGCCTAATAGGATGTACAACGTTACTGCTTTTATATGTCATGACCTTTTTTCTTTCCGATGTGAGATTAATATTTCCGCATCTTCTCAAGCATGAAACTATCCCACGGTCAAAAGAGATGATGTTGAAGTCCACCACCTTTTGTTGAGCTGATGTACCCCAAATCCTATCATCAACGTTTATGGATGATTAAAAACATTAGCTGCCCCTAACCCACTTTGTCTTTTGCCTATTTTTTACTATTTCCTTTGCACTACTCACCTTTCTCTTCTATTCCACGGCCATATTAGTTTTCAATTCCCACATGTTCATAATTAGGTTTGTAAGCATTAGATTTTGACTTAAATCTTAATTGCTGGTACTAAAATTAGATTATGATATAATTCTATTAGTTGAAGATTACTTTTTTTTATTAAGTAGAGATGTCGGCCGAAGATCTAAGATTTGAATGATTCGATCGAATATGTAAAAAATACACATAGGCCTCTATAAACACAAGCCAATGGCCTGTTAGGCCCAAAAGACCAACCAAATGACAAGGGAATCAACAAAGATGAAATTGCACTTTGGAGGCCTAAAATCCCGATTCAACGGTATTTTTAGCCTCAAACGCCGTGCCCACATGTTTGGATTTAAAAATTTAAAATCAATTCTGGACTCCAAACGTGATTCTGGGAGAAGCAAAGTAGAAATAGCTTTTGTGTTTCGTCGTAATTTTTACACTATATTTTTATACAATCGTAATTTTTAAAAAAAAAAACTCTCAAACATAAATCAGATTACTTTAAAATCAATTTTACACAAAATCAATTCTATAAAATCACGTTGATCCAAAATCAATTCTACTACCGCAAAACTAAACACACAAACTTGGGCAGATGATAAACAAAAGTAACCCTAGTGCTGTCTTTACACTAGGCAAACCTCTCTTTGTTGCATGATTTGGTTTGTGCTCTCACTTGATCTATGTCGCCATCAAACATTATAAAGTAAAAAAAGAAAAATGTAATTCTTGTTGGATTGGACCGACAAAGACCACTTTTCTTTTTTTATAATTATAGAATGATTCAACTAAGGCCCCTTCCGCACAGCTTTTCCAACAAGCTTTTGCTTGCCGGCCAGAGAAGCTGTGTCGAACGATCAAGGAGAGAAACGGATGTTGTCCCTCAAACCGTCGTTTGAAAAGCTGTGCCGAACGTAGCCTAAATGTATAGTAAAAATAAAATATGAAAGGCAGAAAGTAAAAGCACAGGCTTCTTTCACCAGACAATTGCATTTTGGTCAATTGATTGCCTTCCTTTTTTTTACAAAATTACTTTTAAAACGCATGCTTCCTTCCACATAATTTACTTCAACAAATTCTCCATTATTTTCAGACATACCATGCTTTGTTCAGACATACACAACCAATGTAAGATTCATGACTCATCCTCGTGCGGATATCGAGCTGCTCGAACAAATCAGCTTCTCATATAGCCATGACAACAATAGGATATGGCTAATCCAAAAAAAGTACTAGTTATGCACAAACAATAGTTGTTTTGCTCACTAAGCATTCCTAGTTTGTACTTACAATAACTATTATGGGCATGGCATGATTCATTCTATTTATATCTCTAAAGTCTAAATCAAGGTAGGATTTGCTTTTCTTCTCATGCTTAACCAAAAAAAAAGTGAAAAGGGTGCAATTTTGGCTACATTACAATATTCACAATCCAAGTGATCCTTGGAGAAAAATTACCACACCGAAAGGCCAAATGTCGTATTCGAAACGGAACACTTAGGCATGAATATTTGTTAATCAACATTTAGAACCTATAAATAGTTAAGCAATCACAACATCAGAAATTAGCAAACAAGTGAAAGAATGTGTAAAATCTCATTCAAATGGTTGCAACATGCAAATTAGCAAACAAACACTATGGTATTGGACTATTGGTAGCTTATCAAAGTATACAATTGCTAAAGTTCAATGCTTTAGTATTTTCCAATTCTTTTTAACAAGTTTACGAACTGAAATGCGATCGAAGACATTGCAGGGGCTGGCATGCTTCAATCAAAACAAGAAAATTTTCTAAATCAATACACAAGTATGATTGAAGCACCAAAAATTTTGAGCTTTTTTTTTTCTTTTTTCACTACAACATCTAACAAGGGAGGACCAACAAGCCCTCCCTTTCACCATGTCTTGCATTTATTTCAGATATACATGGATACCAAAATCTAATCTGTTCCTTTTTCCTATTGTACAATCAAACTATGAACTGAACAACAACTCACCTCCATTTCCAAGTTCCAACATTGAAAGCTTTTTTTCCGATTCATACGATAGCAAGATTGTCTCTCAGAGTCTGAACCAAGCTCGATGTGTATCGCCTTATCTTCTCGTTTTCTTCTTCCATTAACCCCATACAAATCTCCAAAACTCCTTCGTTCATCGCTTCGAAACAAAGCCTTTTGCAACAATTACACAAACAATTCAATGTAAACAATCCATATTGAACTCCCCTTGAGCTCCCATTCCTTAAAACATGAACCAAAACCTTGACACACCCATTAACCTTCATCATCTCCTCTTTCCCTTCTTTACATTTCACCAATAATCCCAACACTTCAATCGGCCTTTCCAAGCCGGAATCCAATAATCCGATCAGTATCGGCACCGCCCCGCAATCTATAGCTCTCCTTCTGTTATCAGCAAATGAGCAAATTGCATACAGAGCAGTTGCTGCCTCCTTCTTTTCCCTTCCTTTCCCTGAAATCAGAAGCCAAACCAATGCCTGAATCGCATCAGGGTACGCCCCTATCGTCGCTTTATTGACTTCCACGACGGCCAAGCTGGTTATAATCGTTGCAGCTATGGCTCTGCAATCGGGTGACCCGAGACGTAAGACCATGACGACCCGGTTAATCGCGCCTTCCGCGACTAAACCCACTTTGTTATCATCGTCTAGGCTGAGATTAAGGAGTAAAGATAGCGCCTTTTCTTGTAAATCCGAGTCATCCGAGTCGACGCACTTGAGAACCGCGGGGGCCGCTCCCCACTCGGTTAGTTTACGGCGAAGTGCCGAGTCATGTTTGGTGAGTCTAACAAGCTGGGCGAGCGAGTTGAGCTTGGTTTCGAGAGGGGACGACGGAGAGGTCAGAGCAGAGATGAGGGTTTGGGGTTGAGGGTAAGGCTGTGACTTTGAAGGCGCGACGAGGGTATAGTTGGAAATTAAGGAGCGGAGGGCGTGGTTCGGGATAAGACAAGGGTGTTCAGGCAAGGGTAGTTTGGTAATCGGACAAGTCCGGTGACCGGCGTCCAGCCACCGTTGGATTGATGCTCGGTCGAAGGTGTGACCTGATGGAAGGATAACCGGGTCGGACATTATCTCGAGAGATATTGGGCACTTGAAATCGTCAGGGAGCTGAGTTGCCATCTCGTTTCCAACTCGAATAAAAAACTCAGCTTTCCTTCTCAGAGCTTTGGGGGAAAATGGAGGGTTTATGAGGTTTTTGGAAGCTGTGGAGAGAGAAAGGGAGGAACTTTGTTTTCGCAAATTGAGCAGATAGAGAGAGATGAATTTTAGTGGAGAAGAAGGTAAGTTTGTGAGCAATGAAATGACTATAGTACCCTTCACAATTGGGAATAGAATTTTGGGTAAACTAACCCAATGACCATCATACTATGATAAATGTATTAAAATTGCCACATTAAAAAAAATCGACTCAATTGACCACCCAAACTATTGAAATTGGATCAATGTGACCACCAGCCGTTAATGGGCTAACGGAAAGTGACGTGACAGTTAAAAAATTAAAGGTATAATTATACATTTGGTTTTTATTATTTACACATTCTTTCAATTTAGTCCTAATTTTAAACTAATAAAATAAATTAATTAGGTGGTGACACGTGTCAACACCTTATTAGAGGAATTTAATTAAATTATTTTCCTCCTCCAATCAGGTGGTGACACGTGTCACCACCTATTTAGAGGAGAAAAACAAATTTCAGCATACATGCTGCTAAGAGGATTCAAACTCGGGCATTGTAGAAGCAAAGGCAGTGGGTTAGCCACTGCACTAAGAATAATATTGTGCTATGAAACACCAACTGGTCACTTTCTGTTAGTTTACCCTAGAATTTTTTATCAAATGAGAAATTCATTATACTAAAAAATTAAATACAAGAAAAATGATGTTATTTAAACTTTAGTTCGAGCAGTTTGTCTGCAAGCTATTTATACTTTATCAAAGAATTTAAGAAAAATGAACAGAGATGTCTCTGAAAATAAACCTTCGATTATGATCTCAGTTCAGATGATTGTTTCTCATCTAGGGCTGAGCATAAACTATTGTAATTAGGAGTGAGCAAAACTTGACTCGACTCGAAAAAATCGAATAACTTGATTCGACTTGAGACGAAAATACTCGACTCGTCTTGACTCGACTCGACTCGAAAAAGTTTCAAATAAAGTTTGAGTTGTAAAATGAAAATTTGAATAACTCAAATAACTCAAAATTTCTAGTAATTAGTGGATTTATTTTTAAGTTCGAGACGAGTCCCTCAATTTTTTATTGATATATGCACATCGATATAAAAAATATTGCCACGTATTAAAAAATATGAATATATATATATGCATATCTTATATGATTAGAGAAATTAAACCACCAAATGATAAAATTAGACTCGTCAACTCGAAAACTCGACTCGACTCGAATTTCTTCAACTCGAATCAAATTGAAAAATTTTCGAATGAAAGTTCAAATGATAAAATTAAACTCGTCAACTCGAATAATTCAAAATTTTTTGACTCGACTCGATCGAACGCTCACCCCTAATTGTAATCATCCAAATCAAATAAGTTGAATTTAATCTGTTATGGTGATATGATTTCAATTAAAACGATTGAGTCAATTAATTATCGGTCATTAAAATTCATAATTCAATCGATATTAAATTAATTCAATTAGATTGAGTATACCTAAATCGATAGATTATTCGGTTAATATTAAAAATTTATCTTCTTTTTCATTGCATCGGACGAATCAAGCTCGGATACCACACAGTGATTCAACTTGGTTAGTGAGAGTATCCATCGAAAATTTTCTGTATACACTAGGCTTCTAACCCGAGATATAATTAAGCAATAACATCCCTATTTATGCTTCATAATTTTTTTACATTAGGATATTATCTCTTTGTTTATTCTAATTTTGTTTTTGCAACCAAAAAAATCGTCAATCACATAATTTCATTAATGGCAAGGAAAAGCTATAGTTGTGGGGCCAAGGCACTTAAGGGGCAAAATGGGAAACAAATTTGCTGAGTCATACATTATAAAACCGTTGCCGGGGACAATTACCTTTTAAGGATAAAACGGATGGAAAAGGTAAAGAGATTAAATTGGCATTTAAAAGGAAAAAGCAACGGTTACCCAGTAACGGCTCCCTCCACGAACCCTCCGTTACGAATGGTTGTCATTTAAAGTCAACTGTCTAAAAGTCCAAATTTATGTGGCTTGTAAGAAAAATACATCACGTGACTTAAGTGCATTTTTATATTATTTTTTTAATAATACTTTTAAATTTCTCAACCTATTAGGTAAACCTCCTGATATAAACGACGATAATGCTCGTGGAATTTTGACTCGGTTTGTATAATTGTATTGTTTTTTTCAAAATTAAATCCTTAAATCTTAAAATTAAAACGCTTGTAAAAATCTATTAGGTAAACCTCTTAATATTATCAATTTGAACCTTATATATTACCTTTTAAAGTAAACTACATAAATAACCACCATACTATTGGTAAAGTCGAAATTTGACAACCTTACTTTTTTTAAGCAATTAAGCCACCAAACTATTTAATTGGTTGCAATGTGACCACCAGCCGTTAGAAATCAACGGAAGGAGTGACGTGGCAGTTAGTAAAATTGGTATAATTACACATTTGGTCCCCGCTATTTGTATATTTTATCAATTTGATCCTAATTTTAGTAAATAAAATAATTTGATTATTTAATTAGGCTGCGACACGTGTTGCCACATTATTGGAGCAAAATAAAAATTATATCAATAAAGTCGTCCAATAATGCGACGACACGTGTCGCCACCTAATTAAATAATTGAATTATTTTATTTATTAAAATTAGGACCAAATTGATAAAATGTACAAATAGAGGGGACTAAATGTGTAATTATATCAATTTTACTAATTGCCACATCACTCTTTCTGTTAGTTTTTAACGGCTGGTGGTCACATTGCAACAAATTAAATAATTTGGTGGTTTAATTGCTTAGAAAAAAATAAGGTGGTCAAATCGCGACTTTACCAATAATATGGTGGTCATTTATGTAGTTTACACTATTTTTAATTAGTTGCTTGAACATTGTCAAAAAAAAGTTGCTTGAAATGTGACCAAATCAACACGAAATGACATTTGTATTCATAAATTAAAGATTCATTTCAGACATTTTAGTTATTTTTTATATTAAAATAATTGATTTCCATTTAGAATGAACAAATATATTCGAATCATTTGACCCTCTTTTTATAACAGCTTTGGAAAGCAATGGAAAGAGAAATGTCTAATTTATTATTTTCGGTGGGTAAAATATTAATTGTTCAATTTCTCAGATAAATGACAGCCGTGTTGAAAAATATGAGATGTGGTTGTATTTTCAATCGACTATAATTACATAAATGAATGTCCCTTTCCTTTGGAAAAAAATTATTAGAGGGACTAAACTCATCAAGTCATTCACGGTTCATCTAATATTTTTTCTTTTACTTGCACGGTTTTGAAAATAGTCTCAAATTGGATTAATTTTAGTAAAATATGTAACATTTGAATATTTATTTGAAAAGTATGATTTAACCAATAACATAAAATTAAATTAATTTTGGCCGGTTGACCAAGCTGCTCATCTTTGTTCCCTCATATTCCTTTAGGTCATGAGTTTTACACTCACTAAGAGCACTTTCCTTCCTTCCCTAGAGTCCCCCTTCCCCACCCTTCTAGGTAGGATTAGGATTAGGATTAGATTTAAGATTTTTCAAAAAAAAAAAAACTTTAATTTGCAAGTGAGCAAACACATTTGGTCGGTTGGTCAAGTTATTCATCTTTGTTCCCTCATATTCTCTTAGGTCATGGGTTCTAGACCCTAGGATTAAGAATAAATTTAAGATTTGTCAAAAAAAAAATAATTTTCAAGTAAAAAATCTAAATACTTAAAAGTAAAAATTGGACTAAATTCCAAAGAATCCAAGAGTAAAAGGGTAAGAGGCAAAATTAAACATTATTATTATGTTTGATGACAATTGGAAAAGGAGAAGACGTAGTGAAGAATCTCCACCTCCATTTTTGCTTACTTTTTATATTGGAGGAAATTGTCAACAAGAGTGGCTCCCGTGTTTGTTTAAACTTTGAAACTTACTAGAAAAAATAATAATAATTAACAACCAGTTCGTCCAACAGAATAAAACATTATATTTTTAAGTAAAATTTATTATTTAAATTTTAATATTATAAATATAATAATTAAGTTGAGAAAATTAATTTTATACTAAAATTTTATAATACTTAATTCAAATTAATAAACTAATAAATTAAATAGAGATGATTATAAGAAAAGGGAGACAAAGAATGTGAGACCATTACCTTTCCTTCGTTATCATAGAAATAAATAAACAAGGAACGTGAACCATGAGGCTTGGCCTTATGGCCTTTTCTTTTGCCATTTGTATAGGTAAAATAGTGAATCATTGAGGCCAAATCCCACTAATAAATTACCATATATGCACTATTAAATTAAAAAATATTTTGATATATATATATATATAAATTATCGATTAATTTTAGGGTTTTTTTGTTGTATTTAAAATTTAAGGTTTATATTTTTATGTTTTAAGATTTTAATTTATGGTTTAGAGTTAACGGGTGTGTAAAGTGATTGATTAAGGAATAGAACATTTAAACAAAATGTTTGTATCATATACTTTAATTATCAGTCGAAAAACCGTAAATGAGTAAGAAAAAAATTCATCTGTTTTTTTTTTCATATTCCTTTATATGTCTCACTAATGATTTTATGTCATGTGTATTAATAAATTTATTTTATTGACTCAAAAAATTATTAGCGAGATATATAAAAGAACATAATCAATTTCGGCTGTTGTTATGAAATGGTCATGGTGGAGGCAAGGCTCCTCCAAGGAACGAGAAAATCATGGTAAGAGCACGAGCTGGTTGGTAGTATTGAAGAATAATTCAGAATTTCTCTAGATTATTCTGGGTCTTTCTATTTTCTTATAGAATCCTCTGGGTTTGTATAACCAGCTGGATTGTTTGTTGAAAGCCCGCTCATTCTAACAGATTGAATAATCAGTTTCAATTCTGTTGAACGTTTGGGCTATAAAAGCCATGAGATATGGAACTGGCCCATTAACTCAATTAATGATTTGGCCTACATCGTAAACCCATTCCCCTTTCCTTTGTTTCTTTCTTTTCTGTTAACCCTAAACCGCCGATCTTCTTTCTTGTTTTAACTGTTTTTTTTTTCGATTACTGGAGGTTCTTCCATATGGTATCAGAGCTGTAGATCCACCGGCCGTCAATCATATTCGCGTTGCTGTTTGAGTTCGTCTTCTCTCTACCTTCATCGGAGTCGTTCTTTGGTGTTTTCTGTTTGTACCGAATGGCTATTATCGGAGAGATTCTGTTGAACTTATTTTGATTTTGATATAACTTAAAAAGAAATTTTAAAGGACTAAATTGTAAAAATTTGTAAAGTAATTTTAAAGAAATAAATTTGTCAAAAACTCGATTTTAACTTGACAAAATACTTTGAAAAAGTTCGATTCAATACATATATCGAACTACATTTTTAAAAACCAACAAATGCCCAAAATACTCATTTTGGAAGGAAAGTTTCGAAACTTTATAAAAGTTTCGAAACTATACTGGGCAGTAGCATGGCAGTAGCACTCTGTTTTTGAAACCTGGGTAAAGGTTTCGAAACCTTCATAAGGTTTCGAAACCTTGGCCTGAAAATTTCGAAACCTTATGAAGGTTTCGAAACCTTTGGCCTGCAACGGTCAAGTTTTTCAAACAACGGTCATTTATTTCAAATCTAACCCTAAAGTTTCGAAACCCTTGGTAAAGGTTTCGAAACTTAAGTGCAGGGGAGCCTTTTAAAGTCAAAAATAAACATCCCCAACGGCTCCAAAGACCCCTCAAAGGCTCCTAACGGCTAGATA
This sequence comes from Hibiscus trionum, assembly GCA_030270665.1. Lineage (NCBI taxonomy): Eukaryota > Viridiplantae > Streptophyta > Magnoliopsida > Malvales > Malvaceae > Hibiscus > Hibiscus trionum. Next base: position 1,480,929 of record BSYR01000014.1, read on the forward strand.
CTCAAACAACACTATAAATACAGCATTTGATCAATATTGAAGCATCAAGAAAGAGTAAGAAACATCAAGAAAGCATATACAAGCATTCAAGCTTCCAAGAAATCATTTTGTGCTTATTTTTCGATCTTTCTTGTAAAAACACTAGAGTGTTCTTCGTTGTAATTCTTGAGCTAGTGTTTTTCGGGTGTGTGAGAGAGCTTAAACTTTGCAAACACTTTCCTAGTGAGGATTTTCTAGTTTGCTCATTTGTATCCAACTTTGGGATAGGATTCAATAGACTTTGGGGTATAAGTCTATTGAAGTGTGTAAGGTTACTCCTTGTCCTTAAAGGAAAGACAAATTAGTGAATTTGTGGGAAATCCTTAGTGTGGACGCTAAGGTAGTGGATGTAGACTTTGGTTAGAAAGTCGAACCACTCTAAATCGCTTTGCAATTTTTATCTTTGCAATTAGCTTCCGCCGCAATTTTCAAAAATCCAATTCACCCCCCCTCTTGGTTTTATTCGATCGATTGCCACGTTCTACAATTGGCATCAGAGCTTGGTTCATTAGAAGGTCTTACAACCTCTTGAAAAAGATCCAAGAAGTGTGCAATCATCCACAAAGTCATCCATGGCATCCACCTCTAATATTGTTGTTTGGGGAGATTCTCAACCCACCAACAAACCGCCTTTCTTCAATGGAGTAAATTATGCGTATTGGAAAAACCGCATGAAGCTCTTCATCCAAGCTTATGATCTTGAAGCTTGGAAAATCATCATGAGAGGATACATAACACCAACGAGCAATATTGAATCATGAAGCGTTGAAGAAGACAAGGGATTCTCAACAAATGCAAAGGCTATGCATCTCATCTTTTGTGCCCTTGGCCCGGACGAGTATGGAAGGGTGTCATCTTGTTCCAATGCAAAAGAAATTTGGGACAAACTTGAAGTTACACATGAAGGTACAAATCAAGTAAAGGAGACCAAAATCGGGCTCCTCAATCTAAGTTATGAGAACTTCAAGATGGACCCCGAGGAAGACATCAAAACCATGTCCGATCGATTCTCCGTGATCGTAAATGGTTTAAAAGGTTATGGCGAAGTAATCCCCGAAGACAAACTTGTGAGGAAGATGATCTACTCTCTTCCCAATTCATGGGATTCGAAGAAAACGGCCATAATAGAAGCAAAGGACCTCAAAGTTCTCAAATTAGATGAGCTTATTGGTTCCTTGCTTACTCACGAAATGATGTCAACGGGCAAGGAAGAAAAGAAGAACGAAGTGGAGAAAAAGAAAGTTGGTCTTGCCCTTAAAGCATCCAAAAAGGATGATGATTCTAGTGAAGAAGATGAAGAAAAAGAGATGGCTATGTTTGCCAAAAGATTCAAAAACTTCATGTTGACCAACAAAGGAAGAAGATTCCAAAGAGATGAGGGCTTCAAAAGCAACAAAGGGAGAGATCCTCTAACTTGCTATGAGTGCAACAAACCGGGACATATCAGGTTCGATTGTCCTCAATTAAAGAAAAATAGCTATGAGAAGAAGAAGCACAAGGCTCATGTAGCTACTTGGAGCGATGACGAATCATCCGACGAGGATGAAGATGAAGTAGCCAACTTGTGTCTTATGGCTATCGAGGATGACTCAATGGTAACCTCTAATTCATCATATTCATTTGATTATACTTTTGATGAATTGCAAGAGGTTTATAATGAATTAGCCTTAGAGTATGAGAAGTTGATTTTGAAAAATAGAAAAATTACTTCAAAATTAAAAAATGAAAATGACTCTCTCTCTAAGACTAATAAGGAATTTGAAAGCAAGTTCGAAGAAATGCAAGTCCAATTAAAAGATTTTGAAAAGAAAAATCAAGACTTGCAAAACTTACTTTCAAAGGTCCATGAAGATCATCAAAAGGAACTTGATGATCTTAAAGCTTCTTTCAACAAAGTTGGGACAAAAATTGTTGAAAAATGTGAAAGTTCAAAAACCAACTATGTTAGAAAGAACTTTCAAGGGTATAGACAAAGATCACCTAATCGAAAGATGATTAGGAGAATTTGGGTTCCAAAGGGACTCATTGCTAACAAAGATTTTAATCTATTGTCAAAATGGATACCCAAAGGGACTAAATTACTAGGAACTAACTCTTATGGACCCAAAAGAGTTTGGGTACCAAAACATACATAGTTCCCTTTTGTAGGTGTGTTGGAGCCATGATATGCAAATTTGAAGAAACTTGAAAGCTCTAGACACACAAAATGGGAGGACACTTGAAGAAGCTCAATCGACATATCTTGATTCAAGTGGTAACATTTTTATGCAAAATTTACTCTTACATGTTAATTTATATGAATATTTTGTGTTGAAACATGTTTGAGGTTCCCCATATGTTGTATGAATGCTTTTAGTGAGGGGGAGTTATGTTTTGCATGTTTGCTTAATATTTGGCCTTATGTGTTAATTGTTTGTATTTAGGCCTTAAATATTAGCAATATTATGTGCTTAATTGTTTAAATTTTTTTTGTGACCTTAATTAAGATAGTCACTTTTAAATCCAACTATAAGCGTAAAACTCTTTGATTTTAGTTCAAATATGGTCTTTAATGTTAATAATTATCATAGTAATATTAGAATGCTTTTAGAAACAATTTTGAGGCAAAATCTGAAAATTTCTAAGTCATTACAGGACAAAGTTTCGAAACTTATACAAAGTTTCGAAACCTTGGATGGATAGTTTCGAAACTTTAGAATAGTTTCGAAACCTTTAGGTGCCCAGAATCAATCTTTTGCTACTGGAGGCAATAGTTTCGAAACTTTGGAAAAGTTTCGAAACCTTAGGCTGAAAGTTTCGAAACTTTCCCAAAGTTTCGAAACCTTCATTAAACCAGGCCGAGTTCGAACGGTTTTTAAGCATAAAAACACCAATCTTTCAAACCCTAACTCTTATTTCCTCTACTTCAAACGCCCAAACCTCTCAAATTCTCTCAAAATCCTCAAAACCATTGATCAAATCTACAAGTTTCAATCAAACTTTTGGGTTTTTCTTTATCATCTTCATCAAGTATTTGAGGTAATTTTTCATTAAAACTTCAATTTCTTTAAATTTTTTGAGAATATTAGGGTTATAAAAATTTTAGGGAATCAAGTTTAGTGATTTTTAGAACAATGTGGGTTGATTATATTGCTATATATGTTGTGTTTTTGCAGGAGGTATCACCCAATCTTGTTAGAACTCTTGTTTAAACACCTTTAAACTCTTGCCCACAAAGTGTTTGATAAAATTCCCCAACCAAATTTTTTTTAGCCAAAAAATCATGCCTCCTAGAGTAATTCTTCCTAGAACCAATCCTCCTAGAGCTAAACGACAACGCAATGAAATTGGCCAAAATTCTAGTTCAAATCCAAACCCTCAATTTGAGGAACTTTGCTTTAGAAATCCGGATAACTTAGATAGATATCAAAGTGTTTTTGAGAATAAGAAAGTTAGAGAGGAAAGAACTATAGATTTTGATTTTCTTACTTCTCCAGATTTTAATTTTGATCTATTTGAACTATTTGCCGATTGGAAATGGCTTGATTTTCTAAACATTCCTCCTTACACCCATCGCAAATTAGTTCGTGCCTTTTTTGCCAATGCCTCCTTCATCCGATCACCTAGGGATCGAAACACCATCTTAGGTATCCGTTCTTACCTTATGGGTACCGAATTTGATATAACACCTCAAATAATAGCTGATCATTTAGGTGTTCCTTTAGATGGTAGTTCAGATGAAAACGTAGCTCATAACATTCCCGCTTTCCCGGATGGTAGTCCTACGCACCTTCCTCTCGAGGAGCGCCTCTTTTTACTCCTTACTACTTGGTTCTTCCGTCCCTCCGGCGGAAAAGCCACTAGTATGAGAGCTTGTGATTATTGGTGGCTACGCCAATATCGTGATAGGACTCGTCCCGATATTGCTACCATCATTTTCCTCAACCTCATCAAAATTATTCATAATCCCACCTCATTCTCTCTCTCTTATGGGAATGTTCTTAGCCATATTTTTAGGAAGCTCAATATTGACACTTCCTTAGATCCACATGTTAAGAACAAGAGCTTTATTGACATTAAATCTTGTCACAAAGCCCAATGGTATCATGGAGATCACGGTTGGGTTCATAGAGGAGAGGAGTTTGATGATGATGAGGATCCTATTGGAGAGGCTCCACTAGCTCCGGCACCGGCACCGATTACATTAGAGAGTATGTATGCGACTATGGTCACGCGTTTTGATAGTTTAGATGCTCACCTTCGTGGCATAGACGATCGCGTTCGTGGCATAGATGATCGAGTTACATCGTTGGAGCATGACATGCACGATGTCCATACTAAATTTTTCCACAGATGCCTCAGGATGATGTTTAGTTTATATTTGCATTCTATATGACTTTATGATGTTATTGGTACATTTTTAGACTTATTTTGATTTACGCTTTAGTCTTTATTTTTAAGACATATTATGCTCTTTGATTGAATATTTCTATGAATTTTAGTTTGTTGGATTATAAATCTTGGATGATATGCTTCATGAATGATATGCTTTATGGATGATATGCTATTGAATTATATTGATCTATTAACGTTTTTGTTGCTTGTGTAGCCATTTATCCTTTTTGCTATAACAAAAAGGGGGAGAAGATTAAGAGGAGCAAATTTGTTTTTATCAAAGTTTTTATCCAAATATTTCATATGTCTTTAAAATTACAATTTTAAAATTTTTCATGAAGACATTTATTAAGGGGGAGCTTATGAAAAAGATTTGAAATATTAAACAATTTATTTCAAAAAACAAATTTTTACAAAAAGTTTTGTTATATCAAAAAGGGGGAGATTGTTGAACTTATTTTGATTTTGATATAACTTAAAAAGAAATTTTAAAGGACTAAATTGTAAAAATTTGTAAAGTAATTTTAAAGAAATAAATTTGTCAAAAACTCGATTTTAACTTGACAAAATACTTTGAAAAAGTTCGATTCAATACATATATCGAACTACATTTTTAAAAACCAACAAATGCCCAAAATACTCATTTTGGAAGGAAAGTTTCGAAACTTTATAAAAGTTTCGAAACTATACTGGGCAGTAGCATGGCAGTAGCACTCTGTTTTTGAAACCTGGGTAAAGGTTTCGAAACCTTGGCCTGAAAGTTTCGAAACCTTATGAAGGTTTCGAAACCTTTGGCCTGCAACGGTCAAGTTTTTCAAACAACGGTCATTTATTTCAAATCTAACCCTAAAGTTTCGAAACCCTTGGTAAAGGTTTCGAAACTTAAGTGCAGGGGAGCCTTTTAAAGTCAAAAATAAACATCCCCAACGGCTCCAAAGACCCCTCAAAGGCTCCTAACGGCTAGATACTCAAACAACACTATAAATACAACATTTGATCAATATTGAAGCATCAAGAAAGAGTAAGAAACATCAAGAAAGCATATACAAGCATTCAAGCTTCCAAGAAATCATTTTGTGCTTATTTTTCGATCTTTCTTGTAAAAACACTAGAGTGTTCTTCGTTGTAATTCTTGAGCTAGTGTTTTTCGGGTGTGTGAGAGAGCTTAAACTTTGCAAACACTTTCCTAGTGAGGATTTTCTAGTTTGCTCATTTGTATCCAACTTTGGGATAGGATTCAATAGACTTTGGGGTATAAGTCTATTGAAGTGTGTAAGGTTACTCCTTGTCCTTAAAGGAAAGACAAATTAGTGAATTTGTAGGAAATCCTTAGTGTGGACGCTAAGGTAGTGGATGTAGACTTTGGTTAGAAAGTCGAACCACTCTAAATCGCTTTGCAATTTTTATCTTTGCAATTAGCTTCCGCCGCAATTTTCAAAAATCCAATTCACCCCCCCTCTTGGTTTTATTCGATCGATTGTCACGTTCTACAGATTCCAATTGAACCGTCTGACGAATCTGCCGCAGATCAGGTGCCAGAAGTGTCTGCCGATCAAGCCTTTGCCAACAAGCATGTCAATGTCCGCCTAGACGACACCAATTTCTTGTTGTGGAAACAACAGGTGATTCTCATGATACGAGGGCATGATCTGGAGTTCTACTTGGATAAGACGTATCCAGTTCCACCAAAGTTTGTGACTGGATCTGATGGGCAACGGACGTTGAATCCAGCTTACCGAAGGTACAAGAAGCAAGACAGCTCACTTGCCTCGTGGCTTTTATCAACGATTAGCCCTAACATCTTGCCGCAACTTGTTGGAGCCGAAACGTGTGCTCAAATTTGGGAAGAGGTATTCAATCTTTATTCAAATCTGTCTACTACAAAAATTATGCACTTACATTGTCGATTAAGGGGCTTGAAGAAAGGTTCGTATACAATCCGTGAGTATACAACTCAAATCAAAGAGATATGTGATCTCTTAGCCACGAGCGGGAGTCCTATATCGGAGGTAGAACGAGTTGCAACAGTGTTGAATGGCTTACCTGTGGAGTATGATCCTTTCATTGCTGCTATCACAGTAAGCCGTACATACACATTTGATGCAGTTGTATCTGTATTAATGGATGCTGAAGCTAGGTTGCTAGATCCAGTAAGGATTCCTGTTGGTATTAATCTAGCTCGGTTCGATGGAACAAAGACTCTTGATGCTCAGATGACTGATAGAGAAGCATCAAGGCCTTATTATGAGTCTCAGTTTAGAGGACAGCGTTCTGGAGAGTATACTGGAGGAAGGTTTCGTGGCCGATCTAGGCCTCAGTGCCAACTTTGCGGAAAACTGGGGCATTTGGTGGATCGTTGCTGGCATCGTTTCGACCAGAATTTTAAGGGAGTTTCTTCTTCTCAGCAACGTCAACCTGTTAACATTTCCCAGGCCAATCTGTGTCAATTTACTGCTGAGAATTATGATAGTTATGATCCATTTGTTAGTATGCCTGCAGGTAGGGGTGGGAATTGTCGGGTACCCGGGTTTCGGGTACCCGGTTTTTCGGGTACCCGGTTCATCTGGGTACCTCAAATAAAGGTCCGTGTCCCGGCCCGCCTTTTCCGGGTACCCGCCAGTTTTTTTTTTAATTCGAATGATTTAAATATACCTAAAAAAAAGAAAATTTCGAATTATATAATCCAACATAAAGTTTAATATTCGAAATATCAAACCCAAATAACATTAGAGTCAATAATTACAATTTATATTCCAACATAAAATTAAATATATTGTATATACATATACTGTAATATATATAATATTCGAATTATATATATATGGAGTGCGGTGAAATTGAGAGAGAAGACTAATACGAATTGTGAAGGGAGAACATTTGAGGGATCGAGATTTAAAAATTAGGTTGTTTGATTTGAAAATATAGTGAATATAAGGATATTTTGTTTAAAAAATATAATTATATTTAAAATAAAAAATAAAAAAAAAATTAGGAACCGGGTACCCGAAATTAACCGGGTACCCGAAATTTTCTACTTTTGTGACCCGGGCCCGACCCGGGAAATGGCGGGCCGGGTACCCGACCCGGGTAAAAAAAATTTTCCGGGTAATTACCCGGTTATTTGTATTCGGGTAGTCGGGTCGGGTATTTTCTCCCACCCCTACCTGCAGGTGCACAAGATGGTTCAGCAGAGCATACAACAGACACTACTCAGATTAACTCACTCATAGCTCAGGGAATGGTGTCAACAGAGAACAAATGGTATTTGGACTCTGGTGCTACGCACCATATTACTTACATTCCTCCAAATGGTCAACCTGGTTCTCCTTACACAGGTAATGGTAAGGTTTATCTTGGAGATGGATCTGCTTTGTGTATTCAACAGATTAGTAAAGCATCTATTTCTACTGCTACTCGTACACTTACATTAAGTCATTTGTTACATGTGCCTGAAATAACAAGGAATTTGTTATCTGTTTCTAGATTTGTACAAGATAACTCTGTTTATCTTGAATTTCACACACATTGCTATTTTGTGAAGGATAAGGATTCTGATAGTGTACTGCTTGAAGGAAGGTTAGATGCTGGGTTGTACTGTATTGAGTTTGCTCAGGCTACTGCTGCTGATAACTCTGGTTTGGTTTGCAATGTTTCTACATCTACTTCATCTGTTCCAATAAATGATGCTGTCTATTGGTTGTGGCATAAACGTTTAGGACATCCAACTCCTAATATTGTTAGTCTTGTATTGAATAAGAAGGTGTTTGTTAATCCTTCTAGCTTATGTACACCCTGTCAACTTGGGAAAAGCCATAGATTACCTCTACCTGTATCTACTACTGTTTTTGTTAAACCATTTGAGCTGGTTGAGGCAGATGTGTGGGGTCCCTCTCCGGTTAAGTCATGTGGTTTCCAGTATTATGTTTCTTTTGTTGATCTGTATTCTCGCAATTGTTGGTTGTTTCTGTTGAGAAATAAAAGTGAAGTGTTATCTTCTTTGAAAGCTTTTATTGCAATTGTTAAGAATCAGTTTAATTCAAATATAGTTGCTCTACAGACAGATGGTGGTGGTGAGTTTGTAGCTTGTACTTCTGAATTGACTCAGCTTGGAATACAGCACAGAGTGTCATGTCCACATACCTCTCAACAAAATGGTGTTGTTGAGAGGAAGCACAGACACATTATAGAAACTACATTAACTCTCTTAGCTCAGGCTGCTTTGCCATTTCAGTATTGGTCATATGCTGTCCTTAGTTCTGTTTATCTGATCAATAGGCTACCTACAGCAGTTTTAGGAGGATTGTCACCACATCAAAAGTTGTATAATAGGGTTCCTAATTATGAATTCCTAAAGGTGTTTGGGTGTAAATATTTTCCTTGGCTTAGGCCTTATAACAGGAACAAGTTTGATTATAGATCCAAACCTTGTGTGTTCTTAGGATATTCACCAAAACACCATGGTTATTATTGCATGGATGAAACTGGAAGAATATTTGTTTCACGCTTTGTTAAGTTTGATGAATCCTGTTTTCCTTTTGCAAATAAGAAGGTTGATTCCTCTAAAACTTCTGGTTGTAGTTCTTCAGGTTATATGTCTAGCACCTTTCCTTCTATGGAAACAACTGCATCACCTAGTGATGAGGGCATAAAAAGAGCTGTTGATAGAACTGATGGAGCTATTGAGCTCAGTGATGAAGGAATAGACAGAGTTGTTGAAGCAACTGGTAAAGATGATGAGGTTGCTGAAACAGAGGCTGCTACAACTCAAATAGATGCTGAGACTGTTGACAGTATAGATAATGTTAGACCTGAGGATAGTTGTGATTCAAGACAAGCTGCTGGGTTATCTGATGGACCAGTCTTACAAACTGAAATGAGTGAAGGATGTGCTGAAGAATCTTCTGCAATGAATGAAGAAGGTGATGAGTTAGCCTCTGAAATGGGTACAGTTCATGGTGAAGAAGTTTTAGTTCCCTGTAATGAAGTTCTTCTTGAAGAGAATGTTTCAGCAGTAGGTGTGAAGGCACAGAATACACATTCCATGACAACTAGAAGCAAGTCAGGAATTTTTAAGCCAAAGTTGTATCATGTTGAATGTCATGAAGAGCCCACTGATGTTTATGCTGCTCTTGACCATCCACAGTGGCGTGAGGCTGTCCTTGCAGAATATAGAGCTCTCATTGAAAACAACACGTGGGAACTTGTTAATCTGCCTTTAAATCGACAAGCTATAGGCTCAAAATGGATCTTTAAGGTTAAGTTAAATTCAGATGGTTCTATTAATCGATATAAAGCACGTTTAGTAGCAAAAGGCTACTCTCAGGTTGCTGGTTATGATTTCTTTGAAACGTTTAGTCCAGTTGTAAAGTTTTCAACTGTTAATGTGCTTCTTTCATTGGCTGTTACGAATGATTGGCAGGTGCATCAGGTAGATGTCAATAACGCTTTTTTGAAGGGGGATCTACTTGAAGATGTTTATATGACCCAACCATCTGGATTTGAGCAGTGTGATGAGAAGGGTAGAGTTTTAGTTTGCAAGCTGAAAAAGGCCCTGTATGGTCTGAGACAAGCACCAAGAAATTGGTTTCATAAGCTCTGTGAGTTTCTCTGTCAGCTAGGCTTTCGTTCATCTAGTGCTGATTCATCTTTATTCATTTATAAAGCAGAACATGTCGTTACATATTTAGTAGTATATGTGGACGACATACTTATCACAGGGGAATCTTTAGAGCATTTGGTGCATGTAAAAAATGCTCTTCATAAGCAGTTCTCTCTGAAGGACCTTGGATTGGTTCATTATTTTTTAGGAGTTGAGGCTATTCAGTCTAAAGATGGTTTGTTTTTAACGCAACGGAAGTTTATAGATGAGTTGCTTAAGAAAGCTAAGTTGAATGATGCTAAACCTCTTGAAACACCAATCGTTGTTTGTCCAAAGTTAAGTAAACATGATGGTGTAGAATATTCTGATGCAAGTCAATATCGAAGTGTTGTAGGATCTCTTCTTTATGTCTGTCACACGAGGCCGGATATTTCATTTGCTGTTAGTAGAGTAGCTCAGTTTATGCAAAGTCCTAGAGATGTGCATTGGGTTGCTGTAAAAAGGATACTTAGATACTTGAAAGCAACTTCAGACTATGGATTGTGGTTTGGAAGACAAAGTATGCAGAATGGTTTGGTTGAATTGCATGCTTTTGCGGATGCAGACTGGGGGAGTGATATAGATGATAGGAAATCTATGTCTGGTTACTGTATATATCTTGGAGGACATTTACTCTCTTGGAGCTCCAAGAAACAAAGGTCTGTCTCTCGGTCAACTGCCGAAGCAGAGTATCGGAGTTTGGCAGATACTGCATCAGAGTTGTTATGGGTGAAGTCGTTGTTGACTGACATGAATATTCAGCTTGAAGAAATTCCAAAGATATGGTGTGATAACACCAGTGCTGTAGCAATGGCAGCAAACCCTGTTTTACATGCTAAAACAAAGCATGTAGATTTGGATCTTCACTTTGTAAGAGACAAAGTTCGTTCTAGGCAGTTTGAGGTTAATTATGTACCTGGACAGTTTCAAAATGCAGATGTTTTAACTAAGCCGTTATCAATGATCAGATTTCAAGTCTTACGCAAGCAACTATGTGTTTGGTCTCTTCAACAGACTCAAGAAGGAGAAGAAAACAGGGTGAATATTGAAAAATAATCCAGAATTTCTCTAGATTATTCTGGGTCTTTCTATTTTCTTATAGAATCCTCTGGGTTTGTATAACCAGCTGGATTGTTTGTTGAAAGCCTGCTCATTCTAACAGATTGAATAATCAGTTTCAATTCTGTTGAACGTTTGGGCTATAAAAGCCATGAGATATGGAACTGGCCCATTAACTCAATTAATGATTTGGCCTACATTGTAAACCCATTCCCCTTTCCTTTGTTTCTTTCTTTTCTGTTAACCCTAAACCGCCGATCTTTTTTCTTGTTTTAACTGTTTTTTTTTCGATCACCGGAGGTTCTTCCATAGGTAGCTCGGAACTAAATGACGGGCGTCTTTTACTGTCACCAATGTAAGGTCGTTGTATTCCACGACATATCCTCCGACCTGATCATTTCGATTCGATAATTTCGAGAACAATTGTTATATAACAAGGTTTGAACATTAAAAAAACTAAATTTTAACTCTGAGACCATTTATCATAAGATTCTTTATGATGGGTAAAATAGTTGTAGCGCGATCAGTCCATCCAATGTTAATCGAGTCGCTGAGTGATATAATATAATGTAATATAATACGATTATATTTACATTATAAAATGAAATGAGCACTAATAAAACAACCTTAAAGCAAGATCGTGTGTATAATTACTTGCATAGATCCCACGTTGTAACCTTTGCATGGAGAGCTGTCTGAACCTCTGCTCTATTCAAATAAGAGAACATATAGTGCTTTGAACATGGATCGAAACTGTTCACCTGAAATGAGAATCATATGACCATATAGTCGAATAATCTGCGATTTAATTCAATTGATTCATGTTGTCACGTGAGGATTTCGAAATGATCATATCCTTCATATTTAGGTATGCACGAGACACGAGTATTGACTTACCGAATCGGATGAGCTTTTTGTCGACGAAGACGATGAAGGTTGATATCATATCCCAAATAATGGTTAAAATCGACACCGCTCGGTTGTCCGGGTAATGCACTAATCTTATTGGTCTCCATGGATCCATCTCGAGGCTGGAAGTAGTCGAGAGAATGGGCAGTGTTCACATCGAACTGTGCCGAAAAATGCTCCGCCGGAGATGGTTTTCTCGACTATCGGGACTTGAGAAATTTATCAAGGACTTGAGCCTCATTGGCTTCTCCATAAATTATGAGACGATGCCCCAAAAGGCACATAGAGAGTAACATCCATGTATATGCCACCACTTTCATGTTTTTTTTCTGTTGTCGGACTTTACTGTTATTAGTGAAATGTTAAAGGATTCATGGCTCTATATATAGTTCCTCATTTGCTCTAATTTTATGTAATTTTTTAGTAGAACTTTGGACCAAACCAGTTGTTTTGAAGTCTTAGTATATGTAACTAGTTAACATTCGCATTGTAATAATCATCGAGGTCGGCAATTCGGATTCATTTCCTGTCGTTTTTATGCCTTTATAGTATCGACAAATCTAACTTGTTTGTTTTTATACAAACAGCCAAAGCATGATGATGATGATGATGCAGCTTGGACCTTTCACTACCTAGCATCCAGCATTGTGACAGTGACTTGGTTCACGGTGCACGATTCATCTTGCTTGCTCGTCGAGGAGTCGGTTTCTAGTGTGTTTCTTCCTAGGCAGAACCCAGGTGTTTTAGGCTGTGCCAATGTTGCTGTTTCGCTGTTCAACATCAGAACCACGGTCGACATCGTTGGTCTGTTTTCGGCTCGCTCTTGAACACACAATAGGCCTACTTGAATGCACCTCAGAACTTCTTGTGCTTCATAGGTGTCACCTACTGCCGGATCTATTAACTCCAATCCCTTCCCTTCTTTCCACGTTCTCCATGCCTGCAATAGTAATGTGTACTCAATTCAGTGTTAAACTTGAACTCGAAATTGACCTGAATCGAAAAATCTCGAATCAAAATGACCAAAGAATTTCAAAACGGTCCCGAACCAAAACCAATCCGACAAGTCCAATTGAGAGGTGTACTCCCAGTAGCTAGTTATGAAATGTGTTTAGCTGCTTACATGGCCTAGAAGATTGAGTTCACTATTTGAGTGGTAAAACCCTCTGTTCTTCTTCCCACTAACAACCTCCAACAACAAAACACCGAAGCTAAAAACATCGGATTTTGTCGAGAAGAGACCGTCCATTGCATACTCCGGCGACATATAACCACTGCATATCCAAAAGGTCATTATGATTAGGAAGTTCTGTTTCTTGGGTTTCAAGAAAGTAGATAAAAATTGGACTTTTATAGTACTTACTAAGTTCCAACAACTCTCTTAGTATTAGCCTCAATTTGGTCACCAGAAAATATTCTAGCCATGCCAAAATCAGAAATTTTCGGGTTCATTTCTCCATCAAGCAAAACGTTGCTCGCTTTGAGATCTCTATGCACGATCCTAAACCTGGAATCCTGGTGAAGATACAATAGTCCTCGAGCGATTCCGCAAATGATATTGAATCGCCTTTGCCAGTTCAATAAGGAGCTTCTTGCTTTATCTGCAACAAGTATTTCAACTACTATCAGTACCATGAATGTACAATTGTTACCCTCATTAAATCTCTTGAGTTGTGAAGAGGGACCTACTGAATAAAACCGAATCGAGGCTTCGATTTTCCATGTACTCATAGACTAACATCTTCTCATCCATTTCAATGCAGCAACCGAGAAGTCGAACCAGGTTCCTATGTTGAAGCCTTGCAATCAATTTAACCTCATTCTTGAACTCTTCAGTTCCTTGCCCAGAGTTCTTTGAGAGCCTTTTTACAGCTATTTCTTGACCCTCAACCAACCTACCCTGCATGTATTAGCACATATGTTCATGGCTCGATCTCAGGTAGACTGTCGGAATTCGCATACGGGGTTCGTTGAATTTACCATGTATACACAACCGAAACCGCCTTGCCCGAGTTTATTTTCATCAGCAAAGTTGTCTGTAGCTGTCACAAGGGTATCGAAATCAAACAGCGGTAATTCGAGTTCATCGGGATTATTTTCACTCGAGTATTCCTTCTTACTCGAGATCACCACCTCATTCAATAGCAAATCTTGGCTTCTTTCATGAGGACCTGAAGAGAAAAAGGACAATAAACCTTAAAACCTGTAAGGACAAAATGAAAAATGCAATGATAATTACATTCAATTGCTCAACAAAAATCCAGTCACCTTTCTTTTCTATTTTCCCTTTTCTTTGCATTGCCTTCTTCTTCCATATGACAAAGGCCACCAGTGCTAAAACCAAAACACCAGCACCCGCCGTAGTGCCCGTAATTAGAACTGTTGCATTCCCACCATCTTCTGAAAAAATTAAGGTTTTAATCAGTACTCCTGCCATCATCAACTTTCTAACTGTGTTCATGTTACGTTTACGGGTTACGGATCGAGTCACCAATCATCATTAACTTTCTAATTGTGTTCATGTTACATTTGCGAGACAATTGGTAAAACTCGAACCCTGATGTTCATTAGAATACTAATGAGAACTCAACCAATCGGACCGACACTAGTATTGATTCGGGAGGTGTCGAATCACATCCAATAGTATGCTAAGGTTTGATAACCTTTAATATTGCCTTAAACAGTGGCATAAAAAGGGTATTTGTATTAGGTAAAGAAAAGGAAAAGGTAACCCCTGAAAATGAAATAAAGCCACCCTTTTCACTTTAAATCCTTTCTAAAGTTGAAAAAATCTTCACAACTAGGACCCATGGAATTATTGTCCCGCCTGAAAATATTGAAATAAATGGCTATAATTGCTTAGATTTAACTTCAGATAGCGAAACATGAAAATGAAACCACATATAAGGATGTCTTCCATTCGTAATCTGCCACTGCTGCCAAAGTCAAAAACGTCGGTTCGGTTCATGGAACTTTTGATAATCTCACTCTATTTACCATTCATAATCTTTTTATTAAGCAATCATGTCACGGAACCAATGGTGGGAGGGAGTTTCAGCTTCAAAATCATGACCCGGATTTTAGATTGGTCCTAAACTTCGAAACGTTCTAATCGAGTCGTTTCGTCAGTCTAACCGTTAGTTTAGACGTTTTAATGCTAACTTGAATTTGATGTGGAGCATATATGAAAACATATAAATCAATTTACTAATACATATGTGTAGTATCTCATATACAAAAGTTAGGACTTAATGTCCAAACTGAAGACTAGGGTAACACAGAAGGACTTGATTGTTATAATACTTATACTTTGAGGACTCAGTTATAACATCTTAAAGTTTGGTGAAGCTGGTTGTATCTCAAGAGATTCAATGTTTCCATACTTTGTTTTGTTTTGAAACAGGGGATCCCCTGTTCTAGTGGACTAAATTGTAATGAAAACAATCCTATGTTAAACATTAACAAAGAAAGGGAATTCTGAAACGTACCTAAATCGGAAGCTGCCAATCTGACGAACAAATCTTGCCCGCCGTCCGTGTATTGCCTCAAATCAATCAGGTCGCCGATCCAAATGACACACCCGGCACCTCCGTTTCGAATATCCCAGTTCGAGTAAGCCATGCAAGAACAGTTCCTGGTGCAAAGAGCTTCACAATCTTTAAGATTCATTGTCCTATCCACAAACGATGTTGTACTTTCAGGCAACTTCATGTTAGGCAAGTGCAAGAACTTGTCTTTGGCACAATCCAAATCTGTCTTTCTAACACACCCACCGGACCCGTCTCGTAAGTTCCACGCTTGTTGGTTCTTCGGACTGAACCCTTTTGGACACTTACAAACCGGAGACGCATCGGTGTCACATATACCATATGGACCGCACTCTCGATAATCGTCGCACTGGTCTTTCGGTGCATACCAAAACGGATTCCATTGTTTAGTATCCGGAATCCATGTTAATCTTTGGAGAGCCCCAGTTGGTGTAACAATCAACCTGGAAAATAGATCCCTTTTTGTAATGGAGAACGAATAGTATACCTCGTCTCGGTTGGTGAGAAACGTGAATGTCATATAATCGAGCGGTTTCATTTCCGGTACGCCGCTAAACCTTAAACCGTTCCACGGACCGCTCCTGTACTCGATCCCTTGCTTGTTCCACAAGAAAATCTCGGGGAATCCATGATAATCTAGCTTGAACGAGAAGTCACCGGTCGAAGGATCGGTTCGAGTTCTCCAAGCTGTCAAGAACCTGTTGAAACCTGTGTTTAAATCCCACCCGAGCTTCATACCCGGTAACAACGTATCTGTAGGGTAATCAAAGCTCTGCCAAAGGTAATGCTCCGTCGACTCGGACTCGGTCTCGGTCTCACCATTGTTTGCTTCTCTTAGAATCAAATTCCCGGTGTCCAACAACTGTGCTGCAACAGCATCGTCACTGCCAGTACCACCATTTGTTATATTGGACGACCAGACAAGGTTGTTCCCTTGGTCGAGAAGAACCAGGTTTCGATCCTCGACCTTGAACACACCCGACGAGTTCGAAAGCGGCTTGTCTCTGTTGGCAATCCACACATATGTTCTGTCCGGAATGTTCTTATACCATATCCCGACATACCATTCACCCGAATCATCCGGACTGAAGAATCCAAGCTCGAAAACATCACCTTCGGAAACAATAGTCTGGTTATGCACGACAGACTCCGTTCCACTCAACATGTCGACCGACATCGAAATTTCCGGGAACAAGAAGATAACCAGGAAACTGAAGAACAAGAACTGGTTCCAGTTCCAAAAAGGGTGAATTCTTAAAGTTCCCATCAGTTCATCTAGTCTGAACTACGGGAAGACAACCGGTGTTATAGGAGAAGATGCTTGACTAATTTACTTGTCTGTTTTTCTCATTTTTTTTTCTGGTATTTCAATAAGAAAACAAATCCAAGAAAGACATGTTTACGTAGGTCAATGGCATGAGAACGGGAAGATCACCTAACTCTGTTTATATTAATGAACGAAAACATGTTGGAATCGGCGGATTCGCATTCATAAAGAAAAGAATGATTCACACGCGGTCGGAAAACAGAGTTTGTCTTACCCACGTAGCCATTGTCCCCTTTTGAGGTTTAGGCGGTAGGGAGACCCGTTTCTGAGATTTTGGTGGTATATGGGCGAACTTAAAAAATAGGCCCCTAATTAAGGGTGAGCGTTCGATCGAGTTAAATTGAATAAAAAAAATTCAAGTTATGCGAGTTTATGAGTCCTTACGACTCGAACTTAAAATTTTATCTACTAAATACTAAAATTTTGAGTTATTAGAATTTTTAATTTACAACTCAAACTTTATTTGAAATTTTTTTCGAGTCAAGAGGAGTCGAGTCGAAAAAATCAATTTTTTCGAGTCGAGTGGAGTTTTGCTCACCCTTTCCCCTAATAACGAGTATTGAAAAAAAAATTGAAATTAAACCCTTAATAACAAGTGATATATAAAAAAATGGGTCCCTATTAACAAATTTTGAAAAAAAAATGGATTTTAAGAGTATTCTTGTAATAACAAATATAGGAGAAAATGGAAACCTAATAACAAGCATTGAAAAATTAAAATTTAAGAGTATGCATGTAATAACAAATATTAGGGAAAATAGACCATAAATAACAAGTATTGGAAAAAATTGGACTCATAATAACAAGTATCGGAAAAAATAAAATTTACGAGTAGGGCCCTAATAACAAATATTAGAAAAGATAGGCGGCCCCTAGTAACAAGTATTGAAAAATTGGCTTCATAATAACAAGTATTAAAAAATTTGTACCCTAATAACAAGTATTGAAATAACAATAAATAATAAAAAAATGGACCCCTAATTACAAGTATTCAAAAAAGAGAGCCTATAATAACAAGTATTGAAAAAAAATATACCCCTAATAAAAAATATCGAAAAAAATAAAATTTAAGATTAAAACTCTAATAACAATTATTAAAAAATTAAATTTTAAATAATAAATATTAAAAACTATTAAACCTTAACTATAAATATTCGGAAAAAAATGGGCCCTGGACAGGGTAGGGGCCCTGGGCGGGCGCCCCTATTGTCCATGCCCAAGGACGGCTCTGACGATAGGTATTCTGTTTATTTTAGGTATTATACATGATTTAGTCCCTGAACTATACTCGTTTTCTATTTTACCGACTAAACTATATGGCATGAAATTGTGTGACAAACTTATATGGCAGTGCACGCTGATGTAGTAGTGTCATATGGACAAAATTGCTTACTCGACATAATGACACATCAGTCAAAAATAACTTTATAAAATATAAAATTATGTTTCTACTAACATATCATTCTGTCAAGTCGTTTCAAATTATTTACTGTTAATTAATTAACAATTTGCATCCACGGAGGGACTATTTTAACCTAAAATGAAAATTGAGGGTTAAAATGTTTAATAAAATAATATGGGCTAAAGTAACTATTCAGTCAAACGTTAGAGATATTTTTTTTGACATTACTTCTATCTTAAACCTTCCCATTAAATCACTAACATAAAATTCAATAGTTCAAAAATTTTATTTTACAATGAATTAGAAAAAAATCATCAATTCAACGATTTATATACAATATTTTTTAAAAAATCATTTTTAAAACAATTATTGATTCAAATTTACCTATTTACCAACAACTGAACTAACTTTTCAATTTTTATAAATTATGAAGTTCAAATTCTAACTAATTTTAAAGTAGAAAGATTAACTTTTCAATTTTCTTAAAATAGAGGGACAAAATCCATATTAGACCTTTCATATCCAATTCAAATCTAGTCGTATAAAAAATTCTCATTGCTCGTTTTTCCAATCAAGAGTAGTATTAGGGACGAAACCGTTCATATTCAATTCAGAATTCCAAATCTAATCATCTAGAATTAAAGACGACCGCAGATCAAATATTTTATAATAGGCTGTGTAAATTTTAGTTTACACAAATATTCATAGGCCGTGTAAACTTTAATTTACACGCGTATTTTATAACATGTCGTATAAACTTTAATTTAGTATTTTAATATATGTATGCATTCCAAATTTAAATATATTTTTAAGACCAAATCATTGTTGATTTCAACCTATATTAGGTTAGCATTGATTTAAAATATTTTTTTCTTTTCCAATTTTGTCTATATATGGACTTTGATCAATTTATAGTTTTATTTATTTCAAAGATTTATACAATAATCAAAGTCAATTTGATGGTTGATTGTTTTGTTTGGAGATTGTTTGGCCACATTTAAGGATTTCTGTTTATGTTTGGTAAGATGTTACACGCACTAATTATATATGGATTAATATCCTATACACTGGCGGTGGAAACTGAAAGTTTCCACAAGCGCCTTAATTTTAGGGTATAAGAAGTTAGTTTAGGATATATGGTTTAGGGGTTTAGGTGTAGGGATTTAGAATTTAGGGATATTTGTTTTAATTTAAGGTTTAGGGTTATAATTTAGGGTTTATAAGTTAGGGTTTAGTTTTTAGGGTAATATGATGAGGATTTAGGTTTTAACCTATAAACCCTAAATTATAACCCTAAACCATAAATTAAAACAACTATCCCTAAATTCTAAACCTCTACACCTAAACTCCTAAACCCTAAACCAATTCTTTATAGCCTAAAACTAAGGCGCTTGTGGAAACTTTCAGTTTTCACCGCCTGTGTATAGAATATTTATCCATTATATATATGCTTTTGAAAAGGTGAACGTAGAGAATGACTTAATATTAGATTAAAAAGTTAGCAGGACTTGTAAGAAAATGAAGAGTAATACAGGGAGTTGTTTGCAATTATGAAATAAACACCCTTTATAATAAGGCACGCACACCGTGCAGAATTAGTACTCAAACTTAGATCACCTGAATAAATTACATCATCATTTACCATTAGGAGAACAAAGGGTGGACTTGAAAGTTTGGATCCTAAATATGGTGTTAACATATTTAAAACGCATGAACTCTTACAATTGGGCCAGTAATTTCGAATCGAGCTCGAACTTGTCATAATTACAATTCAATCAGTTGAAGTTTGTATATCCTTTGAATACTATAAATAATATGTATAATTTATCAACATGCAAATGAAGTACACAAATACAAAATCTATCTTCCATCCACCATTGTCACTGTGACATCTTTGGAAGATGCAGATGCAGTTTCATGTATATCCATACTATAATCTTCATCTACCAAGCTTCTCATGGAGGTATACGTGGGCTGTTTCGGCATCGGCAGCGTTGGGGCTTCGCTCTCCAGCATCAACACCACGGCAGCCATCGTCGGTCTGTGCATTGCTGAGTCCTGCACACACAGCATGCCTATGTGTATGCATTTCAACACTACGTTTGTGGAGCATGAATCCCGAATCAAAGGATCGACGAGCTCCGTAGCTTTATCTTCGTTCCAAAGACTCCATGCCTTGAAAAAAAATATATTGCAGAATTCAATAACGAAATCCAGTAGCTTGGATATAAATGGTGCATGTGTTTGTACTTACGTATGCTATAAGACTCGTGTGATCGGATGAACGGAAGCTAGTATTTCGCTGGCCGCTAATGATTTCTAACAACAATACCCCAAAGCTGTACACATCGGACTTGACCGAAAATAGTCCTTCCATTGCATATTCGGGAGACATATATCCACTGCATTTTTAAGATCAGAAAAAGAAATGATTAGTTCTTTCAAGCTATTGGCTTGTAATTTGACATCTATGAACATGTATTGTTTTTGCTTACTATGTGCCGACTACTCGAACTGTATTTGCTTCGTTTTGGTTACCCCCAAAGATCCTGGCCATACCAAAATCCGAAATCTTCGGATTCATCTCTGCATCCAACAAAATATTGCTGGATTTCAAGTCTCTATGAATGATTCTAAGTCTCGAATCTCGATGGAGGTAAAGTAGTCCTCTTGCAATGCCTTCGATAATGCTGAACCGGGTTCTCCAATCTAGCAGCGCTCGCTTGGATTCATCTACCATGAAAGTTTATCAGTAAATTATGAGTTTCAGTACAAAAACTTATGAATATCCGAGCATAATGCGGAACATACCGAAAAGGAAGTAGTCCAAGCTTTTGTTAGGCAAGTATTCATATATCAACATCTTTTCTTCCCCTTCAATGGAGCAGCCTAATAGTCTAACAAGATTCCTATGTTGCAGTTTAGCAATCAAGGTAATCTCATTTTTAAACTCTTCTAGCCCTTGGCCTGACGTTCCCGAGAGCCTCTTTACAGCTATTTCTTGACCTCCACGCAGCTCTCCCTGGTGATAAATGTAAACGATAACCATCTTATCGTCAACCCGATCGCGAATTATAACATTACACATTAGAACTCTGTAATTAGCTAAAGAAGTTCACCTTGTATACGGTACCAAAACCACCCTGCCCCAGCTTGTTTGCTTCACAAAAGTTCTTTGTTGCAGCTGCTACACTACTAAAGTTAACAATCGTCAACTCCGGTCCATTAACTTGACTCCCATCGATAAGTATGTCGGTTGGTCCTGATAGATCTGCTGAAAATTCTTTGGTCTTAGACTCGTTAAAAACCGCTACATCATCGTCCTTGCAACATGGCATCGATGAAACTACCGGCAAACGTTTAACTTTCTTCTTGTATCTCCATAGTAGCCATATAGATACCACCAAGAAGCATGCCCCCAACACACAGATTATAATTATCGACGTGTTGGATATCTTCCGACCGCCATCTACGATTGAAGTGAAAATGAACAATGTTAATATATCAGAAAAGTTCATACAAGATGTCGTATGTCGAATTATTGCTTGAACATTTAATAGTACACATTGGATTCTTGTATAAGATTCAACTTTGGTTCAGAATTATGCAGGGAAATGCAGCAGAATTGATGTTCAAATGAGACATCTCAGCCATTTAGCCCACTAACACGATGCAGTTCACTAGAACCTAAGGAGCAACAAATCGAAATTACGTATGCAGCATACCTAATTCGGAATTATGGATGCGGTAGAAGAACTGTAAATTTCCAACTTGGTCCAGATGCTGAAGATCAACCAAGTCTCCTTCCCATATCATGCATCCGATTCCAGAAACAAATGCATACGCACTACACGAACAATTCCCCAAGCAACTTGATGCACAAGCATCTACATTCGTCGCAGACAACAACAACCTCGATGAATCGGGTAACTTCACTCGCCTAGTTGCCTTAAATCCATCCGGTTCACCATTTTGCCTTGCGGTAGTATTAGTATTAGTACCATTAGTCCTCTGGCACTGCAGTTGGACCCTTCGTTCGCAGCCGCCGGACCAATGCCCTCTACTCCACTGATCTGGAACCCTTGGCCTAAATCCATCTAAACAATTGCATTTCGGAGCTTTCAAGTTGTCACATACAGCATGATTCCCACAATGATTATAAATGTCACATATGTTACTAGGGTCAGGCTGTGTTTGCATCACGGTCCACGTTTTCCGATCATCGTCCCACCTCAATTGCTGTTCCCGTCCGTCCCAGCCAAGCCGAAACCGCAACAAATCCGAAGGGTCCGAAGGATCATATGTGAAATACTGTGTCCTGTTTTCATCAGGCTGAGAGAGCTTGAACCCGTATAAGAAACTAGCAATGTTACTCATATTGGGAATACCAGTAAAAATCACTGAATTCCACTGTCCGCTTCGCCACCGTCTCGCCATACGATCCCAAATTACAATCTGTGGTCCTCCATTAGGATCTACACCCATGGTGTAGTTCCCTAGTGAAGGATCACTTGCCGATTTCCATGATCGGAAAACACGAAACTCTCCGATCATGGAATTCACCGGTACTCGCATACCGGGCAAAAACGTATCGGTTGGCTCATCGAAACTCTGCCAATGAGCCCTACTGGTATCACCAATGCTTTCATTGTTTGATAAAACAAAGTTCCCTGTGTTTTGAAGAACTGCTGCCGTGTTGTTTGATAAACCTGAAACATTAGACGACCAGACCAAACTGCTGTCGTTTCCATTTAGAACAACAAGATTACCATCAACACCAATCCTCAAAACACCATTTCTGTTAGAGATTGGACTGTCTCTATTAGCAACCCAGATAACTGCTTTAACATCGACCTTGTACCAGATCCCGACAAATCTGAGTGTTGAGTTTTCAGGACTGAAGAAACCCAGTTCAAAAGTCTCGTCCTCGGACACCAACGTGTCATCATCGGCTACCGTTTGTCCCTGTCTGATTGTGTCAACCCCATAGCAAAACTGAGCTGAAGAACACAGAAGAAAGATGAATGAAACAAGGAAAACAAAGACTGGGTTTTTGTTATTAATTTCCATACCATATTCTGCTGGGAAAAGCAGAGATTATTGAGCTGTTATTAGAGATTTGTGAAGGGTTTCAAAGGGTTGCCGTTGTTTTTACGGATTTTTGAAGGACAAGTTGGATTTTAAGACCTACAGAAACTAAGCGAAGAACTTTGGAAACATAAAAAAATAACAAGTTAAATTCTGCTCACACGTGAAGAAAACTTTTTGACAGAGAATTTATTCGGTTTTGAGAGTTGAGTTTTGACCAAAGAAACACACCAACTCAATCTTGTCCAAACCCCTTTTTTTTTTAACGACTCTATAAAATTAGATCGGATCAAAATTTATCGAGTTCGAATAACTTAATCGTCTCTAGTTTTACCACATGGGTTTTAATATGAATAAATTAACTATCAGTTTATCTAATAAGATTAAGTATTATATTTCTTAAATAATGTCAGATGTTCGAATTCTCGTGTTATAAAGAAAATATATTGAGTTGAAATGAAACTCTAGTACATCAACAATCAGATAAGTTGGGTGATCCGCCGGATTTGAAGGTGGCTGGCGGCGGAAGGGGTTCAAAATGGACAGGCTGTTAGAGACTTGGACTATTTGCCCTATGGGAGGGAATCTATGGACCCATGGCTCAGACCTAGAGATTCTTGGAAATTTCTGGTTAGGTTTTACAAAGAGAGAAAGGGGGTTTAGTTACATAATAACCAAGATTAGTTAATAGTATGGGATGTTAATTAATAATTAATCAATTGGGCACTGTGGAGTTGTATTATTATTATATGGACCGCCCAGTTGTTGTCTAGTAGTGGAGTCCTGGTCACATGGTTCAAGCATAGTCAGACTGATTGTCAAGGAAATGGGTACATATGTTGTGCGGCAGGCTACGATGCGGCATTAACTGAAAATGTTAAATATGAAACTGAAAATATTTTATTGTTTGATAATATTTTTGGTACTTACAAAAACTTAAAATTTTATCAGAAGCAATAAAAGTTTCGAAACTCAAAAGTAAAGTATTGAACTTACCACCAACTAAAAATGTTACTAAAAATATCATATTTTTAATTTCATGTTTAACATTTTCAATTAATATCGTAGCGTAATTGTACCGTAACCTGTCATATGTTACACCCTAAAAAAAAATGCCCACAAACTTTGTAATAAAACAAACATGGTGGGGTTTCGGTCGGAGACAGATACTTATCCAATAAATGGAATGATTATTTTAAGTTTATCAACTGTTTTTCAACCTTATCCTCATAACAAATTAACTAAACAAGTAGACTGCACAAGTCATTAACTATGATAATTATATTTAAAGCATTAATTAATTTAATGGAGTGAATGAGTGAGTATACTGTATAATAAACAAAGAAGCAAAAAGTGGTTGAGAAATGACGGTTTGTATTTTTGTATCTCTCTCTAATTAATTTGTTTAACAGATTGATGAATATAATTTTAAAATTATATTTTAAAAATTCAAATTCGTAACATAAAATTTTGTGTTCGAGCTCAACTTGAGCTTTTTAGTTCATCATTTGCCAATAATGAGCACCCTTTTTCTACAATTTACACCGAGATCCTAGTGATAGTGTGTTGGGTCATTTTGGCCCAACCCTTATTCAATATGTAACAGGCTGGGCCAAACCCATTAGCCCAATTTTGAACATTTGTTTTTCAAGAAACTTCCGATTTCGAGCACCGTATCCGCACCCGTCGATAATGAATCCGTCGTACACTCGAACAATCAGCCCGATCATGTAGTTTCTCTCTTTGGAGCCGAAACGTGCCACTAGCATAGTTTCGCTCTGTCCGTCTTACGACCTAATGTCGTGGTGGCAATGTCGGATTCTTTGCGTAGCAAGAACTCTTCCTATCATGATATGGATGGAGGAAAAAGGGGAAATTTGGAGGGAACACGAATGGAAACAAGAAGAATAAAGGGAAATTGATGATAGTGAAAAGTGTTATGCAATAGTGGTTTAGTACTAAACCACGTAGGAAGTTGGAAGAAAGAATGAAAGCCGACCACCTAGGAACCTTCTTTCAAACCCGACATAAAGTGCTGATCAACACTAGTAAACCTTGTTGCCATCCCATCACTTATGTTTGATTATTTTCATTTGATGTTATAAAATATAGGCTTAATTAAAAAAATGTTTAAATTATAATTTTTTTTTTATGTTTTAGTGTTAAAGTATCTTTGTATTTAAATAAGTGTTTAACGTTCATACTGTTACCAGTTTAAGTATTTAGCCATTTAAAAAAAGCCCAATAGCTAATTAGAATGTGACGCACGGTGAAATTTTAATTTCTAGTTTCTTTTTCATTTTTTAAAAAACTTAAAATCCTTAAATTTAAAAATAACTAAAACCCTAAAATTTCAAAAAAATTCCTAATTTGCAAAAAAAAAAAAACACTCTAACCTAAATCCAAAAACCCATAAATCCACAAATCTCTTAATTCATATGTCATCTCCACCAAACCAAATGCCACCACATGTCCTTTCTATCGCCGTAAATCAACGAACAACATGTCGATAGAACACCAAACCTCAAAAGCTTTCAATCGAGCAACGAACAGGGAATAGATGAATGTCATCGTCAAGAAAAGACTTCATTCGACGACGGTGACGTGGAGATGAACGATGACATAAAAGAAAATTTGAGATTTAGGGTTAGAGAGATGAGGTGTTTTGTGAATCTAGAGTTTGTGAGAAATTTGGAAAGCAATGATCGAGTATCGAGTTTTTTAAACAGATTGACATTAAAATGTTAACGGTATAAAACATTAGACACATAACTAAATAAATGTTAAATACATATTTTAATTAAAAAAAATTTAAACACCTAAAATAAAAATATATATAATTTAAACATTCTTCCGATTAAACCTAAAGTATACGAAAAGTTGCAATCTAAACACATTAAAATGTATAAAATCAACAATTTCTTAATTCAAATTATAATAATAATAATGATGATAATAATAATATGTTGACCAACATATTGATTGATTATCTTTAAAGCTTATAAATATAATCACAATTAGGAAGGTGTGTGGTCCAACATTATTTGCAGACATTTTTCGACTATTCTATTCTCGTGGTACATTTTTAAGCGATAGTGCTTTCCATGTTGTGTATATCAATTTCGATGAACGGGAGAGGAAAGCAACATATCTAACCTACTCGATGTGGGATATTTTCAAAATTATAAAAATTGTATTGGTCAAATTTTGATTTTGGTCCTTCCACTATCGTAAAATATAATATTTAGCTCTTACCCTTTAATTATATATATAGTTTGTCCATCCTATTTGTAATGTTATTAGTTTGTTCAAATTGTTAACATTGTGATATGTTTTTTTTCCTTTCTAAAAACCTTACATATCAACTGAATGTCTAAGGATGTTTTTTTTTTAATATTGCATGTCAATTGTCAACTAAACAATTAAGGTGTTTCTAAACAATTTTACGCTGACACTTTAGTTGAAGGGTTATATTTTGATACACAATTCTTTTTTATTTAAACTATAAATTTTAAATTTTAAATTCCTAACCTTAAAATTCTAAATTCTAAAACCCTACAACATTAACCGCTAAATCATAAATTCGACAAGCTTGTGTATCAAACTTTTTCTCTTAATTGAAATAGTTGACGGTGTTTATTATTTTGAACTTATCAAGAACATTTTTCTTTAAAGTTATAATTATATAAGCTATTTATTAAGTACAATGTCGAAATTTCAAATCATAGCATAATACAAGGACCAAAACCAAAATTTGACCAAGCATTATACCTAGTAACATCAATTGAAAGACATAAACTAGGTTTCGTCCCCCCTTCGAAATCACTTCAAAATTATCAGTAGTTGACACAATCTGATGACCCTGACGTCCAAAGTGCTCAAAACTACACAAACTAGGTTTCATAATCCGAGCACACACAATTACGAATAGAATTCGTATATCCATTTTCTGTGCTCCAATATACGTTTTGTCAATAATTTTATGTCACGTGCATTATTAAGTATTGACGATTTCTATTCACGTAATTACATGTAGGGCTGGGCGTTCGATCGAGTCGAGTCAAAAAATTTCGAGTTATTCAAGTTTGCAAGTCCTATTTTATGATTCAAACTTTATTTGAATTTTTTCCGAATCGAGTCGAGTTTTCGAGTTTCTGTACAAATTTAACTGTACATATATATTTCTATATGCATATACATAGCGGTGCACATATATATTTCTATATGCATGTATGATATACTTAGGATTGGGCGATGTATATACTGATTCCAATTTTAACGGCTTTCTATATGCATATATATTATACATATATATATTTCTTCATATTTTCTTTTTCTTTTTGATCGACTTTCTATATGTATATATATTTCTTCATATTTTTACATGTGATATACATAATATAACATGTAGAATTGACAAACTCGACTCAAATATGAAAACTGATCAACTAATTACTAAAAATTTCGAGTTATTCGAATTTCTATTTCATAACTCAAATTTTATTTGAATTTTTTTGGAGTCGAGACGAGTTTATAAAATTACGAGTCGAGTCAAAACGAATCAATTTTTTCCGTCTCGAGTCGAGTCGAATAATTCAGTTTTTTCTAATCGAGTTTTGCCTGCCCCTAATTACATGTATAAATCCAAACCATTGCCTCATAAGAAGAATGAAAACTGCGTCACCAAATGGTACCTCCCCCCATGCAACTTCGAGGAAAGAGAACGTTTTCAAAGCGCCGGCTGCAACAACTTCCTCTCATCTGTACATTCGTTGTCATCAACAATCCTCCCTTAGTTATAAATACCCTACATTAATCTATTCCCACATTGCAATTTTCATGCCATTTGAAGATTCTTCTAGGGTTTTTCCTTCGTTGTTGTGAGAAATGGCAGCAGAAGATGAGATTGTTGTGTTCGAGGATTTCTTCCCTGCAATGGTGGACAAACTGGGAGCAGAAGGGCTGATCAAGGAGCTGTGCAACGGGTTCCGGTTGTTGATGGACGGGGAGAAAGGGCTGATCACCGTCGAGAGCTTGAAGAAGAACTTGACGTTGCTTGGGTTGCAAGGTATGAGCGATGATGAACTGGTTTGCATGGTGAGCGAAGGGGATTTAAATGGAGATGGTGGGTTGGACGAGATGGAATTCTGCACTTTGATGTTTAGGTTGAGTCCTGCTTTGATGAAGAGCTCAAGAACATTGTTGGAAGAAGCTTTGGTTGGTGGAATGTAATCGTTTTTAATCGTTAAAAAGTGTTGGAGTTGTGTTGTTGGTTTAGGGCATCATTTGCCAGTGATGAAATGCTGGAATCTAGAATCTCTTTATTATCTTTTTCCCTTATATAATAAAAATAATATATTGTGAAACGGTTCGAACATATTATGATTCTAAGCAAATGTCATGTACCGTTATATGTCACTAATTAAAACAGGGTTTAGGAGCATTATGTCTAAAACAATTGAGTGGTCTCCGTCGTAAAGATGAAGTTGTTCCTCTTAAGTAATCCAGGTTCTAGTAGTGTAGTCTACACGGTATGTGTGCATTTTCAAACACTAGAATAATAATAAAAAATCTATGATAAAACCCTAAACATCCTTTCATATACCATAAGATCTAAACTCAAACCCCAAAAACAAATCCTTAACTATAAAATACAAACTTAAACACTAAACTTCAAACCTAAACTAAAAAAGTAAGCCTTAAACCATAAAACCTTAAACCTTAAACTCAGACATGAACTACAAACCCTTAAAAATAAAAGTATTCTATTAGAAAAGGTAAAAAAAAAAAATAACTTAGACAAAATATAGTTAAGAATATTAGGATTGACAATGTAAATAGAAGTTTTTGCACAGCTTGGGGAATTCCTTAGCGGGATGACTGTCGAGGTGCATGTATAGATGATTTGTAGTAGCTTTTGCTATTTCTTGGATAATAATTAGAGGTGATAACGAGCCGAGCTATAATTTAATATGAAAAACCAGTAAATAAAGCAATCCTAGTGGAACTCTTTGGTGTCCACGAGTGCTCATTCCACACAAATCTTATCTCGTTGTGCTCAAAGATTGTTAGTGATTTATTATTTTATTGATTTTTTTTAGTAAGTTAGCAAAAGACAGAAAGGAAAGAACAATCAACAAACTGGACAAAAGAAGGAAGAAACAAGATATATTACAAGACATGTTTGAATGTTTTCCGGATTCTGCGGGCTATAATTTAACCATTAATTCACTTTACATTTAAGAGTTTTTTTTTTTTTTATCGTTTGTATTTGGTTTAAGTATGGTTGTTTTATTGCTTGCACAAATTAGACTACTAATTATATACCAGTAAATAGCAAAATAAAGGCAATATCAATAATCAGTTGGTCTAGTGGGATAAAACGTTATGTCGCTTAAGCAAAGTCAGAGGTTCAAATCATGACATTGTGAATGGAAAAAATTGAGACGAGAGGATCACTCTCATATTGAACATTTGTAAAACTTGATCAAGATTAGTCGACTAATGAGTCAGATACCGGTAATTAAATAATTTTTTTTAACAATGTATACATTATGAGGATCACTCCCATATTGGACATTCTTAATTTTTTTTAAAAATAAATATTTGTTGACTTATTGTGTCCGTGACAAGTTAATTTTTAACAAAAAATGATTCTAACTTAATTCAAACTCATGAAGCGTAACAAAAAAATATTTCTTCATGTTCTTTTCCACTAGTCTAGAATTAATATTTTCTTTTTTTTTCTCTTACAGACATTTAACTTAATCATTTTGAAACTCTCTTTTTAGACCTCATGCAATTGTTCTCGTTGTACTCAGGCTCGTTCATGAGATTTTGGTGGTCTACGAGTGAACCTAAAAATTAGTTCCCTAATAATAAGTATTGAAAAATGATTTTTAAGAATAGGCTCCTAATAACAAGTATTAGAAAAAAACCAGGCTCTAATAACAAGTAACGGAAAAAAATTAAATTTTAATAATATGTACCTATTAACAATATTGGAAAAATTAGACCCTAATAACATGTAATAGGGAAAAAATTAGACGTCTAATAACAAATATTACAAAAATATATTTTAGGAGTAGACCCCTAATAACAAGTATTAGAAAAAATTAGGCCTCTATTAACAAGTCTTGCAAGAAATTGGACCCATAATAACAAATATTGAATTTTTTTTTGAATTTTAGGAGTATGTCTAATAACAAATATTGAAAAAAAATTAGGTCTATAATAACAAGTATTGAAAACAATGGACCCCAATAACAAGTATTGAAAAATATTACTAGTAAACCTCTAATAACAAGCATTAAAAAATTAGACCCTAATAATAAATATTAGCTAAAAATTAATCACTTATAATTATGAACGACGGGTCCTAAGCCGTCGCCATTATGGCCCACCCTCATGAGCTTATGAGCTTAGTTGAACTTTTCTGCTAGTCTAAAATGAATCTTTGTAGACCCCCTCTATATTATTTACAACATTAAACACAAAAAAAATCTAGCATTTGAGAGATTTAGGGTGTTTGTTTAAAAATTTAACGGTAAAAAATATTTTGTCAGGTAGATAGACAATATATTTCGAAACTAGTCTCATCGAATGATCTTTAGAGAAAATCAAAGCATCAGAATGTCGTACCTTTTGATGAATCTTCATTAATTTTGCGTGGGTTTCATAAAAAAATTAATCTAAAAAAATAAAAATAAAATACGTACATTTTAATAGCGATTTTTTTTTATAAGTGAGCAATGGGCAATTTTGGGGCAAAAACCCCTTTTTAATTATTATTTGGGATAATGGCTCCCAAAAACTTTTATTTGGCAAAATGACCCCCAAACTTGTCACGTCGATAGACCTCGCGTTTTGCAGGACGCGAGGTATGATATCGCGTTCTGCACAACGCGAGTTCAGCCTACCTGGCCTTGTTGTTTGTGATAACGGTTTTACAGTACCTCGCGTTCTGTAGAACGCGAGGTTCACGAGAAATTGAAACGGCGGCTGAATATATCGCACAGACCTCGCGTCCTGTAGGACGCGAGTTCTGTGCAAAACAGGCCTGAAGAACAAGGGAAAACAAGTGTGCGTAGGCCTGTTCAAGCCCAATTTCGAGCGTGTAAATCGTATATTTTTAGTGATCATCGAGTTGGGGGTCGTATTGCTGGAAATTGTCTATAGTATGATACCAACATAGTTAATTTCCGTCCATTCTACAATAAATTAAAATGGCTTCGAAAACCCTATGCTATCATATTTTTTTGCATTTCAACTAATGTCGATTTTCGGTTTAGTAATCCCATTAAATTTATTAAAAACTGAAATTAGATAAACATTATAAAGTTTAATTATAATATGTAAACAAAATTATAATACGTAAACAAAATTATAATACGACATTATAAAATTCAAATGTGTTTTACATAAATATTAAAAACATAAGTACAAAACAGTAAAAAAAAAGACTAAAAATGCCTATGTCCACCCGTTCCGCAGTCGGGTGGATGACGCTCACGATCCGGATACCTCCTCTGTCCATCGTGTGGTGGTCCCTATCATCCTGACCATCGTGCGCGATATGCGGATCTGTGCTGGGCCCAGGTGGGGAGTAAAACAAGCTACCGATCGGCGTACTCTCCACAATGGGAAACTCATACTGAGAGTGCAGCTGTGGATAATCGATAAGCTGAAGGTCAGTCGTGGGCGTATGGGGACGATAGGCATCAGAGGAGCCGAACTGGGGTGGAGGCATCGTCTGGTGGAAACTCGATGGACCGCTATAAGCATGAAATGGTGCGGCAGAAGATGATGCCCCTGCAGTGTCATATCGTGGTCTCGGACCGCGCTGCGTCGACTGCCTCTGGCTCTGGCTCTGGCTCGCTCGACGGCTCCCGCGTGGGCGGTTTTGGGGTTGCTGGGGAAGCCCTGCCTCGCGCTCGGCCTGAGTAAGGATATACTGCATCCCATTGTTCCTATACCACTGGTCATAATTGAAAGCGACCGAAATACCCCCATCCACAATTTATTGGAGAAACTGTGGGCGTCTAGCAAATCGGTGACCCCAAAACGTTATCCAGGTAGCGTGGTGCTCGGCCCAGTCAACCTCCGTCTTCCCCTGGCGCGTAAGATTGTGGAAGCAGTCCATATTTTCCGGAGGGGCGGGAACATTTTGGATGTACCCGAACTGTCGGAGAACCCTATCCGTAGAATGCCACACGCAAATTTCGTAGTTCAGCAGCGGCACGACGGAAATCCAGAGGTCTCGGTCTCGCAGAATATCTGGTGGAGTAATCTGCCGAATCTCCTCTGAATCGTAGGGCCTCCACACGAACTAAAAAGAATGAAAGCGTTTGTAACGGTTATATGAAATATTATTGGAAAAATAGTATGAAAAAATTCAAATTAATATTCGAATTACCTGGTCCTCCGTCAAGGAATCGAAAGCATGCCTGTATGCTTTCTGGGAGTCCGGCAGGCCGGTGTGGGTCAGTGTGCTGACCCACCTATAAATAATGAAAAACATCGTTAAATAAAATAATTTAAAAAAAATATAGTAGATTACGTAGTACCTCCGTAGAAGCGGAAATAACATAGCGCCGGGCTGCCTAAGTTGTGGTCTCAAAGTAGGCATCCGAAACCAAACCCAAGCCTGTAGGAATAAACAACATCCTCCCATCGATGATCTGGAGGCGTCAACGTTTCTGCAGAGGTCTCTGATAAGAAACGCCAAGACAGCTGACCCCCAAGATTTTCTTCCAGACTCATCTAAATCTGTAAGATGACGACACCACATAACGTGCACCTTTGTGCGGGATTTGTCGGGCATTAATATCCCGCCAATAATGCGCAAGATGTGGGCTCGTGCACACCGCTGTGAAAATAAAGATTTAATAAAGACATCCTAATTAATAAAGAAATTAGTAACTTAATCCTAATTTCCAAATAAATATTTGTAATTTCATCCTAAATATTTAATGTAGGCAACCTAAATATTTAATAAAGTCATCATAAAAATTTAATAAAAGCATCCTAATTTTGAAGTACTGATTTGTAATTGCATCCTAAATTTATTAAAAGGATCCTAAATATTTAATGAAGTCATCCTAAAAATTTCATAAACCATCCTAATGTTCAAATAAATATTTTTAATTTCATCATAAATATAATAAAAGCATACTAAATATATAATAATTGCATCCTAATTTTTAAATAGAAAAAATACCTGAAGTGCAACTACATCCGCATTGGGGGGAGGGGTTCCAAACTCGTCCTCCAAGTACGATAGATCGATTTTCCCTCCGTCCCACACTCTGGCAGGGGGCATCACGCCCATTTGTTCAGCAAATAGAGTTGGCCAATCTGCCAACGTTACACCCGTAATTACGCTGCCGTTTATAGGCAACCCCAAAATGTAGGAAACATCCTCCAACGTGATTGTTGCCTCGCCAAATGAAAGATGAAACGTGTGCGTCTCGGGTCTCCACCGTTCTATTAGCGCGCTGATCAACGGCGGTCTTACCTTCACCCCCTATATACCGAGCTATGTGCCCAAAACCAGCGCGATGAATCCAATGCATAACAACATCAACGGGTGCGGTGTTGATACGGTTAAGGTAACATTGTAAGTTACGTTCGTATCCCTGCAAAAAAATAAAATAAAATAGTTAGTAAAATAAAAAAATATAATTTAATTAAAAAATTTAGAAAATAAAAAGGGAAAAAAAATAATAGCTCTGAAGTGTTTCGCCAATATTGACTGCAGTGACTCGCTTCGTTGCGTAGCAAGGGCTCCATGTTATCGAACGACATATAAAAGTTACTGACAATTTTTTGTAAAAATGCTATAGAACTCGCGTTCTGTGGTTTTTTTTTAGAAAAAAGCCTCCAATTTATAGAAGACATCGCGGCGTTTGGGATGCGAGGTTAATGAACCTCGCGTTCTGTAGAACGCGATATTCATGTACCTCGCGTCCTATAGAACGCGAGGTTCATTAAAAAGGCGCGTCATTGAACAGACGCGTGAACTGAACGGTCAGAAGTGACCTCGCGTCCTATGGAACGCGAGTTTCTAAAGAACTCGCTTTCTACAGAACGCGAGGTCGTGGGGTTTTTTTATTCCCAGGCGGGAAAGTCATTTAATAATGAATAATTTTAATAATAATAATAATAATTATAATAGAAATAATAATAATAATAATAATAATAATAATAATAACAATAGTATGATAATAATAACAACAATAATACCAATAGTATGATAATAATTATAATAATAATAATATTAATAATAATAACAACAATAATAATAACAATAATAATAATAATAATAATAATAATAATATCATACTAATAATTATAATAATAATAATAAAAGTAATTTAATATTACTAATAAGTATAATAATAAAAATTATTAGTATGATAATAATAATAATAATAATAATAAGATCATACTAATAATTATAATAATAATAATAATAATAATAATAATAATAATAACAATAATAATAACAATAATAACAATAATAATAACAATAATAATAATAATAATATCATACTAATAATTATAATAATAATAATAATAAAAGTAATTTAATATTACTAATAAGTATAATAATAAAAATTATTAGTATGATAATAATAATAATAATATCATACTAATAATTATAATAATAATAATAATAATAATAATAATAACAATAACATTAATAATAATAATAATAACAATAATAATCGAAAAAAACTTCCTAAATACGTGCTATGTTTTCATTAGTAACTACAAATAACGACATAGCGCAATATTTTGGAAGTTAGTTTGAACAAAACTTCCAAAATACGCGTTATGTTGTCATTAGTAGGTGCAAGCGAAAACTGCTTACGTGAAAACAGAAAAAAAAATTCTGTGGGTGCTCCTTGCCTCTCCAAGAGTTTGCTATTTATAGAGGGAGGTGAATATGTTGACGTGGAAACCTCGCGTTCTGTAGGACGCGAGGTCATTCAAACCTCGCGTTGTACAGAACGCGAGGTCTATGAGATGTTGGTATATATATATGCACGGAGATGAATTTTTGTAACCAGTTAAGTTTAGTTTAGGTCAGTTGAATATGAGTTCGTGTAATGCTGCGTTTGTTTCCGTTGCAATTTTTATGTCCGAAATTTTGTTTCTTTATGATAGTTGGAGTTCACTTAAAGATTTGTGTTCCGCGGGGTACATACCCCCGCATGATACGTTCATTGAATAATATTTACCGACATATCGCAATATTTTGGAGGTTGTGTGCTGCAGTAGTGGCTTCAATGGCAGCTTCTGTAGCCGCCGTCGAGAGGATCCCAGGCTACAGTTTTGAAACGAAACGACTTTTAGGAAGCGAGGGCGGATTCAGATCGACATTCTGCCGTGGCAGCCAACATTTTCAGATGTGGCCGGTGCCGATTACATTTGTTAATGTGGATCAAAGCTGCTACCATTTCAGAAGAAATCTGATTATCGCGCTCTGCTTCTTTCAGTCGGGACCTCCGATCAAATTTGCCCACCGGAGCGGCTGAATATATTGTTTCGAATTTTGTAGATAATTTATGTAGTTGTCTCAATTTACTTATTAAAGAATACATGTTGAAAGTTTTGTTAAATGAAATGCGACTTAAATTTACTTATGTGGTGTTTTTCCTTTCCTATAAATACCCACGAATTCCACCATCATTTACTCATTCCAAATTCTCTCTAAACACCCAATCTTTGCTCACCTTATGGCAAAATTTCAGGCAACATTTTATTTTCTCGATACTTATTTTGAGCCAACAATCACAGGCAAAATGTCACTGAAAGATTTAATACAGTTGACAACAATTGAGGTTAGTAAACACACCGACAAACAAATTTCTTCTATGGAATGTCGAATCCCAACACCGTCAGCTAATGAAACGCACTACGTTATGAAGCTTACGAACGAAACAGACGTTCGTAACATGTATGACCGGCTCAATTCCGTCGGAGCTAGAGACGTCGATTTCAATGTTAAGTTTGTCAACTCCGGCGAAGGTAGTACGTCTGCACCCGTAGAACCTGCTCCGAACACTGAACACGCACAGTCTTCACCGGATGTTGATGCGGCTGTGGAGGAGCTGCAACTTTTTATGTACAGGCGTAGACAAAGAAAACAACAGCTGATCGAAGAACTAAACCTAAGTTCAGACGTGTCCACTGACTACGATGATTCGGATTAACCATTAACTTATGAAATTATCTTCCAATTATGT
Source organism: Hibiscus trionum (assembly GCA_030270665.1). Classification (NCBI taxonomy): domain Eukaryota; kingdom Viridiplantae; phylum Streptophyta; class Magnoliopsida; order Malvales; family Malvaceae; genus Hibiscus; species Hibiscus trionum. The sequence goes on from BSYR01000014.1 coordinate 1,517,566, forward strand.
TATATGAAGTCTTATTTCATCCTTTATTAATGTTCAACGGACCTCAAGTTATGTAAAACTACTACTACTCAATTACATTGATAAACTACAATTGTCTAAGTTATTCAAACATAAATTTTTTTGACGTAATCTCTGTCTCAAATAATATAAAGGGACCTCACGTTATGCACCAGTAGTAGTATTCAATTACATTACCAAACTACAATTGTCTCAAATTCTCGAACATGTTCTCAATTACACAAACAAACAAATAGTAAACAGTACGGTTATTATAACTTCTGACGGAATTTCTGAAACAAAGCAATTAAAGTGACCTCGCGTTCTATATAACGCGATATTAATGGACCTCGCGTTGTATAGAACGCGAGGTACTAATATCGCGTTCTACAGAACGCGAGGTACTGGTTAACCCTGCCTCCCATCAACTCTATCCCTTACTTGTCGAAAGTTAGGGGACTGCCTCCCAGGCACACGTCATTCCTGACTTGTTCATCATTTACCTACTTATCGGTTTTAGGTAATGGACAAGCAAAGTTACCTCTCAGAACCATTATTTGCCTTACACAACCAAATTCTCCGGGATTTCAAGGGCCAATAATTTTGCCTATATATGAAGAAGAACCATAAAACGAAAATATAAGTTTCAATTGGCAAACAATTCCTAGAATTTTCCAAGTATCAAAAATTCAAAAGTCTTTCATAAAATATTCAAATGGCCAGACGAGGCGTTACTACGCTAGTTTACTACGATGGGCAGATATTTGAGGGTACCGAACTCGGCGTCCTTTTTCACTGCGAAGATCCGATAACGATAAAGCTTCCGAGGAGATTATCGTTCAAGAAGTTGGTCAAGGAACTGGAGGCAAAAGTCCCTCATTTCGATAATCACCGTTTGTCCGACGTGAAGTATCGGGTGCCAACATCTATAGACCCTTTACAGTACTCTGTATGCCAAATTGCGGAAAATGCTGATGTGGAAATGATGATGGAAACCCACTTCGAGTATTCAATTGGAACGACCCTCGAGTTGTATGCATCGTTCTCCGAGTCTAATCCAGTTGTCGAAATACCAAGCTGAGGCCGGGCGAATTTCGACTTCGATCCGAATGCCAACGTTGCTAGCCCGACCGCAGGTCTACGACGTGATTTTAGCCTACTGTGCCGAGACAACGAGTTTGGTGCATCGTCATCTGCTCCTCCAAGGCAGTCCTGCGTAGCTAGTATCGAGTTCGACCTGAACCAACCCCCAAACGATGAATTCGATGCACCAACAAATGCATCGTACAATCCATACAATCCTTATAGTTTTGGGGGGGAGGGAACGTCGGCTCCTTACGTTGCGCACGACCATGAAGCATCATATGGCCGGCACTCAATGTATGTCCCTGGCACCGACTACGGTCAACCATCTATGGGGAGACATTCTTCTTTTGGAGGTGAGGGAGCGTCGTCTTCTTACGCTATGCACGACCATGATTCCTCATATGGACGACACTCAACGTATGTCCCTAGCACGGAGTACGTTCAACCATCTATGGGAATACATTCTTCTTATGGTGATCTTGATTTTGGTCTTGGAAATGAGGTTCGTGAGCGATCTCGTGAGAGGTCTCCCGCTCATCGACCCCAATCCTCGCCTCGAAGGGTAGTGATCCACGAAGCTCTACTAATCCAGCTCTCGGAAGATGCTTCTGACGAAGAACCGATTAGAGAACCCGGGCCCGACGGAGACGAGCTGGGGCCATTCTATCCCGAACCAGAAGACTTGACAGAGTTACCAGAAGACCCAGAAGACACTACCGTTCCACCACCAGATTTGGACGAAGAACCGACCGCCACCAACTTTACTGTAGACGCAACGCCAAGTTCTATGTTCCAGCCACCATCCCACTTCACAACGGTTGATATGGATGCAATGGACGTCCCTGATTTTCCCCATGACGACACAATAGATGGCCGAGTCAACCGTTCTGATGGTGAACTAAGAATTGGTATGGCGTTCTCGAACAAGGAAATTGCGGGTGGCGGCAGTTAAGCAGTACAACCTTCGTCATAATGTAGAGACGGCAGTGGATAAAACCCAATCCACATACTACAAGGCTTATTGCGTCCAAAAAAATCAAGGTTGTAAATGGAAAATCCGTATATCAGAGTTGAAGAGGGCAGGCAACCGTTGGAAAATAACAAAACTTGAGGGGCCCCATACATGCACCGTTGCTAGCCTCAACCAGGATCACAAAAACCTGGATGCAAAGTTCCTCACGGACATCTTTTCGACACTGGTGAAAACAAATCCCACTGTGTCGGTCCCCACATGTCAGGCTGCAGCTCTAGCTGCCACCGGCTTCCGTCCAGGTTATTGGAAAGCATGGTATGCAAGGAAAAAGGCCAAAGAGAAAATGTATGGCTGATGGGAGGAATCTTACAAAGAGTTGCGTCCGTGGCTTAATCTCCTGCAGAAACACATCCCCAGAATGGTTGTCAAACTTGATACGGTTCTTGCATACGAAAATGATCGTGTCGTCCGAGGTGTTTCTCAATTCCACCGGTTATTTTGGACTTTCCCCCAATGCATCAACGCATTCAAGCACTGCAAACCGATGGTCCAAATCGACGGCACATGGTTGTACGGAAGATATACACAGATCCTACTTCTAGCTATAGCACAGGACGTCAATCGCAAATGCGTTCCTGTTGCATTCGCAATCGTCCCGAAGGAGGATTTGGAGTCTTGGACGTTCTTCCTTCAGAACCTACGAAAATATGTCCTTGATCATGTAATACGAAGAAGAAGGGATGAAAGGGTATGTGTTATTTCTGACAGAGGCACAGCGCTGTTGTGGGCGATAGAAATTTTGGGTGACTATTGGAAGCCTCCATACATTCAGCCCCGTTTTTGCTTGCGGCACATAGCCGCAAACTACCTGCAGAAATACAAGAATCGTGATGAACGTCAAATGGTGATCGATATGGGTACGTCCTTTATGCCATTTTCATTTACTACATTACTTGTTACTCGCTTTCATTTACGACCTTTTTGCATGTGTTTTTCGCCCATAACTATTCAACTGTCATCCCGTAGGCAACTCGCGCTACAAACAAGAGGTGGCTGACCTGCTCGAGGAACTGAGAGCGAGAAACAAACATGGCGCAGAATACCTTGAAAAAATCCCAAAGGAAAAATGGCTTCGATCGTATGACGAGGGTAAACGTTATGGTCACATGACAACGAACTTGGCTGAGGCAGTGAACTCATCACTGAAGGGAGTGCGGCAGTTGCCTATCACTTCCATTGTCAAAGCGACCTATTATCGTTTAGCTACCCTTTTTGCAACCTTGGGAAGGCAAGCAACTGAGTACATGGCAGGTGGACACAAAGTCCATCCAGATTTCCGCACAAAACTGCATACTCAATTGGGCCAATCAAGACAGATGCAATCAACTCTCTTCTCGCGAGAAGGACACTTGTTTCGTGTTGCGGAATTTTCCAGGCGGTTGGAAGGCATTCAGCAGAACGCTTACGTGGTAGATCTGAGGGCAAGAACCTGCGAGTGCGGAATTTTCCAAACTTTCAAATACCCGTGCGCACACGCCATTGCTGCTTGCACTAACCAACGGATAGAATACATGCATATGGTTGATCCGGTATACTTACTTAAAACGGTGTTTAAGGTTTACGAAAAAGAGTTTCCTCCAATCGGAAATGAGGTTGATCCGAATGCTGTGGACACTGAACCGATCATACGCCCAGATCCAGCACTACTACGAGCCAAAGAACGTCCACGTTCTACAAGATTATACTGTGCCGAGGATATGGTCGAACATCGAGAGAAAACCGGACAAAAGAAGCATTGTACTATATGTCGAAATCCTGGACACACAGCTCCTAAGTGTCCTAATCGCTCAGCCCCTCGTATTAATTAATTATTTTTAATTTGTATATGTGAGTTCGCCCATGACAATCGAATCAATAAAGTCAGTCTACTTCGATTTATACAGTACGTCATCTTATATTTTCAATCATTCAAAAAAATATGTTATGATAGTGTTTTCGAAGCAACTTTAAATCAGCGTACAATGGACGAAAATTGACCGTGTCAGTGTCATACGATAGAGAATTTCCACTACTACAACCCCAAACTCGATGTTACCTAAAAATTTTAAATTTCTACGTATGAAATTCTGCTCGAACATGCCTATCGACATTAGTTGAAATGCAACTTCAATCAAAAAAGGATGATAGCATATAGTTTTTGAAGCCATTTTAAACCATTGTAGAATGGACGGAAATTAACCATGTTGGTATCATACGATAGACAATTTCCAGTACTACGACCCCAAACTCGATGATCGCTAAAAAAATACGATTTACACGCTCGAAATTGGGCTCGAACAGGCCTACCCACACTTGTTTTCCCTTGTGGTTCAGGGCAGAAATGCATAGACCTCGCGTCCTACAGTACGCGAGGTCTGTCCGATATATTCAGTCGCCGTTTCAATTTCTCGGGGACCTCGCGTTCTGCAGAACGCGAGGTACTGTAATACCGTTAACACGGACAACAATGCCACGTCGACTGAAATCGCGTTGTGCAGAACGCGATACCGTACCTCGCTTTCTACACAACGTGAGGTCTGCCGACCTGGCAAGTTTGGGGGTCATTTTGCCAAATAATAGTTTTTGGGAGCCATTTTGCCCAATAATAATTAAAAAGGGGTTTTTCACCCAAAATTACCTGAGCAATGACATGCAAAAATTAATCAATAGCGACAATCAGAGATGTTGACGATTTTTTTTTTTTGTAGAAAAACGTAAAAGAAATTGTCACATTATCTAATTTGTTATGGTTTAATGACTCAATACCTTAATTGAATCAAAAAAATAAAGTTTAATGTTTAAATTGTAGTGTTTTAAAGTTTAATGACAGATCGATAAAAAAATGCAAACTTTAGTGACTAAGAATGTAGTTTACCCTTGAAAGAAACTATTACTATAACTAATTGTCGGTTTAGTCCTTCCTTTAAATCCTATCTGGTTTCTGAAATTCTCAACTCTCGCAATTTCCAGATCTTTTCTCCTCCCAAATTACAATTGAATTCAATTAGGGTTAGGGTTTTTCCAATCCAATTCAGATCAACCCAATATGCCACAAAGACACTCCAAGAACAACAACGATTTAGCCTTCTTCACGTACGATGAGAAAAAGAAGCTAGGGTACGGGACTCAAAAGGAGAGATTGGGAAGAGACTCGATCAAGCCATTCGATGCTTGCTGCCTTTGCTTGAAGCCTTTCATCAATCCTATGTCTTGCCAAAAAGGTCACGTCTTTTGCAAAGAATGCATTCTTGAATGCCTTTTAGCCCAGAAAAAGGACATCCAAAGGTATCCCCTTTAATCCCAGAACCATCGTGTGTTTGTCTCAGTGAACCATTGATTTGTTATTTTGCTTAATTTCTTGTCTAGGGTACCTAAGTGAATTTCATATTCTTTGTTGAGGGCTTATTTCTCAAAAAATAGTTAAGGTTAAGATCTTTAGAAGGTGATTTTTTGGGGTATTCTGTGGTTCATATAGGTGGACTTGCATTTACAGTGATGGCTGATGATTCATGGCCAGAAATTGTCTTTGATAGATTGAAATTTGAAGAAACAAAACTGAATGTGGAAGCTGAGAAGTTGGTTATGGTAGAGATTATAGACTCTTTAGCTTCTAGTAGACTTTTTTGTTTTATATTTAGCGTGTGCTTGTGTTTGTAGCCATTAACATCCGCTAGCCATTTTCGCAATTTACTGGCGATGATTTTGAGAATGAAAGCAATCATGTATTTGAGTTTAATACCTTTCGGGGTTGTAGATCATCCTTGTATATGTTTCGATTCATGATAAGCTAGAAGCCTTACTCATTTAATCTATTTAACCATTTGATCGCATCGGTAGGTTCTCTGTTAGTAATTACCCAATGGCTGGAGGTTAGGAGCTGAAAGGTTTCAAGGGACGTGTAGAGAATCTTTGCCTTTCTTTTCTCCCTTTTTCGTTGAAGCGGAGTACGGTTTATATATGCCTTCTCTGTGAGTTCTAATGTTAAGTAACTTGGGGGGGGGGGGGATTCTGCTTAGCAATAAGTTGGTAGTCTCGAATGTGAAAACAACCTTTCACATGATTAGAAAAAATTTGAAGCAATAAGATTCGATGCTAGTTAAGTGGATTTCTTGTACTTAATTTTATTTGAAAAATAGAAGTATAAACTGCCGTGCTCGGAATCAGCTAAAAGATGCTATTTATATGGGGTCAATAACAGAAAGTATGTTTTCCTTCATCGGGCAGGAAACTAGCTGCCCATGCTGCTCAGCAGAAACAAGAGAAGGAAGAGGAGGAGGAGAGGTTAATGTTGGAGAAAGCACGAGAGCTTGATGCATTTGATCAGCAAAACCATGGTGCCTTACCGCAATACAATGACAAAAACCACAGCAGAGACAAGAACGGGTTCCATGGGGCAAACAGTGTGAAGGCCACTTCTTTTGAAGAGGAAGCACTCCGTACGATGAAAGCTTTTTGGCTTCCCTCCGCCACTCCAGAAGCACCTGTTAAAGTCGATGCTCCTTCCACCAGTACCGTTTGTCCGGAAGGCAACGAGAAACTCAAGCTGAAGACCCTTTTCCCTATCTACTTCACTGAAGACGTAAGTGAAAAGAAGAAATCTGATCTCGACAAAACTTATATCTGTCCGAGCTGCAAGGTCACCCTGACTAACACATTATCACTAGTAGCCCTTAGCTCCTGCGGTCACGTCTTTTGCAAGAAATGTGCTGACAGGTTCATGGCCGTCGACAAAGTTTGTTTGGTCTGTGACAAGCCATGCAAAGAGAGGAATTTGATTACCTTGGCAAAAGGAGGGACAGGCTTTGCTGGCCATGGGGATCATCTTGAAGCCACTGATTTCAAGCATTTGGGAAGTGGTAGTGGCTTGGGGCTTGTGAGGCCTGCAGCTAAGACATAAACCCTTTTTGTCTTTCTTTTATGTCCCTCTCTTCAAGAAGTTCTACAAGTTCCATTTTTGCTTTATGCATGTTGGATTCTTTATCTTTAACAATACTGTGTTCTGTAATTCTGGTATGGATGTTTTTAATGTTATTGCAAGTTTGTAAAATAGTATCATTTTCTATTTCTATTTCATGTTTAAATATTTGTAGGCTCGTAAGCTATCTCTAGAGGAGGTGGTTAAAAGCTCTCGGTTAACTTCATCCTCTTTCTTTTAAATTATGAACATCATTCCTTTCTTCCTCTAAGTTGTGAGTTCAATACTTATCGGGAGTAAAATTTCTCTCTCCCTCCTCCTAAGTAGAAATTGTTCAAATATACATATTTGCAGTCTCAACTTCTTCAAGTTACCATTTCTTTATAATTCGTCTTAAAAAGATGATCCATATCTATGGAACCTTATTTTCTTTTTATGGTTTCGGCAATTTGTCCCGCCGGTGTTCTTTTTGCATGTGGCCGTTTGTTTTCGGCGTTTTGTCGACGTCTCGTGTGAAGAGGCTGACTTACTTTTATGGAACCTCATTTGCCGTTTTGCTCAGCACGGCGCTTGGATCTCACATCGGTGTTAATTTTTGTCGCTATGTTGTCGATTGCCCTTTGTGGGTGCTGATTTTTTGACTCTTCTTTCTCGCTTGCGTTGGCTATTGCAACTTACTCCTCTTTCCTTCGGTCGTTTGTGGCGGCTCTCCCTTTTTTCTCTTGGTTCTGGGCTTGTTGGGTGCCCGTCTTGTTTTTTTCTTTTCGAATGTTTGATCATAGCTTATTTGCCATGGTTTGTATGTTTCGTTCCATTTGAATGAAGATTTACATTCCTCTTTGATAAAAAAAATCATCTTAAAAAGATTCTCTCCCGCAAATAATATTTGTTGATATTAGAAAGACTTCAACTGGGGTAAATGAACAGAGCGTTCGACGAGCTGTTTGTGAACTGTTTATATAAAATTCGTTTATTAAGTTAAATAAATGAGTATGAATAAAAAATTTATATTCGTTTAATAAATGAGCAAACACGAATAGATGTGCTTCCAGTTTGTTTATGTTCACAAACAAGCTCGTTTACACAATTCTCCTTTCCCTTTTATTTTTTACATTTTAAATATTGGTGAATGTAAGAAACTAAATTGAATACATTGTAAACTTTGGAGTTCAAATCGTAAAACCTAAGGAGCGTAAGGACTAGTGGTAATTTTACTATTTTGGAAAATATGTAAATAAACATGTTAGCGGGCATATAAACGAACATGTTCTACGATGAACAAATGAACCGAACACTATATTAAAATTTTTAAAAATATGAACCGAACACAAACAACTTCAAATTTAAATAAATATACGGGACATGTTAAAAGGCTTTACCCACTTGGGGCCAATCCATTAACATTGCCAGCGTGTCGCCGCCGGCCGCCGCCGCCGCGTAACTTATAATATCTGTCCTAATCAACAATTAATGTGTGGAATTATTAGCAGATTATTAGGGGAGGTATCTTATAGTTGTTGTAATTATAAGCAGATTACAATCTAAAACCCACTACCAATCTGGATTCCAAGTAGCAATACCTGTCTTGTCCACCCATTCTAAAACGATTATGGTTTAATTATGAATTACTCCCTATACTCTAATTTATCAGAATTTAATCTCATGTTTTCGAACATTAACAAGTTAATCCAATTGCGTAATACTGTTAATCCTTGTTGTCAAAATGCAGACCTAATAATTACTTTTTAGTAATTCATATATAAGAAATTAGTTAATCCAGTAGTTAGTTTTGAATGTTATGGACCAAAATCAAATAAAGTGACATGGCACAAACACAAATTAGTAATTCATATTACATCGTTACGTTAATGTTGGTTGTGTTTATTTTTCACCGTTATGGTGTTGTTTGTTTGTATCTTTTATTTTTCTTCTCGAGTTTTTAAGTATTTTCTTGTATGGTTCTATTTTATAAATGAATTAATTGTATTTCAAAAAACAATAAAGGGATTAATTTCTCATATTTTGAAAGTGGAGGGATTAAATTCAAATTAGACCAAACAATTAACGCAACTTAAAAACGAAGTTGTTCTTCCCGTTAAGATAAAGCGGAATTAAAAAAGAGAGGGAGAGGTTAAGCTTTGTGAAATTTCGTGGTTTGGGTTTTAATGGCGGAATTAGACAAGCAAGAAAAAATAGTTGTAAATGGAAACAAAGAGGAAGAAGAGAGGCTGTTAGAGGGAATGACGGCGACGGCGACGGCGTTGGATTTCGACATGCTATGTTCCACGGTGGCTTCGCAAACCCGAGGCAAATGGAGGGAACTCGACAGCCCCGGGAATTGTTTAGAACAAGAAAACGGAGAATTTAGTGGCGTTTTCAGGATGTGGGAAGGTGAAGTTTCTGATTTCATGGATGACCGCCGTGTCGCTCTTGAATCTGCCTGGTCAGCTGACTCTCTCTCGATTCTTAGAAGAGAAAATTAAGAAATTTTCCGAGAAAAATACATCTCTCTAATTCTTAGTTTAGCTGATTGTATCATGTTTGTGAAATTGTGTGTTTTAATGTTGCAGTTGCCCCTGCTACAGATTTGGGAAGAACATGAAGAGAGCTGGTTTGGGTTATTGTTTTCTCCAGGTAAAAAGTTCTTATTTTTACACTTTCTTACAATTCAAAATACCATTCCTGGAAATGGGTAGTTCCCAGATATGTGTTTTCATATTCAAGTTTGAGTATTTTGCAATATTGCCACTGGTGCTGTATTTCAATATATTCTGAATTGACAGTGTGCTGTTGCAGGGAAGTGTTTATTTCATTCTTGTTGCTGGTGTGTTTCTTAACTTCCTTGCCTTTATGTTCGCCGACCGGAATTGCTTTCTGTATTTGGCCGTTGCTTCCGCCCTATCTCTTGGAGCATATTTGGGGTTTTCCCGTATGCAAATCAGAAGAAAATTCAATATTATGGTGAGAACTTTTATGTATCAATATCTTCATGCTTGATTTGTTTCTTAGTTTCGAGGTGGTGTCGAATGGATCAATGTTTTGCATAAAATTTCTAACTTGATAAGTATCTTCATCATCTCATGTACTCGGTTGTACAATGTAGTGATTGATTGACCTGTTTTCTGAACAAAACTTGAGTTTCAGGCTTCAGCTACATGATTCATCATTTGAGATTTCCTTATGTTTTCTTTATGTTTGTAAATTCGGATACTTGTTTTCATTCTTAATCTCTCATTCCCAGCAGCATCTAAAATCGTACCATTGTTCGGAATTGTTTGTTTGCAGGGTAATGATAACATGTTGGATGATTGCATCTACCATCTAATCTGCCCTTGCTGTACATTATCACAGGTTCTTGCCCCTGCCAAACTGTGTTGGAACTTTTGCTTATTTCTGTTTCGATTCGTGATACTGTTAACAAATCGAAATCGAATGTGACTTTAGCTTCACTTGTTTTGAACATGGAGCAGGAGTCTAGAACGTTGGAGATGAACAATGTCCAAGATGGTACATGGCACGGCCGTGGCGATATATGCATAGGAAGCAATGTTGAAGGGAGCAAAGCATTCTTTGAGCTGCACCGTTCTCCTCCTATATCAATCAAGATTCCGGAGCGCTGCAGCATACAAAATAGTTTAAACGGTTGCGATAAAGTTTGAACACAAGAGAAGCTGCGTATTCAAAGATCAGGTCGAATATCGGCTACATAGGCGGACTAAGAACATCCCTGAAAATCCATTCTTTGTCGGAGGTACGTGCAACGAGCAGGTTGAATAACATAATGGTGCTTCCATGTGCATTGAAGGACAAGTTGGAAACAGACCTTGTATGATTTGGGAAATTCTTATACACCATGACTGCTGTTGGTTTTAAGAAAGTTGTATTCTTTGTAATGAAAGAACCAAGTTGGAAATAGACATGTTATTTATTCCATGACTTCTTTTTTAAATCCAGTTTCCAGTTCACAGAAACAGACAACATAACAGTCAATAAACTCTGTAAGATTATTCACAAATATAAAAAAATATGCCACGAATTTATTTATTTAACCACGTTTCCAGTATGAATTGGCAATGCCATCAACACCATTTACCTAACCCTTATGTCAGCTCCCCTTTGACATACAAAATAGTGGACCAGGCTGTATTTTTTTTTCATTTCCCTTTTAAAAAATATTGTCTTTTTAACCAAAAATCGATGCTTTCAATAAAGGTTTCTTCAACAAACACACCATTTACCAAATTCATTTATCAAACTCTTAAAAGGCAAGATAAAGTTCAAAACTTTATGCTACTGACCCTAATTTTGTACTATCTGCTTGATTTCCCTCTTTTTTTTCTCTGTCATGCAGGCAACTTCAGCAGCCAAAATCTGGGGTTTTACATTTGTTGGCAGAGATGGCTAAGTCTGTTGAAAAGACTAGAGCTTTGAGAAAAGGGGCATGGAGTCCTGAAGAAGACCAGAAATTGACTGCTTATATTAAGAGATATGGGATTTGGAACTGGGCAGAGATGGCTAAACCAGCAGGTGGATTAAGCAAAGACCAATTACCCTTCTATTTTTTGTGATTTTACAATTTTCATATATATATATATATTATGTATATGTTTTGTTTACTTTGTAGGATTACAAAGGTCAGGGAAGAGTTGCAGACTTCGTTGGGTGAATTACTTAAGGCCTGGAATTAAACATGGGAATTTCACTAAGGAAGAAGAACAAACAATAATTGATTTACATCAAAAGCTTGGAAACAGGTAAGTTTCTGCAACTGATGAATGGTATTTAGAGCTGAAATTTGGGAATTTTAGGAAATTGGGAGATAGGGATTAATACATGAATCTACAAATCAAATGTTTGTTCATACTTAGTACTTTAGAGTTATAAGGGCTACCGTAGCATTGGTGTTGCAGTTGAAAAGTGCTTTTGAATATTGTTTCTCTAAAACACCAAGCTACTAGATTCTCGGTTTGGCTCCGAAAGCACTTTCTAAAAGTATTTTGTTGGAAAATCTAATTTTTGCATTGTTTTTGCTGTCAAATTGTGCTTTTGAAAAGCTAGAAGCAATGGTAAATACACCTGAAATCTAGATTGCTCTTGTGGTTGAATAGTGTTTTTGTTAGCATCTAACAGCCGGTTTGCGATTTCTTGGCTCCGAAAGCAGTTTCTAAAAGTATTTTGGAAGGGGAAAGCGCTTGCTGTCAAAAGGTGCTTTTGGAATTTGGACAGTACAAAACAATGCTAATCACACCCGAAACTGAAAATTTGAGACTTGGGGAAATTATATGATTGTAGAAGAGTTTGAGCTGTTACTTGTGATGGAAGATAAATATTGTTGGGTCTTCTTCTGTACCTAAACTAGTTTCTAAAAGTATTTTGGAGTGCAAAAGCTTTCTGTTAAGAATTGCTTTTTCTGTTAAGAAGTGCTTTTCGATAGCCAAAACCGAAATCCTGATTGCTCTTGCATTTGAGAAGTGCAGTTAAGAAGTATTTTGTAAAGCTACTATCCAGCCAGTTTCTTGGTTTGATTGACTCGATGCACTTTCGACAAATATTTTGGTGTGTAAAACCCCTTTGTTCAGCACGATTTTTGCTGTCAAAAAGTGCTTTTGGACGGTCAAAAACAATGCTAAACGCCTCCGGAATCTGTAAATTTGAGACGTGAAAGTATATGATTGTAAAAGAGTTTGACCAGATGGAAGATAAATATTGTTGGATTTTCTTTTGTATCAAGAAGGATATGGTAAATTTTGCAGGTGGTCAGCGATTGCATCAAAATTGCCCGGAAGAACCGATAACGAGATTAAAAACCATTGGCATGCTCACTTGAGAAAACGTTTTAAGTACGACCTGAATTCATTGCCGGAGAGTGAACCTTGCCAGCCATCCAATGCTGAAACAGACCAAAATAGCTCATTCAGAATTGATCTCCTACCACCCAATGTTCCAAGACCATCAATTCTGGAAAGCTACGGTTCGATATCTACGGACAGTTTAGCTTCATCGAGCTCAAACCCTCCATTTGAAATCGAAGAAAAGCCAAACATTAAGGGATCCATTGGTTCACTGGACAACTTCAAAGCATAATAGGCCATTGGTTCATTGTTTTCAGCAGCCAGCTCTAGGCTGGTGTTGTTCTAGCATACACCAGGGTAATTCCTACAATGTTGTTTGGCTCAACTAATCTGTTTTTCGATCTCTAATTTCTAGATTGCCTGCTACACTCATTTGATTGAATGCTGATAGATGATATTGTGAATTGTTGTAGACTTGGCATTAACATTGAATCGATGTTAACTCTTAATTTCCATGCATGTATGCACAGACAGTCACACTCGCACAAGAACTCAAAAGTACAGAAATTGCAGAAACAGCTTTATACAGAGTTTAAAAAGCTGCTCATGAACCAACGAGCGTTGGTTGTAATGGCAAGCCACATTGCACTCCCAGGCAGAGGACACGACTTCAAACCTTGGAAACAACATTGTTGAAAGGGAGCACGAAAATGGACTGTACTATACCAAAAAAAAAAGTTGCTTATGAGATTTGGGCTTGGATCATTGGACCATCTAAAAAAAGTTGTCACCTGAAAGTGCACAACTTTCGGTCACCGGTCATTGGAGGTGCACCTTCGGGACAAAGTCGATGGACATTCGAAGAGGACGATATCGGGACAAGCCTCATAATCAAGCCTTTATCAGTCATAGGAAGGTTTAAAACAAAACAGAATTTACAATTTGGCATGTTTGTCTTGAGCTTCTCAACTCCTCAATAACCCCGAAACATAAAGACATATTTATTTCTTTCCCCATTGGGGTGCTTTCAAGCATATAAAATTGTGTTAGTTTCTCGACAAAGATACCAAAATCTTTTAAGACAGCAACGTGCCTTAAACGTTGCCTCAGTCTGACAGTTCATTCTCTCTCATATCCCCCACTAATTCTTTGTAATTTCTTATACAGAGAGTATCTTCTTTCCCCCACTATAATTACTTTCATATGCCGGATCAAGTGACACGAATATTTCGAGTTCGAATCTTATGAATGAAAAAACCTCGAACTTACTCTCCCATCAGAATCCAATGCAACTTATTCTGAACTTAATCAAGACCCTACAATTTCTTATTTTTTGAAGTTTATATTAAAATATCTTATTGAATGAAGCATTGCTCTATTCCCTATCTGCAACAAAACAACACGACATTAACACAAACAAGTTAACACTATTTTAAACATTTGAAGCCATGTTCTGTCGTTAATGTCCCTTTTTTAACAGCTGCCCCCTTGGTTACATTTAAAAGGAAAGAAAACCCATTAAACAATATGGATTATCTAATTAACAAGAGGGTGTTTAGTGATACAATAAGGTGGAATTTTTCTTTATCCACAAGGTTGAATCTGGGAAATCTTCACCCTTTTACTTTCACAGCAAAAACCGATCAGTTTTCGACTACGCTTGATGTCTTTCTTTTCGGACACTGTTGCAATGGCAGCAGCCATGGTGCCGGTGCTGGTGGTACTCTCAGTTTCGGATTTGGTGCATTGGCAATCCAAAACACTTGTCGGGGTTCTTGTACTCAAGCTCGACACCGTATCTACAATCGATTCGTTCTTTTCGTTAACCACCATCTCTAGCATTGCATTAAAGCATTTTAACACATTCTCCTGCAAAATTAGTACATTCTTTCGTTAAGTCGAGTTAGTAAAAAGCTCGATGTCCTTTCGTGCAAGGCCTTGAGTTTGAAATCTGCTTACTTTATTCATGTATTCGCAAGACAGAATCGAGGTTTCGAAAGAAGTAAACTGCAATGGGAATAGCTCATGAGATGCCACAAGGAGAGCTGATGCTGCAATGGTAGATGGTTTGAACTCTAACAGCTCGATTTCTGTACCCCGAAAAACAGAGTTTTCAGCATTGGTTTAAGCTCATTTCTCATAAAAGCCATGATTTATAATGTTTACCATTACGAGCTTGGAAGATTAAATGTGTAGCTCTATCTTTCAATGCTTGTATCAAGGGTGGATCTTTTAGTCCGAACAAAGATACAAAGAAACCGATAAACGAGAAGGGCGTTATCGATCGCATACGCCAATCCAACGCATCGAGAATCAAAAGCTCCATTCGTTGTATCGCCGAGGCATCGAAGATCAACCCTTCTTCCCTCTGTTTCATTTGCATGAGCAGTAAACAAAACAATGCCAATGCCATAAGAACAATATTAATCCAACAAGACATGTTTTTTTTACCTGGAAATTAGAGTAACAAACATGGATGTTCTTCATCTTTGCAGCCAAAGAAATGCAAGCAATCACAAGTAACCTCAAAACCCATGGATTACCTTGCTACAAAATCTCAATCTCATCAATCAAAATGTTCCAAAACAAGACAGTAAAATTAAGCTGGAGTACTTACAGGGATATCTTGTCTGGAAATGAACCGGTCCATGTAGGTAACAGCCAGATATGGAGTGTAAGGATCAAGGTTGCAAGAAACATGTGCCTGACCAAAGTAAAAACAAGTTGAACAACAAAACACAAAGAACAGAACCGAGTTAATGTAAGGATAATCAGAGAAAAGGGTACCTGGAAAATGAGCGAGCAGGCTTCCTGTCTGAAAGAAGCATAGAAATCACTGGTTTTCAAACACTGTAAGTAGTTCAAACAAGGCATGTGATCAGATTCTGAAGAGAAAACAGCTGAAATTGTATCAGATTGGTGGTGGTGTTCCAAGCTTGTGAAAGGGTCTTCAAGATTATCAAAGTAATCCATATCAAAAACTCTCTTGCTTTGGTTAAGTTTTGTTTTTTTTTTTAAATAAATGCTGAGAAAAAAAGAAGCTTCGCTTTCTGTGCTGAAAAAGAAGAAGCTGAGGGAGTGTTCAAAACTTCAAGTCTGAATCTTTAGCAGCTGCAGCCCTATTTAACTTGTATGTGTGTTGGTTGGTCCTGCTGCCAATTGCCCATTGCCCTTGGGAAAGACAACACAGGCTGCACAGTTGTGGGTTACATTTGCTCTCTTTTGTTGCTTTTTAACAGGAACAGTAAAAATATGTTGTCTTATCTTATATGGTTCGAATCTAATCATTAGTTTTGAAAATATAATTCTCTCTATTTAATAAAAAAAGATATTTACATTTACACACATAATAAATTATTGTTCAATGTCATACTCTTTTTTTCATCTCCTTTTTCCCCCAACGATTCCCTTAATAACGCCTTCTCACAACATCTATGACGAACACGAAATAATATTTATTTGTATAAAGAATATTGGAGCTTCAGAAGTATTCACAACACAACCTTATCAAGAAACGACGTTACTTTTAGCGGGATAACTATCAAAACGGTCTAACCTGCCAGCTGACTCTATTAACTGATAATCATACTTATATTGTCGCACCTATCATATCATTGTTAGCGGCTCTCCGCTTAAATAAAAAGAGATGAAACACCACAAACTACTACAAGTCTACAACCCTCATTCCCACCATCAACAGGCCATATGCCTACCAATTTTATCAGGTCTATGTTAACTATAAAGTTAGATAACTTAATTTCTCTCATTGTCTAATCTTAGTTTCGACTCTGACAACCGAGCCGCCCCGTCGTACAGGAGGACGATGGTGGTGAACCTCAAGTGTTGCCTCCCATGCTGGCAAGGGAATAAGCAAAAAGGAAAACATTTTTACCCTACACGGGACTCACGTGTTTGTGATAAATGACAAATTTTGCGTACATCTGCAGAGTCTCATATGTCTGATAAAAGTTATATATATAGAACATTTTGGTTGCTAAAAGAATTGAAAGTTTGAAAAGGAAACGACGGCGGTCCATCCATATCCATGCTCCTTATCATCAACATCAAGAATTCAGCACCATGTTGAGAATCCTGTGAAACAAAGGCCATACGACCCCACCACACTGCAACACATACCATTCTCACATTCTTGGAAATTTCCCATCCCAAATTCAACTCTTTACTCACAACTTCCTGGATTTTTGTACAAGTTATGATGGAATTTAAATATGGACGGGCCAGGATTTGAAGTTGGGGGGCAAAACATAAATTTTAAAAGGTGGAGGACAAATTCATAATTATCCCTATTTTTTCAGAAAAAAAAAATATTTTCTCTACCGGGGGCCACAACCCCTCCCATTGAAGTTGTACCTTCGTCCCTGAATTTAAACATGGCCAACGTAGGAGTGGGGGCATTTTTGTTGCCAAACAATGAATGGTAAGGTTTAATCTGTGTGTTTTATAAATGTTTTGGGTTAAATCCGAGCTGACATTTAATATCTAAATTGACACGTAAATCTGATTAATCAAATGTTAATGTTTTAAATACGATTAGAATGTTTTGAAGTTTATGAACTAGGTTAGAACTAGGGGAGGGGTGTCTAATACCACTATAATCTCATATATAATACGAACAAGACAGTGCCAAAATTTGGGGTTAGAAGGACAAAACAAAAATGTTCAAAAATGGCGGCAAATTCATAAATAATTTAATTTTTAAATTTTTATATATATAAGAACAAAGATAAAAAAAATTGGGGGCCGGGGGAACTGCTCCTCCCACAGTCCATATACCTTCGTCCCTAAATATGAGATATCACCCTAGATGCGTAAGAACAAAAATCGTGTCTTTCTCTAGTCTCTTTCGATGTCCCAACACTACAAAAATAAATTCTAAGCTCTAACCCTAAATTTTAAACTATAATCTTAAATACTTTTCGTAAACCTAAATTTCTAGTGTGAGACATAAACACTTATATAAAAACACCAAAAAATCGAAATACGATTTTTATCCCGTTTTAAAACTCAACATAGAAATGGACAAGTGAAGTGGCTTCCGGGAGGCCCCTTGCAGCCTTGCTAATTAAATCTAAGCATGCCAATGCCTAATTCCTTTAAAGAAAGAAACATAGTGTAGCCAGCAGCATCCCAGAAACCAAATTGTTCCCCGAGGAGTTTTTTTTTTTCTTCTCTTTTTCTTTTGGAAATTTTGGTGTAACATACAATTTGTTTTATGCTAGTCTTTCCCTTTTCATGGCAGAGGTGACAGCTTTCAGTTCCTTGTCTTTATATGTACCATGATATTGTTTTTTTACATTCTTTTTCATTATATTCGGAGTCGAGTTAGGTTAGATCCTTAACTAAAAAACAAACTCGTTGTTTCTTCTACACACAGGGTTTAAACCCAAACATTAAACTCCTTATCACTCGATTCAACAGGCGTCCGCGTTTACAATCCGTAGAACAAGACATGGATGGTTCATATGTATGCACAAGTGACAATTACATTGTCAGGCGTTTACGTACATTTGTGTTATTATTCTCCCCTGCAACTTTACATTGCATAGGTTTATGTGGTTGAGGTTTTGATGTGTTGACAGCATAGCCGAAGTCTCATGTTTGCATGCAGAGATCAGATGAGGAAGAAAGGGTCATGCTTCATTGCTAGCACAATGCATTCTTCACCCCTCACTTTGTCCCCATCAAATATCCAAATAATATATTCCTTTCACTTTTTTAGAATTATGATGATCAATTCGAACAAAAATCTTCTTCCTTTTTGGTGTTTTTTCCATGCCCCTAAACTAGAAAATTAAATCTTAAGTCATAAACTTAAATTCTAAATATCAAACCTTAAAAATATACCATATTCATACCCTAAACCATAATATGAGTACCCGATAAGTTAAATTTTTTAATGCTTGGGCTCGACCCGTGAACCTGCTAAATATAGTGGGTCGGGTACCTGTCCCGTAAAATTATTCCTAATAATAAAAATACCCTAGATTTAAACGTTGGGTTGTCGGGTCGAGTAATTCTAAACACCTTTAATAAATATGGGCACCAAAAAGCGGAGAGATTTTCTATTCTGATCAATTAGTTTGTATGAGTAAAAAATTGTTTCAAAATACAATACATTTAGAGTTAATTGCACCACATGTCCCCAAAATATGACTCTTATTTTAAATTGGTCCTCAAACTTTTAAACATTCTAATTCATCCTCAAATTTATGGCCTCATACTAAATTAGTCTCAAACTTTTGAACATTCCAATTTCATCCCAAACTATGACTCTCATTCTAAATTGATCCTCAAACTTTCAAACATTCTACTTTTATCCCCAAATTATCAATATATGTTAATCACATCTCATGTTAATAAAATCGTTTTAAAAATATTAGTTGTCACGTAAACAATGATATGATATGATATGCCATAAAAGATAATTGGGGATAAAATTTGAGCATTCAAAAGTTTAAAGACCAATTAGAATGAGGGTCATAGTTTGAGGATGAAACCGGAACATCCAAAAGTTTAAAGACCATTTTAGAATGAGATATTTTGGGGATGATTTAAAATTTTCAAAAGCTTAAAGATCAATTTAAAAATAAAATCATAATTTGGGGATATATAATACAGTTAACTTATATATATATATTTATATTTAAGTTTCAATAAATTCTATTCATGCATATATTAGATACGAAAGTTTAAATTTTAACATTTACCGATTAAACATTAGCTCAGTTGATATCATTATTATTACAACATCTACAAGATCAAGGGTTCAAGTGCTCCTACCACAATTACCTCCGAAAATCATTAATTTATACTTTTCAATTTCAAACGAGCTATAAATTTAACACGTGTTAATATTTTATGTGTTGACAATATATAATTCTATGTGTTGTTATTGAACTTGATAACGAAAAATTTAAATGTTTTAGATATAATGATAAATTTAACCTTAACGTTTATACATTTTCAATTTAGCCTTTATTTTTATGCTGAACTTAGCCCCAACCTTTCAAAAAGAGCCAGTTTATTATTTTTTTAACGAAAATGCGAACTAAAACATTAAATTTTTAACGACGTTGTTATGGCATACTGCATGACAATTCATATGTACTTCATGTTATTTTTTATTTTTTATATTTTTAAATTATTGTTAACATGACACAGAAGACAAATAATTCAATATAAACATAGAGTACATGTGGGCACTTACAAAAATTGTCATATTAAAATCGTTAAAGTGTAATGTTTTGAAAGTTTGAGGGCCAAAGTTCACAAACAAACAAACATTATAACCAAATTGACAAAAGATATAAACATTGAGAGCTAAATTTATTGTTATATTGTTTTTAAAATAAATCCATTTACCTTCATTATGAATGATATATCCTTAACATATAATAATAATATGTATGAACAGTAGATGATGTTCATTCTATGAGACTCGAGTTCAATCGTTTTATCTGTAAGATGTGTGTGCATTGTCAAAAAATTAAAAAATACCAAATATTAACTTGTAATTACCTTTAGACTATTCAATAATAATAATAATTTTTTATTCTCTTGAATGTTTTTTTTATAAATATTTATATAATTTGTGAAGTAATCTCTCTTGATTTGCTAGTGTGATTGTGTGAAAGCAAGATAAAACCATACCTAAAGCCCAAACAACCATATATGACAAAAATCCTCTTCCTTTTTTTTTTGGTAATTCTTTGTGTAAGACACTAATAAATTAAATTTTAAGTCTTAAGCTTAAATTCTAAATCATAAACCCTACACTTTAAAAAAACACATCCTACATCTAATACTCTAAACCCTAACCTAAAACCCTAACTTTAAACTATAATCTTAAACTCTAAACCTAATTTTTAAAGATGAGACATAAGTAAGGACAGGCGATTTATGCTCACCATTAGTGGTGCACCCCCTAGGGGAGCAGCTGCATCCCCATTTTTCGGAAACACGCTAAAGTTGGTGTATATTTCTTCCTTAAAAAAATTTAATTCAACGTGTAAAGGTAAAAAAAAATTATTTTTGCATACCCATTTAAAAAAAATTATTGTAGACCTCGTTTTTTAATTTCTAGATTCACCATTGTTCACCATATATGATATCATTAAAGACAAATATATTAATTTTATTTAAAAGGCAATACTTATGTATTTAAATACAATAACCCATATTTAATTGCATAATGTAGCTTTTTTTAGTATAATTACATAATGTAGTTGATACTATATATTAATATATCCATTAAATCAAATCCTTAATAAATAGTAGTATAAATTAATGTTGCAGAAGTTTTAAATGAATGAGAGGGAATCATGTGAGAGTAAGAGTGCATGCAGATAGCAGCATCGCATCGTCCAAGCATCAGCTAGTCATCAGGTGGGGCTATTTTTTTTCCTTATACAGGGACGAAACTACATGGGGTTCGGGAGGGGCAATCACCCCCCTCTAAAGAATTTTTTTTTTTTACCTTTGTCTCCTATTTAAATTTCTTTATAAATTAATTTATTTTTGAATTTGTCCCTCACTTTCAAATATTTATAATTTGCTCCCTTCGACCCCGAATTCTGACTCCGTCACTGCTATTATATAACCACAAAATCATTATATATAGTGCCTTACATATAATTTATGAATTTTGTATTGTCATAAAGTGATGGCTTGATGATCAATCATCTTCATTCATTGAGTAGTGGAGATGATATAGAAGGTCTCCATCACCTTCCAAATTTATTGTATTTCTACTCTAAATTCTCTTTCTTTCTTTATTTTTAATTTTTGTTACAAAGAGAATAAAAAAAATTACCTCAGTGACCACACAACTATTATTCGCGACCCGTTTTGATCACTTAACTAAAAAAATTTAAAATTTGACCATTCAATTATTTAAATAGACCTATTTTGAACATCGGTCGTTAAAAGCTAAATGAAAGGTGATGTAGCCGTAAAATTTGTATAATTACACTGTAACACCCCGGTTTTAGGGCCCAGGAGTTATCGGTGTTGATCTAGGATTAGTTTCGGGTTAATTTTAAATAAAAAGCTGATTTTTATAAAAATTCTCATTATTTACGATAACACCATTAATGAAAATTTTAAGAGGGTTTTGAAAATCAAAACCACTCATCTTCTTCCAAAAACCCTATTCTCTCATTCTCATCTCCTTTCCTTCATTGAAGACCTTTGAAGGTAAACCCCCTTTTTCTTTTTCTTGTTTTACTTAAATTTTACTTAAATTAAAGTTGGATTTGTAAAACCCATTAATTCTCAACCTTGAAATTTCAAGATTTATAAAAAGTGGGAATTTTGGGTGAAATCCCGTATGGGTCTTTTAGGGCGGTGTTTTTAAAGTTTATTTTGAAGTCATAACATGTTAAAAATGTTGCTTAATTATAGTATACTCGAAACTAGTCTTAGGGGTGGATTTTAGAAGTGAAATAAGTGAGTTTTTGGCTTGATTTTGTGGTAAAAAGTGGGCTGGAGGTATGTGGACCTTGGATAGGTGTTTTTAGATGTTATTTGAAGATTTTTGAGTGGTGATAGTGTTGGTTTGATTGGATTCCCGAAACCACTGCTGTAGGTGATTTTTAGAAGTGGAAAATAAGAGTTTTTAAGGTGTTTATGTGGGGAAATGAAGGGCTGGTGGTTGTAAAGCCTTCGGGTGATATTTTGGACATGTTTTGGAGTGTTTTAAGTGTTTAAATTGAGGGGTAATGGTTGGGTTTTGCTGGAGTACGAAAATGAGAATATTTGGGAGGAATTCGGCATTGAATTGTTGAGAAAATATTGTGGAATTGTGAGATGATGTATAACAACAAATTTGTGGTTGATTAAGAGGTTAATACATTGTTTTTGATTGGTTAGAAACAGCGGATTTGGCCTTGGGTGGTTCGGACGCGGTCCGGGGAAGTTCGGAAGCTTGAAACGACTTTGTGGTTTGTATTGGTGTGCGAATGTGAGTGGAAACTATTTTGAGGTTTAAATATGTTTAAAGAGGTTTCTTGAGGGTTTGAGTGGAGCCTTAAGGGCTAGCCTAAACCCAAGTGTAAGTTGCTATTTCACCTTGTTCATATTGTGTGAATTGTGGATTGTTTTTACTTCCGTTTGATGTTGTTGTGTAGTCGTTGTTGGTGTCGAACCTCACGTGATGGTTGTCGTTACTACGGTGATGTGTGGTCCCACCGGTAGTGACTAGTAGAAGACTACGATGATGTGTGGTCCCGCCGATAGTGACTAGTAGAAGAGTACGGTGATGTGTAGTCCAATCGGAAAACTACTAGTCGAACGGTGATGTGTGGTCCCACCGTGTTTTGGTTATGCATGTGCATACCGTGTAATTGTGATGATTGTGTCTCCTTCCGTACTTTAAAATGGTTTGTTTTTCAACTAAGTTTTAAGTTTTGAAAACTGCATTGTTGATGTGTTTTTAGAGCTCCGCTCACTAAGCTTTATGCTTACGCACTCCTTTTTTGACAATGCAGATCATTAGCGGGAAATTAGCAAGGAACAAGCAAAGGGCGTCCAAGCGTGTGGTAGTTGCTTAAGTATGGTTTGGTAAATAATGTAGTTTAGCAATGGGAAATGCTACGTATTTTAGGAGCGTGTATCTAAACTCCTTTGTGTTGGTTTTATGGTGTTAATGCATTGTGTTGATGAATTTGTAGATCATGTTTATGTTGATGCTTAAGTGTTTTGTATTTGAAGGTTTTTAACCATGTCTTATGAATGCTTATGTCTTTATTGAAGGCATGTAAACCTTGATTGTGCATTGCTTAGGTGAACGTATGTTTCTTTTGGCTAAATGGTTTTGTTAAGCATGTTTTATTCCCTTATATATATCATGTTAGATGGTTTGATGTTTTGGCATGCGTTGGAAGGATCTAAATGTATGTCTTTTGCTTGCCTTGAATAATATGTATGCTCTATGGTTGATCATGCTTGTGGTAGGTTGTAATGCCTCTAGGTTATGTGTATGTTTGATGTTTCATGTTTCTTGGGGTTTGAGAGTATGTTTGTTAAGGCCTTTAACTCTTTTGTTGGTTTGCTAAGCATGTTTGTTTGCTAGTTTTCTCTATGTATGCTTAATTGGTGTTCGTTGTTTCATTGTATGCTTAAACTGCTCCGTATGCTTATCTATAGTTGCTTAGTGAAGTATGTGAGTTGGTATGTTGCTAGTCGAGTCGTCAAATGCATCTAGAGTTGAGTCCTTGTGTTTTTAGCTGCTAAAATGAGACTTGCAGTGCAAGGCGTACCGGTACGCTCAAAGGTTGTACCGATACGGTCCTTGCTTTGGGGCGCATTTTGGGCAGAGCATACCGATACACGGAGGCGTATCGATACACCAAAGGCTCTCTGGAAATCTGAGAAATTGGCGAGATTTTGGCGTATCGGTACGGGTCCTAAGGGTATCGATACGGTCCTTGTAGTTTGACCGAGAGAAGTTGACCGTTGAGGGCGTATCGGTACGGTCTTGCTGTGTACCGATACGGTCTCCCTGGGTTGACTTTAAGGCTTTGACCAGGTCCAGGCGTATCGATACGGTCATCTAGCGTATCGATATGGCCTATTATAAAAGCTAAAATAGGCTGTTTAAATTGCATGTCTTGTGAGATTTGTATTCATGTATGTTCGCTGCGTTTCCTATCACATAGGATTTAATAAAAGCATCTAGAAAAGATAAGTAAAGGAAGAAAAAAAATAAGGTTGCTAATCGGAGTGAGGCCTTAGCGGGTTTCGCTTCAGTTTTCCCCGTGTAACCCGTTCGGACCGGTCTGTCGGCTAGACCGGGACGAGGGGGTTACATACACATTTGGTCCTTGTTAGTTACCTATTATATCAATTTAGTCCTAATTTTAATTTAAATAAAATTAATCAACCAATATGGTGATGACACGTGTAATTAGGACTAAATTAAAATTAGGAGTAAATTAATCCACATTTGGTCCTAATTTTTATTTTTTAGATTAAAATTAGGACTAAATTGATATAATATGTAACTAACAAGGACCAAATGTATAATTATATAAATTTTACTTTAATGGCCACATCACCTTTTCGTTAGCTTTTAACAGTCGATGTTTAAAATAGGTCTATTTAAATAGTTGAATGGTTAAATTTTAAATTTTTTTAGTTGGATGGTCAAAACAAGTCGCGGATAATAGTTGGGTGGTCACTGAAGTAGTTTTCCTAAAAAAATTAAAAGAAGAAATAAACACATATAAACTCAGTTGTTTATGCATATAAAAGACGATCGTAAAATCTGTTATTTAATTTCTTTTCCTATAATAATAAGTGATCTAAACATTCTAATCTCTACTTAACATCTCTTTCACTGCTCTAATCATGGGCGAATCCACATATAACAAACACCCCAAAAATTTTAGAAGATTATATTTTTTTATATAATTTGTATATAAAAATAATATATATATATATATATTTATTTATTTGACACCCCTTTATAAATAATTAACTTCTCTTAAACATCATTAAACATTCTAACCTCTACTTAACATCTCTTTCACTGCTCTAATCATGGGCGAATCCACATATAACAAACACCCCAAAAATTTTAGAAGATTATATTTTTTTATATAATTTGTATATAAAAATAATATATATATATATATATATATATATATATATTTGACACCCCTTTATAAATAATTAACTTCTCTTAAACATCATTAAAAATGACACCCCTTAAATAAATTTCTGGCTCCGGCCCTTACTCTAATCACAGCACAAGAGTGCCTGTTGATGTTCTTATTCTTGAGTAGACTTACAACTTCCATAATATTAGTCTCTACAATTACTTTCCTAATGCCAATGCTTTAATTTTGTGAGTAATAATAAGTCATTACTATAGGAAAGGAAATCAAATAGCAGACTTTCTTAAACTCATCAAACTTATCTTCTTTGGGTAATGTAACCAAAGGCCACTTTGTGAAAGGAGCTTGGGCCTCGTAGGCTGTTTGGTTCTTTGAGATTTTGAGCCGTAGTGTTTTGAAACCAAGAACAAGGTACCCGCTGGGCTTCTATTTGCATGGCCTGCACTCAATTCGCTACAACCCGAACCCTCTCGATCCGAGTTCCGACCACCATGTCAAAGGGAGACCCTGCGGTTCCCAAGTCGGCCAGTTTTGTCAAATGTACATGTTCTGCAATTTTCATGTACACAAGTTGATCTGATAATTCAAGTTGCTTTAATTTGTTGCAGCTAAAGCAAACATGATTCTCAGACAGAAGAAGCATAGTTGAGTGCAGTGATGACGAAAAAAAACGTCACTGCTGCACTCAAATATGTCTTCATACTGTGGATCCGAATCGAATCAACAAACAATGTTTACCAGTATCCAATTAGGCCAATACCAATAAATATAATTCGTGCTAAAAAACAGCATGAGATTTTGCAAAGGAAGAAGAGGCATTGTTAAAAAGAACACAAAGCCGGTCTGATATCCTGTTCTATATCAAATGATAAGAAATTCGATATCTTTTAAGTACGATGTTCGATAAGAAATTCGAGACTCAACGGCGACACTACCGAATACTAAAGTCCTGCACCACAAAGAAATCTGCAGCAACATTTTTCTATGAATGATTCATATCAGACATTAATGCTGTGGCCTGTGAGCATGAAGTTTATATGTTTCTGCTGCAGAATTTACTCAAAAACTGCTTACTGCAATATGACAATTGTCTTAATGCTGATTAGTTCAAAAGAAACTGAAAAAATTGCAAATTTCGAGAAAAATAGGACCTTATATTTCCTTAAAATTACCGTATCTGCCACTTTCCATTTCACTCTTTTCACTCTACCACTCCCAATAAACCCTTAACGCTCCCAACTGGCCAACTCTTCTAACCCTTTCCAAAAAGACAGCTTTTTCCTCTTTACAATCTAAACCCAAATCGTTTCCCCTGTTTTCCCCGAGAATCCCATTATTTTTCCGGGGAAAAGATTTGATTTTTACCGGAAAATCAGACATACAGAGGGAATGGAGGAAGAAGGCGCCATACCGGACCATCTCCGGTGCAATCGAACCGATGGGAGACAATGGCGGTGCAAGCGACGAGTAACGGAAGGGAAAAAGCTGTGCGAGCTTCACCATATTCAAGGCCTTCACCGACAGAAGAAACAGAAAGTGCCCGAATCCATGAAAATGCAAAGGAAAAAGAGGAAAAAGAAGGCCTTTGAGAAGAACAAGCTGGAAATTAGGGCAAAGTTGCTGAAATTAGGGAGGCCGATGAAGCGGAAGCCGGTGATCGGAGGGGAACCTGAGGTATCCGAGGCGTTAGACGAAGCTGTTCGTAAGATGAAGCTGAAAAGAGGGGATTTGCCATTGGAGCTCATAAGAATGGTTTTGAAAAGAGAAGCTAATAAAAATAAGAAGAAACGGAAAGAAAGTGAGTGTAGTGATTTTGATGAAGAAGCAGAAGACTTGATGAGAGAATTGCCTAATGGATTGATGGCTATTTCTTCTTCAAGTCCACATTTCGACAACGTAGGTTCATGTTCGGGTTCCGGTTCTGCTTCGGGTTCTGTTTCAGGTTCTTGTATTAATGTTAAAGTAGGAGAAACTGAAACTAATACTGTTGCAATTACTAGAAGACGGTTTAGGTCTAAGAACATTGAGCCATTACCTGTTGCTACATTGCAGGTATATATTTTGTTTTGGTTTGGCTTTTGTTTTTTTAATTAATTTCTTCTGGTTCTTTTTTGAAATGTGGGGTATTTCCCCCCTTAATGAAGGTTCTGCCATGTAAGAAGAATGGGGCAAATTTGAGGAGAGGGGGAAGAATAAGGTGCCATTGGTGTAGAAAGGGTGGTGCATCTAATTTGATCAAGTGTTCCAGTTGTAAAGAGCAGTTCTTTTGCTTGGATTGCATAAAAGAACAGTGAGTGATCTTTTACCTTTATTCGGTTCTGTTTGAATTGTGATTGTAAAGTTGATATACCATATATGTTTGTTTATTGACAAAGAACACAATCCTATGCTACATGGGTATGAATAGTTTATCAAAAATTCAAAATGCAACAAGTTTAAGGCATAAGTACCTGTTTCGGCCTCTCTAGAAGTTGTTCACCGAGTTTCTCGTATGGACCTTCCTGAACTAGTGCTTTTCGAGAATACTATCCCATTCTGGCTTGTGTATTTAGTCTTTGTCTCATCTGTATAGTTCTGAATGTAACGTGTAATGTCAGATTTGAACTATTTGGGCGGAGTTAAAACATAGATGTTGATTAATTCTTACTATGTTAAATTGCATACAGGTACTTTTCTAAGCGAGATGAAGTTCAGATAGCTTGCCCGGTGTGTCGTGGAACTTGTCGCTGCAAGGCCTGCTCGGTGAATCAACGTAGAGAGACAGAATGTAAGGTCTGATATCATCTGAAACACTTCATTTTTTGACATGGTGCTTGCATCTTTCCACACTGATATCTGATGTTTTACCTAATTACAAAAAAAACATGTTTCAGGAGTTTCTAAGGGACAAAAACAAAGTGGACAAGGTGTTAGATTTCCATTATTTGATCTGCATGCTTCTTCCTGTTTTTAAGCGAATAAATCAAGACCAGAGTGTTGAGATCGATGTGGAGGCAAAAATACAAGGTAGTTACAATGATGCTTGAATTTTTCTTATTAAAGTACTTTATATTATTTAGGGGAAGAGGTTGAGATGTCTTATTGTGTGTCATAGGTAAAAAACAGTGTGATATTCAGGTCCAACCTGCTGAATTTGGTGACAATAAGGAATATTGTTGGTATGCTCTTTGCTGCTTAAAATGTATTCAATTAAATATATGTAATTTGTTTTTGGTTGCCCTTTGGTGATGATATTACTTCTGGAGCCGCAGTAAATGCAAGACTTTCATTCTGGATTTCCATAGAAGCTGTCCAAAGTGTCCGTATAGTCTCTGCTTAAGTTGTTGTCGGGATATCTTTCAAGGGAATTTAGTTGCAAGTGTTAAAGAACTTAACTGCAAATGCCCAAAGAGAAGGAAAACTTGTTTGCCTGGCGTTTGCCTTTCGGATAGGAAATTTGCAAGAGTAACTAGGCAAACTTCCCAGGGTAGGTATATTGATTCTTCTGTATCATTACCTAGTCAGAAAGCTCCTGATGACAGTGTTCCTATGTCATGCCCACCCAGAGAGTTTGGTGGTTGTGGTGATGGCCTTCTTGATCTGAGATGTATTTTGCCGCTATGTTGGTTCAAAGAGCTGGAAGTAAGCGCGGAACAAATAGTTGGCAGCTATGAATTGCCAGAAGTATTTGATACATTTTCATGCTGCTCCCTATGTCCTTCGACAGATTATGAAGCCAAAGGGGTGAAGCAGTTGCAAGAGGCTTCCAGGAGAGAGAATTCAAATGATAACTTCCTATTTTACCCCACTAACTTGAACATTCATGGTGATAACCTTGAGCACTTCCAGAAGCATTGGGGTAAAGGCCATCCTGTAATAGTTCGGAATGTTCTTCGGACTACTGCTTTAAGTTGGGATCCAATATTCTTGTTTTGCACATATCTTAAGAATAGTCTTGCCAAAGCGGAGAATGAAGAATTAAGTAAAGATACAGGTTACTTGGACTGGTTCGAGGTTAGCTTTCTAAGTTACATTTTTTTTATCAAATTGCAAATTTTGGAGGTTATAAATAATGTTGCCTTGTATATGGTGTTAGGTTGAAATTGGTATTAAGCAGTTATTTTTGGGATCATTAAGGGGGCTGGCACAATCTAGCATGTGTGATGAGAAGCTGAAACTGAAGGGCCGGCTTTCTTCTCATATATTTCAAGAACAATTCCCAGATCATTATACCGAACTTGTTCGATCTTTACCACTTCCGGAATACATGGATCCTGGAAGTGGTGTTTTGAACATTGCTGCTAGGTTGCCACAAGAAATCACAAAGCCTGACCTTGGCCCATGTGTCTCTATCTCATATTGCTGTGGTGAGGAACTTGTACAGGCCGATCCTGTGACAAAATTATGTTACAGTTTATGTGATATGGTATGCCCATCTCTATTTCTCTATCCTTCACTTTTATTTTGGTCAATTTATCCCATTTAAAACTTGGCATGATGCACGTTTATTCAAGTTACCTCGACTCGTATGTGAACCTGGAGATGCCTAAATAATATTGTTGTGAAAACCCTTTAATTCGTACATTTATTATCCTTATGATAAACATCTTGGAGATGTTAAGTAATCTTTGCATTTATTTGTCTTTCTTTTCTCCCTCTTTCCATCACAGGTTAATGTTTTAGCACATGCTACAGATGCTCCTGTTTCCATGAAGCAACTTAATAAAATAAGAAAGTTAATGAAAAAGAAAACCTTTCAAGACCAAAAGGAGCTTGCCAAGACTAATCTTGATCAAAAGACGGCTAACGAAGTGAAGGAAAAGTCTCCATCACAAGGTGAAAACGTGGAAGTAGGATTGAATGGTACAATCGGTAGAGAAATGCGTTCTTGTAACACGGTACCAAAAGTTTCTCGATCACCTTCTGGTGTACATGAAGCACATGATAAGGAAGACGGCTCTGATTCGGATTCGGATTCGGACTGTAATTCAAATTCTGAAACTATACTACCATGCAATACCATTTACAGCTCAGAAGCATTAGAAGATCAGGAAATCTTCGGGAAAAGAACAGAATTGGCCAAGTCTTGTGGTGCAGAATGGGATGTTTTCCGCAGGCAGGATGTTCCAAAGCTTATGGAGTACCTTAAAAAGCACTCAAATGAGTTTGGTCACACATATGGCGTTCGCAAGCAGGTAAGACCAGTTACGAGACTTGAAAATGTGCTAGCAGAATGGACATAACACTGATTGTTTAACACTCCTGCTGCAGGTTGTTCATCCAATCCTCGATCAGAATTTCTTTCTCGACTCGTGCCACAAAAGAAGGCTGAAGGAGGAGTATGGTGAGTTTACTCGGTTTTGTTCTCTCGTAATAGTCAATGATAAACATCCTGAAATTTCTTTCCACGTGAAACTGCTTCCAGAAATTGAACCCTGGACTTTTGAACAACATGTTGGAGAAGCCATTATAATTCCAGCTGGCTGTCCATACCAGATTAGGAACATTAAGGTATGTATACCACTGATACCTTTAGTGTTGAATAATAGTTACAGAACTTGCTGAATGATGTTATGTGCAAATTTTCATATGCTTCCCATAAGGCCATAATGGTAATTTTCTTTCCCCCTGATAACCTGTAGTCCTGCGTTAATGTGGTTTTGGACTTCATTTCACCGGAAAACGTGACCGAGTGCATCCAGTTGATCAATGAACTTCGTCTACTTCCAGACGATCACAAAGCCAAAGCAAAGAAGTTTGAGGTAAAATTTTAAAGAACTCCAGTTAACAGTGTTCGTTTTCTGTATTAATGTGAACAAATTTCTCTTTTTGCTATAAAATCAGGTTGAGAAGATGGCCCTGTATAGAATTAGAGCAGCAATAAAAGAAATACACGAGCTTACATGTGCAGAGTAAGTTGCTTTCGGAATTTTCAAGTCTTCTTCTACCTGCAGATAGCATGATGATATTCATCAAATCTTCCACTAAAATTACAGCTCATAAACATAATGTCTCATTCTTGATGTTAGGTCCAGTGGTGAGCTCAGTGAGTAATTGATGATTTACAACAATGACATGTTTGTACAAGGGATTCTCAGTTTATGGCTATTACTGCTAGCAACTTCTGCGCTACGGGTTTTCCGTCGTTGAAGCATTGCTACCGGCAAATAGCATGTGGCATGCAGAGATTATATGAAACTAGGCCAGTTTGCTGCAATTGACTTTGTAAATGTGTAATATTGATCCACCATGTAGTTACTATACCCAAGTTAGGATGGAAAACCATTCAATTCATACTACTTACCCTTTTTTATTGAATATAGCCACAGTTAATTCCTCCATTGAAGTACACTGATATTTGTCAAAATCTAATACTCTTTATTTCTTGAGCAACCATTTCTTGATGAAATACAAGTAAAAAACCATGCATTACAATCCATATAGCTCAGCTACAATGAATTTTTCAACCCCAAACTATTTTATGTTCTGTTACATGGACTCTTTGTCCTTCCATTTTATGCATAGAATGTAAAGAATAGTTTTTGACACTTTATTTCTCTCTTGTGTTGCCCTTCTTTTTCACTGTCTTCACCTGTGCCACTGAGACCTAGGGCTAAAGATAGCAATGAATGGGGAAAGTAACAAATAATTACAGAAGGATGAAATTTCACATTAGATAAATGGCACTCATGATGCTTTTCATGGCCGGTATATGCTAGGGTCTTGGCTCTATCAAAATTGTTTTTTCTAGAAACAGAAATACAAGATCCTAAAGACCCCTTGGGGGATGTGTTCGGCTAACCGTACTTTAGATAATGTTCTACGGAGCCATCAGCCCATCAATAGTGTAGGAAAGAGATTTTGCCCAGTCGGCTTTGAGTAGCAATGTCTGTAGTGTATGCATTACGTTGTATCCCGGATCAAGTTTCCTTTGCCAACCCTACAAATATAAATAAATACCAAAATGTGATATTGAATTAAATCAATAATCTAAAATGGCAATAATGACTATATGAACTAGATTTATCTTCATGTTATGAAGGCGTTTTGAAAGTCGGACCTAGGACCATTACAAAACAGTCCTGAGATGGGAAGACATCCTATTCTTAGTTTCTACACTCAAGTAGTCCGGCAGATTTAATCTGATGACTACAGAAACATCCATTTAGTTTGTTTCCTTCAGAAAACAGAAAGCACAATACATAAAACACGAGTAAACATAAGACGATAGAAGATAATTCTAGCAGGTAAATTAGCAAAAGCGGAATGAAGTTGTATAAGATATCTCATATGGTTGGACAAAGGTTCACATGAAATTTGGATTGACATAAAATGAAAGAAGATACCTCAAGAACCAAAATTGTGACCAACGCAGTACATACATTCCCATCAACATTGACTCTATGACGCCTTACTTTCTCGAGCAGTTCTTGCATGCATTCAGCCGGATGGACTAGATCACCCTCTGGAGTACCCCAGAACGTGAATGCTTCTTCTACTTCCTGTTGAAACAAGTATTAGAAAACCAATCGAGAGCATGGGGTAGACTAAATGGAAATACACATAGAAAGTAGTTTCCTAACTCCTAACTGCCCTAAAAGTATTTGGGTTAGATCTATATACATCACCTCAATAAAAGCCTTTGGGTTTGGGCAGTTTTGTCGCTGCGATAGTCTAAGCGTGCACTCTGCAGCAGTGCGACCATCTCTACGGGCAACAGCCTTAAAAAATTCCAATAAATTTACACGGTCACCCTTAGAAAGTTCAGCAGTCATGCCTACATCGAGGAAGATGACATGAGGCTTTGTTTTAAAGAGCCGTTTCCGAGAAGCCTTGCTCTGAGACACCCGGACAAGGATATTTCCCGGATGCATGTCAGCATGAATAAAGTTGTCCACCTGAAAGAACAGAATTATAATTTCATGAAAACCAGAATTGTGATACTTTAATTCTCAAGCAGAAATGATAAAGGGAACAAGAATCAAACAACATAAAGTAGATACCATACAAGAACATTACCAGAAGCATCTTTAAAAGTGCATGAGTTCCGATATGAGCAAGTGCAGTCTTAATCCGATCATGTCCTTCAAGGCCATCAACATAGTGAGCAACACTTTCCCCTTGCTCATAAGTTTCCACTAAAACAGCAGGATGCACAAGTGGATAAACAGGCTTAGGAAAAGAAACATCCCTCCAGCTTCGGAAATTATATATAAAACGGTTCAAATGGGCAGCTTCCCTTGCAAGATCAACTTGAGACATCATGAAAACAGCAAACTGTTGGACACTTTCATCCAATCTCAACCACTTCAGAGTAGGAATGAACTTTGATAACTTTGCCACCGAGTTAATTATCACAAAATCTCTCCTAATTGATTCACCAACACCAGGATGTCTAACCTTTACTGCAACTACCATGGGCTTGACCTGCTGACCAGGATAGCGGAATCTCAAAGAAGCCCGGTGCACCTGAGCTATACTTCCAGATGCCACGGGTTCCTCTTCAAAAGCCTCAAAAATTTCAGAAAGCTTGCGGCCAAATGCCTTTTCAATAGTTCTCTTTGTGTAGGCAAAGCTGTGCTCAGGAGCTTTGCTGTGAAGCTCCGAAAGCTTGATGCATAGATCTCTCGGAAAGAGATCAGGTCTTGTCGCTGCCCACTGGCCCCATTTAATGAAAGCTGGACCTGCCCTTTCAAGTGTGCGATGTACAACCTCAAGCCACATTTTCCTGAATTGAGGACCAAAAGCGTCGGCAAAAGGTGCCATTATTATGCTAGGAGAGAACAGAACCGCGAGATACAGAGCCCTCACCAGCAAAACAACACCTTCTACTGCTGAAAGTAGTATAGCAGAAACAAAAGCATGCCCATCTCGTGCATGCATAGACAAAGCATTCTGCGATGAGTAATAATCCGTCTCTACTAAAGTCCTCTGTGCCAATGCCTCTCGGCCACATGTCAAGCCAAAAATACCAGGTACTATCAGGTGTGTGCGAGACAAAGCTAAGCTGACCGCTTGAGCAGCCCTGCTTATGTGTGGGAAAGTTCGACCACTTGCAGAACATTTCCGTGCGAGCCTTTTCCAAGCAACTTGCGTATGATGAGTTACTGCACTGCTTGCAGAAAGGAAGGAATGGTTCCTGGCAAAATAACCTCGACCAAACCCTTCCTTCGTATTCTGCAATAAGAATGGAAACTTTCCTCCATCGTTTAACCTACAATGAAAGCACAGTCTATATTGTGGCAAACGCAATCCAACAGTAACCACTGTTGCATACTTTTTAAATTCTGATCGGCTCGACCTCGGGTTCGAAACAGCAGATTCTGCAGCTTTCCTAATATTAGCAAATGTCAAAAGTCTGCATTACAACAATTCACTCATCAATCACCACGAAAATTCTCAAAACCTTAGAACCAGTTCTGATCTTGCACAAAAAGGTAAAGTATTAACAACCCAATTCTCAGTTTCACTCAACATGACAACAAGAAGGTTACTTTCTTCCTTCATTCCATTAAATTCAACATCTCAATTCACTAGAAAAAAATTTAAACCTATAATGTAATAATTCATTAAAACACAATCTCCTAGAGAACAAATTCCCCAATAAACCCAAACCCAGAAAAAAAACTTTAAATAAAGGAGGGAAAGAGTTGAAAAGAGTAAAGAGAGGAACCTGAACATGGCGATATAGAGAGCGGGAGGGGGGAGCAAAAGATGGGAGCTTTGAAGAGGCTAACGTGTGCAGGAAGTTGAAAAAAGAAACAGCTGAAGACGAAGCTTTTGAATGCATTTTCTCATGGATGATTCTCTTCTGATTAACATCAAAATCCCGATGTGTTTTTTGAGCTCAAGCGGCGGGCGAAGAAGAAGAAGAAAGAAGAGCAAAGAGATCACCGACTGCCTTAATGGGCCTAACATTGGTGAAGAAACCAACATGGTATAATGGGCCAACTTTGATTAATTCTAATGGGCTTCATTCATGTAATTGCCTTATACTTGGGCTCACGATTGATTTTAGAACGAGATTTTAGGTGAAAAACGGCGAGAATGGTGATTTAGGGAGAAGCTAAAATTTTCAGCATTTTTCAAGAGTTGAGTTTGGAGGCAAATTAAGTGTAGATGCTGGTTGAAAGCGCGTGATTTTTGGTCGTTCGATGCAGCTTTTCCGATGGCGCTTTAAAAACGAGTTTGGAACTCGTTCCTGAAGGGAGCTTTAAAGTAGGAGCGGGCAAAATTCAACTCAACTTGAAAAAACTGAATTATTCAACTCGACGTGAAAAAAAATTGACTCATCTTGACTTGACTTGTAATTTCATAAACTCGACTCGAAAAAAATTTCAAATTATAAAATAAAAATTCGAGTAACTCGAATTTTTTAGTAATTAGTTTTCAAGTTCGATCCCTCAATTATGCTTGATATATATGTGTGTGTGGTTATAGAAAGTCGTTTAAATTGGAACTAATTAGTATCATAGCATTATAAATGTTTATAATTAAATTTGAACAGAAACTCGAACAACTCGACTTGACTCAACTCAAATTTTATAAACTCGACCCAACTAAAAAAATTCAAATAAAAGTTGAGTTATAAAATAGGACTTGACTAACTCGAAATTTTTGACTCGACTCGACTTGATTGAATGTCTACCCCTAATTTAAAGGTCTCTACAAGCCGAGTCGATAGTATTATCTAGATTTTCAAACGGATTATCGAATCAAGTTTGAGTTCGAATTTTAACTATTGAAGGGTTGATATTTTGATTGGAATTATCAATTTTACTCAAGTATATAGTATAAACCAAAAGTTTTGTATATACTGTTCTAAATATCATATGAATATTTGTCTTAGTGACGGTATATGAATTTATACAAATTTTGAACTTTTCGAGACTTATTTGTTTGTTTTCGTAGGCGGTCTTCAGTCTCGTATGCGTGTACTCTTTTTCTTTTACTTAAGATTAAAAAAATTTTAACGAGACATAGATAAGGTTAAGACATATATGTTTCATCTATAATAAAATTATATTTGCCAAGAAAAAAACAAAATCGATACATATTGTAATTGAAACCGACAAAACCCTTTCTTTTTTATGAGTGGTTTACTTTTTGGTTTCATATTCCAAATCAGAAAAAATCATTTGTCAGCGGGACTTTTCTTTCTCAAGCCCCAAATTTCTCCACATTTTGCCTACAAGACTATAAGAAAACCAACACATGAAGGGAAACGACAAAGGCATATTAAGACAGGAACCCACTTTGGAGTGTAAAGTTTGTTGTTTTTCTTCAAAAATGTCTTTGGACGGTGGATAAATGGGAGAGGGTGTCGTTTTCTCAGGCACTGGTCGGCTCATGGTCATAGTCAAAGAGGCAACCTTAACCTTAGTTTTATCACCTCACAATTTTCTACGTTAGTTGACAAGTTTAAGCCACGCCAAACTCATTTAATGTTCTCTACACTGGAATACATATATTATGAATATAAATCTTTTGTCCACCTCTGGTACTTCTGTGTATGTCCCAACTAGGGTTGTAAATGAGACGAGACAGATCGTGAGCTATTTGAGCTCAACTCGGTCAAAGTTCGATCAACACTCGACTCGATTAGGCTCGACTCGAGCTCGAACTCGGCTCAAGTTCTTAACGAGCCGAGCTGAGCTACTTGATACCCGACTCGAAAAGCTCGCGAGCTACTCGAAAGTATAATAAACTATTTTTAAATTTTTAAAATTAAAGTGAACTAAAATGTAGGTTTGGTGTTTTTGGTTGTTATGTTATGTTAGTTTAATTTTTAGTTTAACTTTCTCTATATTTTCATGTGTACTTTTTTTCTCCTACTAGGATTAGGGTTTTTTAACGAGTCACATAGAAATATTTCTTTTGTATGATTATTATCATTATTATTACGAACAATGTTATAAATAAAACGATACAGATCGCGAGCTACTCGAGCTCGACTCGAATTCTTAACTGTTGAAGAAAGACCAACTCCCCAACTCCCTGAACCAGCTCACTGAGTTAGCTCATGGACTCAACTCCAACTCAAAAACAAAGATTGAAGAAGTTCAATAAGAGAAGAAAACATGGTGAATGTTAGACAATTATAATTAATTGTAATTGCAGTCACAAATTAAGCGTGTTAGAATATAAGTAGTTAAAAATAATCTTAATTAGTTAATAGTTTGTTTAGAGTTTGTTAGATGGTTTGGACTGTTAGTAGTTGGGTTATAAATACCCAAGTATTGTAATGGGTTTATAAAACAATCAGTTTAATATTTCAATAAGATTTTAGATTACTATTCTCTATGGTATTTTACCCCTAAAGTCTCAAACTACCGTTCATCTCCCTTACACAAAAACACCACCGTCGTTTTATCTTCTCCGGCCACCATGGCCCCTTTCTCACAAGAGTCGAGCCGAGCTTAGCACTACTCGAGCTCGACTCGGCTCGTTTACACCCCTAGTCCCAACACTAAAATTATAATTTAAGGTTAATGTATATATAGAGTTTAGAGTTTAAAATTTAAAGTGTAGGATTTAAAATTTAAAAATTAAGATTAGAGCGTAAGATTTAATTTTTTAGTGTTGAAGCATAAAAATGAAAAAAAAAAGGTTTTTATCATATATTATACGAATGCAACGTGAGGAAAACAAGAGATGAAGAAGGTGCCCAATTGTTGTTTTTGACTCATAAAAAGTCATTCTTTTTATTAGTTTGCAAGCCGTCTCGGATGGTGGAACAACATGAGCGAATGATCGGGGTCCCACTTTCTATCGTTACAAATTTAATAGTTACAAATTTAATAATTTTCAAGTGATAATTTTGTAAGTTAGTGGTTGTTCTTGATTATTTTAACTATATTTAAGCTATTTTTTTAAATAAATAATGAAAACAATGATTTGTTAATGAAATATTAAATTAATTGTTAAAGTAATGGAATATGTTTTCGTTCTACAAGAACTCATTTTTTAGTTTTCGCTTAGAGCCCAAAAATATTCGAGACAACTCTATTAGTTCCCATAAAATATGAAAGTCAAATTAGAGTACAAGGGCTCAATCCACAATTTATACATAATACATGGTGTAATGATAGAATTTGACCCATAAAAAAACACCAAAATTTTGACGTATGAATTACATAGAGCTTACATGGGGTTTGACCTAGAGAGCTGGTAACAAGGGAAAAGAAGCTTCGGATATAGGTAAGTTGGTCTGCTTATAAATGGCGATTATATTTATATATATATGGGTTAGGATCAACTTACACAAGGTAAAACTTTTTTAAGTTTTACACGTTTTTTGGATCGTTGTTTGGGGAAAATGGATGGCTGAGATTAACTCCTTACTTTTTTTCTAAGTGATAATCTTCACATATTCTACTATTAATCTCATCCATTCGTTTTACTCATGTAACTGGATCCTATCTCTCTCTATATATATATGGGTTAAGATCAACTTACACAGTGTAAAACTTTTTAAGTTTTACACGTTTTTTGGATCGTTGGATGGGGAAAATGGATGGCTGAGATTAACTCCTTACTTTTTTTTCTAAGTGATAATCTTTACATATTCTACTATTAATCTCATCCATCCGTTTTACTCATCCAACGATTCAAAGAACGTGTAAAACCTAAAGAATTTTACACTGTGTAACTGGATCCTATCCCTATATATATATATATATATATTAACATTTTTCTTCTTTGTTTGGTTTGATCCATCTTTCTTGTTTACGCGCACGGTTGGAAACTGTTCACAGTTTTTCCATGCACCTGTTCACTTTTTCTTCTTTTAAATATAGGTCGAAATTCGACTATCTATTAAATTAAATTATTATGTGAGATTTATTAATTAATTGAGTGATTAAAGATGTTACAACAAATATCATCCACAATAAGACATTATGAGTGTAATATTAACCAATAAATAGAATCCGAATAAAGTAATAATTCATATTTAATATGGTTCTGTGTTGTCTATATTTATGAATGACGGAGAAATTCATTATAAATATAAAGATCACAAATGAACTTGGAACCTCCATTAATCAAATACTAAATATTTCTTTCTCAAATTATGTTAATCATGGATTAACATAAAATATTATTATTAAGAATGGTAAAGTTATTTTTTTTGCATGAAGACAAAGTAGTAAGTAATTATATATTATTGACCAGAAAAGTCAAAGCTAGGGTTGTTCTTCTCACATTATGGATAAAGAACACTGGTACCGTTTTTACCCGGTCAACCGGTTGGAGCTTTAAAGGGCTCAAAAAGTCAAACACTACATGCATGATTGAGTCCACGTGTCCCAATGCTGACGTGATGAAAGATTAGGGTCTTTATTAAGACAGATAATAAAGGACACAACAAGAGCCCCGCCATGTTTTTAAATTGGTGGTCCCCCCCACTCGAACCCCTACGCAATTGCTCGACACGTGCCCTTCTATTTTTCGTATTTTATTTTTTTTTAAGTCAAACCCGCCATTACCATAATCCCCCATGCAAAATTACCTACTTTTATCACACTACCTGAAAAGACAATAACCCTTACAGGTGGCACGTACACGTGTCCTATTCACAACCTCCGACGTCGTCATAGCCGGAAAGCCTGCCGATCTTTAATTTATTATTATTATTATTATTATTATTATATAACTTTCAATCATTAAATATTTTATAAAAATATAATATTCTAAATTGATATGGTGAAGAAAAAATTAATACTAGTAGAAGAATAGAAACTTTTATGTACCTTTTTGGTACTCTATTTATGCTTTTGTATTAAAAATTAGGTGTAAGATTAAGGTTTAAGGTTATGGTCTAGAAAATAAGGGTAGTGTGTATTTTAAGGTTTTGGGTTTAGAATTTAAAATTTATAGTTATGGTTTAAAATTTAAACTTTTAGTGTTGTAGTATGAAAATGAATAATAAATGGGGCAGAGAATTTTTTTTATAGTAGAAAAGGAAAATTGTTATTTCTAGAAGTTTCGAGTTATGAATAAAGAACAAATATTATTGTGTCAGAATATTAAAAAAATACATATATAACAAATATAATCATATTATTTAATTCAATGATTAAAATATTTACAATAAAAAACTAAGAAATCTAACACGTTAGATTAGTATCTTGATTTTTAATTAAAACCTTTCTTGTTATAGGAAGGGCAAAAAAAGATACACAATATTAACTTTTCAATATAATCAAAAGATTTTATAAGAAAAACATGGGATCTTGCTTCCTAATGCAGAAATCATATAGAAAAATGCAACAAATTAATTATTATCAACAACCCCACACTGAATCTAAAAAAACCTTCTTTTGTGAGTTTTGATTTGTTTTGGCTAAATTACATGAATTCATTAACATCAAAAAAATCTGGAATTTGATCAAACTTGTAAATGTTACTGCTATAGCTTTCTCTTTCATCTTCGTTGCTGCTACCGTTGAAGTACGTCGAGTTCGAATTCAACGGTGTCGGACTCGAAGAAGGCGTCGATAGAACCGACGCAAAGCTGAAGCTCGGGTCGGAGCCGTAATAGTTATAGTTTACCGGTAACGGCACGTAATCTTCAGTCAAATCTTGCTGCCAGTCACTGAAGTCGGCAACGTCTGATTGGAACTGGTCTAGATTAGGGTTTATCATCAATTGTGCTTCATTGTCCGAAAATGGAATACTACTACAAGGAGGAGGATTCAACGAGGTGCAAACTGTTGGGATTCCTTGGACTTGCATCAATGGCTGATTATATTGACTTTGGACTTGGTTTTGGTTTTGGTTTTCGAGTTGAGATGACATGAAAGAACTGGCTAGCCTTAGAATTTCCGGGTTAATAAAGGATTGAGCTCCGAGTAACCTCGACATATTCATCTCAGACTGGTTGTAAAGAGAAGAATTTAAGATCGAGGAAAGGTCAAGAAGATCGAGCCGGGGACTATGCGTCACCGGGTCGATCCCCATTCTGAGAAGCCTCTTCCGAATGTGTGTGTTCCAGTAGTTCTTTATTTCGTTGTCTGTTCTTCCGGGTAACCGAGCAGCTATGGCAGACCACCTACACATGTATGGAACAGAACATCAGAACAAGATCAGAGATTTGAATTACGAATGCGGTCGTATTTTTTATCGCAGTGTTTTATCGTATTTACGGGCATAACACATGTTGTGTCAAACGGTAAGAAAACTTACTTGTTGCCCAATACACTGTGGAGCTGAATAATTGCTTCTTCCTCCTCGAAAGAAAACCTCCCCCTCTTGATATCAGGCCTCAAGTAATTATTCCATCGAAGACGACAACTCTTTCCACACCTTTGAAGCCCTGCAATTTTAACAATTAATCAAAAAGGTCCCTTAACCAACATAAAAAACACTTACGAATGTATATAATCTTACCGGCATTCTTTGGCAATGTTCTCCAATTGCCATAGCCATGTTTTCGGATATAATCGACAAGTTTCTGATCTTCTTCCGGTGTCCATGGCCCCTTTTTGAGCCCATTTTTTTCACAGCAAGGTGCTCTTCCCATGGTATAAACACAGTTTAATGGTTTTAATTAGCTTTGGAAATGAAAGGGGAAATGATGCGCAGCAAAGGGATGTAGGGTCCCTATGGGGACGTACTTGTATAAATAGGCGAAAAGGGAAGGGGTGAAAGAAGATAAGTCAAAAGTATTGGGAACCGTCCTCTGTTTATCACTATGGCAACGTGTCCTCCTTCGTGATTAAAAGGTCAAATTCTGGATTTGGTCCTTTCACTATAATCAAAATTAAGATTTAGTCCCTATGATTTAATTTGGTATAAACGGAACTCAGTTCCTATACACTGACGGTGCTTTCCACAAGCGCCTTAGTTTTAGGGTATAGGGAGTTAGTTTAGGGTATAGGGTTTAGGAGTTTAGGTGTAGGGATTTAGAAATTATGGATAATTGTTTCAATTTAAGGTTTAGGGTTATAATTTATAGTTTATAGGTTAGGGTTTAGTTTTTAGGGTAATATGGTGAGGATTTAGGTTTTGACTATAAACCTTAAATTATAACCCTAAACCTTAAATTGAAACAACTATCCCTAAATTCTACCCCCTACACCTAAATTCCTAAACCATATTCCCTAAACTAACTCCATATACCCTAAAACTAAGGCACTTGTGGAAACTGAAAGTTTCCACCGCATGTGTATAGAATATTTATCCTATAATAGTTGGCTAGTCAAAATATATGATATTGTTAACCATTTCATCTTTCATTTTACTTTTTTGTTTTTTTTTTCAAAATATTTGTTTAAATGAGTCCAATGATTAATA
Source organism: Hibiscus trionum (assembly GCA_030270665.1). Taxonomy (NCBI): domain Eukaryota; kingdom Viridiplantae; phylum Streptophyta; class Magnoliopsida; order Malvales; family Malvaceae; genus Hibiscus; species Hibiscus trionum. The sequence continues at coordinate 1,560,283 of BSYR01000014.1, forward strand.
TTTCGTATTTTGTTGGCACATGTACGGGTAGACAATGATCATAAATTTTAAATTTATAAATCAAATTCTCGACTGCTAGTTAAATAAGACAGACCTTAATATCTCACTCAAGTCCCGTGATTAAAATATCATCGTTAATTATTAATTCCCTTAATAAATCACAATTAAGGGAAGATACTCCTTTTGCCCATCGTTTTCCCAGGCGTAGAGATAGTGTGTCACTCCTTACTTTCTGGAACCATGTTAGCTGTCACCAACCTACAACAGCCACGTGTCCACCCATTATCTTTTGTTTTGCAATTTTCACAAAGATGTTGGCTTCACAGGACTTGATTTAAGTTAAAGCTAAGAATCATTTGAGTTGTGACTCTGGAATGACCTTTTTGCCCATGAAAACTTATTTGCTGGACCAATTCCCTTCTCACCATATGAGGGTAATCCAATCATTTTCTTTTTAAAACATTTTTATTGCTTAATATTTCATCCATTTCCTTATTATTTAAAATAATAAATGCTTGTGAAAGCATTTAATTTGAGGATGGCAATAATAGAGTTTGGTTGATATATATATATATATATGCATTTATTATATGCACACAAAGAAATCCCAATAAAGAGTTCTCCTCCAATAATGGGTTAGTGTAAGTGGCAAGAGTCAAGTAGCTTGGTATCATTTAGTGACAGACAGTTTGATATCGTTTAAGCAAGTCTTGAGTTCGAGACCTTATGTATGCAGAAAATCCTTCTGAGAAATTCATCCAACAAAATCAAGTGTGTAACGCGGGTCGGTCCTAATTAATCAGGGTAAAATTCTGAAAAAATCGAGAGGGCGACAAAAAAATCTCATTTCAATAAAACATTTTTGCCGTTGCGCCATAAGTTCGAGTAATAGTATATCATATTAGATGAACAAGAAAAATCAATATTATAATGAAAAAATATATCATTAGTCTTTGTATTTTAGTTAAAGAGTTTAATCCAATTGTTGGATAAGATGATTATGTAAAAAAATGATTCATTTGTAAACTTTTTAAGTATGAGGATTAATGACATAATTTAACCAAACTATAACATAGTGGCTCTAATATCGTCTTCGAAGTTCGAACAATATTCAACGCATATAAACACAAAGTTTGATTTTTGTGTGAATATGAAATTTAGTCCACCTAAAGCTTGATTTCTACATGTATTAGTTTGAAAAGAGTGGTTTTGCCTCCAAAATAGACATAATAGAGATTTATTGAGACGTGAGCGTATAATATGTCTTATAGAGAGAATTTATTTATGTGTTATGTTTCGAATTCGAATATATAAAAATATACTTAGAAGGGAAGGCATTAAGGATCTTTGCCCCTATCTCCAATATGATAAAATTGTTGTTTAAGCCCTTCAAAGTTGCAAACTTATAAAGTAATGTGCATGTGAAATTGTTGTTTTTGCCCTTCTAAAAATTGAGTTTGGGGGGCACATTCAAAATATAATATTTATGGATAACATCAATGTTTCCTCTCCAATCATGTTAGAGTCAACTTAATCATGATTTGCTCCTTTTTGCCTATATTTCTCCCCCACAGCCTTTAAGTGGGGACATAAATTCATAGTTGTGAAGCTATGGAAGTAAGTCTTTTTCTTCTTCTTGAATTTCACTCAATGAGAACATGATTCATAAGATAAATAAAGATATAAAAATCTCAACGGGAGTTAGTTCGAGTGGTAAGCACTATAGTATTATTTAAGTATGTCTCGAGTTTGATGTCATGTGTATGCTGAAAATCTCTGTTGGGAGACTCACCCACCGAAATCAAGTGTGCGACGCGGGTTGATCCGGATTAATCAGGACAAAGTCTTGGAAATCCAGGAAGATAACCAAAAATATATATATATAGAAATAAGCAATGGTCTTAATCTTTCGGTTGGGTCCACGACAACCAGCGATATAACCAATAATCAAAATTAGGGGGTAAAGTATAATTATCCATAGAACATAGGGGTAAAGTTTTAAAACACTGAAAATTAAATGTTTAAATAGGTAAAAATTTCATCGTATTTTTCAGTATAGGGGAACAAATTTATCGATGTTATTTTGATTAAATGGGTAACTTTCTCAAATCAATTTGTCTCATTCATAACATTATAATTTATTTTCTTTTCATTTTACTCGATAAATCTAACTTCTCATCCTACCAGATTATCTCGTAATTAGTCCAAAGCTATTAGTTTTAAGTCAAATTGACTTAAAGTAAATTAGGGTAACCTATGTTTTTGGCCACTAACTTTGTCCATATTTCTGTTTTGGTCACTCAATTTTAAAAATTATTATTTTCATCTCTCAACTTTTAATTTCCGTTATTTTTATCATTCAATTGTTTTTTTATAAAAGCGACTAAATTTTTATTAAATTCATTAAAAAATCACAATTACAATGCATCTAAGAAGAAAAATATTTGAATTAAACAACCAAAAAAATCTTTACAACCAAAAAACAAAGAAAAAAGAAAACTTCTATGGAGATAAGCATACCAACAAAATTTAGCAGCCTCCTGAATCTCCTTGTCTCTGTCCAAACGAGACGCATAAAGAAGAAAGAAGGAGTGGTGCGCGATCCAAGCTGTCAAGCAAAAAGTACCGCTACCCTAGACTGATTTCATTGGCAAACAACCATCAACCGAGTGGGGATATAACTTTCCAAGTGACCACCGAAAAAAACATAAATAAAAAATTAGCGCCGATTGAATCTCTGTGCGAACAACAACCGATCACTAGGATATGTTGAAACATGCCACAAAGACAAATGAATCAAACCACAAAACAAAAGCAAAGACATGTCACAAGGACAAAAAAAAAACGTGTCACAAGAACAGAGAATGAGATTCTTATTAAAATAAAAAACAAAAAAACTAATAAATCCGGTGAACAACCAATACTAAAATTGATTGTCGACCACCGATCAACGGAATTGATCAAAGTAGAAAACTGCTAGGGTTTAGAGGTGAATTTATCATTCAACTGTTAAGTCTTTAATTTCGTTTAATTTTTTATTATATTTACGCAAATCACCTTGAAAATTGCCTCTAAAACCCAGATTTTCGAATTCTCTATACAATTTGTCCCTTTCAAAATTCAACTCTGAATAGAACCATCATAAGCCTCTTCTCCTACTTGATTAATTGCAACAAAACTTAAAAAATCTATATTTGCATGAATGACGATGTTTCATATTCGAACCCTAATCTTGTCGGGCTCATACGTGTTAAAATCATAGACGTTAGATTTGTAAAGTGAAATCAGCCGGTATCAAACACATCGCGAGGCCGCCACGTCATAACTGTACACGTAAACACGAGATTTTGCATAATAAAAAAATGTAAAACATTTAATAATATTATTTTTTAATTATTACTGAACACGTCATAACTATTGCTATCATAAACCTTGATTAGCTAATTCAAAGTGATTAACATAAAATACAATCATAATCACTAGTTTATGTCTCCGTGCTTTCAGTCATGGAGACACTAATCCCAAATTAACAAATTATTTACGAATATATTAGCATTCATGAGATTTACGAGCTTAATTTAAAAGATATTATTATTATTATTTGCTTACATATATAATTTTATATTATAATATGACTAATAGGGTAATTACCTGTCCAAAATCTAGGGTTTGCTTGTGCATGGGTTTTCCAAAAGGAGATGCATACGTGTTGTTTTCCATGTTTTGACTATGGTAGATTACCTGGAAGTCTGCTAATTCTTAATTAATAATCAATTAATGTTAATTGACTTTCTTTTTTTTTTGTCGTGTGAGCTGTTCAATTGCTTCAAACCCATTTCTTATAATGCTATTTTTAGATACGTGATCCAATTAAATTGCAATATATATACAGAGTTAGGATCAACTTACACAACTTAAAACTCTTTAAGTTTTACACGTTTTTTTGATCGTTAGATAAGAGGAATGGATGACTCAGATTAACTCCATACTCTTTTTTTTCAAGTGATAATCTTCACATATTTACTGTTAATCTCATCCATTCGTTTCACTCATCCAACGGTCCAAAAAACGTGTAAAACTTAAAGAGTTTTACACTGTGTAAACGGATCCTATGCCATATATATATGCGCGCATGTGCCATGCATGAAATATTAAAATTTTTAATCAATTAATGCTTGACATGTGGCATGTTTAAATTATTTTTTAAAATTAAAAACTTAACAAATTTTTTATAAAATCCCGAAATTTTACAAACAACCCATAAATCTTTAAAAAATTTTAAACTCAAACCCTAAATCGCCGTTGTTTCCACTGTGCTTGAGCACACCCCTTTGATCGCCAGACCTAGGCAGTCATTTCCCCCAACACGGCGTCGCTGGAAATGTCGAACGACATGCCAGCCGAACGTCAATTTCACGTTCGAGGTTCGACTAGCACGCCGTCAAGTTAGTGCCACATGTCAAGCATTAATTGATTAACCAATTTTTTTAATACTCCTTAACAGTCAGGCAATTAAAATTATAACATTGTAAACTTTAAGCGCCTAAAATTTAAAATTTAAAAGATATATACTTGGATCCCCTAAATTTTATTTAAGCCATATGTAAATGATAAAATCATAAACGAATGTTCTCAAATTCACGAGTTGAAGAGGTGGTGAGAGCATTAGTTAGACTTTTCAGGACTCAGATCAAATACAATTTTGCCACACAGATAGGCTGCTTCTCTTTTCAAGAAATTTTAGGGAAAGGTCTTTTAAAAAGAGGCTAAAAAAAATGCGTAATTCTTATAAAAATCGTAAAAATTTGTATATTTGTACAGAAATTCTTACAAAAGTGGTAAGAATTTGCAAAAGTGGTAAGGATTTGTGTATATATACAAATCCTTACCACTTTTGTGTACATACATAAAATCCTTACAAAAATGTTAAGTATTTGTGTACATATACCGAATTCACGATTTTTGTAAAGATTTGTGTACATGTACCGAAATTCTTACAAAAGTGGTAAAAATTTGTGTACATACACAAATCCTTACGATTTTTGTAAAAAATTTGGTACATTGTACACAAATTTTTATAATTTTTGTAAGGATTTGTGTACAGCCGTTTTTTAATCTCTTTTTAAGAAGTCGTCTTTTAAAATTTTCCTCTCTTTTCTTTTTTCTTTCTTTGAAGCTTTCAGTAATGTTAAAGTTTCGAGATCAGCACACACAGACATTTATGTATGTATGCATGCATGTTTATGTTGAAGTAATTAAGGTTGACTTTGAAAAATTTAATCACCTCAACATGAAAATCTCCTACAACTTTTAACTAGGTTAGATCTTTCGGTGGACAGCATATGCGTTTATTCAGTTCTCGTGCTTATGGTTGGCAAATGGCAAATAATCCGCGGCCAATAAAGGAAAAGCTTAGGGTCCATTTAATTCTAAAGAATAAAGTTAGTTTTTATATTTATTTTAAAAAAAATAAAAAACGGCGAAGAAAATGTGTTCGGCTGAAAATTCATGTATACATCAGAGATGTTAGGAACCATAGCGAACAAAATCAAACCCTAAAGCAAAGTTTGTCTGACTCAATGGCCATATCTGGTTTGGATCGGTTAAGGATGTTTGAGTATTTGCCCGTTTTGCTTTGTTCGAAACCGTTTTCTGGTTCCTTGTTTGGATAATGTTGTAACTCCTTTTTTTATATGAATAAAACACACTGGCTTAGCAAAAAATAAAAAAACCATCATGTTTCGGATTGCTAAAAAAGAATTAGCAGCAAGTTTCCCAGATTGGGCTAACATTCCAGGTGATATTCTAACATGCATTGCAGACATGGCTTACTCTGTTCGAGACCGTGTTCGTATGACCGCAGTCTGCCGGTCATGGAAAGCTTCTCTCGTGGATCAAAAACTCAACTTCCCTCCTTGTTTAATGCTGACAAAGGCAGGCGACACATATTGTTTTTACGACATGTCGAAAGAAGACATCTTTGTCGAGCTCGATTTGCCGGAGATTCGAGGAAGGAGATGTTGGGGTAGTCCTTTTGGTTGGCTGCTAACTTGTGGCCCTGACCTCGAAATTCAAGTGTTTAATCCTTTGTCCAAAGCCAGCCGTCCCCTTCCCTCATTATGTACATTAAACCAGTCCTTGTTGGAAAAACTAATCCTATCTTCGAGTCCCGAAGATTCGGGTTCCGATTGTATAGTTCTCGCGATTTATTCGGAGCTTTGTTGGTTAGCTTATGCAAAGCCCGGCGATCAAGCATGGACACCGATCGATGGTATTATCGGAGTAGACGATGCCATTTATTTCAAGGGTAACATCTATGCTTGTCAAAGCACCGGCGAGATTTTTTCGTATGAACATTTACATGGAACTCTTTCGAAAGCAATGGTATTTCCCCCGCCGTCTCCGGTTCATCGCCATCGTAAGAAACATCTATTCGATTTGGGTGGAAATCTTTGCCTAGCAAGTGATAACATAACAGTCGAATTCGATATTTTCAAACTAGATATGCACACAAATAGTTGGGAGAAGATCTTTTCATTAGGTGATAGCTCCTTGTTCTTCGGAAACCGATGCACATTCGCCGTTGCCGCCGCTGATTACCCCGATTGCAGGCCTAATTGCATTTACTTCCGGTGTGTGTACTATAAAGCATACATCACCTACATATGTCAAGAATATTTAAGATTAGGCCTGCATTATGAGAAGAAATATTGCACAGTGTATCCTTTCCCTTTTTCATTTTCTCCACTGATTTGGATCATTCCACAATCTCAGAAACATAGAAGATGATGGAGGTATTTATTTGGTACTTGTAGCTTCTGAATACTTTCAGAATTAAAATTTGTACAGGAGAAATGTATAAGTTTACAATTCTGTCAATAACATGAACATTATAAAAGTTTCATGTTTTGGTCGGAATTTAAGTATTATGGTTAATATAATTGGGTGAGATGTTAAGTTTCTTAAACAATGTCAGATATTTTTTTTTTGATAAAAAATAATGTCAGATGTTTGAATTGTGATTTATGATTCGATCTAATCTGATCAAATTATAATTTTGTCCAAATTCCACATCCAACATTATCAGCCATAATGATCCCCCAACCCAGGTGAATTATTTTCTATAACATTGGACATCATCTGTGGACCTGTAGGAAGTATCCACAACCCAGTTAGGGCAGCCCATAGCATCTAACATGATCTTTTCTTAAACAAGATTGTGTTAAATAACAACAAAACACCACTAAAACAATAACCCGTAAAACAAGGGTAATTATTTCATGCACAAGTGTTTATGGAAACTTTGTTTACACAATCGCTTTAATTTTACGGTTTAAGGGCTTCGTTTAGGGTGTAGGGGTTTAAGTGTAGTAATTTTGAATTTAAGGGCTATTGATAGAATTTGGGGTTTAGGGTTAAAATTTAGGGTTTATTAGTTAAAACCTAAATCTCTAACCATATTACCCTTAAACCTAAACCCTAAATTCTAATCATGAACCTTAAATTTTAAACCCTTATACTAAAACCCTAAACTCTAAACCTTAAACTAAAACTTTAAGCCCTAAAATTAAGGTAATTTTAGAAACAAAAAGTTTCCACCGCCAGTACATGTGATGATAATTCTTAAACAAAAGCAATAACAAGGTTTACACATTTGCAATCACAAAAAGAACTATTAAAAGTCAGTTTTACTAAGGGGAAGAAACTAAGGTTAAATTTGACATGGCTTTTGAAAAATACTTTTAAAAGTGATTTTGAAAAGTTAATTATAAGATTTTAGTGTTTGACATTGCTATGAAAAAATGCATTTGAAAAGATAAAATAATCATTTTAAACATGATATTGTAAAATAAAAATAAATGAACGTAAATAATGTTTAAATTAAATATAAAAATTTAGCCTCTAAAGTCTAAACTATACAAATTTTATATTATTATAATATAACTAAATATTAATTTAATATATTAATAATTATTATACTTAATATTATTTTATAATATTAAAGTTTTTTATTATTTATTTTTATTTAAAATATTAATTTTTAAAGATTATCATATTTAATATATTTAATAAATATAGTATTTAATATTAAAATATTAGTTTAATATAATAATAATAATTATTATTATATTTAATATTATTTTAAATATTAATATTAGTGTTAATAATTAAGGATAAAAAAAATTTATACCTAAAAGTGATTTTTCACCCAAAAGCTAAAAATCTTGCGCGCTTCAAATTTTCCTTTTTCTATTTTGGGTAAAGTACACAAATGGTCACTAAACTATCTTAAAAATATAAAATGGTCACTAAAATTTCAAAAATTACATAATGGGCATTCAACTTTAATTTTTGTTACAAAATAGTCACTAAGCCGTTAACTGTCGTTAAGTTAATGATGTCACAGTTACGAAAATTAAAACAATAACACATTTAATCCTCAATATTTACACATTTAGTCAGTTTAATGTTGATTTAACCCTCATTATAGATGTCTAAGTTGATTGCATGGGTAAATATTGAGGATTAAATGTGTTGTTATACAAATTTTCATAACTGCCATGTCACCCAGTTAACAACAGTTAATGGCTCAGTGACCATCTTATAATAAAAACTAAAAATTAATGTTCATTATGTAACTTTTGAAAATTTGGTAACCATTTTATGTATATACCTCTTAATATAATAAAGACGGCTCATATTTGTGAGACTTGGTACGAAACCGTTAAACTCTTTAAGTCTTTAACTCTATAATCAAAGTGAACAATACTTGATCATATTGTCACAGACCGCCAGTTCCAATCCTAGTCACATGCACGCATGATTGCCCAAGAGGTTTCAACGGAGATTTTGGGCCTAAAGAGACCACTAGACTTAGCCCGATCTGTGGAAGATTTTAAAAGACAACCACTTTGACCTATGTAAACTTTCCATGTAAACATAAGATTCGTTTCCTTAGATAGGAGATATATTCTAGGGAATATTCCATTGTGGTTGGTGGGCTTCGATCATTGTCATCGATGTAAATCATTAGAGACCGTCAGATGTAGGGGAACTCAACTATAAATAGAGGTCTTACTCACCTCATTTATATCATTCATTTTCTGAGTAATCAAAGCTTTCACTTTAAAACTCCATGTGTTGTTCTTGAGTTGTCTTCTCTATAGTTTGCTTCCGCTTAGAACGATTCAACGTTCTTAGTGCCTTAAAAGAATTTGATATTTCCGAGTGAGAATTCAGGCTAACTTAGTCGTTTGTCTATATTTATATTTATAATTATTATATTTTAAAATAAGATGTGCAAATTTTAAAAAAATTCACAACCGTGACACCCGCAGTGATCGCAATAGCATTCGTTGTGTCTGCAACTGCGATAAACGCGACACGACCGCAAATGCTTTTTAAATCCTTGCTTGTAAGTTTATACTTTTTAACTCAAAAATTTAGATTAATTTGTAAATTAATCTTACATTGTGTCAATTAATTCGACATTTATAATTTGATAGGGCACATGTGACTCCGAGGTTTTTGCTTGGTTCTCACCCGTTCGAGATGAATTTGTTCGAGAAATCCAGGTTCATTGTTAATTTGGATGAACTCGTGAATATAAATGTTATTAACGAGACATGTATTTTCACGTGTATCAGCCAGCTTTTAGTTTACTCATTGAAAAAGTGGATGGACATACCAATGGTGAAAACTGATAAGGTTCTTTCTGCCGTTTTCTATTATAATAGAGATCCTAGGTACGAGTCATACGTCTTGTACCCTCCTCCCTCCCAAAAGTAGTTCATTATCGATGTACTAAGATATCATGCACTGCTAACACTCATTGTCAAGCTCTACCCCTAAGTTCCATTACTCCTCTTGGCCGAGAAAAAAATGGTTCCTTCACTTCTAGCATAATCAGAAAGTTCTAGATGTACAGTAATAGTCATCTCTTGTACACGAGGCATACTTGTTCTTATTATATAACTCATAGAATATATAAATTTGGAGAAAAGAAAAAGAAACTTAATCATAAGTGTCTTTTCCCTTTCGCCTTTAAGTCACGTGCTTTAATAAAGGCATCGTACCCATCAGTTTGTAACGCACTTATGCTAGATTGAGCTATGCTTTAGTGCATATATGTTTACTTTCTTTTTTCATTGTAGTGTGGTTCTTTTACCTTCCAATGTGCTTTTCAGATGTTCCCATTCGGCTCAGTTCCATTAAAAACCTTCTTTCCCGATAGAGATATTTATTTGACTGCTCTTAGTCATCCAAATATAGAGGAAATTTTGGCAAGATATATCTGCATTATCTTACAAGATAACCAGCAAAACTCTGAGTTCACAGTACAAGATGTTCAACATATTCGTGCTCAAGTGAAGTTCTTTCTTATTGATTATATCTTTCTTTCTTTTTGTAATTTAAAGAAAGTAACCACGAGACTGTCCCGGGCCTTGCATCTAAACTCATGTAGTATTTTCCACTTTATGTACCTAGAGCTTACAAGCACGAGCTTCGTATCCTTTTGTGTATGAACTTATGTTGTGTAACAGTACATAACAGTGATATTCTGGTGAACTTCTTTTCAGCTACTTTGCAGATAGAAAAATTATTTGATTAAGATAATGAAATAGTGTTTATAGCAGCAGACAAAGCTCAAATCATCTTGTGCAGATAGAAAAACTCAGTTAGGCAATATAAGACAAGGAAATCCAAGGTGCTCAAGTTCATTTTCAAAACAATTCTTTCCAATAGTAATGATATGACAATGAGTTCCCCATCTATATCCCAAACATAGCATAACAACACAATTTCATCTCGAACAATCAACTTGCATGCATTTCATCTCAATAAAGCTCAAACATTGCACTATTACACAACATGCTTTCACAGAATTCATAATTACACGCATTTACACCTATCAAACACTTACCAACGCCCAACTATTCGCAAACCTGGCTCTAATACCAAAAAATGTAACCCCCTTAGCCCGGTCTAGACGGTTGACCCGAACCGAGGTGATTACACAGGGAAAACCGAAGCCAACTCGTTAAAGTCGACTCCAATTGACGACCCTTTTTTTTCTTTTTATCTTTTCTATATGCAAATTAAATCCTATGTGATCACCAAAGAGTATAGGAAGAAACGGCACAACGATCGGAATTCGTTTAGGGGTTTAATTACGCAAAATGGACGTTTAGGGACCAAAATGTAATTTTTACAAATTACAAAGACTTTTTTATTTTAAAGTTATCATTATTCAATTAGTCATGTTTCATGCTTCTCTGTAAATTTCAATCACAATCAGACTTACCAAACTCATTCAATAGCATACATGAAGTTCAAGGACTAAAATATAACATTTCGAAACTTCAAAAGATGCCATTAACTGAAATTAACGGTCGCGTATTGATACGCCTAGGGACCGTATCGATACGCGGGGAGGCAGTGACCAAAATCGCAGAAAAGATATCGATACGCTCTCCCGCGTATCGATACGCCCTTCAAACTTGGCCTACCCGTATCGAAACACTTCTCATTCGTACCGATACCCCTGTGCAAAAAGGCACAAGTTTAGCTTATGAGTATCGATACGCAAGCTTGAGTAACGATAAGCATACCAGAAATGTCCCACAAACATCCCCAAATTTATATCAAACCTCAACAAATCATCACCAAATTATATGGATGTTTATGGCATCCACTCTATCATATAAGCATGCAATTCTAAACACATGGTAAACATTTGATAAAACATCACAAGCATAGCAAGGCATATAATAGAGCAGGCTTAAATCACAAACCATTAGCATACCAAAAGTCAAGGTAAAACATCAAAACCATTATAAAGGGCTTCTACGAACCAAATAGGACACATATAACTTGTATCAACATTAAGGAGTCCAAAACACATCTTTCAAAACAAACCAATAAAATCTCATTGCCATATATCATTACTAAAGTAAAAGTATAACACCATACTTGATCTTATTAATCCTTGAATTCCTTCAAGTCTCCTTGTCGTTCAAAATGTGTCAATTATCTACATTGTTGGTAAAAGAGAGCGTAAGCACAATAGCTTAGTGAGGCATGTACCATCTGTTATGTAATTGAATTAATTAATTTTATTTGCAGTTGGACAGAGATTAATACCATTGTTGGACTTTCATGCGTTTATTTTTTCGAAAAAATATAATATTGTTGTAACATTATTTACTAAAATCAACACTGATTCTAAAGACTTCAAACGATGATAACGTATTAAAATATTCTTATTAGATTGGTAAACTAAAAATTTATACATCTTGCGAGTATTTTCTATAGTTTTGTACACAAGAAACCGTGATTTTAAAACTTATTGTACACTTAGATACAAACTTCATTGTACGGAGCTTTACTTTAAAAGAAATAACGAATATTTTTTAATAAAAAAGAAATAATGAATATTTTTAATAATAAAAAAATTAATGAATATTTTAAAATAAATATATTTAGACTATAATAATTAAAGATTAAATATTGAGCATGAGCTATTATCATGTAATTGTGATATTGTTATTTGATTACTATTATTTCTGTAATTGTAACAATTTATATTTTTCATTGGTACCGTAAGCATACAGATGTTACATAAATAATAAAGGGGTAATATTCACTCATGGTCCTTTTTGTTTGGAGTTTATTCTATTTTGTTCACTCGAATTTAAAAAAACTATTCTGGTCACTTGCGTTCAAAACCGTTTCTGTTTTGGTCATTGGACTGTTAACCTCCGTTAATTAAAAATAATAATTTTTATTTTAATCCCTAAACTTTCAAAATTTTATTTTTCACTATCTTCCCCAAAGTAACAATATTGTATCTTACCCTATCAAAACAATCTCAAACTTTCATGCTCCATACATCAGCCAGAACCACTAAATATCTCATTTCTTCTAAGAATTCATGCGTCAATATTTATATAGATTAATGGTTCCATCCAAAATTAATGTTAGAAAATATCTTCCTTCTCAAAACACTCCCCAATTCATTCTCCCCCTCTAGCTGGAGAAGATGGAAAACCCCATAACTGCAAAATATTGCATCAATCGGCCTTGGTTTGTCTTACTCGTCTTTTTTGTTTTCTGTATTGAGATGCTTCGCTTTGATTGCTCCGGTTTCACTGCTAAAAAATCTAAGGTCCTAAGTGTTTTGGATTATAGTCATGAAAATCTAGTCAATATCAAAGTTTCTTTACCCCATGATTTCACTGAAACTAATGAATCTATGAAAATGACGAACAAAGAGGAAGAGCTAAAAGTGGAAACTTAGATTGATTCTTGTTTGGGCAGATATATATTTGTTCATGATCTTTCTAGTCGGTTTAATAAGAATTTGGTAAAAAATTGTCGGTTGCTTACTAGGGGTACTAATAAAAACATGTGCCCGTACTTGGACAACTCGAGTTTCGGTCCTGAAATTGACAACCCTGAAGATGTTTTGATAAACAATAGTCGGTTTTTGACGGATCAGTTCTTATTGAAAATCATTTTTCACAACAAGATGAAAAGGAATGAATGTTTAACAAATGATTCTTCCATTGCATCGGCTGTTTTCGTGACGTTTTATGTCGGTCTTTATATGAGCTTGTATCTATGGGGTTTCAACATTACTGTGAGAGATTTTTCATCTCTTGCTCTTGTTAAGTGGTTATTAGAGAAGCTTGAATGGAAAAGGATGTGGGGTAGGGATCATTTATTGGTTACTGGAAGAATTGCTTGGGATTTCCGAAAACAAAACGATAATAGACTCGTCGCCATTTAATGCTTGCATTGGTCATTCCAGAAAGAGAGCTTCGACTTGTCTGGATACATGCCAGAAAAAAGGAGCTTCGACTTGTCTAGATACGTGCCAGAAATGTTACTTTGGGGAAGATGATAAAGTTTGAGGGTTAAATTAAAAATTAATTTTTTTTATTAATAGAGGTTAATGGTCCAATGACCAAAACAGAAACGATTTTAAACGTAAGTGACCAGAATAGCCTTTTTTGAATTCGAGTGATCAAAATAAAACAAATCCTAAACAAAAGGGACCACGGGCGATGGTTACCCATAATAAATTTATTTATCACCAACACATTTTATGTTGGTGTCAACATTTGAGGTTTGTTTCTCCAACAAATGCTCCGTAGTTAATAATTTGCGAGTGTTTTACGCATGAAATCTAACAATAACAAAAATCCAATCCAAATCAATACGTAAATAATTTCCGTATCAACACTTTCCATCTGCAAATTTGCTTGAAGTACATGCCCGGATTGCTTATGTCGTTCCGTACCCTACAGAAAGTGCGAAGAGAAAGACAACTTGATCGGCAACAGGTCGAAAGAGTAGGCTCGGTTTAGACCGGCAACTGCGTTATCATATCGATGAAATTTTATGTAATCGTCTCTTTGCATACACCCTCGAATCTTACCTTGTAATGTGCACAATTAATTAAATATTAAGTTTCAATTAACAATTACCGGATCGAGTGGTCTGAAATTCGAGTCTTATAGGCCGAACAACATTGGAAATCAATGGTATGTACTACTACCAAAAGCTAAATTTTGTAAAGGAAAGAAAACATAATTAAATCCAGGGGAGTTACACTTCCTTTACACCCTGCCCTCCTTTGCCCATCTCCATGCCTCCATTAGGGTAATCGAGCTCTTCGACGAATCGGGACCAATACCAATGTGACTTCCATACTTGGTTCATCTCTTCGATCGGTATACCTTTCGTTTCAGGCAGGAAGTAGTAGATGAATATCGACATTACCAACACGAAGAAAGCGAAGAAAAGGAAGAGCCCGAATTTCAAGTGGCAGAGCATGGTTAAGAACACTTGAGCCACCGCGAATGTGAAAAGCATGTTGACGGAGACGTTGACGCTTTGTGCGGCCGATCGGATTTCTAGTGGGAAAATTTCACTGGGAACTAACCATCCGAGGGGTCCCCATGACCAGGCGAATCCGGCGACGTAAATGCATATGAAAAGCACGACAACTATGGCATACCATATGGGTAAGTCACCGGGGTTTCCACTTGTTCCGAACTTAGCACCAATGCAAGATGCCACAACTGCCTGAAAAAAAATGCAACAAAGAGCATGTTAGCATCAATTGTTATTGAACTTTGTTTTCGTTAACTTGATTAATTCAAATTCAAATTCAAATTCAAATTCAAATTCGATCCAATTATTTTATCATAAAAATGGCAATGACCAAGTTCATAGATTCAAAACCAACTTGAAACACCAAATTTACATGTCTAATTTTGATGGTTAAGAAAGTACCTGGCAGATCAACATTTGAACACCACCCTCTAGGAAAAGGAATCTCCTTCCCCACTTATCAACCCCATAGATCGAAACAATCGTTGCACCGACGTTAACGACACCAGTGATCACGGCAGACATGAGGGCGGCATCGTCTTTGAAACCGATGGTGCTGAACAAAACAGGAGCATAGAACATAATCACATTGATGCCGGTCAATTGTTGGAAAAATGGAATGAGGATCGCCATGGTTAGATGAGGCCTGTACTTCCTCTGCAACAAGTTCCTCCACGGGTGCTCGACAAGCCTCGACGTTTCGCTGGCGGCAACAAGGTCCTTAAATTCCTCGTCGACATCGTCAACACCACGGATTCTCTTGAGCTTGGCTTTGGCCTCCTCGGTTTGGCCACGTTCGATCAACGAGTTCGGGGTGTCGGGGAGGACTAAAGAGCCGACGGTGATGATTAAGGCGGGAACCATTGCGCCACCCAAGCTCAGCCGCCAGCCCCAGCCGCCTTTGATCTTGGCAAAGAAGTAATTTAGCACGTTGGCGACAAGAATTCCGATTGTGATGGACAATTGGAAGCCTATGTTCAATGCTCCTCTGAATCTGTATGGGGCCATTTCCGAAAGGTAGAGTGGCACAGACTGTATTATTTAAAAACAGGGTTAATTCATCATATGTCATTGAAAGTATAGGGTCTTGGAACATAATTATACCTGATTGGCGTATCAAGCAGAGGGACTAAATTTAAAATATAGAAAGTATAGTCTTGGAACATAATTATACACCAAAAGACAGCGTACCAATCTCTCTTGAATCAAACAGGGAAAATAACGGTTAACGGAATCGTTTACCTGATTGGCGAATCCGATACCGAAACCGAGCAATATACGACCGACGATCAACATCCAAACAGCTTTAGCAAAGCCATTGATGAGAGCTCCGGCGAAGAAGAGCAAACCACCGAAGAGCATGGACAGTTTCCTCCCAAGCTTACGGGTGACAACGGAAGCTACAATGGAAGACAACAGAGCAGCCAGATACAACGACGACGTGAACATCGTCAGCGTCGGGCTATCGTATTGGCAGTACTGATTCTTCGACTTATCGGCTTCCTTCTTCTCCCAAACACTCCGAAAAAACTTTTGTAGAAACGGAGTCATCGTCGTCACTCCACCTATTAAAAAAAGTTAATATTTCATTGACGACGTATAATTTTATGCATTATGATTTAATTCAGTGACCGTTACCTGAGATACCGATATCGTAGCCGAAAATCAACCCCCCCATGGCTGCAACGATACATGTTACGGTGACGAATGGAGTGAGGTTGCCCGGATAGACCTTGCCGGTACCCGGTCCGATTCCTCCGACAGCCGGCATTTTCGATCTCTTTGTTTACTTCGACTGTTGCGAAACAAACTCAAGTAGGGAAATTATAGAATGGGAAGAGGCGGTTACTACAATGAAAGAATCGTGAAATTGTAGGACTAGATTGTAAATGCCAAGGAGAAAGAATATAGAGGTTTTAGGACAGAATGTTAGTTGTTTATATAGAGATAAATAAATAATTAAATAAAGATTCACATTGTTTCATAATCTAGGTTAAGGAGAAGACTTGAGCTGTCAAAATATAATTAATTCAATTCACTGTGCTGACATTGAATCTTTTGTATTCGAAAGTGTGTTGGATTGGAATGGTCGGTTTTATATTAAACTTATACAATATTCGATTCAGATTAGTCAGTTAATCTTGCCTTGTTGGAATTTGGATAATGTTGGATTTGATGTCACGTAGGATAAATGTCACAACAGCGGAGCAAACGTGAGTTTACAGCCAAGTTTTAGCATGTGAACACCTACATATACAAGTTCATACTTCTCCTTTGTTCTTGAAAAAATTAATTTTCAATCGAATCGAGTCGTAAAAAATTCAATAAATGTTACATGAAATTGTTGATGCGAGTTTCAATCGTCTTGGATGAATCGTTTTCGGTTTTTCGAAACCAAGACCGAGCTCGAGAGTGCCTTGGTCGCCATTTCGTGCACTTTGTACGACTTTGCATCGAGCAATTTGATGAGCTCAGGCATGAAACCAGCATCCCCGTTACTTTTTTAGCTTCCTCTGATGCAGCACAAGCCTAGACGTTACCTTGAGAGCCGATTCTTGAACCGAAACCTCGCCGTTGCATAGGAAGAACATAGATTCTCAATCTCCCTTAATGAAACTTCTCTTGTTTTCAAAGAGTAGCCGTTTTCGGATCCAAAAGGTGTACTAACGCATGAATCCCTCCTTCGGTAACGACAGTTTGACGAATCGATTCATCCCCGGAAGCTATATTTTGAAGGAGCTCTATTGAATTTATCGACACAATGTCATCCGTTGATCTTGCGAGCTTGATGAACGTCGAGACCACTCCTTCATCAACCATGAACCTCTTAATCTCTTCGACACCAACAAGATTTCTCATCAATTCACCACCGAAATCGACATTCAAACATATTTTCAACAGGGCAGTCACACCACCATGAGCCGAAACAGACCATGCATTGTAAAACCTCATGTTTTCTTTGCAAGCACCAAGACAACAATGGCGAAACCATGGCTCAAAATCCCAGCTGCATAAATCCCAGACAGATTCTTCACATGGGAATCGAATTTCGCAACGAGATGGAGAACATGTTGGAAATGTATTAGTCAAGAGTGAATTAAAATGGGTGATATTATTGGAAGAAACAGTTACGAATTCCGAATACGTTGAAAAGTGAGTCCCAGTCAGGAAAATGATTGTGCAATAATACACTAAAGACTCCAAATTTAAAAGGAAGAAAAGTTGTAGAAACCTAAGAGCAAATTCAGTCTTTGATCAAAATAAAAACATATGACACATCCTGCAAACAAAACCGTTTGTTCTTTTCGCATCCGCCTCGGCCAGCATTGATCATACGGGTCCAAGCTCTGGTGTATCACGCAACCACCTAGCTTTAATCCGTTTGTTTGGACTTTCACCCTTGTAGAACAAGCCAGCGGAATTGATTTCCTGGTTCATTTTTCTATATAATCCTTCCATCATAGCTTTGAGTCCCCACTGAGGTCTAACAATGCTCGAGGGAAAAGCAATCGTCGGCGAAACCGACATGCTCCAGACGATGCAGAAGGATGCACTTCACTTAGCTGCAAAGGCTCTTGACATCTTCGAAGCGACTGAATCAACCGATATAGCCCAATTTATAAAAAAAGGTAATGGCTCTAAGCTATAACTTACAGGAACTTGGCTGTGGGACATCGGATTCATGAGAAACTATAAACGATATGCGTCTTGATGTCTATTCTGAATGCAGGATTTTGACAGGGCGTATGGACCTGGGTGGCAATGTGTTGTGGGGATGGATTTCAGTTCATTTGTGACCCACAACCATGGCTGCTTCATACACTTCTGCGTTGGCAGTCTTGCGATCTTGCTCTTCAGGGGTGCCGTAAAACAAAGTCGTGAGGCAAACTTGTTCCCGACGTTCGAGGCTTTAAATGCTTAGACGGTCCAAACTTTAATGTTTTTCTGTTTGCCTGGTGCCTTGTAAAGAAAGAAACACAGTTGAGAAATCAGTTTCTAGTTCTGCAAATCCTCATGTATATTATTTTCCGAGACTATATAGCTCAGTTGCACAAACAAATATAAACTCGAGTCTACGCCCATGGCCTCACCAAGAAACCCAAAACTAAATACTAATCAATAAAGATAAAAGCGGATCCACCATCGAGTGTGTGAGAGAGAAAGAGAGATTACCAAGCATTTCAGAGGGTAAGGACAGAAGGCGGGGCATCTCTCCTCGGGCCTGCAATCGAACGATAAACATAGACTTTATAAGCTTGAGTATCATCACTTCCATCCTCTTTCATTACCTCAACATTCAACCGAGGCATCTCCCTCGCCAATAACCTACAACCATTCATTGTCACATTGCAGGCTGACATCCAAAGTGACCTCATAGATTCATACTTCTCCAAACCCGACAACAGTGCAGCATTTCCGAACGGGCAGTCTCTTATCTCAAGTTTCCTTAATTTCGGACAACCTCCCAGAACACACTGCATCCCCCAATCACTGCGTCCTGCAAAGGCCACTGAAAGGGTCTCCAAGTTCTTAGCATACCTACCGATATACTCGAACGTCAGATCAGTTAAGAGACCTGAAACCGAAAGCCTCTGAAGTTTAGTGCATGTTTTAACCACAGCACCAAAGGCTTCATCCATAGGTTCATTCGTGAGATAATCCGGTTGACCCGGGTTCATTATGCATAATCGGAAATGTGTAAAATCGGGGCAGTTCTGTACAATGGTTGCTACAGCAGCATTAGTCATTTGACGACAAAAATAGAGCACATAATGGAGTCTCGGGCAACCAAACGACACAGCCAAAAACCCGGCTTCAGTGACTCCATGGACAATCTCGTCATCAAACGGATCGGCAGGGAAAACTCGTAGTTCCTCGAGCAAAGGGCAGTTCAATCCAACGGCCTCCAGTCCTTTGTCTTCTACCGTGTCCAAGACCTATAACAAAAGCAAATGTTAGGAAGTTAAGCTCACCAGTCACCACAATTTACGGTGATAAATGGAAAGACTTGAAATAAAGGAGTGTTCTTACCCAGAGGCGCTTAAGTCGTGGACAATGAGCGAGAAGCTTAGCCAGTTCGACGCTTTGCAAAGCGGCATAGCTCAAGTTCAAGAACGTTAGATTCGAGCATGCAGGGTACAAGGTAGGGAGATAAATTCCCTTGGCATCCCACAAACCAGATAGCGTATGCATAATCTTGCAGTTACTTAACGTGCTTTCAAGCTCTTCGTATTCGCGGATAGTAAGTTCTTGCGAGAACGAGCCCGTACCGAGCTCGGCTAATCGAGGGGCATTAACAAGAAGTCTTTGCAACTGCTCCAAGGATACACTCCTATTCAACTTTAAGACCCTCATCGACTTGCACCTACCTACAAGCTTTTCAAGTGCGTCGAAATTAATATCACTAGTCAAGTTGGCAAAGTTCAGTACTTCCAACGACGTGAAGCTCTCCGGGAAACAACTCAACCAACTACCTCCTTTATCATAAACGCCATTCTCCTGTATGTCGAGCTCGGTCAAGTTCCTGCGAACGGAAACAACAATTCAGAAACCGAACATCCATAGTGCCGGGGCAGATTCAACAATGCTCAAAACATCAACATGTTTACAGGCAAATTAACTGTAAGAAAACAAAGTAGGTGGATTTCTTCTTCAATCATTCTTGCAACCAATGAAAATAAGCATATCATGGAAATGATAACATCAAGGATATGCCTACCAACAATAAATGCATAATAAAAGTTTCAATGTCACATCAAACAAAAAGGGAGACAAAAAAAGGTGAGAAAGCATTGGAAAAGTAGCAACTGTTCCATTTCTAATTTCCACTAAAAATCCTTATTATTCGTCTCATAAAGAGAAATGGCAATCCTTTTCTAACCAATACCAAAAAAAAATGCCCCATTAACTGCAGAAAGTGCATAATCCCAAGTAATTATGTTTATAGACAAAGTAAATTACTTGAGAAAATAGAGATCCAGCAATCCTATCCTTCATCTCGAGTAAATACGGCCGGATTAGTTGGTTGAGTACTCGTTAACATCTATAATCGATCTTTAGACTTTAAACTCTAAAACAAAAGTAATAATTTTCCTACTTATGCAAAATGACATAAAAAAATGCTCCTTGAAAAACACAGGTAAAACGTCACATCCCAAGAAATGAATGAACAAAAACTAAAAAGAATCCACTTTTGTTTCTCTTTTTTTGATATTTCCTTCATTTTCTGTGGTATATCCCCCCAAAAAACATCAAGTGAAAAAGAATGACACTAACAATAAATAAAGGACGAATTTTTCAACGATTTCTAACACTGGGAAATCATGGGGGTGATTTTTTTTTTTAATAATTAGTGACGAACTTACTTGCAATGAGTGGCAATGGCGGCGAGTCCGTTAGTGCTAAATCCGTCGCAGCTTAAGAGCGAGAGAGCTTTAAAGTTAGGGAAAGAAATGGCGAGGAACTCCAAGCTTTCGTCGCTGATCGCCATTCGTTTGAGCCTAAGCTCCTCGAGGAACGGATACTTGGCGGCGAAAACGACCAGCCACGAGTGGATATCGGCGCCCCAGTTTTCCGGCACCAAGTTGAAGTCGGAAAACCTAGGTTTCCCTTTCAACGTCACGCTCCTGATCCTCGGGAACCGCCGCGCGACGATCTCCGGCGAAACGGAGTAACAGTTCCCGATGAAAACGTGGGTCCTCGACCACCGTTCCGCGTTGTACCAGTCCTTGCAAACCAAGGAGACGGAGCTCCGGTCCCTGTGGGGTTTCAGAAGTGAGAGAACTCGCTCCAGCACTTCGTCGGGAAATGAGGACCGGCGAGCTGACTCGTCCGAGCTCACCGAGTCCTTGGATCTCTTAAGCTCGGATGATCCCATTACAACGACAAAGACTCGAGCTTTAAAACCGGGCACCCAATAACCCGAACCGAATACCCAAACTGAAAATGAAAGCTCACTTCTTTTTTTCAGATTATATTTGCAAAAAGCTTTGATTTATGAATGAGCTAAAGAAGAAGGAAAGGCAGCATCTTGCGTATCATGGAGAAATTATTACATGGTCCCGGACCACCACGTCACCTATGGTCCCTATCCACTAAAAATAAGCCACATAATTTATTTTTTTCCATGTCATTATTTTATTTATAATCAACTTTTATGTAACCACCCACTCCCTATTTATATGGCTTAAAAATATGAAGATTCATCTTTTAAAAAAAATGACATGGAAAAAAACAAATTATGTGGCTGATTTTTAGTAGGAGGGACCATGAATGACGTGGTGGTCCGGGACCATGCAATAATTTTTCCGTATCATGGCAAAAGGAGCAGAGGAAATATATAAATAAATAAAAAAGTTTTAAAAGTTTGTATTTTTTATTATTTTATTGTTTTTATTAAATAATTGCTGATTATATTATTATTCCAATAATATATTGGTCAAGAAAATTAAAATAAAAGTGCTGCAATTATTTCAACTTTTTAAGTGAGTTTCAATATTTTAAAAAAATATTTACTTTTTTAGAAAAGGGTAAATTACAACAGAGATCACTCAATTATAAGTAAAGTTACATTTGAGTCACCTAATTATTAAAAATTACACTTGGATCACTTAATTATGGGTAATGTTACATTTGGGTCACCCAATTATTAAAGGTTACATTTGGGTCACTCAATTATGGGTAAGGTTACATTTGAGTCACTATTCATATTTTAAAAAATATATACTCCCTCTGTCCCTTTAAACTGTCACATTTAAGTCAAACTTTTTTAAGTTTGACTTCTTATAATTTAAAATTTATTATTGATAAAAATATAAAAAAAATATATATTTTAAAAACCTTGAATCAAGTAGCTTTTAAATATATATTTTATAAATTTTAATTAAATAAATTTTTAAATAAATTATAGTCAAAGTTGAACAATTTTGACCAACATGTGACAGTTTAGTGGGTCGAAGGGAGTATCAATTTAGTCATTTTTTCTTCCAAATTACTTGTATACCCTCGTTAACATTAGAGTACTTCATTTGAAATCATTAGTTAATCTAATACACAAATTGATATATATATTTTAAAAATATGAAGGGTGACCGAAGTGTAACTTTTAATAACTGACTGATCCAAATATAACTTTTAATAATTAGGTGACCCAATGTAACCTTAATTAAGTGATCCAAATATAATTTTTAATAATTGGGTGACCCAAATATAATTTTACCCATAATTGAGTGACCTTTGTTGTAATTTACCCTTCAGAAAAATACTATTAATTAACGTTCCTAATGATGGAGTGAAAAATATAAATTTTGTTCAAAGTAATTTTAATTTTTTTTATCGCTTTTCTTCGTTATTTGTTTATATTTTCTTCAAACTGTGTAAGATTACAAGAACGTTTAAATTGTTACTCCAGACATTAGATAAATTGGAACAATTTTATGCTAATTGATTCAGATTTAGATAATTATTTAATTCAATGATGGTGTTATATTTAAAATTCCACCGAATAAGAAATAGTGTATAATTAAATAAAAAATATTTTGAAAATTATTAAAATGATAGGATTTAATATATTGAAAGTAAATAAAAATTACTACCATTACATCAATTTTTTAGGGTTTTGTCAAGATTTTGATCTTGAGATATGTTTTAAAATTATTTCACGATATAAAAATGTTTGAACTGTGGATGTTGAAGTTGTCTGAAAGTGTCGGCGATTTTAAGAAATTTATTTTTCATTTCATTATATATTTTTTTAATCATAATCTCATTTCGCTATATCAATTAGTGAATCTCATGACTTATTGATTTTTTTTGTAAGTAACATTTACAAATTTATTAATTTGATCATTACTTTTTTTAATTAAACTTAGTTATTACTTATTATTGTTTTAAAAAAAAAGTTAAACAGTTTTGCTCATCCCCTTGTGTCCTGATGGACAAGATAGATGTTCATCATCTTTTGGGACCCGAATTCGAGCACCAGTAATGCATGTTGTGTGTGTCGTCTTTGAAAAGACTAAAAAAAATTGAACAGATGCTACTATTGCATCACACCAGTATATTCAAAAAAATTAAACAGTTTTTAATATAAATGTTAGCTAAAATATTATTTTTTTAATAATTTGATAGGTCATCCTAATGTTAGTATGAATTTCTAAAACACTTAATTTGGATTAGTCGAGGACACTAAAAACGACTACAATTAGGGGTGATAATGAGCCTGACCGGCTCGCGAGCTAATCGGGCTCCGCTCGGTCAAAGCTCGGCTCGAGTGAGCTCGACTCGGGCTCGGGCTCGGCTCGAAACTTTAACAAGCCGAGCCGAGCCTACCCAAGCTCGGCTCGAAAAGCTCGTGAACAGGCTCGGAATCTACATATGCACTAAAATAAATTATGTGTTTGTATTTTCTTTCATTAGTTGATTGTTGTTTGATTTTGTATTTTCTTTAATTATGTGTTTGTATTATAAGAATATTTATTGATTATTTGGATTAATCTAATTTTTGGCACCTTTTCCCCTTTCCGGTCATTCAATTTCATTTTAGTGTTGGTTATGAAAGGGGTTTTTAACGAATATTTTATATCAAAAAAATTATGAAAAAAATATTTCGAGCCGAGCCCGAGCCGAGCCTGACGAGCTTCGAGCCCGAGCTGAGCCCAATAGAATTGTTTTCGAGCCGAGCTCGAGCCTAAAATTTCGAGCTCGGCGAGCCTCGAGCCCGAGCCGAGCCTAATTACACTGTTTCCGAGCCGAGCCGAGCCTGGCCAGGCTCGGGCTCAGCTCGGCTCGTTATCACCCCTAACTACAATTACTTCATGAGTTTAAAGAAAATATTGAAAAAACAATTAAATTGAAAAAAAAATCTAAAAGATATAATTCATTGATCAGAAATTAATAATTGAAATACATGGCATCAAAAAAGAAATCAAAGGTTTAGAATCTGAACAAAGACAAAAACACAACACAAGTCAAACTCTACAATGCAATTATGGAAGCTGCATCATTCATCATCATTTCTTTTTAAAATCGCTATGGAAATTTTTGTTTCGTATAATCTTATATACGAGTATGGCCAATAATGTATCTATTTTTAATTTAACTCCTTATGATTTTATAAATAAAATTTATTATTATTATTATTATTATTAAGCTTAACTCAAAAATAAGTGCTCAAATTATATACTTTTCCTGATACAGATGTCTAATATTTTTTGTTGGCTGAAATATGTGCCTAAAGTTTCATTCTGTTAATGTTTTAAGGTAACGCCATTAAAAAAATTCTTCACTCAATCAGAATTTAGCATGTACCTTTATTTTTATTTTCTATATTTTTATAAAAAAAACTAAAAAAGAAAATTTATTTTTTAAAAATATAAAAATTCTTAAAATTCCTAAAACTCCTAACATAGAAGTCTTAAAATTGACGCCACTACCATCGTCAATAGTCTTGTCGAACCACATCGTTGAAATCGGCGAGAGGCGTGCCAATCGAAGGTCGAACAATTATATCTTTTATGTTCGTCATTCGACGGCCGATTGACATGCCTTTCACCGTTTATCGGCGAAGAGTGGATAGGAAAAATGAGTGGTGGCCTTAGGCAATGGCGGCGATAGACTCTGCGGCAAGGCTATTAGCATTTAGCAGCGAAAGTGGCATTAATTTGGGTTTAAGATTTTGGGATTTTAGAGATTTTGAGATTATTTTGTGATTTTTGATAATTTTGAAATATTTTTTAATTTATTTTATTTTTGGTTTATTTTAAAAAATATAAATCACGTGTTAATCTATTATTGAGGGACGAATTTTTTAACGATTTAAAATACTAACAAATTATTTTTTTTATATTTATAAACATTATACATCTATCTTAATAAAAATGTATAGTTTGAACATATGTTTATTATTACGAAGATGACATCTCATCCGAAGGACATTAATGATTTTCCAGGTACTGTCACTTTTGTTTCGAAGAACGTCATCTGGTCTGTGAAATTGTCAAATTAGCCCCGCAAGTGACTGCTACTAGACGTTGCAGTGAGGGTAGGAGTGGGAATAACAACGTCATTTAATTAAACTAACAATTTATTAATCATGTAAAGTATCATGTTCAAATTAAAATTAAGGTTAAACTACTCTAATGACTACCAAACTTTTGGGAGCGTACTTATTTTGACCACCGAACTACCAAACTCGTCAATCAGACCACCTAACTTTTTAAATTGACCTATTTTAATTAATTAAATTTAAATTATAACTAAATTGATATGATAGATAAATAACATGGACTAAATGTGTAATTTTACAAATTTCTGTTAACGGCCACGTCACCCCTCCATCGCCCCTTCATTAGTTTTTTAACGGTGGTGGTCAAAATAGGTCAACTTAAAAAGTTGGGTGATCTGATTGACGAGTTCGGTGGTCAAAATAGGTACGCTCCTAAAATTTGGTGGTCACCGGAGTAGTTTACCCTAAAATAAATTGGTTAATTTCTCGACTTTTTGTACGAATGAATTTCAAAATCAGCCTAGCCTGAATAAGTAAAAGACAGCCACATGATACCTTCAGCTTTCATCAAATGCATGGTGTTTTGGTACTATTTTGAGGAGAATAAGGTTTGATTTTAGTGTAATCATTTTAGGATAATAGAGATTCGGTTTAAGTTTAGGGTTTATAGGTATATGTCTAGAGTTAGAATTAAGATTTATAGGGTAAAACTTAAATCTCTCACCATATTACCCATTAAACTTAAACCCTAATCTCTTAACTATAAATTAAAACTATAAACACTAAATTCTAATCACTATTCTCAAATTTTAATCTCATTGACCTAAGCCCATAAACTCTAAATCCTAAACTAACATTCTAAACCCTAAAACTAATACGTTTATAAAAACTTTTAGTTTCTACCGCCAATGTATTTAATATAAATCTTTGATTTTAATGACTTCGATTGTCGAACCTGATTCAGTCTTATCCTGATTAATCACGATTAGATTGAACTAAATTACTTAAGTATGATAAAAAAATTGAATACTAACGTTACGAATAACACAAACTAAATTAGAAAGACCGTCCTTTTAATAACATCTAATCTGAATTAATGAGTCAAATAATCGAATAACGATGTATATACTAAAAAATTACATTTGAAAGTCATGTGAGAGAGAACACGTGAATCGTGATGCCCTCTAAAATCGCAGGAGGCTATGGGTGTGGTGTGGGTGGCAGTGTTAACTGTTAAGCGAGATTAAAGCATCAAATCCCCGAGGACTAAACTGTTAAACGAATCTCAATAATTAAAGATAATCACTAAATAATTAAAACCATTTATTATTTAATAATTTCAATTAAGCTGCTAGCTGGAGTTCAATACTCTCTGTCTCAGCTTACCCAAGTTTAGCTGGACTCAAACAATTAAAAATTTAAAATATACTTTACTATTCATGTCTTTGTTCTTTCTTTTATTCGAATATAAGATAATATTTGTGTTAAATTTTAAATTTAAATGAATTTACATACATTTGTATATTAAATTTTTGAACTCGGATCATATATGTGAAACGCGCCGCTCTTTACCACTAGAATCACCTTTTTAATTATTCTTTCATGGGGTTTTAAATACTATTATTCAAATCACTTTATCTACGAGATGTATGTGCATTGTCAAAAAATTAAAAATATATAAGAACAAATACTAAATTATCATCACTTTTAAACTATTTAAAAAATAAATAAATTAAAATAAATAGAAGAAGATTCCACGTCATTTTCTGAATAGAAAAAGGAAACAGTGGTTGTAATAATAAATGTAATAATAAATGTAATAGTGGCATGTCATATGTGTGACCATGTGAGGAATCTCCATGAATGCTTCTGCCTAGTTTTCATTCCATTCCATTTAAATAATGGAAATAGTGCCATTTTAAAAAATAGTAATCCTTAAGTAAAATTAAAAATTTCGATTAAAGAAAATAAGATCACAAATTTAAATTATAATATTATAAATATAATTAAATTAAAAAATTATCCTTATAATAAATTTTTGTAATATTTAATTTGATTAATCAGTTAATAATTTAGATACGGATAATTATACAAAATAAAAATCGGTGGGATTTTTTTCCTCTCGTGATTTTAAACATAGGTTTGACCTTTATAACTATAATAGTATCAATTTATTGGATAACTTACATTTTAACTTCCTTAATTTAGCGTTAACTTTTAAGTTGGTGACAAACTTTTATTTCAATTAAATTATACTTCACGGAACTTTTATCATTAATAAAGTCAAGTGATTTTTTTTAAATAAGAAATCATACTCCATTAAAGATAAAAAAAAATATTTTGATATATAAATTTGTGTAAATTAATGTTTACACAAGCCTTTTAATTTTAAAGTTTAGGGTTTTAGATTATGATTTAGGGTTTATGGATTTAGTGTGTAGAGTGTAGAATTTAATGTTTATGATTAGAGTTTAAAGTTTAGGGTTTAGAGTTTATGTTTTAGGGTGCTAGAATTTAAGATTTAAATTTTAAATTTTATAGAAATGTTGTATAATTTTTTTTTACACAAACCCAAAAAATGCACAATAAAATTCATCCAAAACATGAAAAGATATATGGTGATTTGTTTATATATAGATATCATACGGAAAAAAATAAAACATTAAAATCCATGATGTAAAAATAATATATTTTTTTAATTATTCCTTCATCATCTATAAAAATCTAACAATCGAATGTTTTGATAACTATCTAATTAGACATTTAAGTAGCAATGTAAAAGAAGTATTCAGTGAAATCAATTTTGTAGACTATTCTGCCGATAGTTATGTAAACATCGACAAAACTATCATAAAAGAAGATCTAACCATATGAACCTGACGACCTTTCCTGATTAGAAACATATGTCGTGTTGATTATCAGACAAACGCCAAAATTACCACAAAGGTAAATGAGAACCAGGCCACAAGACATGAAAAAAATGTTCCGAAGCAGTGAAAAATCATACCATAAAGACAGATGAAACAAAACGTAACCAAATATAAAAAACCAAAAGAAATAAAGAAAATCACTAACGAAACTGATATAAATGGTTAAAAAAACAAGTCATATATATATATATATGAGGTGAATATTAAATTATTGAACTAAATTGATATAAATGGTCTAATTTATTACTAAAAAGATTGTTTAAAATACATATTGTGCTATTTCTCCACTTCTTTCATTTTCTCTGAGGCGGTTATAAAATTTCTTTAAGTCATTTTTTTTTATCGTTTTTTTACTGGCGACGGTCTTTGACCGTTCTGCTGGTTCTGTACATAAATAAAATTCATCTTTTTCGATGAATATTTCGTTTTTCAAGTTTGTTTCTTGTTTTTCTTCTATTTTGTCGGATTCTTATTCAAATCTGCTTTTATGGCAGTTCTTTTGTCTGCTTGGTGGCAGTTCTTTCGTATGCTTTTTAGCAACTTTTGTCTGTCTTCATGACAGTAGTCTTGACAGTTACGCGTTCGAGTGACGAGTATCACGAGCGCTTTTCAACGAAGGAGGCCGTTCTATACATGTTATGATTCCCTTTTGTGGTTGTGCCGACATGCCAAGAGCAAGTAGCAGAAGAATTTTTGCTATATTCAAAGAGCACTCAAGGCAAAGTTATAGTTTTTCTGGATTTTTATCAGAAGATTTCTTCTGACAGTGTTAGGTCTGGTATTTTAACGTTTTTCACACCTTTAGAATTTTATTATTTTGTTCTGCATTATATTTATCTTGTAAAATGTGTGATTCCTTTGTATTCCTTTCGCTGTTGAATATAATCCAGATTCAAAAAAAAAATACCTATTGTGCTAATTTAAAACTTGTAATTTTTATAATTTTATTGTATAAACCTATTGGGAGCGAATCTTCTTTCATGTTGGCAAGATAAATCGTCGCCATCTCTATGAAATGCTACTGGTTCTCCTTCCATTAAAATTTGTAACTTGAATCCCACTTACAATCTCGTCAAAATAAAATTATTAAATCATAATCACAATATTTGAATTTTAGGTTTAGGGTTTTAAATTTAGAGTTTTAGTTTAGAGTTTAAAGTTTTTATTTTTTAAATTGATTAAGGTTGGTATTTGATCCAATTATTTAAAAAATTAAAAAAATAATATATATGAAAAATAATATAATTAAAAATTTGTTTTAAATAATTTATAATTATATGTTGAGATTTTTAATTTTTTAATTAATTTAATGGTGTTTAGCGGTGTTCGTTGAACGTAAAAAAATTTCTTTAATAATAATATGTTTCTCTTCTCATTGTTTATTTTGGAAACTGATAAATTGGGTTGTTAGGAATTCGAGATTAGAATTTTGGTACTCGATTTTGAAATGTTTGTGGGCTTTTAACCGTCAAAATTGGAATTTCATGAAATTATGAAATTTCTATCACATAGTTAGGTTAGAATGGTGGTCAGAGCACGCTCACCTGCTCCACTCTCTTCTCCTTAGGTTCCGGGTTCAAGACCCCTTAGGAGCATTGCCTTCACCTAGATTTCCCCCCTCCCCTCTAGGTAGAAGTAGAATAGGATTTAAAAAAAAAAAAAAAAAGTTAGGTTAGGTTAGAATGGGATTAAGAGAGTTGCTCCTTTTATGTCCCCCAAAGATTAAGAAAACCCACGTTCTTGCAGGCCATCCTTTGTTCATTGAAACGTTTCACATCATTGTCCAATCTATGTACAGGATGAACGAAGTAGGCTAGAAAGAGCGGTCGTCCTTTAAAATTTTGAATATATATTAAAAAAATTTTTCACATATTTTATTGAAATTTATTTTCATTCTCTAAAATTTTGTAAATTTTTCCCCTCAAAAATTTTATAAATTCACTACTAACATAATATTTTACGCTAGTTCCTGTTTAACCCCTCCTCTCTCGTAGCAAGACTTGCTACTTACTACTTACTTACTAGCACTCTAAAAGAAAACAAGACAAAGGCCGACTAGAGTGGGGAAGAATACACGTGGCACATTTTTGGAGGGTAAATAACTTGAAGAGTTTCGACACTTGAACGTGCTTGTAGGGCTTTCGATGATGATGATGATGATGATGATCAGGGATGCACCGAGGGGTGTTGGGGGGAACCGCCTCCCTATAATTTTGAAAATCATATATGATTTAGAAAAATTTTAAAATTTTTCTATGTATTTTCTATTAAAAATCTATTTTCGCCCCCCCTAAATTTTTATAGGTTCGCCCCCTAGAAATTTATAGGTTCGCCCCCTAACCTAAAGTCTTGGGTCCGTCCCTGATGATGATACCACTTCTTTAGAGATTATTTGTTTCTGGTTCGAATTTAGGATATTAATTGCTTCAAACTTCGAAGCACAAAAAAAAACGAGATATGTTTTTTTTAGTTGAATATGATGTTTTTGGCAAAGTTAGGTTCTTGAAAATCGAAGTTGAGTTAGATGTCGTCGCTCATACAATATATAGGAAGGTGTAGATTAAAATAGGCTTAAATATTCAATATTTTATTATTTATATAAATCGAGAAGATAAAACGCCGTATCCAGTCCGAGATAGGGATGGGCACGGATCGGGTTTTTGGCCCACCCAGACTCGACCAAAAAATAGATATCCTAAACCCGCACCCAACCTGAACATTTTCTTTAAAAACTCGACCCGAAAATAAATATACTAAATCCGACCCCTACCCGACCTATATAAAATAAATTAATTTTAGAGACCTAATTGTAAATTTTTTAAGGGACTTAATTGTAAAAAATTATAATTTAAAAGATTAAATTATAAATAAAAATTTAATTTTAAGAACTTAATTATAAAAAATATATAAAGAGAGATATTATTATAAATATCCTTAAAAATTTAGGAAAAAATTACAATATTAGTCCTAGATTGGGTCGGATATTTTCCGCCCTAAACCCGAATCCGACCCGAGTTTACCTTTAACAAAAAAACCGACTCGACCTGACTCAAACCCGATTTTTTCATTAAAAAATCAGACCCGATCGGGCCGGGTCGGTTCTGGGTAAAATGCCCATCCCTAGTCCGAGACCACCAATGCTCTTGTTCGCCAGCTTACTTGCTTGCTGGATTCAAAGGAACGATATCGTTTTTACAGCCGATAAAAAAATAGATTTCCTAAATGTTTCATTAAGTTTTTATGGTGCATTCAGGCTAATCTATTCAATTTATAAGCAATAACTGAAGTTCATGCCGAATACGAAAGTGTAAAAGGTTGGTGTAGGAACTAATTTAGTACCTTGCGTAGATAGAATACCAGAGCCACTGTGAGCTGTGCCCAATAGAGACCCAATCACCTGGAAGTTGTGCAGCTGTTTTCTCCCCTCCCAAAGGAGCAAATTGTCCCAAGTGCCTGTACCTGTAAAAGATCACCAGCGTTTATGGTAAGAAATAAGAATAGTTCGAGTTCGGTCTGGTCGGTTAATTCGGTTAACCAAAAAATGCACACCCTATTCACTAGGTATATTGCTTGTGTTTGCCTCAGCATAAGCTATAAGGCTCCCACCACTGCGCAAGAAATGCATTAGGCTTAGCCCAAGGAGAAACTGAGAACCATGCAGATCATCTTCATAAATCGTCAAATAAGCCTAGAAAATCACTCCAGTTTTTGTATTCACTTTTTTTTATTAAAAAACCTTTGAAACGACATTTCCTAGTAATCCATCCAAACAGAGTTGCTCTATTTTACGAATTTTGACAGAAACATTTAAGGAAATCCAATTTGTTTCCATTCATTTTCATCGAAAATCATATCGATCCAATAAAACAGATCCAGATCATAGAATTTAATAATTTATTCACAAAGAAAGCAATCAGAGCTTGAATAAATCAATGCTAAAGCAGGATATCAGAAATCGTAGCTAAAATAAAAGGAGCAAATTAATTTAAATAGAATAGAACAATGCATTCATAAAAAAAACATTAGAAAAACGAAAATATAGAATTACACTTAGAAAGAAATGGCGATTTGAATAGAGCGGAGCACCTGAAAGTAGAAACGACGATGATTTTGGAAAGAGAAGGATAGCCGTGGAAACCACTGCATACTCTGCCGAAGAAATTGAAGCTTCTCATTTTCTTAGCTCCTTAGATCTGCAGCAGCAGCAGCAAAAGAAAATGAAAAGTTCAGAGAAAATGGGAAAGGAGAGGATTCTTTTTTCTGTTTGGCGGTTACCATTTGCCATGCAATAACGTGTGACAAGATTTTGGTTTTGACCACAGCTTCGTTCAGAGAACTAGGCTTATATATTGGGCCGCATTTTTATTAGGCCCGTTGATAAAATTATTTGAATTGGGCCATATATTGTTTTGCCAGCTCAATTGGAGTTTGTGTGTATTATATGGGGTTAAAATAATAAAGTTCTTTCAAATCTATTGATTGACCTAGTGGCTAAGGATGTTTATATTGTCTTATCTTATATGAGTTCGAATCTTGATACAAGAATGTAATCTTTATTTAATTAAAAAATAATAATAAATTTTTTAAGACAAATGTCAAAATTCAAACGCATACAAAATGTGACAAAATTAGTATTTTTAACTTTTCAACCAATTAATATATCAGATAGTGTGTTTGGTCAAGCTATTTGAAGCATACACTTTCTATAGTTGATGTTGCCATGTCACCAAGTCGAAGAAACAAAGGGAAAATAACATCAAACTTTGCTTGTATAACAACAACTCTATTAAACATGGATGTGATTGTTTATGTTGTTTGTTTTTATATATTTAAAGATTTATAAATAAAAGTCATAAAATATCAACAAAATGAAAGAAAAAAAACATGTTCGATTAATCTCTCATTGTTTTTGTTTCCTTCCTATTTTTCTTATGATTTAACACATCAAATTTGGCAGAAATCAAACCAATGCTCATCATATGTAACAGTGTTCTAAATGAAGATGATCTTTTCCCCATACTTTTTAAAGATTCATTGCTCGTTGTTATGAATGATATGTACATGCATACATTAACACAAATAGAATTCGACTGTTCTTTTTGTTTTATTATATGACACATCAATAATTTTATGTTATGTATATTACCAATAAAACAAACACAATTAATAAAACACCGAAAAAATTGTTAATACACATGACATGAAAATATTGGTGAAACATATAAAGAGATACATAAAAAGACAAATGAATTTTATTCGCATAAACACATACATATATTTCTCATGATCGAAAGTTTTTGAAAGCATCTTAAAAAAAAGTTGATTGTAACACGTCTTCGAATTTTGACTCTAATTCTAATTTGGTTCCTCAAACTTTGAACGTTTCAATTTCATCCTCAAACTATGGTCTTCAGTTTGAATTGGTCTCCAATATTCTGAACATTCCAATTTCATTCCTAAACTATGACTTTATTCTAAATTGGTTCCCCAAACTTTTAAACATTCTTTCATCCCTAAATTATCAGTGTATACTAATCATATCTCATGTTAATAAAATTATTATAAAAAAGTGTTAATAGTCATGTAAGTATCGGCGTGAATTATGTTATAATTGTTATATAAAATAGAAACAATAGTTTGAGGATGAAATTAAAATATTAAAAGTCTGGTGATCAATTTAGAATAAGAATCATAGTTTGGGGATTGAATTAAAATATTAAAAGTTTGATCCATCTAGTTATTAAAAAAACACATCAGTCATTGATTACCCAATCAAAACTCTCGGGTTTATGACTAATTGTACTTCAAACATTGATATTATACAAGCCACTAATTCATCACCAAAACAATCCAACATCTTTCCAAACCTGTAAATCTAAATTTAATATTAGATTATGATTAATTTCGAATATAATCAAAATTCATATAATAAATATTGAATGTTATAAAAAATAGTAACTAAAAATGCTCATATTATTCTATTTTGTATAATTTCGAATCTCGATACGAGAACCTAATACATTTTTGTTTAATCAAAAAAAATCTTAAACCTTAAGAAATATCAATCTCTATCAAATTATCATCTTCCCCATGAAAATCAAGATCTTTCCTATCGAGAGCTATCTCAATCAACCCTTCTCTGTCTTCATCATCTTCCCATCGATAACCCATCTTCTCCGACGAAACCCAACTTCCGGTCGCCGGAAAATCCATTCCCTCCCCCTCCGATGAACTATCCGAATCCGATTCCGGATAGTAAAGCGATAACGACGGGTACCTCTCAATACCACGGGTCTGACTCTGACTCCGACTCTGATCCAAATTCAAATCCGGATCCTTCCCTTCTTCATCTCCTTCTTCAAATTCTTCATATATAACCTCTAACGGAGCTCTCACGTCCCATTCGACAAACCTTTCTTCGAAGCTCTGCATTACAAGGTCCGGGTGGCTTTTGCATGTCGCCCATTTGAGTTTTGGTGGCGTAGTAGACTCTGTTTTCTCGTGTTCTTCATCATCTTCAAGCTCTGCAACACTTGCAAAAACGATTCCTTTTCGCATGGTTTCCGTTTGGATTCTCTGCGTTGCACCGAGACGGAGGAGGGAAAGCAAGAGAGAAGCGGTCAAAACGAGGACCGGAGAGAAAAGGAGGGAAAACCGATGAGGGAAATAGAGAAGAATCAAAATGGAAAGAGTGATGATGCAAGAGAAGAGTGGATCGTCGGTGATTGTTTCAGATGAAGAAACCATTGTGGTGACGATTTCAATCGATTTCAAACAAACCCAAGGATTCACATTCTCGAATTCTTCCATAAAAATGAAAAATTCTGCAGAAATTTGAAGAAAATTCAATGTTTGGAGGCGTTTTTTAAAAAGGGTACTTTTGTGTGAAGAAAGTGCGTGAGAGTGAGGCATGGAATTGGAATATAATGAAAGTGTTGGTGGGGAATGTGCAATGAGAGTAAACCCATTAAAAATCTTGTATATTTGAATATGGAGATGGAGAGTTTGTCTAGTAACGAAATGGACAAAAATATTTATATTCGGGATTCGAGACTCTCTTTCCAATAATGTTATTTATAACATTTGAATATGGGATCTGTTCTTAAAAGTGCAATGTGATTTGTCATTGCACCCAATTATAACGACATAATTCAAGTTTTAATATTGTTTTTATAAATTTAATATTATTCTACTAGATCGATTAATAATCGATAATTCATCCCCCATTCTTTGATCTTACTTCAAACTCTATTTGTTTAATGATTTAATGGAGGTCTCAAGATCTTTAACGTTTAAGTTCGTGTTTTAACATACAATGACAGAGTTAAGATTTAACTTGGGTAAATTGTTCAAATAATGTTATTTGAAAATTATATTTGCTGAAGACGTGTGTTTCATAGATTAATTGCTCATATAGGGATAAAACTTTCAAATTAATTGAGTAACTAATGAAATTGCTGAAGAAACATACAATTGAGTAGGTTTTTATGCCTAAAATCAGCAATGTCCCTAATTCAATATATAATTTCTGACCCACCTTATTTCACCAATTACTTTCTTCAACACCATTATTTAGTAAATAAAAAAAGCAACTTAACTTGGGAGGCCACTGCTCTCATATTTTTTTAATTAATAAGTATATATAATATATATATATAGTTAGACCTAATATTAATTCATTTTGATTTTGTCCCTCTCATTTTCTATTGTTAATTATACTTTGTCTCCTTAATTTGGTAATTTAGTTTTGTCCATGTTAATATATATATATATATATATATATATATATAATTTTTTTAGTTTTATTTTATTTAATTTAAGTCTCGCTATGTGTAGGTGATTGTTAAGAGTTATCATTGTCCAAGTTTAGATATATTTCAATTATTAGGATTTATGTTTCAGTTTTTTTAATGATGGGTTCCTATAGTAGTTTTTTTTTAAGAAAATCCTGTCACGTTCGACGAGTACCGATGAGTATCACTAACGACGAGCACCGATGAACATCATTAAAATAATATATTTTAATTAATTTACTTTTTGATTTTCAAATAATTTGTAATTGTACGGTGAGTCTTTAGATTTTTAATCTTTATAAATTGAATTAATGGTGCTCATCGGTGCTCGTCGTTAATGGTGCTCATCGGTGCTCGTCAAGCGTGACAAACTCATTTTTTATCATAAGATTTCAATAATAGTTATACGGATTGTTTGTGCACTATATTGACTAATTATAGTTTCATACAAATATATTGATTGTATAACCCAATAAATATCCCAGTGAAAAAGCGGATGATGTTCATTATAGAAGACACGAGTTTAAATCGTTTTGTTCAACATATTAGTTTAGCGGGGACTATAAACCTTGAATATAAACCGTAAACTAAACCTAAAAAAACCTAAAAATAAGGGAGGGTTAATAGAAGTATAGAAGTTGAAGCAATAACAAATACAAGCAATTGTTGAACATATTGGTTTAGTGGGGACTATGATCTTAGCCCAGAATTATTTCCTCCTTTTCACTTTCTTGGTCATCTTTGCTTTTTCATTTTCCCATCATGCATTTTTTTCTTCACCTTTTTCTTTATATTTGAAAGGGAAATTACATTGTATTGTCTCTTATCTCACCATCTCAACCCTCTCTCCTTTTGCCTTTTATTCCCTCACAAAACCTGGTGGTGTATTACACTTCTTGTTCATGTATCTGCATTTTCCATGGCTTTGAAGCCAAGTTTGAACCATTTCGTACGTTTAATGCAACACAAGTAGTCAATTTACAGATGGTGTTGGCATATGTAGTTAGGTAATGTGTAACCGTTCTCGATTTTTTCATACATATGCCTGAACTATATTTTGGGCCAAATAGGTGACTAACGCTTTCTTTCGTGACCCATTTAAGATTTTTTCGTCAACAGCCGTTAAGAAAATTCCATCATCTAATCAGAACATGACATGTTGCCTATTTTTTATATATATTTTTAATTTCTAAATTTCTTTAGAAATCTAAATTTCTTTAGAAATCCCAAAACTTTAATTTCTTTCAATTGAACCCTCAAATCACATCTCCCTCACCGCCTGACATCCCCACACGTCGGTGGTTCACCGTTTACTACCCAAGTGTCGGGTACCTCACCGTTCGACATTCTCCACCCTCTAGTTGTCGATTGAAACCCAATCGGTCTTTCTTTTCTTCATTGTTGGGTGTTTGTTGACGGTTCATTCGTCGGTTTTAGACGACGAGATGATGGAGTTTTTAGTAGTGGAAGTCCCATGAAGACAAAGGTGGCCGGTGGTGGTTGAATCGGTGATCGGGGTGGAAGAATTTAGAAATTTAAGGTTTGAGTTTGGTGGTTTTTAAAGAAATTAAAGGTTACGGGTTAATTAATATTTTTACATTTTCAAATTTTAATTTCAGAAAATGAAAAACTATGCCACGTAATTTGTATTTCATTGGATAAAGAAAAAAATAACATCTGTCACGGAAAACCTTAAATGGGTTACGGAAAAAAAACGTTAGACACATATTTGACCCAAAATATAATTCATACATTTATCTGAAGAAAAAATGTATAATTTAAGCACTTATTTGACGGTTAAACCAAACTAAAACACACTTTTGCATTACAATACTTTTACCGGAGATTGAAAATGAAATTCAGCAACCACATGGCCCAAGATGTTGCCTTTAGCATGTAGCAAATGCCAAGGCTTTTCCTGGACCAGCACCAGCACCGGTAGGCGTGGATGATGTGCTGATGAATACCCCATTCGTTTCTTTTGCTTACTATGCACGTGGTATGTGTTAAAAAGGTATGGCCTTGCCAAAAGGCATTTGCGTTAAAAAAAAAAGCGACACTTGTAATTAGAGATTCTGAGTTCGAATTAGGGATGGGCACGGGTCGGGTAGAGTCGGGTTTTTGGCCCACCCGGACCCGACTCAAAAATAAACACCCTAAACCCGCACCCGACTCGAACATATTTCTTAAAAAATCCGACTCGACCCGAAAATAAATATACTAAATTTGACCCCGACCCGACCTATATAAAATAAAGTGATTTTAGGGACCTAATTATAAAAATAATAATTTTAAGGGATTTAATTGTAAAAAAATTATAGTTTAAAAGATCAAATTATAAATAAAAATTTAATTTTAAGGACTTAATTATAAAAAAAGATATATAAAGGGGTATTGTTATAAATATCCCTAAAAATTAGGAGAAAATTACACTATTAGTCCCGGGTCGGATATTTTCCACCTTAAACCCGAACCCGACCCGAGTTTACCTTTAACAAAAATCTGACCTGACCCAAACTCGATTTTTACATTAAAAATCCGACCCGATCCGGTTCGATCGAGTCGAAACCCATCGGGTCCGGATAAAATGCACAATCCCTAGTTCTAATCAAATATTAATCCAATTGGTATCGATAGTTTTTTTTAAAAAGCCACACATTAGTACCCTTACTTTCCCATCTACCAACCCCTCGAACTCTCTCAACCTCTAATCATCCAATATTACTTTCAATCAGGGACGAAATGATGATTAAAAGTTAAGGGGTAAATATAAATTTTTAAAAATAGGAGATAAATATATAATTAATCTATTTTAAAAAAAATAAGAATTGGGGGAATGGCCCCTCCCGAGGCCTCAGTCCCTCTGTCCCTGCTCTCAACCTCTTTCAGATGAACCGTGGTTAATCTTTCATCCTATTTCTTATATTAACAACGATAAATTTTTCAGATAAATTTAAAATATAATCATTATTAAATACTTTCTTTTTATATAAAATCAAGTCTATATAGAATTAAAAGGTTTTTGGTCTACCTAGCTAGCTTGACTTCCAAGAAAAAAAATAATACATGGTTATGATTGAATGTGGAAAGAACAAGCAATGAGTTTGCAGCCTTAAGGGTTACTTTCTCTCTCGCCCTTTCTAGTGGAATTTCCAATCTTGATAAGGTCAAAATAATGTTGCTCGTAAAGGGATTTTTTTTAACTACTCTGTGTGAGATTCATATAGGATATATATCTCTGCCTTTTTAGTATGCGTTTCTTCTGTTCTTATGACACGTTTTTCTTTAAATTTTTTGTGGTTCGTTTCATTTGTCTTTGTGGTATGATTTCAACATACCTTAGCGATCGATTGGTGCTCGTACAAAGATATTCACGACGCTAATCTCTAATTATGATTCTGTCGGTGGCCTCAGAAAGATGGATCCCCACTCGATTGATGGTTGGTTGTCGATGTAATCAGACCTGGGTAGCGGAGCAATCTGTCTGATAACTTGGTTCGCTCACAACTCCTTTTTTACTCTGTAAAACGTCTCATTTGAATAGAGACAATGAGATTCAGGAAAATTTCTGAATTTTGGTATGCCAATTTCGATAGAAGTGTCTGCTTTTCTTTGCACTATTGTAAAAGACATATAATAGACTTATCCATTTCTTTCCTATTTTGATGCATTGTATTACATTATTTTTGTGGCGATTAATAAAATCTAGATATCATCGTTCAAAAGACATATGTGTATTCAACACTCACTCAGTTAATTTAAGAACCACCTATTGTCCTTTGCAGCATTATCTTAGGATCAGAAATTTCCCCCGACGATGACATTGAAAGCCTTTACACCTTGGTGCTAGTCGATAAGGAACAAAGCTTTTAAGATGGAGTAAGTGCTAGTTTGTCACTTCCTTCTTTAACTGTTGTTGATTGAGAATGACATCCGAAAATATACAAAGATCTCTCAATAAAATAGTCATCTCGTAAATTATTTTGTTTGTCAACATCGATCTCACTTGAAGAACTCTCAATAAAATAATAAAGTTTTTAAATCATATTCAAATGCAGTATGAGAGAACCATACGTAATTTAACTTTCATAATTTTCGACACAATCGTATGAATCGTCTTTAATCGCCTTCTTTGAGTTGTGTATTAACTTGTAAAATGTAATAATTATACTAGTTAACGATTACGATTAATTGTATACACCCCTAGCTCCACCACTATTGAATAATAAGATTGGTTCGTTTAGATTGGGCATAGGTTCTGCATTGGTTTAATGGGCTCTGACGTGGTAGCTAAACAAGACGAGTTTTTGGAGTTGTAACCCAAAAAAATTTAAATATACATTGGTCTCTTTGAATGTATCTAAAAATCCAGTAAAATATCGTTTTTAATCATAATTCAATTGAATTATTATTTTTAAAAATAATAATTAATTAAACCCTCTAATTAAAATCGATGTTGATCTCACTAACAGTGTTTAATTAACTGGCGTGGCAACATCTGACTGGCTGAATTTTTCTTTAAAATCGTCATTTTATATAAAAAAAATTGAGCATCCTAAATTTATAAAAGAAAATTATTTTAATTATAAATAATTTCAATAGTTATAAAAGTATAGAAATGCAATCAGATTCTTTTATAAAGCTAAAATTATAAAAAAAATTAATTTTATTAATTTTAGAATATAAAAACAATTAGAAGTATGGGTGCTTATTGAGTTGAGCAGCTCGCAAATAGCTCATGATCGACTCAGTCAAAACTCGATTAACGCTCGATTCGTGTTAACTCAACTCGAACTCGAGATCTTAAAGAGTCGAGTTGAGCAAGACCTAGCTCGACTCGATAAGTTCGTGAGCAGCTTGTTATATTTTTTTAAATAAAATTTTAATGATTTTTGGTGCTACCTTAAAAAAATATGTTCCAATAAATTTAAATGATAGTTGAAAACTCTAGAAAAGTTCAGTGACTTGCTAGGTAATTTACCAATAAAATATTTAGTTTCGAATTTTTAAAACGTTTTGTATTACTCGAAAATTTCAAAAGTTAATTAGTATTAATAAGAAATCAAATTATATTAATTAGTTTTTCCTTCTGTTTTATTTAAACATTTTTATAATATAATTTCATGTATAAAAGTAGAAAAGGGAAAATCTTTAATTCTCATAAAAAATACGATTGAAAGTCAAAATATCAAAATCCTTAAGGTCTTATTTTCTTTTTTGTTCATCGAGGATTGTTGAGAAACTAAAAAGAGTTTCGCACTCGAATATCGACTTTATCTCTAATTCAGTCATGACATGTTCTTTTATTTATCTCCCCAATTCTCGCGGTTTTTATATGAATTTTTATGTTATATTAAGCTCTGATAGCATCACTAGATTTTACCTATATTTTAAAAAATAAGGTAAAAAATTTTGGTGAGCTTAACGAGCAACGAGTCGAGCAAAATTTTAGCG
This sequence comes from Hibiscus trionum, assembly GCA_030270665.1. NCBI lineage: Eukaryota > Viridiplantae > Streptophyta > Magnoliopsida > Malvales > Malvaceae > Hibiscus > Hibiscus trionum. Next base: position 1,602,366 of record BSYR01000014.1, read on the forward strand.
AGCTTAACAAGCAACAAGTTGAGTCGAGTAACGAAATTTTTTAACGAGCACGAGTTGAACACTACCCAACTTGCGATCGACTCGCTCGATAAGCACCCCTAATTAGAAGATGTGGTATTGGAACCTTCTTAAGTGGAAGTGAATAATTTTTTGAGATTAACATCGGTATCTAATCCATTGGCTGATTAATCTGGATCAAATACTGCAGAGATTCATTATGGAGGCGACCCTTCCAACTCAATTTGCTCCATTCACAACGTCAGAATTCGAATTCCTAACATTGCTTAAAAAATCTAGTAACTCATAGCACTAAACCAACTTATTGTTGGTGGAGGTGAATAATTTTAACAATTTAACCTTGTAATATATAATAAAAATGGTTAAATTATTACTTCCATTGACATTGCTTAAATGTCAAATTATACTCTAAAAGTTTGACGACTCTTTTAAATATTTTATAGAAAATATTTTAATACACCAGCTCGTATAAATTTTAGTTTACACTAGCCTTTTAATTTTAGAGTTTAAGAGTATATGGTGTATGGTGTAGAATTTAAGATTTAGGATGTTAGGGTTAGAAATTTAATTTTTAAATTTTATAGTATAAATATGAAGGTTTGTATAATAATTTTTACACAACTTGTGTATCGAAATATAACCCTTCTTTATTTTATAAATTAAAGCACGTTAATTATATTTTATTTTCAGATAATTTTAACGAATGTGATGAATAACTTTTTTCTTTTATGTTAATATTTTAAGAAAACATATTGAAAAATATTTTATTCATTAGTATTGTAAAAAGATAGCTTAAGAACGAGAATCTCAAAAATCATTATACAAAATATCACTATTTTATTTCGATGAATATATTCTTTCAAGTAAATAGATAGAAGGCTATAAAAAAGGATAAAACTCACTTACATGTATAGAATGCAAAATTTTACATATTTTACATGTATAAAATATAAAACTCAGAATTTTACATATTTTTTGGATCGTTGTATGGGTGATGAGATTAACTCATTTTTTCCTCCAAGTATATGATTTTTCAGGGGGCAAACAAATTCAGACCAATCAAATATTGCCACATCAGCAAACCGTTGATGTTTTTAACATTTATTTCAATTTTTTATGACGACTATTCATTTAAGAGTTCATTTAATCCAAAATTCAAGCTAAAAACTTACTGCTTTTTTTTTACAATTACGAATATATATATTTAGTAGTTAACCCCTTTTTTTAGGAATAGTTAACCCTTTTTAAACAAATAAAGGATGGCCAATTAACACTTTGAAGAGTCAAATTAAAAGGGAAATAAAAAAAATACTCTATGTGAGAACCCCTTTTTTTCTTTAAAAAAATACATGTTCATAATAATAAGAGTTATTGTATAAATTAGTACTTGAAGTTTATAATATTTCTCAATCAGATACTTTGATTTTTTTTAAATGGTACATGGTCCTATCGTGACAATTAATGAACACAACATTTTGATCACATTAACGACCTAATTGATTGTTGAGGAAACATATCAACACATGAACCAAATTAAGAATATTTCCAAGTTTAAATACAAATTAGACATAAAGTTTAGGTACCAATTTGAAAAATATTTCAAACTTCAAGTTTTAATTTGTACAATAAACCTAATAATAATCAATAATGAGATTCTTAATCCTTATCTACAGGCTATATTGGCATTGGATACCTTTCTTTTATTTAATGTATGTTGGCATGAAAAACATTGGATTCTTCGAATTTCTAGATATGCTTGCATTTCGGACAGTTTTTTTTTTGCAGTAAAAAGAACATGTTTAAAACTGGTGGAGTTTCAGACTTTTACATAAAACTATGGATCCCTAAACAGATTCCTTTAACAATGCCACGATTAAAATTGAAATTCGTGCCAAATTATTATTTTTATTAACTAAAAATTGCCTTTTTCTTCATCCACAAGACTCAAACATAAAATCTAGATATTAATTTTTTTATTTGACTCAATATACATCGATAAATACTTAAATTATCAAATTTTGTCCTAATTCATTTCGAAAAACTTACATTAAGAACGTCGTCTCTTCCTTTTTGCGTATGGCATCGTCACTCCCTTTGACAACATCCATTAATTCAGAACTTAATTTGAAAGTCATATTTCGACCTGTACGCTTTCGAGAGCAGCCACCCTTAAAAGAGTGCGGAATAGCTCACATGACATGATTTTATTAGATAGTTACATGTAAAATGATAACGGACAACTGATTTATGAATCCCCATGCATGGGGGGAGCCACTAAGGGCATTAGGGTGTCAGACACCCAAAATTTTTTAGAAATCGTATTTTTCTATATAATTTGTATATAAAAAATTGAAAATTATATAATTGACACCCATTTATAAATAAAATGACACCTTTAATAAATAAAATGACACACTTTTATAAATAATTAATCCCTCTTAAATACCGTTCAAAAAAATGACACCCCTTAAAAAATTTCTAACTCCGCCCTGTCCCAGAGCATGTGACATGGAAAATAAGTTGAAAAGCTGCTCAAAACACAAAATGGTTGGCATTCCATATTTGCTAAGCTACAAAGTTTCTTCAACATAGTACAACTAACTTACCAATTAAGTTTCTGCAATACTTTCCCATGGAGATTTTCTGTCATTTTATTAGTATAATTTTTTATATCCGATTCATTGATCAGATCGAGGGAGTGACGCTCCCAACTTAATTGGCTCTATTTACAATATCAGAAATCAAACCTGACCTTACTTAAAGAATCTAGTGTCATGTGTCCGACTAGTTCTAGTTCGAGAATGTTTGCTGCAGATCTTTTGCAACTTCATTAAACAGAGCTGATCAAACATCACCAATGGAATTTAATGCTTAAAATGAAGGATTAGAATATGGCCCTTCAAACAAATACATGCCCTTTGTTTGTTTTCTCATTTACATACACAAAACAAGCCATAGAATCTCGAATCTTCAACGAAACCTTTGAAGAAATCAATGGCTTGTCCAAGAATCTCACCTACTGTATCCTACAAGCAACAACAAGCTATTTACACAAACAATGCTATTGAGATGTCAGCCAGTTTCTTCTTCTCGATCGACCTGTGAGACCGCCATTGCATAGGCGCGTTCGGAGCTTCGATCTCGATGTCGTTTAATTCGAGAAAGAGTGATGTCCTAAAAGCCTTCACCTTTGTTGGAGTGCTGTAAGCAAAATGCATCCGCTTTGCAATCACAGTCTGCAACAACATTCGAAACAGAACATACACATAATCAAAATCAAAATCAAGCAAGAAATATTTTGTATAATCCGAAATTTAACTATGAATTAGTGTACTCAGTACTCACAGCTTCTCTTATTGATTTAGAGACATTAAACAGCTGCTTCAAATCATCATGCTCCACACCACAAATGATCCTAATCTGCAAAAACAGAAACAAAAAGAGTTAATCTTCAGTTTAATCACAAACAATTAAAAACCCAGAATCCATAAATAGAAAGTAATGTAAAAAAATTGAAGCTTTGGGTTTTTTTTCCAGTGCTTACAAGAACATCCTGTGGAAGTGATTCAATGGCAGATTTTTCATCATCATCAATCATCATCATTCTCTCACTGCGTTGCCTTTTCAATAACGGAGCATTGGTCGAAGAATCAAGAGGCAAGGATTCAACCCTTTTCCTCCCCAATCCGTGTGTGTATCTCACAAACCCTAACCCTAAATCTTCTTCTTCTTCTTCTTCATACAAACTAAAATGTTCCAACTTCAGTGACGAACTACGGCCTAATCTGAACGAACCCAATTCCATAACTAAAAAACTCCAAACTCTTCCAATAATCCGAATCAAACCCAGGGTAAAAGAACTCAAAAACTGTAGTTTTCACTCGGGAAACAGAATCTAAAAACAGTTTCTTAAATACCTTAGATCTCAAAACCCAAAAAAAGAAATCTTTAGAGAATTAATAAGCCGAACAGAACAGAAACTGAGAATCTGGGGCTTTTATGGTCGAGATATAGGGAAGAACAAAGCCCTAAATTTCTAAACTTGATCGACTTTGTAGGAAACTAAGAACTTGCCTTGCATAAACAGAGTTTGCTTTCAGACTGTAAAGTTCTCTCCTTATATATCGGCTGAGGAAATAAAAAAAAATGAATTTACAAAATCTACGCGTTTTTACCTCTAGAAATTACTGGATAATTTCGATAAAAACAAAGGATAATTCTTTCGATTTTTTTAAAGGCGGTTAATTTGGAAACTAGCCGTTGAGTGGGGACACGTGGGGATAAATTAGGTGAGGTAGGAACTAGGAAGCAACATATGTGTGGTGCTGATGTGGAGATAAGTTCGGTCCAACCGTCCAAGTTGGCTTGTTTTGGTCTGCTTGTGGAACACGTTTGTTGTTTGTGATGTATACTATAGTATATGTTTTTTAATCAAAACATAAATTAGTTAAAATATGAGGTTAATTAAAATTTTAATTAAATAGATCGAATTGGTGATAATTTCTCCTATATCAAATATAAAATAGGCTTAATCATCAAGAAAAATTCCAATCTATATTTTTTCAGTTTCGTGCATGAACTATTTTTCCGTTACGGTTGTTAAAAAATCAATCAACACATGATACGTGACATATTTCTGTTATTTTTTTTTACTTTTTAAAAACCAAAAAATTTTAATTTTATTAAAAAAATAAAAAAAATTAATTTCCTAAAAAAATAAAACTTTAACCCTAAATGTCTAAATTCCTCCAATATAACCACCGATTCAACCACCATTGGTCACTCATATTTCCATTACACCTCACAACCTAAAAACTCCATTATCTCGTGGTTAAATACCGACGAGTTAATCGTCGATTGCACTGGCGAGTGGCGACGAACATCCAACAATAAAAAAAATTAGATGCCGATTAAGTTTTTGACCAATGATTAAAGGGCAGGGATGTTGAACAGTGAGTAGACTGAAAAAAAAACCCGGTTGATTGAGATATTGTTAAAAAAACCGGTTGAATGAGAATCGATGATCTACCGATTCGATCTCCAATTTAATATTGGTTGAGGGTGTTATTGGTGAGACATGGGACACGTTAAAGAGGGTATGTTAAGCGAGATAAAAGATTTGACCGTGGGGGGCTGTCGGCCATTGGTTTCGTTAGACCCAATGCATATTATTCTAATTTGGCGGCCGGCTATTAGCCGGTTTTACACGACTGCCGTGTCTACCCAATTGGCGGTCAGCACACGTCAATACGCAATACCCAATTGAGGAAAAATTATTAGGTGAACTCTGTTCACCACGTTATTCGTAGTCTCAGCCAATAAAGTTCATTCATATCATTTTTTTAAGGTGAATTATCACCTCTTTTTTACATGTTAATAAAAAATAAATAGTTAAAAGGTAATTATTTTAAAGTGAATAAATCTTATTGGCTGAATCACGGATGAGGTGATAAACATGGTCCATAAAATAATTTTTGGTGTAAAGTAAAAAGTTAATTTATAGAAAAATATTTTCTTTTACCTATTGCTTTTAAACACTCGCAAAATACCGCGAGTGTCGGAGTGAGGGAAACCCTTAAACAGCTTGAGCTGGAAGTTTCGTCCAAAACTTGGAATGCGTTGAATTTTGGATACACAAATGGTCACAAAGATAAATAAAATTAATTCTTCTTATTAAAGTTTTGAAAATTATTAATTAATTATGAAACTTAAATTATTACAAAATCACTATTTTTAACGGTTGGGCGCCTTTTTATCAAAAAATATCATTAGAAAAAAAATTACAAAAGAATCCTCAGGCATGGAGGAATATCAAACGACCAATTAATAAGATAAGAGTTAGTTCGAAAAGCTTCCGCCACCCAATCGGCAGCTCGATTAGTGAATCCAAAATAGAAAATCAACTAAACTGATAAGCTCTTAAAGCTCAACTTTATCGCATAAGGAGGACTAGAACATGGCCCTTCAATCAAATTCCTACATTTTGGCCCTGAAACTTCTGTCAAGAAAAAGACTATTGAGGAGGGTCCTCAGATTTGGTCTCCTCCACCATAAGGTGTCACCAAGTTTAACTGTGATGCAGCTTTTGACTGCAGTTCAGGCAAAATCACGCTTGTCACGTTGGCCGTAACTTCGAGGGTATTGTTATCCTGTGACATTCAACCCCTCTCATCGCCTCTTCTGCCCATGCAGCGGAAATGGCTGCGGTTCGGTTTGGGCTGACTCTTGCCCTTAAGGAGGGCTTATCCAAGGTCATTATGGAATCTGATTGCATGTTTGTTATTGAAAGTCTCAAGACTGGATGCCCCTTGGATTGGACCTCATCTGCTATTGAGGAAGATATCTGCCGTCTGACACGAAAATTCTCGTATGTTGTTTTCTCCTTTGTCCCACGCTGCTGTAATCATGTTGCCGATAAGTTGGCAAAGTCAGGGCTTAGAGGCCATGACCCTCTTTTTGTTCCATCTTCTTCCTTGTAAACTTCTCCTTTGGTTGGTTAATGAAATTCTCTTTTGATAAAAAAAAAAAAATACATACCTTCATTTGTTTTGTTTTTCTTTCTTGGAAAAAAATTAAATTGGTAAAACAAATTTGAATTTATTAGAAGTCAATTAATAATGATATTAATTGGACATTAATTTCTGACTTCGACTGGTAAACGAATTAAATTCCTGAAATTAAAAGCTGCATAACTAAATTTTAGAAATTTCGAAGAGTACATGATTGTTTCATGCATAGTTAGACAATACATAGAAAGTCTAACCTTATATTGCACAACATTGCAATAAAAGTAGGGTTTATTTTAACGAGTAAATATTTATATTAAGAAAGTTTGACTAAATATTTGGGTCTATAAATATAGACTACAGTTTAACCTTTAGAATTACAAGACAATAATTATATGAGAGAAATTACTTTGGAGGAATGTAATCACTTTTAGGATCTCTCTAACTATAGTGGTTAAACTATATTGTAGAGATGAGTATGAGAATTGTAGGGACGCTGAGTGTTTTGGTTACACCGGGTTATGTGATTTCATGAGATATTATATTTTTGTACTTTTCATGTTCTCTACGTTGATAGTGGATTATTCGCTTCTTTCATTCGTGAAGGTAGGCAAGTCTGAATCGCGTTAAATCTCGTCTCTTGCATATATCTTATTTTATATTGATATCGCCTTATTTATCTTTTCGCATACAAAATCCAAGTGTCTGAGAATTTTAATATTTATTTAAAATTATTAAAAATTAATGGTGTGTAACGACACGTGTTGTCGTTCTAGACTCATCCTTGTAGAATATATAAAAAAAATCAAAAATCAATAAATCATAAACCAGTTAAAAGCCAAAATGGATATTAATCCTATATATATATAATATTATTATGAAAACTAAAAAACTAATTTTCACAAAACCCCTAAAAATTTTAAAAAGCCCCCCCCCTCCCAAATCCACCAAAACGTTAAATTCTTACCTATATACTCTAAAACCCTAAATCATAAATCATAAACCCGTTAAAAGCCAAAATAGATGGATTTAGGGTTTTAGTGAGTTTTTGGGTTATTTTTTTTATATTTTTTTGAAATTTTAGAAATCATTTTTTAATTTTTATAATAATATATTATTTATTTATATATTTTAATATTATTTGTTTATGAATAAAATTTTAGGGTTTGAGGTTTATATTTTAGGGTTAGAGTTTAAAGTTTTGTTGGATTTTAGATTTTTTTAAAATTTCGGGGTTTTGAAAATTAGTCTTTTAGTTTTTATAATATTTATTTATCTACTTATATATTTCATATTATTTATAATATATTTGTATTATTTATATAGAGTATTGTTATTTATAGGGAAAACTACACCGGTGGTCCCCTAACTATCACCGTTCTCCTGTTTTGGTCCCAAAACTATGTTTTTCGGCAAACTCGTCCCTTCTGTTACATAGTTCTCATGTTTTGGTCCCCCGACGTTAAATAGCTAACGGTTTTGCTGACGTGACATTTTTTAATATTTTTTAATCATTTCTCTCTCCTCTTATATATTATTTTTATTTAATTTTATTCACCCAATCATGTTGTGACACGTGTCACTACACTATTAGGTGAACCCCCCCCCCCCAAAAAATCCTTAAAACTAAATTAGGTGCCGCTGGGATTCGAACCCAGGACCACCAGCACACTAAGCATGCGCTTGAACCAACTATGCTAGGCTGGATACTTGATTTAAATTTACTAACACTTATATTTAAGCTGTACAAATTAACCCAAAAAAATGTTAGTAGATTTGAATCAAGTATCCAGCCTAGCATAGTTGGTTCAAGCGCATGCTTAATGCGCTGGTGGTCCTGGGTTCGAATCCCAGCGACACCAAATCTAGTTTTATGGATTTTGGGGGGGTTTTTTCACCTAATAGTGTAGTGACACGTGTCACAACATGATTGGGTGACTAAAATTAAATAATATATAAGAGGAGAGAGAAATGATTAAAAAAATATTAAAAAAATGCTACGTCAGCAAAACCGTTAGCTATTTAACGTCGGGGACCAAAACAGGAGAACTATGTAACAGAAGGGACGAGTTTGCCGAAAAACATAGCTTTGGGACCAAAATAGGAGAACGGTGATAGTTAGGGGACCACCGGTGTAGTTTTCCCTTATTTATATGATAAACTGCACTTTAAAATATATATTATTTGTGCTGGAAACAAAATTTAGATGTTAAGTTGGCTTAGTGGTTAAGATGCTGCCTTTGATTTTAAAGGTTTCAGGTTCAAAATCTCATTGAGTGCGTGGTTTCTATATTTTCCTCTAACAAAACGACGCCGTTTTGGAAAATTTAGTATCAAAATAACGGCACCAAAACGACGTCGTTTTGGTCTAGCATCGAAGTCATCACGACATTAAGGAGTTAACGGCGCAGTGGTATAAACGAGTCGAAAAATAAAGTTTGGTGGTAAATTTGGACCAATTGAAAGGTTGGTGGTAAAAACGCATCATACCCAATAATTTAGTTGTACCTGATATAGTTTACCAATTAAAAGGTTGGTGGTAAAAACGAATCACACCCCTTATTGTCACTATTTAAAAAAATATATATAATGCCTTTGTCTTATTATACTTGTCTCGTATTGACTTTTACAAAGTTTTAGAAATAAATAGTTTATATAAGTTTACTCTTTTAATTTTTATTTTTATTGAAAAACTAAAAAAATAGGAAAAAATTGTATGTTATAAAAATTGGGCTAATTGGTTTAGATATTCCCCTTAGGGAGATTAATGGGAAAAGTACCCCTCAATCCGTTACTTGGAAAAATACCCCATTTTCACGCCATGTAGGACAAATTCGCATCCTGGAAAACGAGAATTCGGAATTCGCGTTACACAGAACGCGAATTCCTGTGCCATGTCAGTAAAACAAAATTTGCGTCCTGCGTGACGCGAATTCAACGATATTTACCCCCGACTTCTCGCAGTAAATTGGTAGTAAATTAGGACGGTTGGGGAGGCTAATTGGTTTGGATATTCCCTTTAGGGAAATTAATGGGAAAAGTACCCCCTCAGTCCGTTACTTGGAAAAAATACCCCCTTTCACGCCATGTAAGACAAATTCGCGTCTTGGAAAACGAGAATTCGGAATTCGCGTCACACAGAACGCGAATTCATGTGCCATGTCAGTAAAACAAAATTCGCGTCCTGCATGACACGAATTCAACGATATTTACCCCCGACTTCTCGCAGTAAATTGGTAGTAAATTAGGCTAATTGGTTTGGATATTCCCTTTAGGGAAATTAATGGGGAAAGTACCCCCCTCAGCTCGTTACTTGGAAAAATATCCCATTTCACGCCATGTAGGACAAATTCGCGTCCTGGAAAAAGAGAATTCGGAATTCGCGTTACACAGAACGCGAATTTCAGTCCCTTTTCAGAATCCAATCATTAGCGGGACGACTGAATATTCGAAACCAGAATTCGCGTCCTGTAGGACGCGAATTCAACGTTTTATTACACCCCGCACACGAGAAATTTAGGAGGAAGATGCATTCAAACCAACAAAAAATGATTGGGTACCTATATTTTTTTATAAAATAACGGGTTATCTGGGGACCCCATTATAATTTTTGAACTATAACGATGTCGTACTGAAACATATCTTTAAGATGGTGTGAAGATACGAGCGTATACAACATCCTAAGATATTTGAAAATGGCCTGCAAATGGGCAAGTTACAATGTTTTAGAAGGAAACATTATTGTATAGGCATGTTTAAATGCATTTTACGGTGTGTTTTGACCTTTTTTTTTGGTTTTTCCTAAGTTTGGAGACAAAGATGTGCAGCTTAATTTTACAGTGGTGCTAAAGTTCAGAGGAAGACGGTGTCCGAAAATGTGAGAAAATTGTGTTAAAAATTCTATCAAAGTAACATTTTCGAAGCAAAAATGTGTCCATAGGCATTTTTTTTAAAGGTAAAGGGCCTCGTTAAAAACCCCCTCTAAGCCTATGTAGGGGGAAAAGAGTACCCATAAAATTTATTAAATTAGCATATAATACAAGTTCACAAAGCAGAAAAAAGTACACAGAAGACATCACACATAGGTTGATCTAGTTTATTCGGGGGCCGGTCCTAAGAGGACATCTCCTAATATCATGTCCAGTGTTCCCACATTTACTGCACCGCTTAGGTTGTCCAGTCTTTTCTCGAGGAACCATATCCTCGACACAGTGAATCCTGGTTGATTTTGGTTGGCCTTTTTTCTTTTGTCGCAGGGAGGGATCTGGGCATATCTTTGGTTCGTTGTTGATTATACGACGATCACGTGCATTTCCGATTAGAGGTAACTCGTTTCGATAAACCTTGAAAACGGTTTCGAGCCTATAGACGGAATCAATGAGTGTCGTTGCATCAAAATGAACTGATGCACATGCATCGAAAGCATGCGAACGCGGGAACTTGAACGTCTGGAACACCCCGCAATTGCACGTTCTTTTTTGCAAATCAACCACATAGGTGTATTGTGTTATTCCTTGCAGCAGTTGGGAAAATTGCGTGACCTCAAACATGTGTTCCCGACGAGAGAAGCACAGCGCACCCATCGAGTTTGCATGCGCACTGGATGCTTGGATTTTTTGCTGGAGATCTGGATGAAATATGTGGCCACCTGCCATACAGTTCATTGCTTGTTTCCCGAGGGTTGCGAAAAGGGTTGCCAATCGATAATACGTTGCTTTGACAACAGACGTGATAGGTAAATGGCGTGTTTCTTTAAGAGACGAATTGATTGCCTCAGCCAAGTTTGTTGTCATATGGCCGTATCGGTGACCCCGTCATAACATCGCAACCATTTCTCCTTCGGGATATCCATAAGATAGTTATACCCTTGTGGATTCCTTAATTGCAACTCCTCTAACAGCTCTTCAACTTTGTTAACCCGGTGTGCGTTGCCTGTTGAATAAGACATGCAATAGTTAATTGGTAATAATATTAAAATGGTGGACGTAGAATAACAAAAAGGAATGGTTGCATACCCATACGGAGAACCATTATACGTTCATCGTCGTTCTTGAACCTCTAATAGTAGTTTCCTGTTATATGCCACAAACAGTACCAGTGATGTATATATGGGGGTTTCCATGAATCTCCCAAACGTTGAATTTCTCCCTAAATCCCTGCGCCTCTATATGAAATAATAGCGATGCCATATTCACGTGTACGTAAAACCCGGCGCAGGACATACTTGCGGAGGTTGTAAAGGAAAAACTCCCAAGAAGGGATATTTTCCTTTTCAACAATCGCAAAAGCAACTGGGATACATTTTCTGTTGCCATCTTGGGCAACTGCAATTAGTAAGATCTGTGTGTACCTGTCGTATAAAAATATACTGTCGATCTGAAGCATAGGTTTGTAGTGACGGAAAGCCTTTACGCATTGGGGGAACATCCAGAAAAGGCGATAAAATTCTACCTCCACTGGTACAACACGATCGTTGTAGTACTTCGGAACAGTTTCCAATTCCACAATTGTCTCTGGATTGTATTCCTGCATAACTTGAAGCCATGATCGCAGATCGTTGTATGATTGCTCCCATTGCCCATACAATGTTTAGATGGCTCGATATCTTGCATACCATGACTTATCGTATTTGACGGTGTACTTGTAAATGGATTTGATGGTAGCTATACACACTGACACGAATACACGTGGGTTTGCTTTCACGAGTGGAAGGATTGCGTCAGAAAGCACGTGTACATCCAATTTAGGATGGTCTTGGCTCAGGCTCCCAAAGGAGCATGTATGAGGCCCTGTATATCTCGTTATTTTCCACAGGTCATTCAGCCTTTTCAATTGCGACACACAAACCCTCTATTTACATCCGGCGGACTTGTGAGGACACTCTGCAATATATTTCCTAGCCTCGGTCTTCCAATCGGTGGACTAACTAAGCGCTCTATGTTGTAATGCTTGATGGCAGCCTCCGCGAGTTTTTTTGTCCTGAAGACCATTCCAGCATGTAGCTCAGTCGAACCCACATTCCATTGGTTGAAATGATCTAATTGTGGATATTCTGGGAATTCAGTATCGAAGAAGCCATCAATATCCACTATTGTGAAGTGCGAATGTGGCTTGTAGTACGTTGCGCAACTGCTTGGGCCATGCAAATTAGTTGAACGAACATCGGTGTCCTCATCATCCTCTGTATCGTTGTCAGAAAAGTTTTCTGCGCTCTCCTCTGATTCAACCGGCTCGTCAAGGTCAGATGGTTCAGAAGGAAATAGACCCATCTCGTCACCATCGGGCCCAACCTATTTACGCGGCTCTTCATCGGAAAGAGCCTCATCAAACCGGTAAAGTTCTGCTTCATCATTAACTTGTGCGTGAACAGGTTCTGAAGTCATAACCCGATCGACAGTAGCGACGGTTGAATGTCTCCCCACGGATAACATATCATCTACATTTCGGTGACTTGGGATGTATGTTGAGTGGCTCTCGGTAGAGAAAGCATCGAACGAGTTAAACTCTTCATTGTCCGTTGAAGACGTCGTGTATGGAATTTATGTTGAGTGGCGCCCGGTAGAGAAATCATCGATTCTTGGAACGTATGGATTGTATGACGACTCTTGGGTTGGTGGAAAGTTAAGGTCAAATTCGAACCTTGGAACGGAAGAATGTCGTTGCCGCGAAGACGATAAAGCTTCATCATTGCTCGTATGTAGAAGGTTGAAGTCACGTCGTAAACTCGATGTCGGACTAATAGCATTTGGATTGAACTCGAGATTTGCTCGTAACCAATTCGGTACCACATTATGACCGCCAACGTGAACTTCAGAAAATGTTGCAAACAACTCAATGGCCCATCCCATTGAGTATTGACGATGTGTATCTATCATCAATTCTACAGAACTATCATCTTCAACATCGAATATTGTGTAATACATTGGATCTATCGACGTTGGACATCGATACTTCAAAGACTGCAACTCCCTCCCCGTGCGATTGGGAACCTTCCTGGATATTGAGGTCCTAAGCGACTGGAACGTGGTTGATCGCCTCAGAATGTTGATCTTAACAGTATTTTCAAATTGAAATATGATCCCAATGAATGAACCGGGGACCATCTGACCATCGTAGTATACTATAGCCTCAATTCGCGGTGCTATTTCCAAAAATCGATGAGCTTTGTAATTCTAAGTTTTGTTAGGGTGCATCTAGAAATTCTGTGCCCCCTCATATATAAATAGAATTGCGTTTGTTGAAGTAGCATACCAATAATTTAGAATTCTGATAGAAATGTCAGCAAAATTCCTGCACCATAATACAATTGTCAGCCCAAAGCCCGACAAAGCAACAAATTGGAATTCGCGTTGTGTATAACGCGAATTCTATAGGATTCTTCTGAATTCGCGTTCTACAGAACGCGAATTGTGCAGGAATCTAAGGAATTCGCGTTCTACAGAACGCGAAATCTGTACGAATACAAATATTTGCGTTCTACAGAACGCGAAATCCAAATGACATTTCAGATGAATCCGCGTTTTCTAAAACGCAAATATGATCTCTGCATGCCTACCACCACCAAAGATAAATATGCTGCCTTTCTGCCTTAGGCATCCCATCAAACTTCTTACTTTCGTATCATCACGAAACTTAGAGCGAGTATGGCTCGATATTCAGCTACTGTATTTTTTCGTGGAACATACTTCTACACATCTTTTAGTGAAACGATCACAAGAAATGAATTATTTGAGTTGATCTCGAAACGGGTTAAAGAGTCGACGAGCGCAAAAATAGAGGCCTTGCGTTTCAAAGTACCAGTCAATGAGCCCGGGAATGATATGCGGAAGATGTTTCGGGCATACAAACGTCTTGGGGGAACAAACATCGAGCTTAGCATGAAATTTGATGACATGTCAAGTTCTTCAACAAATGCGTTAGCTGGCCAAGACGAGAACGCGTTAGCTGGCCAAGACGAGAACGCGTTAGCTAGCCAAGACGAGAATGACGTGTTCTTACAAATTTATCAGAGACGGCAGGAGAAAGAACAAATAATTGAGGAACTAAACTTAACGTCTGACATAAGTACCGACTACGATTAGTAATGTAATTTTGATAAAGTTATGTAAGTTATTTATCTTGCGTACTTGTATTTTGTGAACTCAGTCCTTTCGATGTAGTTTTCAGAATTGTAAGTTTTTAAATATGAATGTATCAATTACTAATTTCGAATATATAGTACTTCAATTAAGAAAATATAAATTAAAATTACTTATAAAAAACTAACATTAAAATAAAAAATACATAATAGTTTGCAGGAACTAATTTCGAAAAACATAGAAAAAATATGACTACTGCCTATGTCCGCCGGTACCACAATTTGGTGGATGTTGAGTTCGAGCGGGATTGCATCGTCCACGTTGAACCACAACTTGTTGCGGACATATTCGAATTTTACTAATTTTTTTACTCTAAAAATAAATACTATTTACATATTCAAATCATGCCGGCAACACTAAATTAAATTTACATATTCGAATTAAAGTAACAAATAAAAAAACTTACATTATTTCGATGATAATTGCATGCGTGTCCTTCATCTAACCTCAGCAAACTCACCATTATCGCACCAGTAGAATATGTGAAGCAGTAAAATTTGGGAGAGAATTTTCAGAGGTGAAAGTTCTCTCCCGAACTAACCCAATTTATAGAGAAACGCGTTATGGAGGGAGAGAATTCTCTATAATAACGCAAATTCGCGTTATGCAGGACGGTTGGGGAACTGAATTCGCGTTCTGCATAACGCGAATTTGCGTTATTATTGAGAATTCTCTCCCTCTAGAACGTGGACGACGCAATCCCGCTCGAACTCGACATCCACCAAATTGTGGTACCGGTGGACACAGGCAGTAGTCATATTTTTTCTATGTTTTTCGAAATTAGTTCCTGCAAACTATTATGTTTTTTTTATTTTAATGTTAGTTTTTTATAAGTAATATTAATTTATATTTTCTTAATTGAAGTACTATATATTCAAAATTAGTAATTGATACTTTCATATTTAAAAACTTACAATTCTGAAAACTACATCGAAAGGACTGAGTTCACAAAATACAAGTACGCAAGATAAATAATTTACATAACTTCATCAAAATTACATTACTAATCGTAGTTGGTACTTATGTCAGACGTTAAGTTTAGTTCCTCAATTATTTGTTCTTTCTCCTGTCGTCTCTAATAAATTTGTAAGAACGCGTCATTCTCGTCTTGGCTAGCTAACGCATTCTCGTCTTGGCCAGCTAACGCATTCTCGTCTTGGCCAGCTAACGCATTTGTTGAAGAACTTGATTCGTCATCAAATTTCACGCTAAGCTCGATGTTTGTTCCCCCAGCACGTTTGTATGCCCAAAGCATCTTCCGCATATCTTTCTTATCTGATAGTGTGAGCATATAATGCTCCTCGGGGTCGGGCTCATTGACTGGTACTTTGACACGCAAGGCTTCTATTTTTGCGCTCGTCGACCCTTTAACCCGTTTCGAGATCAACTCAAATAATTCATTTCTTGTGATCGTTTCACTAAAAGATTTGTAGAAGTATGTTCTACGAAAAAATACAGTAGTTGAATATCGAGCCATACTCGCTCTAAGTTTCGTGATGATACGAAAGTAAGAAATTTGATGGGATGCCTAAGGCAGAAAGGCAGCCTATTTATCTTTGGTGGTGGTAGGCATGCAGGGATCATATTTGCGTTTTAGAAAACGCGGATTCATCTGAAATGTCATTTGGAATTCGCGTTCTGTAGAACGCGAATTCCTTAGATTCCTGCACAATTCGCGTTCTGTAGAACACGAATTCAGAAGAATCCTATAGAATTTGCATTATACAGAACACGAATTCCAATTTGTTGCTTTGCCGGGCTTTGGGCTGACAATTGTATCATGGTGCGGGAATTTTGCTGACACTTCTATCAGAATTCTAAATTATTGGTATGCTACTTCAACAAACGCAATTCTATTTATAAATGAGGGGGCGCAGAATTTCTAGATGCACCCTAAAAAACTTAGAATTACTAAGCTCATCGATTTTCAGAAATGGCACCGCGAATTGAGGCTATAGTATACTACGATGGTTAGATGGTCCCCGATTCATGCATTGGGATCATATTTCAATCTAAAAATACTGTTAAGATCAACATTCCGAGGCGATCAATAACGTTCCAGTCACTTAGGAGCTCAATATCCATGAAGGTTCCCAATCGCACGGGGAGGGAGTTGCAGTCTTTGAAGTATCGATGTCCAACGTCAATAGATCCACTGTATTACACAATATTCGATGTTGAAGATGACAGTTCTGTAGTATTGATGATAGATACACATCGTCAATACTCAATGGGATGGGCCATTGAGCTGTTTGCAACATTTTCTGAAGTTCACGTTGGCGGTCATAATGTGGTACCGAATTGGTTACGAGCAAATCTCAAGTTTAATCCAAATGATATTAGTTCGACATCGAGTTTACGACGTGACTTCAACCTTCTACATACGAGCAATGATGAAGCTTCATCGTCTTCGTCTTCGCGGCAACGACATTCTTCCGTTCCAAGGTTCGAATTTGACCTTAACTTGCCACCATCCCAAGAGTCGTCATACAATCTATACTTTCCAAGAATTGATGATTTCTCTACCGGGCGCCACTCAACATACATTCCATACACGGCGTCTTCAACGTACAATGAAGAGTTTAACCCGTTCGATGCTTTTTCTACCGGGCGCCACTCAACATACATACCAAGTCACCGAAATGTAGATGATATGTTATCCGTAGGGAGACATTCAACCGCCGCTACTGTCGACCGGGTTATGACTTCAGATCATGTTCACGCACAATTTAATAGTGAAGCAAAACTTTACTAGTTTGATGAGGCTCTTTCCGATGAAGAGCCGCGTACACAGGTTGGGTCCGATGGTGACGAGATGAGTCTATTTCCTCCTAAACCATCTGACCTTGACGAGCCGGTCGAATCAGAGGAGAGCGCAGAAAACTCTTCTAACAACGATACAGAGGATGATAAGGACGTCGATGTTCGTTCGACTAATCTGCATGGCCCAAGCAGTTGCGCAACGTACTACGAGCCACCTTCGCACTTCACAACAGTGGATATGGATGGCTTCTTCGATACTGAATTCCCAGAATATCCACAATTATGTCATTTCAACTAATGGAATGTGGGTTCGACTGAGCTACATGCTGGAATGGTCTTCAGGACAAAAAAACTCGCGGAGGCTGCCATCAAGCATTACAACATAGAGCGCTCAGTTACATCCACCATTTGGAAGACCGAGGCCAGGAAATATATTGTAGAGTGTCCTCACAAGTCCGCCGAATGTAAATGGAGGATTCATGTATCGCAATTGAAAAGGCTGAATGACCTGTGGAAAATAACGAGATATACAGGGCCTCATACATGCTCCGTTGGGAGCCTGAGCCAAGATCATCCTAACTTGGATGTACACGTGCTTTCTGACGCAATCCTTCTACTCGCGAAAGCAAACCCACGTGTATCCGTGTCAGTGTGTATAGCTACCATCAAATCCATTTACAAGTACACCGTCAAATACGATAAGGCATGATATGCAAGATATCGAGCCATCCAAACACTGTACGGGCAATGGGAGCAATCATACAATAATCTGCGATCATAGCTTCAAGTTATGCAGGAATACAATCGAGGGACAATTGTGGAATTGGAAACTATTCTAAAGTACTACAAAGATCGTGTTGTACCAGGGGAGGTCGAATTTCATCACCTTTTCTGGATGTTCCCCCAATGCGTAAAGGCTTTCCGTCACTGCAAACCTATGCTCCAGATCGACGATACATTTTTATACGGCAGGTACACGCAGATCTTACTAATTGCAGTTGCCCAGGATGGCAACAGAAAATGTATCCCAGTTGCTTTTGCGATTGTTGAAAAGGAAAATATCCCTTCTTGGGAGTTTTTCCTTTACAACCTCCGCAAGTATGTCCTACGCCGGGTTTTACGTACACGTGAATATGGCATCGCTATTATTTCAGATAGAGGCGTAGGGATTTGGGGAGCAATTCAACGTTTGGGAGATTCATGGAAACCCCCATATATACATCACCGGTACTATTTGCGGCATATAGCAGCAAACTACTATTAGAGGTTCAAGAACGACGATGAACGTATAATGGTTCTCCGTATGGGTATGCAACCATTCCATTTTGTTATTCTACGTCCACCATTTTAATATTCTTACCAATTAACTATTGCATGTCTTATTCAACAGGCAACACACACCGGGTTAACCAAGTTGAAGAGCTGCTGGAGGAGTTGCAATTAAGGAATCCACAAGGGTATAACTATCTTATGGATATCCCGAAGGAGAAATTGTTGCGATGTTATGACGAGGGTCGGCGATACGGCCATATGACAACAAACTTGGCTGAGGCGATCAATTCGTCTCTTAAGGGAACACGCCATTTACCTATCACATCCATTGTCAAAGCAACGTATTACCGATTGATAACCCTTTTCGCAACCCTCGGGAAACAAGCAATGAACTGTATGGCAGGTGGCCATATATTTCATCCAGATCTCCAGCAAAAAATCCAAGCGTCCATTGCGCATGCAAACTCGATGGGTGCGCTGTGCTTCTCTCGTCGGGAACACATGTTTGAGGACACGAAATTTTCCCAATCGCTGAAGGGAATAACACAATACACCTACGTGGTTGATTTGCAAAAAAGAACGTGCGATTGCGGGGTATTCCAGACGTTCAAGTTCCCGTGTTCGCATGCTTTCACAGCATGTGCATTGGTTCATTTTGATGCAAAAACACTCATTGATTCCGTCTACAGGCTCGAAATTGTTTTCAAGGTTTACCGAAACGAGTTCCCTCCAATCGAAAATGCACATGACCGTCGTATAATCAACAACGAACCAAAGATATGCCCAGATCCCTCCCTGCGACGAAAGAAAAAAGGCCGACCAAAATCAACGAGGATTCACTGTGCCGAGGATATGGTTCTTCGAGAAAAGACTGGACAGCCTAAGCGATGCAGTAAATGTGGGAACACTGGACATGATATTAGGAGATGTCCTCTTAGGACCGCCCCCCGAATAAACTAGATGAACCTATGTGTGATGTCTTCTGTGTACTCTTTTCTGCTTTGTGAACTTGTATTATCTGCTAATTTAATAAATCTTATGGGTACTCTTTTCCCCCTACATAGGCTTAGAGGGGGTTTTTAACGAGACCATTTACCTTCCAAAAAACATGCCTATGGACACATTTTTGCTTCGAAAATGTTACTTTGATAGCATTTTTAACACAATTTTCTCACATTTTCGGACACCGGTTTCCTTTGAACTTTAGCACCACTGTAAAATTAAGCTGCACATCTTTGTCTCCAAACTTAAGAAAAACCAAAAAAAGGTCGAAACACACCGTAAAATGCATTTAAACATGCATATACAATAATGTTTCCTTCTAAAACATTGTAACTTGCCCATTTGCAGGCCATTTTCAAACATCTTAGGATGTTGTATACGCTCGTATCTTCACACCATCTTAAAGATATGTTTCAGTACGACACTGTTATAGTTCAAAAATTATAATGGGGTCTCCAGATAACCCGTTATTCGATAAAAAAATATAGCTACCCAATCATTTTTTGTTGGTTTGAATGCATCTTCCTCTCGAATTTCTCGTGTGCGGGGTGTAATAAAACGTTGAATTCGCGTCCTACAGGACGCGAATTCTGGTTTCGAATATTCAGCCGTCCCGCCAATGATTGGATTCTGAAAAGGGACTGAAATTCGCGTTCTGTGTAACGCAAATTCTGAATTCTCGTTTTCCAAGACGCGAATTTGTCCTACATGGCGTGAAAGGGGGTATTTTCCAAGTAACGAACTGAGGGAGGTACTTTTCCCATTAATTTTCCTAAGGAGAATATCCAAACCAATTAGCCTAAAAATTGTTGAATTCTTTAAGGTGGTAATTTAAATAAAATAATTCTGAAACATAGAAGTGACAATTTTTTATAAAAAAAAGTAATATTATTTTTAGAAAAGACACACTGACAATTGCAGAAAGAAGTAATCAATAAGTTCAAGGTATGGTGTTTGTTAGTTTTTAAATTATTTTTATCAAAATAAGTTTTTAAATTATTTTTTTGTCAAAATAAGTCCTTAAACTATCAATTTTGGTCACTTTAAATACATAAATCATGTCAATTTTTCTTTTAGTCCCTAAACTATCTATTGATCATTTTTTGTGTTGGGTCAACATTTTATTGGTTAAAATAAATTTTTTGACTTAGATAACTACCGAAGTTAAAGTAACCAGAAATGATGCCTTGAAAATTTATTTGACCAAAAAAGAGGCTAAAAACAAACAAAAAGTATAATTTAGGAGTTGATTTTTCATTTAAGCATACTAAAAATTATTAACCCCAACAACCCATCCTTTCAAATTCAAGTCCAATCAAACACTTTGCTTTATAGTGAATAGTTGATAGCGGGATTACATTAGTCGATAAGCTGATTGTATTGGTTGATTTGACTAACATATTATTTTAGCTTATTGTATAAAAGTGTTTGGTAAAATTAACTGATATTTTATAGCTGTTTGATTATTTGAATAAATAAATGAATATAATAACAAAATTATATCCAATATTTGTTTGAACTGTTTATTAGTTATTAATATTTGACTAACAAATTATTTTAGCTTATTGTATAAAAGTGTTTGGTAAAATTAACTGATATCTTATAGTTGTTTGATTATTTGAATAAATAAATGAATATAATGACAAAATTATATCCAATATTTGTTTAAACTGTTTATTAGTTATTAATATTTTGTATCTTTTGATATTAATTAAAATATGAAAATTATTTTTTTAACATAACATTGCTCTTGAATGATTTATATATTAATTTATTATTTATACAATTATTTATAATACAATTTGATTAATCATTAAATTTAAATGAAAATAGCAAGGTTAAAATTAGATCGTTAGTAATTGTTAAGGGTAAAAGAGTTATTATAACTCTTATGTCAAAATATCTAATTTCAAAAAAGGGTAAACTACCTGAGTGACCATCCAATTATTGGGTCTGATCTGTTTTGACCACCGAACTATAAAATTTCAAAATTTGACCACCCAACTATTTACTTGGACCTATTTTGACCACCGACCGTTAAATCTAACGGAAGGGTGATGTGGTTGTTAATGAAAATTTGTATAATTGTATATTTGATCCCTGTTAGTTACCCATTCTATCAATTTGAACATTATTTTAATTTAATTAAATTAATTAATCATTCAATTAGGTGCCGACATGTGTCAAATGCAAAATACACAATTTAATATATGTTTTAGCGGCAAAACATCAAATGCTTCAGTTGAAATATTTTTGCATGTTCATGGTGATTTCAATTCAATGAAATAATTGACAAATTGATCAAGTTCAATGTTAGCTGGTGTTTCTTGTTCATCCTCAACTCCTTTACCATTAATAGTTTTCTCCAAATGCTCAGCGGCATCGGCAACCAAAGAAACACCAGCAATTGCAGCCTTTTCCCATTTTTTATTTGCAGCTGATGAAGCAGCTGCCAAGCATTGTATAGTCATACTTGTTTCCCATAATTTTAATGGAAACCAAGAAAATTGAACTGAGGGAATTCCTGTACTAAGCCTTAAAACTTTAGGTACTAATAATACTAAGCAAGAACGACAAGAAACTGTAAAATGAAGCTAGCTGTTAGAGAATTTATTTGAATGGTAATACCTAATTTCGATTTTGCTGCCTTGCAGGCTTCATGGTATTTGACTCCCCTTTGCTATTTATGATACAAATCCTATTCTTGAAGTGGAACTGCGGGAGAGATTTGTTTTCATTGGTTGCTTAAGATTTAATGCAGTTGATAGAGTAGGTAATTAGCAGGGACCAAATGTGTAATTATATAAATTTTTATTAACAGACACGTTATCTTTCTGTTAGATTTTAATGGATGGTGGTTAAAATAGGTTCAATTAAATAGTTGGATAGTCGTATTTTGAATTTTTATAGTTTGGTGGTCAAAACATGCCAGACCCAATCGTTGGAAGAATTTACCCCAATATTACAATTGGGTTTTTTATTCCCAATATAGAGTACCCTACAGATTATTTTCCAAACTAGGGAACTTCACTATTCAAAAAGTGAAGACCATCAGATTACCACCCGGCTTTGAACAGTGTAAATCTCTTAGGAGTACTGTTCAAAGTCGGACTACCCCCACCCATTTTCAAACAATAGACGCTGTCACGTGGCGAAAATTAGGGGCGCATGACACTGTTCAATCTCAGGCTGCCCTCCCCCGTTTTTGAACAGTGCTTCGATGTGGGGGTTGCAGCCTTTGCAGGCATGGCAGGGCAGGTCACGTAACGGGCAGATGATTGCATGCTTGAGTCGATTTTTTATATATATATAGGGTTGCAGTGATGTGAAATAATAATGGTGTAGGGTAATAATAAATTTTTTTAATTGTTATAATAATTTTAAATTATGTAGGGGTAGTGTAATTTTTTTATTTGAAATCTGTTAATGAATATTAATTTTCGTATAAGGGTATTCTAAGGAAATATTCAAGTTTGTTTTTAAATAGGTTGTGTTAGTGTTGAAGAATGTAAATTGATAGAAAACACTTCAGTAAAAATTTGAGTAAAGAGGGAGAAGAAGAAGAAAGTTGCAGGAAAAAAATGTAAGTCGTTTTAAAATATTAATTTTTTTATCTGTATAATTTTGATGTTGTTTGAAAATTAATTGTTATGTTAGAACGATGAATATTTTATTTTTGTTTAAGATTATAGTAGTGCAAAAAAAAACGTAATTAGTATTTTTGAGAAATTAGTATAGATAATTTTAAAGTGTATTCGAAAATATATTCGAAATACTTCCGTAAATAAGTAGTATGTTCTAAAATTATGCAATGTTATTTATTTATAGTTTAAAATTAGTATTTTTGTTTAGGATTATTATTGAAAATATTTTTTTTCAAACATGCAGAGAAAATGAGCAACAACACATTTGTTGTGATTGTCCATTACAATGGACAAATGGTAAAATCTGATGTTGGTATCGTATTTCATTCTGAGAGCCCTACGAAGATGAAAATTAACAAAGAAATCACACTTCGAGTATTGAAAAAGGAGATATCGGAGAAAATTGGAGCTCAGATTCATAGTTTGCGGTACTGGTGGATGACATGTGCGAATCCAGTCATATATTCTACAATAGCTCTCGAAGATAATAAAGATATGGGATTAATGATCGCAGAGCATGAGTCTATGAGAATTCGAAATGTCGAGTTATTTGCTGAGGTGGGTGATATTCCCGGCCCCTCCAGAAACGCAACCGGGGAATCTAGTCAAATGGGTTTCGGTAACGAATTTGATATGTCCGAAGGTAGTTTTGTTACAATGTTGGCAACTGGGCATCTAGTGGATTTCATGAAGGTGGGCCATCAACATATGCAGCATCATACGGGCCGACTGTTGATGCTAATATTGCGAACCTACGTGGTCGATGGGGAAAATCACTGGAAGGTTCTAGCGAAGATAAAGATATTAGGGATCCTGATTTGTTCTCGGATAATGTTGGTGAAGCCCCTGATTTTGGTGTTGGAGAATTTGTTCCGACCGGGGGCGACATTACATTATATGAAGCTCCTGCTCATATGAACTTGATGGATTTCGATGCGATGAGGGCATCACAATTCCCAGATATGCCCCAACTAACTTCGAGTCAGAATGGTGAATTGTTTGAGGGGATGGAATTTAATGCAAATGATGAAGCTATAATGACAATTAAAGAGTATAGCATCAGACATCATGTAGATTATGCGGTTGCAAAATCCAACATAAAAACTTTCTGTGCGAAGTGTCTAAAATATGGAGAAGGGTGCAACTGGAAGATTCGTGTAACGAAGCGTAAGAAGACAGATCGTTGGGAGGTCACAAAGTACAACGACGATCACACATGTTTACGCACATCCATTGATCAGGACCACACCAAATTGGACTCAAGTGTAATAAGCCATCACGTGATGAGGTTGGTCGAAGCAAATCTAAGGGTTCCAGTTTCAAGGATTCAAGCAACCACTACACAACAATTTGAATATCAAATAAAATACAAGAAGGGTGTCGTGCAAGGGATAAGGCATTGCATTCAGTGTACGATGATTACGACAGATCGCATAATGAGCTACCAGCGTTATTGATGGCAATGAAACAATTCATCCCAGGCACCATAGTAAGGTATAAAACAAATGATGCGTGCGACCGACAAGGCCAATTGCTTCAAGGGTATAAATTTTCCCATTGACTGTTCTAGGCTTTCAAGCCATGCATTGACGGTTTTCCGTATTGTAAGCGTATGATCCGATTCGATGGAACGTGGCTTTACGGGAGATACTCTCACATACTGTTGGTTGTCGTTGCACAAGATGGTGAGGGCAATACCATTCAGATTGCATTCGCAATTGTTGAGGGGGAAACTGCTGAAGCTTGGGATTTCTTTTTGACTAATTTGCGTGAACATGTGGTCTGAGAAGACGGGGTTTGTATTATCTTTGATTGAGGGATGAGTATCAAAGCATCAATTAATCGAGAGGGAAGTCGTTGGACACCTCCCTATGCATACCCTGCATACTGTGTTCGTCACATTGGAAAGAATAGCTATGAACACTTCAAAAATCAGTACATTCACAATGAGATTTTGAGCATGGGTAAGTATCATTCTTTCAAATTCTGTTATATATGCGTATGCAGTGATGTGTTTTGATTTTTGTTGATGTTATGTTAAAAAAATATTATGGCACGTGGTATCAATTACTACGGCCAGAATTTGAGAGGAAGATGACATGTTTAATGAAATATGGCGAGCATGTTTGGAGTTGGACCAACAACATCGAGAGTAAGAGATTACCCCAACCATATGATGAAGGTGGTAGACGATACGGGCAAATGACTACCAACCTTGTGGAGTGCATTAATGGAGTACTCAAAGGGTCACGTCATCTCTCAATAGTCAGCTTGGTAACAGAGACATACTATAATTTGGCTAAGGTTTGGTCCGTCAAAGGGAAGCATGTGCAGTTCTTAATAAATAGGGGACAATAATTGGCTCTTACAATAGTTGAAAAAATGGATGAAAATGTGAAGAGTGCAACGGCGTTGATGGTTCACGCATTTGACATAATTAATCAGACTTTCGATGTTATTGCTTTCAGAACCCGACACGGAGCACCCCACCCGAACGTATTTCGAGTAGATTTCAGACGTAGATGGTGTGACTGTGGCGAGTTCCAAGCGTGGCGATGTCCATGTGCTCATGCAGTTGTAGCATGTATGTTCGTCAACGTTAACCCGTACACATATGTTGATGATTGCTTCAGTCTCAACCAGATGTTAGAAATTTACAAAATTGAGTTCCCACCGATCCCGAATTCAATGTATTGGCCGCCAATGGAGCAGGATAAATGGTTACCGGATATGGCACTCCGTAGAAAGCCAACTGGGCGACCTAGATCGACTCGGATCTACACGAGTATGGATCTTCCTCACAGAGAGAAGGGCCAACGCAAGAGATGCACCATATGTAGGGGTGAAGGCCATTCGAAATCAAAATGTTCCAATGAACCAAGATATGTGCCTATGCCTCAATGATTTGTCATGTTTGTACTTGAAAATATTATGTTTGTATTTGAAAATATTGTCCGAATGTGTAGTAGTTGTACTTAGGCTTGTAGCACTTTCGAATCGTTGAAATTGAAAAGACTTGCTTTGTTTCTAGTTTTAATTTTTAATTGAAATATTAATTTTTAATTAAGGCAATTGAGATTGATATTATTTTTTTTCAATTTCACGATAACATATTTAAAAACAACGAAACGAATAATAAAAAAACAAAACACAGAGTGAAAATTAAAAATTCAAATTCATTCATTACTCTAAGGTATTACACAAATAAAGATAAAATCATTTTTCTTTTGCATCCGCTTACGTAATTCCTGACAATGAGCTGATATGGTCGAAAAATAAGTGTATTTTTGGGTCCTCTTATGTTGTGGCCTCGGTTCTGCCTCGGGAACCTTTTCAACATCCTCCTCTTAAGCATCCACCTCTCCAGCGTCATGCTCATTCACCGAGGGCATAGGAGGCGATGTTGTGAACATGTCCACGCAACCGCTCTGCCTTCCCATAAACTCTGGTGAATTCAAGAAATCTTGTATTTCATGAAAATCCATGCTTTGTTCAAAGTTCGAGTAACGAGGTAACTGTGGAGGAATAAACTCGAGTGTGTATAAAACAACATCAGCAAACTCGTAAGAATTAGAGGAGCTTGGGCTCACTTCTAGTGCGTGATGTGTAGGGGTCGGTGTCTTTTCCCAAATAACTGGCGAGCCCACTTCTGGTTGTTCTCAAGTGGTTGGCTAACCTTCGGGATTTTGAGACCAAACTGGATTTTGAGATGCGGCTGTTGTTGCACTCTTGGAGGACTCAACTTTACCGCCATATTTTTTCTTATATGTTCGACATTGTTCTCGTTGTTCGACCGAAGTTAAGTAAGACTTTCCATTATTAAAAAAATAGATCATGTACTCTGACCTTTGAAAATCAAAATCATCCTCTTCGATTTGAGCGCAAAACGGTACCGTTGAAGCTCTGTTGTTCCACATGGTAATGTACTCAGGGTGTATGACTTCCCAATTTACATCTGCCCTGCCGCGTCCATCATAATTGTGCAAATAATCATGCTGAGCGTGGAAATACGAAATAGGTTGGTAGAAGCCAAATTGCCTAAGCACCATGTCTGCAAAGTGAAACTCGACAATCGCAAAGTAGATCAACGGTGTAACCGCACACCACAGGTTAGAATACATAAACAGTTCATCTGGTACAAATATACGATCATCGATCGTTGTACGACATCCAAATAAACTGCAAAAATGATGATTATTATAATAAGACCTATAACTATACTGCAAATAATAAACTACTAATATCTATCTTACTAAATTGTAAACAATACAATTAACCACATCAATCAAACTATATAGTTGGTTGCAAAAAGAATTCAAACTCAGTGAATATAGTTTGATTGATGCGGTTTATAATGCCAGTCGAGCTTATATTCTGCAGGTCATTGGCGGTATATTGATGCCGGATAAATATGGCAATCTTGTTCATATACGGTTCTACGCTTTTTAGGGTATCCGTGGGAAGCTGCTCAACATAGTTGGGGATCGGCCATATTAGCGTTCTTGTATCATGAGTTGTGCAAGGGCGCTAAAATAGAGAATGGTCATAAGGTTCGAGGTATTGGTGGATGTTTGTTGTTGCTGCAAGCATGGGCTTGGCAACGACTTTCGTTCTGAACACCGATTACTCGAACATCAGTATAGTTCCCTCTTTTCGCCAAGTAATTATCCTAATTATAAGTTTAGTTTTTGTGGTAATTTTAAATTATTTTTATTATTAATTAAAACATTATTTGTGAATTGTATGCATATGGTGAGAGAAAAAAGTGCACACGGGATTGGCGAACAACTTGAAAGTGTTTAGAGCGGAAATTGATTTGTATTGTCAGGAGCGAGTATGTGGTTATTGTACTGTTACAATTTAGTAAGATAGATATTAATAGTTTATTATTTGCATTATAGTTATAGGTCTTATTATAATAATCATTATTTTTGCAGTTTATTTGGATGTCGTACAACGATCGATGATCGTATATTTGTACTAGATGAACTGTTTATGTATTCTAACCAATGGTGTGCGGTTACACCGTTGGTCCACTTTGTGATTGTCGAGTTCCACTTTGCAGACAGGGTTCTTAGGCAATTTGGCTTCCACCAGCCTATTTCGTATCCCCACACTGAGCATGATTATTGGTTCAATTATGATGGATGCGGCTGGGCAGATGTAAATTGGGAAGTCATACACCCTGAGTACATTACCATGTGGAACAACAAAGCTTCAACGGTACCATTTTGCGCTCAAATCGAAGAGGATGATTTTGATTTTCAAAGGTCAGAGTACATGATCTATTTTTTTAATAATGGAAAGCATTACTTAACTTCGGTCGAAGAACGAGAACAATGTCGAACATATAAGAAAAAATATGGCGATAAAGCTGAGTCCTCCAAGAGTGCAACAACGGTCGCATCTCAAAATCCAATTTGGTCTCAAAATCCCGAAGGTTGGCCAACCACTTGGGAACAACCAGAAGTGGGCTCGCCAGTTATTTGGGAAAAGGAACCGACCCCTACACATCACGCACTAGAAGTGAGCCCAAGCTCCTTTAATACTCACGAGTTTGTTGATGCTGATTTATACACACTCGAGTTTATTCCTCCACAGTTACCTCATTACTCGAACTTTGAACAAAGCATGGATTTCCAGGAAATACAATATTTCTTGAATTCACCAGAGTTTATGGGAGGGCAGAGCGGTTGCGTGGACATGTTCACAACACCGCCTCCTATGCCCTCGGTGAATGAGCAGGATGCTGGAGAGGTGGATGCTTAAGAGGAGGATGTTGAAAAGGTTCCCGAGGCAGAACCGAGGCCACAACGTAAGAAGACCCAAAAACACACCTATTTTTTGACCATACCCGCTCATTGTCAGAAATTACGTAAGCGGATGCAAAAGAAAAAATGATTTTATCTTTATTTGTGTAATACCTTAGAGTAATGAATGAATTTAAATTTTTAATTTTTACTGTGTGTTTTGTTTTTTATTATTCTTTTCGTTGTTTTTATATATGTTATCTTGAAATTGAAAAAATAATCTCAATCTCAATTGCTTTAATTAAAAATTAATATTTTAATTAAAAATTAAAACTAGAAACAAAGCAAGTCTTGCAATTTCAACGATTCAAAAGTGCTACGAGCCTAAGTACAACCACCACATATTCGGACAATATTTTAAAATACAAACATAATATTTTCAAGTACAAACATGACAAATCATTGAGGCATAAGCACATATCTTGGTTCATTGGGACATTTTGATTTCGAATGGCCTTCACCCTTACATATGGTGCATCTCTTGCGCCGGCCCTTCTCTTTGTGAGGAAGATCTATACTCGTGTAGATCCGAGTTGATCTAGGTCGCCCAATTGGCTTTATAAAAAGTGTCGGATTAGGTAACCATTTATCATACTCCATTGGCGGCCAATACATTGAATTCAGGATTGGCGGGAACTCAATTTTGTAAATTTCTAACATCTGGTTGAGACTGAAATATTCATCAACATATGTGTACGGGTTAACGTTGACGAACATACATGCTACAACTGCATGAGCACATGGATATCACCACGCTTAGAACTCGCCACAGTCACACCATTTACGTATGAAATCTACTCCAAATACGGTCGAGTGGGGTGCTCCGTGTCGGGTTTTGGAAGCAACAACATCGAAAGTCTGATTCATTTTGTCAAATGTGTGAACCATCAACGCCATTGCACTTTTCAAATTTTCATCCATTTTTTCAACTATTGTAAGAGCCCATTGGTTTCCCTATTTATTAAGGACTGCATCTGCTTCTCTTTAACGGACCAAACCTTAGCCAAACGGTAGTATGTCTCTGTTACCAAGCTAGCTATTGGGAGATGATGTGACCCTTTGAGTGCTCCATTAATGTACTCCACAAGGTTGGTAATCATTTGCCCGTATCGTCTACCATCTTTATCATATGATTGGGCCCATCTCTCTCTCTCGATGTTGTTGGCCCAACTTCAAACACGCTCTCCATATTTCATTAAACCCGCCATCTTCCTCTCAAATTCTGGTCGTAATAATTGATACCCCATGCCATAATATTTTTTTGACTTAGCATCAACAAAAATCAAAACACATCATTGCATACGCATATATAACAGAATTTGAAAGAATGACACCCATACTCAAAATCTCATTGCGAATGTACTGATTTTTGAACTGTTCATAGCTATTCTTTCTGATGTGACAAACACGGTATGCAGGATATGCATAGGGAGATGTCCAACGACTTCCCTCTCGATTAATTGCGGCTTTGATACCCATCCATCGATCAGTGATAATACAAACCCCGTCTTCTCGACCACATGCTTGCGCAAATTAATCAAAAAGAAATCTCAAGCTTGAGCAATTTCCCCCTCAACAATTGTAAATACAATCGGAATGACATAGCTCTCACCATCTTGCGCAACGAAAACTAGCAGTATGTGAGAGTATTTCCCGTAAAGCCACGTTCTATCGACTTAGATCATACGCTTACAATACGGAATGCAGTCAATGTATGGCTTGAAAGCCCAAAAGAGTCGATGGAAAAATTTATACCCTTGAAGCAATTAGTCTTGACGGTTGCACGCATCAATTGTTTTATACCTCACTATGGTGCCTGGGATGAACTGTGTCATTGCCATCAATAACACTAGTAGCTCTTTACACGATATATCGTAATCACCGTACACTGAATACAATGCCTTATCTCTTGCACGCCACCTCTCCTTGTATTTTATTTGATATTCAAATTGTTGTGCAATGGTTGCTTGAATCGTTGAAACTGGAACCCTTGAATTTGCTTTGACCAAATTCATCACGTGATGGCTTATTACACTTGAGTCCAATTTGGTGTGGTCATGGTCGATAGATGTATGTAAACATGCGTGATCGATGTTGTACTTTGTGACCTCCCAACGATCTGTCTTCTTACACTTCGTTACACGAATCTTCCAGTTGCACCCTTCTCCGTATTTCAGACACTTTGCACAGAAAGTTCTCGTGTTGAATTCCGCAACCTCATAATCTACATGTTGTCTGATGCTATACTTATTAATTGCCAATATAACTTCATCATCTGCATTAAATTACATCCCTTCAAACAATTCACCATTCTAACTCGAAGTTAGTTAGGGCATATCTGGAATTGCGATGCCCTCATCGCATCGAAATCCACCAAATTCATATGAGCATGAGCTTCATATAATGTAATGTCGCCCCCGGTCGGAACAAATTCTCCAACACCAAAATCAGGGGCTTCACCAACATTATCCGAGAACAAATCATGATCCCCAATATCTTTATCTTCGTTGGAACCTTCTAGTGATTCTCCCCATCGACCACGTAGGTTCGCAATATTAGCATCAACAGTCGGTCCGTATGATGCTGCATATGTTGACGGCCCACCTTCATGAAATCCACTAGATGCCCCAGCTGTCAACATTGCAACAAAACTGCCTCCGGACATATCAAATTCGTTACCGAAACCCATTTAACTAGATTCCCCAGTTGCATTTCTGAAGGGACCGACAATATCACACACCTCAGCAAACAACTCAACATTTCGAATTCCCATAGACTTATGTTCTGCGATCATTATTCCCACATCTTCATTATCTTCGAGAGCTATTGCGGAATATATGACTGGATTCGAACATGTCATCCATCGGTACCGCAAACTATGAATCTGAGCTCCAATTTTCTCCGATATCTCCTCTTTCAATACTCGAAGCATGATTTCTTTGTTAATTCTCATCCTCGTAAGGCTCTCAAAATGAAATACGATACCAACATCAGATTTTACCATTCGTCCATTGTAATGGACATTCACAATAAATTCCAAATCTCAAACCATGAGCCCTAAACATTAAACCCCTAAATTGCAAAACAAAAACCTAAACTCTAAATCATAAACCCTAAATTTATGAACATAAACCATAAACTCCAAAACCCAAACAATGAAACTTAAACCCTAAATCATAAACATTAAACCCCAAAATAACATAAAAATAAATGTCAAAACAAGGAAAAATATAAAACTAGAATTTTAAAGTAAAATGGTTCATTCACACATAAAACTTATTATAAATTTCATAACCAAACACCGGCATTTTTAAATAAAAAAACACTTTTTATTTATTATTTAGAAATATGACGCGTTGACTTTATTTGAAAAAATGACGCCCAAATCCTTCACGTATGAAGAACTCGCGATTCGGAGAAAGCGAGACACAAACTCGTGCTCTGCAGAACGAGTTCCTCATACGTGGCAACACTTTTTAGAATAACGAATTTAACAGGAACTCGCTTTCTGCAAAACACGAGTTACCCGAGAATTTGAAAAGCCAGCTGAATTTATCGCGGGGAGCTCACTTTTTGTAGAAAGCGAGTTCTTTAATCGGGCTGGCAGACCAAGCATTCATAGGCATGTTCGAGCAATATTTCGGGCTTATTAAGCGTATATTTTTAGTAAATATTGAGTTTAAGTTCATAGTACTGGAACTTGTCTTTTATTTGACACCAATATAGGCAAGTTTGGTCCATTCTAAACCGACAAAAATTAGCGTCGAAAACAATTTCATAACTTGTTTCTCTAAATGATTTTGCTTTTAGAAAGGCGTGATAGGCTCAATTTATTAATCGAATAATATAAGTTATTGTTTATCCAAAAAAAACGAAATAATAATCTACATTATTCGATTAATAAACCAAGCCTATCACACATTTTTAAAAGTAAAATCATTCAGAAAAACAAGCTATAGAACTGTTTTCGACGTGAATTTTAGTCTGTTTAGAATAGACCAAATTTGCTATATGTGTGTCAAATGAAAGAAAAGTTCCAGTAGTACGAACCCAAACTCAATATTGACTAAAAATATAAAATTAATAAGCCCGAAATATTGCTTTAACATACTTATGGATGCTTGGTCTGCCAAGCCAATTTGCAAAGAACTCGCTTTCTGCAGAAAGCAAGTTCCACGCGATAAATTCAGCCAATTTTTTTATTCTTAGGGAACTCGCGTTTTGTAGAAAGCGAGTTTATGTTATATTCGTTATTCTGAAAAGTGTTACCACGTATAAAAAACTCGCGTTCTGTAGAGCGCGAGTTCGTATCTCGCTTTCTCTAAACCACGAATTCTTCGTACGTTACAAGGAGTTATGGGCTTACCCCAGAAAAAAATCAGAAAATATAAAACTGTTGACTTAAAACTGTGAAGTTAACTTACCTGTCATGACGGCTCTGTCGTGGCAGCATCTTTAGGACAGGTTAAGGAGAAGTTTAGAGCCTTTATATAGTTCTGAAAACTTAAACACTTTTGTGACTGTTATATTGCTTAGATTTCTTTTAGTCAAACTAGAATAGGAAGCTTATAACTTGAATAGCCCCTAGAGGTGCCTAACACTGGCTCTAGGAAAGAAGTTTAGCAAAAAGAAAATCAAAAACCTAGAGGTGCCCGAAACCGGCTCTAGGAAGCTAACTAGAGGTGCCCGAAACTGGCTCTAGAAAAATTTAGCTTGAAAATAGAAGAAAAAGAAGCATGAAAATGTGCCTTCTAAAAAAATAAACTTTGGCATAAAAATTCGAGTGAAGAAGTTGAATATTCTAGTGAAACTAAGAGAGTCTTAGCATATAACTGTTCACAAGCATGCACACACTGCACGAGAGTTATAGGGAGATTCCGGACAGATCCTAACCTTTCCGACAGGTTGCTGCCGCCATAGAGAATGAGCGACGGGTAAGGGACAGTTCACTGTTTGAAGGCCAACAAACAGTTTTCTTTTAGGTTTAATTGCTTGAGGGCAAGCAAAAACTCGAGTTTGAGGGTGTGTTGAGTGTGTAAAAGTTCTATTATTTACACCCTTTTTAACCCATATTTTTGCTGCATTCAAGCATCATTGCATTGCATTTAGGTTAGTTTTCAGTAAAACATCACAAAGGGACTAAAAGCACGGATTCTACTAAAAGATGGCTATTTTTGCAGGTATCTGCCATAGTAGACGTTGAAGGCAGGCGCAGGGCAGAGAAGCAGGAGAGCTGAACTGGACAAGCAGACGAAGAAGAGGAAGCTGCCATGAACCTGTCGTGACAGCATGGGGACAGCAGACTTATGAAGAGGAAAAGCAAAGTGGACCTCGATAGATAGAGAAAAATCTGCTCGTCTGTCGTGTGAAAGCCACATATTTTTCCAAGCCCCGGATCAAAAGATATGTCAAGCCAAAGCTCAAGGAGAGGAAATTCCTAGAAACAAGGATGCGGCTGGAAAGAAGGAGTCTTTAGAGATTTAGTCTTTATTAGAATCTTACTTTTAATTAAAGTTGTAATCCTTGTTACCTTAGAGGACTTGAGCCCAAAGCTTATATAAGGGCATAGATTTAACCTAGGAGGCACAACTGATTACCCCATAACCGAAACCTAAACCCCCCTGTCGTCCACCCGTCACCGACATGTTCTAAATCCCCCCTAGGGCTACAGGTTGTTTTGTAAAGTAGTTGCAAGGGTTGTTTTGTTTTAGGATTTTTCAGTTCAATAAAATAAACTTCAAGTTCTCTTATTTTGGTTTTAACATCTTGCAAGAGCATCGGGAGAGCATTGTGAGGTTATCCATTTACTTAGCATCGAGAGAGTTAAGTATACGAAAGAAATAAGAGCAAGTTCTCTAGTTTATAGTTGAACTATCTTGTGCCTAGGGATAGGGCAAGGTTAAGTGGCTAAAGAAGAATTCATACACATCGGTGTTCATCCTTCGATTCACGCCGGGAGGTATCATCAAAGACGTGATCATCGACAGACTTGGACCTAGGGATAGGCCAAGGCAGATCTGGGATTCTTGCCAAGCTTGAAGTACGGAGTTGGTGTGTCTGCTGCCGCGACAGCTAACGAACAGCCGCCACGACAGGTGCTGTCGGCGACGGGAGCGACGACAGAACTGGAGTTCCTAAGCAATCCAATACCTGCACTACCGAGCAATTCAATACTAGCCCATTCTCTCTATCTTGATAACTCAATTCTTTTATTTGCGTTTTTATCTTATTATTCTCGTGACAACTCTCAAATATTTCTTTTACTTTCGTGCAGTAAATCAAGGTGAAGCTATTAGCCCAATCCCTGTGGAGACGATATCCGATACTTCGTATCACTTTACTACTTGCGTCGTGTACACTTGCACTACAATTGCGATAGACTCTTTTACACGCAACAGCTTGGTCTGCTAAGCCAATTTGCAAAGAACTCGCTTTCTGCAGAAAGCAAGTTCCACGCGATAAATTCAGCCAATTTTTTATTCTTAGGGAACTCGCGTTTTGTAGAAAGCGAGTTTATGTTATATTCGTTATTCTGAAAAGTGTTACCACGTATAAAAAACTCACGTTCTGTAGAGCGCGAGTTCGTATCTCGCTTTCTCTAAACCACGAATTCTTCGTACGTTACAGATTTAAAACTCGCGTTTTGTAGAAAGCGAGTTTATGTTATATTCGTTATTCTGAAAAGTGTTACCACGTATAAAAAACTCGCGTTCTGTAGAGCGCGAGTTCGTATCTCGC
The DNA here is from genome assembly GCA_030270665.1 of Hibiscus trionum. Taxonomy (NCBI): domain Eukaryota; kingdom Viridiplantae; phylum Streptophyta; class Magnoliopsida; order Malvales; family Malvaceae; genus Hibiscus; species Hibiscus trionum. The sequence continues at coordinate 1,638,257 of BSYR01000014.1, forward strand.
TTTCTCTAAACCACGAATTCTCCGTACGTTACAGATTTAAAGGTCATTTTTTTAAAATAAAAGTCAACGAGGGTTATATTTCTAAATAAGGAATATAAAAGGGTTTTTAATTTAAAAATAACGCAACTTCAACGAACCATGCTTGCTAAAGTAGAACAGAAAACATCATCATAAGAACTTAAACAGAAAAAGGAAAAACAAAACTGTAAGAAAAATTACACATATTTTAGGAGAGACAGAGGGAGATCTGAAAATGTAGATCTCGGGTGGCATTTACCTGGATCTAGAATTTTCAGCTTAGATTGAAGACGAAAGGGGTTGATGAACGGTTGCCGATGAGCTTGATACTCGTTTCCATAAACTCACTGTTTTCTATCATTGACCATCTACAGCATCCATCAACAAACAACGAAAAGAGAAAAAATGAGAAGCAGATCGGGAAAAGGAAACGGAAAAGTGAAGGCTTACCTCGGTCATAGCCATTTCCGGAGACTGGAGCAGTCAATCGACGATCCCAGCCGTGAAAGGGCTCGTCTTGGTGCGAAGGCTGAAATATCTCGAACCAAGAATCATCCGACGAAACTGACCTCATATTCGAACTCAGGGCGTTGAGATGAGGCCGCTAGTAAAGTTCGGCGCCGAACGGCCGGCGATGTGTGCATGTGAGAGTGCAGAAGAGAAGTGCGCATCTATTTTTTAAAATTTGGCACCAAACTGGGTGGAATTGTCATGAATGTTAACCTAAAATTATAGTACATGAACAAATATTTATCATAATAAATATTTTTTCAGGAATATTGACCCAAATATTATTTTAAAATTTTTTATTCTTAAAATATAGACCAGCTCAAATTAATTCCAATTCTAGGGATGATTGGTTGGCCACACTGCCACGTGGCACAACCTGGGCAGCCCAACCACTATTCAAAGGCTGATTGCTCTCCCTAAGGCAGTGAATAATGCAGCGAAAAGGGGTGCCAGGCGGTGCAGAGGTGCAGGGCACGGGATTTCTTTTGTTTTGGTTTTTAAGGTGTTTTTTATTGTTTGAATGAGTGGGGGATTGATTGAATGAGAGGTTGAAGATAAATAGGGGTTGTGTTGAAGATAGAAGAAAGAAGACGAAGATAGGGAAGAAATTTTGTAAGTATGTATATTTTAATTTTTTGTAGTTACGATTTTTTATTTTTTTAATTTGTTAGATTTTTGAAGTTATATTTGTTAGATTTTTGAAGTTGATGGTTGAAATATTGGAATTTTTGTGCTAAATAGGTTGTTGATGAGAAGAAATTTGTGAAGAGATTAATTTTTTTTTTTTAATTTTGAAGTTGATGTTTGAAAATTTTTATGTATGAATTTGTTTGACTTTGTTTTTTTATGTTAGATTTTATAATATTAATGTTTAAAATGTTGATATTTGGAATATATTGGGAGCAAAATGAGTATATTTGGAGTTGAATCAAAAAAATTAGTAGTAGTAGTAAAAAAATTTAAAATTTATTTATAATTATGAAAAAAAACAAGTTAGGAGTTGGCATAATAAAAAATATTAACGTTTTTTAATTTAGGAGTAATTAGTAAAAAAATTGCATTTGTAATTTCGGGAAAAAATTAACTTAGGTTAGGAGTTTGTTTAGGGTAAAAAAATATTAATTTTTTAATATATGAGCTTTTTTATAATTTTATGAATATACCGATTGTAATTAGGGTATTTATTATAAGTAGATTAGTGATTAGTTTGTAAAAATCTTAAAATCTTAAAAATTTTAATGTTTAAAATGTGTATATTTGGAGTATGTTGGGAGTTTTGGAGTTGAATCAAAAAAATAGTAAATTAATGATTAGTTCATAATAATCTTAAAGGAGTTGTTTGAAAGTTATATTAGTAGTAGTAAAAAACATAAAATTTTATTTGTTGAAAAAATTAATTTAGGAGTTGGCGTTAATTTTTTTAATTTAGGAGCTATTAGTAGTAGTAAAAAAAAGATTTTTTTAAATTTTATTTGTAATTTCGAAAAAAATTAAGGTATTAATTATAAGTAGATTAGTGACTTGTTTGTAAAGATGTTAAAATTGAAGGTTATGAAGCGAAAGAAGTAAATTAGTGAGTAGTTTATAAAATCTTAAAGTTGAAGAGTTTTAAAGGCAAATTAGTGAATGACATATGGGCTAAGGATTAAAGTGTTATTATTATTATTATTATTATTATTATTATTATTATTATTAGTAGTAGTAGTAGTAGTAGTAGTGGTAGTAGTAGTAGTAGTAGTAGTAAAAAAGATGTTTTTTAAATTTTATTTGTAATTTTGAAGAAATTGTCTTATTTAGGAGTTGTTGAAAATTAGTAAATAAATTCGGTAAAATTAATTTATAAACTTCAAATAAATTTAATGAATTTGGGAGTTTTTTAATTCTAATTTTATTTGTAATTTGAAGAAATTATTTTAAATTCTAGTTTTATTTTTAATTTGGTAAAATTCAACGAAAGTTAAATTCTAAGCATTTTATTTAGTTATTTAGTAGTGTGATAAATGTAATAAAAATATTAATGAGTTTGAGAGTTTTTTAATAATTAGTTACCATAAAATTGTATGTATTAAAAAAATGGATGTTATTAGTCTTATAATAGTAGTGTAGTTGAATTGAAATTTAAACAAAATTAATTTATAATATGCAGTATTATTTTTAATTCGGTAAAATTCAATGAAATTTAAATTCTAAGCATTTATTTAGTTATTTAGTAGTGTAATAAATGTATTAGAATGAAAATTTTAATTGCGTAGAATTTTACAAAATTGAGTCTCGGGTTATAAAATATTCATACTTATCATGTAGGATGGCTGAGCAAGCTCTTCTAATGATTCTCCCCATCGGCCACGTCCAAGTGCAAAATTAGCATCAACATCAACAGTCGGTCCGTACGATGGAGCACATGTTGACGACCCACCTTCATGAAATCCACTAGATGTCCCAATTGCCAACATTGCAACAAAACTGCCTCCGGACATATCAATTTCGTTACCGACACCCATTTGACTAGATTCTCCGGTTGCGTTTGTTGAGTGGATCACAAGATCGAAATTGACCAAGAGGGGGGTGAATTGGAAATTTAAAGGTTTGTGGTGGAAGTTTGCAAATTAAAAATTGATGGACAAGAGATTTAGAGTGGTTCAAGTTCCAAATGAACTCTACATCCACTATCTTAGCTTCACTAAGGATTTGCAACAATTCCACTAAATCGTTCTTCCCCTTTTCTAGGACAAGGAGGCAACCCTTTACAATTTCGGTTGATTTTTCTACCTAAAAATCAACCCAACCCTTACACAAGAGAACAAAGAAATTTGAAGGCTAATAAGGTATCTCTCAATACAAATGATAGCCCCAATACAAGCACTCAACCCAATTTGACAAAATGTGAATGAATATTACAATTGGGATTTTTACACAAAATGGGATTTTTGCACAATTGCTTGATTTTGATGTTTGGATGTTTGCTTTAGGATCAATAGTTGTTGCTGATGCTTTTGGATGTCTCTTTTATACCTTCTCATTGATTTCTAGCCGTTTGGGTGGTTGGGAACATAAATGGAGCCGTTGGAACCCTCTCTTACCACCATAAATGCAGTCTGCACCAACCCTTTTCGAAACGCGGGGTACCTGTTTCGGAACGGACTAAAATAGAAAGAGCCGTTGGGGTGCATTTAAGAGCCCGTTTCGAAACGCCTTAGGTCCGTTTCGAAACACTTTTGCCACTGTCAAAGGTCGTTTCGAAACGGTCTTAGCCCGTTTCGAAACACCTTAACAGTTTTCAAAAAGTTAGTTAAAAACACTTAACGGTCATATTTTCAAATTAATATTGAGACCTATTTCGAAACGATATGGATCCGTTTCGAAACGGATTTGCTACTGTCAATGGTCGTTTCGGAACGTCCTTGATCCGTTTCGAAACACCCTCTTTATCTTTATAAAATCAACAAATATTTGAACCGTTGTACTCTTTTTAAATCAAATATGAAGAACAGTTTCGAAACGAGTGATTCCGTTTAGGAACGGGTTCAAGTGTTTCGATACACGTTTCGGAACGGTGGTCGACAGTGATGAAAACGTTTCGAAACGCCTGAGGGCCGTTTCAAAACAGGAGCTTAAAATTCACTGTTTTGACTTGAAACACTTAGAAAAATATTTGAAAAGTTTGTTTTTAACTTGGGCATAATCTTAAAATTATATAGGGATATTTTGAGGACTTAAAATTCGTTTTGACATTTTCAATTTAGTCCTTAGGTTTTTAGTTATATCAAAATTAAAATATTTGTTTCACAATCTCCCCCTTTTTGATATAACAAAACCAAAGTTAGAATTTTTGAGAAATTTGAAAGTTTTGAGAAATATTCTAACTCCCCCTTAATTTAAGATAGGTTTTTAAAGTTAAAAGAAATTTTTGATTTGAAATCCAAGTTGTAAACCTTTAAAAAACCTTTTAAAATTTAAAACGAATTTTAGTGTGGCTCTTAAATTTCTTCTCCCCCTTTTTGTTAGATCAAAAAGAACAATGAAAGCTCATAGAGAAGATAAAGGATTAGTACCAATAAGCAATAATAAACAACCATAATATTAATTCATAATCAAAATATCCAAAACATAAACCAACATTAAGTTCAACATAAAATCCCAAATAAAAAGCCATAAGCATATGTTCCTAAAACATGAGAAAACATAAAGATGCAATCTTAATCCTAAAATGCATAGATAATATGATATGATATGATATGAAGATCCTAGGTCTCGTCATCATCATCCGAAGTATCATCATCGCTCTTGACTTGAGAACGGTGAAACTTCGTCCATTGCCCATAGAGCGTAGAGAAGGATAGGTCCAAGTTTGCATGGGAAGTCTCAAGAGTATGAAGACGATCCTCGACATTCTTCAAGCGATTGTCCATAGAAGTAAAACCCGAAGCAATGCTTGTATCCAAAGCATTGAACCGCTCGGTAATGAGAGCCGTGAGGGCTTCATTGTTTGCAACCGGAACTTGCAGTAGAGGAGCAACGGGAGGAGGAACCGCTTCTCTATCAACTCTTTCCCAAACATCATTCACATATGTGAACCCGGACTTGCGAAGGGATGACTCACCAATTGTGGTCTTGCGAGGTTCCGGAGAGTCGTAGCAACAATCAATACCAAGATCATTAAAGAGGTAGCTCAAAAGAATGCCATAGGTGAAAGATTTCAACTCATTTGTGTCAATAAGCTTAATGTTATTGACTATCTCGGCAAAGATAATCTTAGGTACATTTGGGCGCTCACCTCTACGGAAGCATTCAAGCCAAAAATGATCGGTTTGACGGATGTGAGAGTATTTACCTCCGGAAGGTCGAATGAACCAAGAGACCATCAAGTGAAGAACTCGATCATGCACATCCAAAATAAGAGCTTTACCGGTGAAATTGCCAAAGTGACGTTCATCCTCAAGACCTTCATCCTTAAGTTTAAAAATAGACTCCAAAAGAGCAACATTGACAACAAACTTTTTGCCCAATAAAGAAGATTCAATTCCTATAATCTCGGTTTTGGTCTCATCATAAAGAAAACGAGCATTAGAGTAAAAAAGGAGTACCATGTGTTTGTAGCGAATATCCGGAATGCTCAAGAAAAAGAGAAGATTCCACTCACTCAAACGATCGAGATAACAGAATAGGAATCGCTCGGAATTGAGGAAGTAAAGATCAATGACACGTTCTTTACGAACTGCGAAATCCTTGACAAAAGAGAAGCGAGCACGCGCGTCCGGAGTTTTAAGGGATTTCTGAAAAAGCATAGTGAGATTTGGACGAATGCTCGAATCACCGGATTGAACGGCCTTGCGCTTCTTGTTAGCTTGATCCGCCATCTAAAAACATTAAGCAAGTGTATTTTAAAATTAAGTGTATGCATGGATATTTTAGAATCAATCCAATAATAAATCCCACTTAGGTTTTTGAAAACAAAATTAAAATAAAAAATTAAAAAAAACAGTAAAGAAAAATACGACTGAAAAATTTTATATTCGAATAAAAAAATTTGGGATTTTGAAATTTTTTTACAAGATATGGAAAACCCACAAAGGAAAAACTATAATTTATACAAAAATAAAATTTTCTAACCTAAGATTCGAACATAAATTGAAAGAACAAGAAAAGAAAAAAAATTACCTTAGTTTGGGATTTTGGATGATTTGATGAAAATCCTAGCACAATGTTGATGAAACTTGCTTAGACTTGAGTTTTAGAGTAAAACCCCTCACAATTTTGTGAAAATCAAAGAGTTTGAGAGGGTATTTATAGAGAGGGAGGCGGTTTAGGGTTTTAAGAGTTTGATATAAAGTTAACTTTATCATTAAAAGCCCTAAATAAAGCAATCCGCGATGCCGTTTCGGAACGGTCAAAACCGTTTCGAAACGGGGCGGCTAGGGTTTTGACCGTTTTGAGACCATAGGCTGACCGTTTCGATACGGTGTTGACTGTATCGAAACCCTTTTGACCCGTATCGGAACGCGTTGCGATACACCCCTTGGCAGTAGCAAAAACGTTTCGGAACGCTTTTGAGGCGTTTCGAAACGCCCTTCTCTCAGAACTGGATTTAAGGTATCCGTATCGAAACAGGGTCACCCGTTTCGATACACCTGGGCCTGGAAGTGCAGATGAGGCTCTAAAAGTGCAGAAAAATGAAGTTTTAAGAGGCCTAACATGCATAAATGTTATGAATGAGCAGGCAAAACATATTTAAGCATAAACATACTCCCCCTAACTATAGGCATGGATGAAATTAGGAGTTTAAACACATAAACATGGCATTTCACAAGATCAAGCATATTTAAGCACAAAAGAGGTCCTAAAAGGTCAAGATAGGCTAGCTAGACCTAACTCTCTCCTAAGGGACCAAAAACGCTCTTTGTCTAAGGGTTTTGTAAATATGTCCGCTAATTGATTCAAGGTGTCTACGTACTCTATAACCACACCTTCCTTAAGGACATGATCTCTAATGAAATGATGCCTTATTTCTATGTGTTTGGTTCTAGAGTGTTGGATGGGATTTTTAGTTAAACATATTGCACTAGTGTTGTCACATTTTAGGGGTATGGTTTCAACTTTAATTCCATAATCTAAGAGTTGTTGCTTCATCCAAAGGACTTGAGCACAACAACTCCATAAGGATATGTACTCGGCTTCGGTGGTAGATAAGGCTACACTATTTTGTTTCTTAGAGAACCAAGATATGAGCATACTACCTAAGAATTGACAAGTTCCCGAAGTACTTTTCCTATCAATTTTGCAACCCCCATAATCCGCATCCGAGTAAGCATGAAGGTTGAAGGTAGAGTCTCTAGGATACCAAAGACCTAAACAAGGAGTGTCTCTAAGGTATTTAAAGATTCTCTTAACGGCTATAAGGTGAGACTCTCTAGGACTAGCTTGAAACCTAGCACACAAGCAAACACTAAACAAGATATCTGGTCTACTTGCGGTAAGGTAAAGCAAAGATCCAATCATAGAACGATAAAGCTTAGAGTCAACACACTTACCTCCTTCATCTTTGTCAAGCTTTGTAGATGAGCTCATAGGAGTGGCTTGAGGCTTTGCATTCTCCAAGCCAAACTTCTTGAGCATATCCTTTATGTATTTTGCTTGGTTGATGAAGGTGCCATCCTTCTTTTGCTTGATTTGGAGTCCCAAAAAGAATGAGAGCTCCCCCATCATGCTCATCTCAAATTCACCTTGCATTAACTTAGCAAACTCTTGACAATGACATTCATTAGTAGAACCAAAAATAATATCATCAACATTAATTTGAACTACTAAGATGTCATTCTTATACATTTTTATAAAGAGTGTAGTGTCCACCTTACCTTTTTCAAATCCTTTTTCAATCAAAAAATTTGAAAGCCTTTCATACCAAGCTCTAGGAGCTTATTTTAAACCATAAAGAGCTTTGGTAAGTTTGAAAACATGATTTGGAAATTTTGAATCTTCAAAACCCGGTGGTTGTTCCACATACACTTCCTCATTTATAAAACCATTTAAAAATGCGCTTTTAACATCCATTTGAAAAAGCTTGAAATTATGATAACATGCATATGCAAGCAACATCCTAATGGCTTCCATTCTAGCTACGGGTGCATAGGTTTCATCAAAATCTATTCCCTCTTCTTGAGTGTAACCTTGTGCTACAAGTCTAGCTTTATTTCTCACAATGTTACCACTCTCATCTAGTTTGTTCCTAAAGACCCATTTAGTTCCTATTGTAGATTGATTACTAGGCCTATCAACTAATGTCCATACATTACTTCTCTCAAATTGATTTAACTCTTCTTGTATAGCCATAATCCAAAAGTCATCTTTCAATGCTTCTTTTATGTTTTTAGGCTCTATGCATGAGATAAATGCAACATGGTTCATTAATCTAAGAGAAGAACGAATGGTTACCCCCTTGGATGGATCACCCAAGATTTCACCATCTTTGACATAGTTCAACTCCCTTAGGTAGCTCACTTCCTTTTCCTCAATGGCCAAGTCCTTCAAGGCTTCAAGAGGTGGATCTTGTGAGTCCTCTTCCTTTGTTGGAATCTCATCCTCCTTTGAAGTTTGACCTCCATCAAAGGCATTTATGATCCCTACATCATCATCATCACAAGAATCCTTCCTAGGAAGAAGGTTATCATCGAATACAACATGAATAGATTCTTCTACTACTAAAGTTCTTTTGTTAAATACTCGATAGGCTTTAGAGGTTAAAGAGTAACCTATAAAAATGGCTTCATCACTTTTTGCATCAAATTTACCTAAGTTGTCTTTTCCATTATTTAAAACAAAACACTTGCATCCAAAAGGGTGGAAATAGCTAATGTTAGGCTTTTTAGATTTTAAAATCTCATAAGGTGTTTTCTTTAAAATTGGCCTAATCATTACTCGATTTACAATATAACAAGCGGTGTTTGTGGCTTCCGCCCAAAAATATTTAGGTAAATTGTTTTCACAAAGCATAGTTCTAGCCATTTCTTGTAAAGTTCTATTTTTCCTCTCAACTACCCCATTTTGTTGAGGAGTTCGAGGAGCCAAAAAATTATGGCTAATATCATTTTCATTTAAAAAATCTTCAAACCCTAAATTTTGAAACTCGGTTCCATGATCACTTCTAATATGTGAAATTCTAAGTTCAAGATCATTTTGGGTTAGTTTTGAAAATGTGATGAATTTTTCCAAAGCCTCATCTTTAGTACTTAAAAAGAGAACCCAAGTAAATCTAGAAAAATCATCAACTAGCACAAAAGCATAAGACTTACCACCCAAGCTCATAGTCCTAATTGGCCCAAATAAATCCATGTGAATTAATTGTAAGCATCTACTAGTAGAAACATCATTAATGGATTTAAAGGAAGACCTATGTTGTTTACCCTTTGAGCATGCATCACAAATCTTATCATTTGAGAACTTTATTTTGGGTAAACCTCTAACTAGATTTAGAGAGACTAGTTTTTCTAAAACACTTATGCTAGCATGTCCTAGCTTCATATGCCACAACCATGCATCATTTTCATTTTGAGCAACTAAGCATGCATGAGATGTATGTATGTCATCTAAATGCACCATGTATATGTTTCCTATGCGATGACCTATGAGCATAATATTATTAGATTTAATGTCTATAATTTTGCATCCATTTTTATCAAACAAAACATTAAATCCTTTATCACATAGTTGACTTATGCTCAATAAATTGTGTTTAAGACCATCGACATATAAGACATTTTCAATAAGAATGGTAGAGTGATTACCTATGGAGCCAATACCTTTAATGTGGCCTTTGGAGTTGTCACCAAATGTTACTACTCCTCCACTTTTTGGCTTTAGATCCATGAATCGACTCTTGTCTCCGGTCATGTGTCTCGAGCATCCACTATCAAGGTACCATGAGTTTTGACTTTGTGCCTTGGCCTTGTAGCAATGCTCCCCCTACAAACAAAGATATTAAACTTTGGTTTTTGGTACCCAAATCATTTTGGGTCCATGAGTGTTAGCTCCCAAAACCTTGGTTCCCTTAGGAATCCAAGATGACATAGCAATAATTCTTTTAGTTCTACTATGTCTAGGGTAGCTACCTTGTTTGTAGTAGTTAGTCTTTTTCTTAGGTTGGTGTGTTCTAGAGGATTCTCCTACTTCATGCTTGACACTACCAACATTTTTTAAAGACTTTTTGAGCTCATTTAGCTCACCCAACACCTTTTGGTGTTCACAATTACATTGAGATAAAAGATTATTAAGATCAACATTTTCATCTTGAAAAAATTTAAGTTCATCTTTTAATCCTAAAATCTTTTTCTCAAATTTAGAATTAGCTTGAGTAAGTGAGTCATTTTTCTCATTTAGTTCTAGAATGATCTTTTTATTCCTAATGACCGACTCCTTATACTTCTCAACTAATTCATCATATACCTCTTGTAACTCATCATATGCATCATTTAATTCTTCATATGAAAAATCTAAAGTAGATGAGTTAGAGGTTACCATGGAGGAATCTTCCTCAAGTGCCATGAGGCAAAGGTTAGCCACTTCTTGTTCGTCATCCTCCGATGACTCCTCATCACTCCAAGTAGCAAGCTTGGCTTTGAGCTTTTTCTTCTTCTCAAAGCCCTTCTTCTTGAGTTGAGGGCACTCCGAACGTATGTGGCCGGGTTTATTGCACTCAAAGCAAATGATTGGATCCTTTCCATCTTCCTTGTTCTTGCTTTTGAAGTCCATCTTCCTTTGGATTTTTCTTCCCCGGTTGGACCTCATAAAGCGTGAGAATCGTTTGGCTATCATAGCCAATTCTTCAAGTTCATCCTCATCACTAGATGAGCTCTCATCATGTTGTGAAGCTTTAGCCTTGAGAGCTATTCTCATCTTCTTCTTCTTCTCTACCTCAAGCTTCTCTACCCTTTTTCTCTTCTTTCTTCTTCTCATCTTCCCTTCCTTGTTTCATGATCTCATGAGTAAGGAGAGAACCCACAAGCTCATCAAGCTTCAAAGTCTTCAAGTTCTTTGCTTCGATGATAGCGGTTCTCTTCCCATCCCAAGACTCGGGAAGTGAATAGAGTAGCTTCCGGACAAGCTTGTCTTCCGGTATGATCTCTCCAAATCCCTTTAGACCATTGACGATCGTGGAGAATCGATCGACCATCTTTGACACCGTCTCATCGGACTCCATCTTGAAATTTTCATAACTAAGATTGAGAATTCCAATCTTAGTTTCCTTGACATCATTGGTGCCTTCATAAGTGGTCTCAAGAGTGTCCCACACTTCCTTGGCACTTTCAATTGATGAGACTTTTGAGTAGATGTTCGGACCGAAAGCACAAAATAGCATGTGGAAAGCTTTATCATTGACTTGAATCTTTTTCCTCTCCTCTTCACTCATTTCGGCTTTCTTCTTCAACACCATCTTGCCTTCACCGTCTTGCTTCAATGGAATGTATGGCCCATCCTCAATGACATCCCACACAAGATAATCATTTGACTTGATGAATAGACGCATTCTATTCTTCCAAAAAGAATAGTTATCACCGTTGAAGAAGGGAGGCTTTGTGGTCGATTGTGACTCGTACATGCCGGAACCGGAGGTAGAAGCCATCTCTTGATAATTTGATGATCACACTCTTCTAAGGATCTCCTCTTGTGGTTGTTAATCCTCAAAGAGTTAAGCTCTGATACCAATTGTTGAGTGGATCGCAAGATCGAAATTGACCAAGAGGGGGGGTGAATTGGAAATTTAAAGGTTTGTGGTGGAAGTTTGCAAATTAAAAATTGATGGACAAGAGATTTAGAGTGGTTCAAGTTCCAAATGAACTCTACATCCACTACCTTAGCTTCACTAAGGATTTGCAACAATTCCACTAAATCGTTCTTCCCCTTTTCTAGGACAAGGAGGCAACCCTTTACAATTTCGGTTGATTTTTCTACCCAAAAATCAACCCAACCCTTACACAAGAGAACAAAGAAATTTGACTAATAAGGTATCTCTCAATACAAATGATAGCCCCAATACAAGCACTCAACCCAATTTGACAAAATGTGAATGAAGATTACAATTGGGATTTTTACACAAAATGGGATTTTTGCACAATTGCTTGATTTTGATGTTTGGATGTTTTCTTTAGGATCAATAGTTGTTGCTGATGCTTTTGGATGTCTCTTTTATACCTTCTCATTGATTTCTAGCCGTTTGGGTGGTTGGGAACATAAATGGAGCCGTTGGAACCCTCTCTTACCACCATAAATGCAGTTTGCACCAACCCGTTTCGAAACGCGGGGTACCTGTTTCGGAACGGACTAAAATAGAAAGAGCCATTGGGGTGCATTTAAGAGCCCGTTTCGAAACGCCTTAGGGCCGTTTCGAAACACTTTTGCCACTGTCAAAGGTCGTTTCGAAACGGTCTTAGCCCGTTTCGAAACACCTTAACGGTTTTCAAAAAGTTAGTTAAAAACACTTAACGGTCATATTTTCAAATTAATATTGAGACCTATTTCGAAATGATATGGATCCGTTTCGAAACGGATTTGCTACTGTCAAGGGTCGTTTCGGAACGTCCTTGATCCGTTCCGAAACACCCTCTTTATCTTTATAAAATCAGCAAATATTTGAACCGTTGTACTCTTTTTAAATCAAATATGAAGAACAGTTTCGAAACGAGTGATTCCGTTTCGGAACGGGTTCAAGTGTTTCGATACACGTTTCGGAACGGTGGTCGACAGTGATGAAAACGTTTCGAAACGCCTGAGGGCCGTTTCGAAACAGGAGCTTAAAATTCACTGTTTTGACTTGAAACACTTAGAAAAATATTTGAAAAGTTTGTTTTTAACTTGGGCATAATCTTAAAATTATATAGGGATATTTTGAGGACTTAAAATTCGTTTTGACATTTTCAATTTAGTCCTTAGGTTTTTAGTTATATCAAAATTAAAATATTTGTTTCACAGCGTTTCTAGTGGGGCTGGGAATATCAAGCATCTCAGCGAACAACTCGACATTTCGAATTCCCATTGACTCATGCTCTGCGATCATAACTTCCAAATCTTTATTATCTTCGAGAGCAATCGCGGAATATATGACTGAATTCGAATATGTTATCCACCGGTACCGCAAACTGTGAATCGGAGCTCCATTTTTTTCGATATCTCCTCTTTCAATACTTCAAGTGTGATTTCTTTGTTAATTCTCATCTTCGTAGGCCTCTCCGAAAGAAATACGATACCAACATCAGATTTTACCATTTGTCCGTTGTAATGGACAGTTACAAAACAGCTGTTGTTGCTCATTTACTCTGCATATTCGAAAAAAGATTTTACAATTAATTTTCAAATAACATCAAAATTATACATATAAAAAAAATAATATTTCAAAACAACTTACATTTTTTTCTTCCAACTTTCTTCTTCTACTACTTCTTCTTCTCCCTCTTCACTCAAATTTCTAGTAAACGTTTTTGGATCAAATTACATTCTTCAACACTAACACAACCTATTTAAAAAAACCTAACTTGAATACTTCCCTATAATACCCCTACATGAAAATTAATATTCACTAACAGATTTTCAATCAAAAAATTACACTACCCTTACATAATTTAAAATTATTCTAACAATTAAATTTTTTTACTACCCTACACATACACCTACACCACTATTATTTCACATCACTGAAACCAAATCTGCACCTACACCTGCACTTATATCACATCACTGAAAACCTACACCTGCACCTACACCACTATTATTCTACATCACTGAAACATACACATGCACCTACACCTGCACCTATATCACATCACTAAAACCCTACACCTGCACCTACACCACTATTATTTCACATTACTGAAACATACACCTGCACCTATATCACATCATTGAAACCCTACATCTGCACCTACACCACTATTATTTCATATCACTAAAGTCCTACACCTGCACCTATATCAATTAAAATAATTATTCGAATCTTTTTTTTTCAGTCTGAAAAGACTGATCACTGAATTAAAATTGAGTTATATTTTAATACATAATTAGTATAAAATATATTTTTAAATAAAATTAAAAATTAAAATCTCTAACCTAAAATACTAAATATTAAAATTTAATTAACTCTAAATGTTGAATACATAAACTCTTATATCTCATATTTATAATATTTAATATTAAAATAATTATTATTTATTATTTTATATTCGATAAAAAATGTGTGACCCCTCTAAATTTTAACCACACAATACCAACATGACAATCCCCTCTCATTCAAACAATAAAAACCCCCTAAAAGCCAAAACAAAAGGGATCTCGTGCCCTGCACGCCTGGCACCCCTTTTCGTTGCACTGTTCACTGCCCTAGGGAGAGCAATCAGCCTTTGAATAGTGGTTGGGCTGCCCATGTTGTGCCACATGGCAGTGTGGCCAACCAAAAATTCGGATGCATGCAATCCGAATTTGAACAGTACACTGAAAAAAACACTGTTCATAAACGGATTGTGCACCAAAGGTCTTTACTTTTTACACAGTAATCATCCCTATAATTATAATTAATCTGAGCTGGTCTTTATTTTGAGAATAAAAAATCTCAAAATAATATTTGGTCAATATTCCCATGTTTATTTGTCTTTTTATTTATTTATTTATTTTTAAAATAATTCACATTAGGGCGTAATAGGGTGTTATAATTTTGTCAATTGTAACCTAGTTTTTAACTTGACAACAATTTCGGTGTTGACACAAACTAGTATTACAGATTTTTTATCATACTCAACTCAAAACAATTGATAATAACTCTAATTCATAACGAGACTTTGAAAACCTGACTAAATTTCGACCCGAATAGAAATAGCGTTGTCAACTACACTCAACGCCAATGTCACCTTGTCTGATCAACACATATATCAAAGTAATTTGGGTCAGTTTGGCAATGCTTTTGAAAGGTGCTTTTAAAAGTGCTGTTAGAAGGTAATTTTGAACAGTTAGTTATAAGATTGTAGTGTTTAATATTGTTGTTAAAAAGTACTTTTGAAAAGATAAAATGTATATTTTAGACATGATATTGTAATATCAAAATAATTGAACATAAATCATGTTTTTATTATTTATTTTCATTTAAAATATTAAAACTTTAATATTAACATTTAATATATTATTTTAATATATAATTTATTCCAATACTAATATATTATTAATATTTAATCTACTAAATAAAAAATTATATAGCTTATTAATATAATTTATTTGTGGTAAATTTTTTATATTATAATATATAAAACATACTATTATAAATTATTACAATAATAATATATTTATAACTTATTAATAATATTTTGATATATAAAATATTAATTTAAAACATTTTTAAGTGATTACTGTAATTTATTGTGGTGAAAATTTAAAAATAAAATAATATTTAATAATTGTAGTTATAAATAATAAATATATAAACACTTAATCTACAAAAATAAAAATTTTATTGAAGGTATTAAGAATGAAAAGATAACAAAAATATTAGGTTAATATAAAAAGAAAGGGTAAAAATGTTATTTTACCCCAAACAAATTTTCAAACTCCAAAAGTTAGCATTTTGCTGCTTCTGCGTTTGGGCTTCAAGCGATTTTGCACAGCAATTTTTAAAGCCGAAGCCTTAAACCAGGAATAGCTAGAATTCAATATTGTCTTTAAATTAGAATATTAAAAAAATAAAATTTAGACCAAAAATTTTAAAGTAGCCAATCGACAAGATTAATATACATACAATATGTTTAAAACCACGTGATTCGGGGCCAGGAAATCAATAGGCTGACTTTGAAACGACAGAAAGCTGCGAAAAGAAAATGAAGTTTGTCTTGGGGTTGGTGTATGGGCCATTTTTAAATTGAAAAACTTTTTTGGATCGTAAGGTTGGATGGAATGATAGTAGAGAACCGGATTTAAAAAGTATCATTCTTAATTATTCTTAATGGTTTGAATCGTCATCCCTTGTTTGGATGGGAAATATTTGTGCGTCAAGATAATGATCCGATTCTTATAAATGTACTCAATCATGTTCCACTTACACATTTCCAAGCTACAAATGTTTTATGTTTTTGTTCAAACTTATATCACCATTGCAATGACGCCACTCAACATAGTAATGTTCCGGTAATGTTTTTGTATTATATATTATTTGATTTTTATTATTTATTTATTTATTATTATTACTAATTTTTTATTTTACAGGGTTTCAATCATAATGATATTGAGATAAAATTGACCTGAGTTATTCCCCATCTTTTCTGGTCTCTTTTTTAGGGTCTTTTTATATATGGCATGCAGTTGTGGAGGTAAGAAATATTATTTATATAGTCGTACATTTGATTGTTTAATTGGTTATTAAATTAATAATTTTGTTTTAATAATTTGAAACATGGTTGAATATGATTTTTTTATCTACTTCATGATAATTTATTTTAAGAATTGTATGGATTAGAACCCAAGACTAAAGGAAAACAACCATAAAAGAATACACATTAAGAGTAAAGTTTATTTATATTTTTTTACTATTTTAAAAATAATATACTTGTGTTTCATTTCCCCAACCGGTCTACTTCGAAATGTGAGGCCACGTGAGCTTACAAACATGTTAAGGGTTTATGATGGTTTTGATTCTATGGAGTTAAACCACTTTTTTGTATCTCTTTTGTGTTTTGCTCGGTTTAATACCTCAGAAGATTACATAGAAGAGCAAGGAGATTGTATTGGAATTTCAAGTTGAATACAAGAGGAAAAGCTTGGTTTTTAGGTATTTTATTCTTGTTCTTTTATTTTATTTATTTCTTTTATCTCGAATGTAATTGAAATTGGAGCAGCTCTAACTTTCTTTTTTGAGTTTTAAAGATCCTTATTCGAATATTTTAACCATTCTTGTTTTTCCTTTTTATTTATTTTGTGAACACTAGATGAATTTTTTTTTGAATCTGAATTATATTCAACAGCGAAAGGAATACAAAGGAATCACACATTTTACAAGATAAATACAATGCAGAACAAAATAATAAAATTCTAAAGGTGTGAAAAAACATTAAAACACCAGACCTAACACTGTCAGAAGAAATCTTCTGATAAAAATCCAGAAAAACTATAACTTTGCCTTGAGTGCTCTTTGAATATAGCAAAATTCTTCTGCTCCTTGTTATTGGCATGTCGGCACAACCACAAAAGGGAATCATAGCATGTATACAACGGCCTCCTTCGTTGAAAAGCGCTCGTTGATACTCGTCACTCGAACGCGTAACTGTCAAAAGACAGACTACTGTCATGAAGACAGACAAAAACTGCTAAAAAGAAGACGAAAGAACTGCCACCAAGCAGACAAAAGAACTGCCATAAAACCAGATTTGAATAAGAATCCGACAAAGTAGAAGAAAAACAAGAAACAAACTTGAAAAACGAAATATTCATTGAAAAAAATGAATTTTATTTATGTACAGAACCAGCAGAACGGCCAAAGGCCGCCGCCGGTAAAGAAAAACGATGAAAAAGAAGAAGAATAAAGACTTAGAGAAGTTTTGTAACCGCCTCAGAAAAAATGAAGAAGTAGAGAAGTGGAGAAAATGTTTTTAAATGAGGTGTTTTGATATTTTCTCGTCTTAAAAATTGAATAATGGTGTTTTTAAGCTTTGTATAAACCGGGGAGGTTTTGTAATGAAGAAGACTTTGCTTTTGAAATGTTTTTCACTTTGTTCAAAAGTTTAGTATTTATAGGCTCTGAGATGGGGCCAAAATAGTACAAATGGACATAGAATTAAATTTGTTTTAATGGGTTGACTGAAAATTATGTATTTAAGGCCATACTTAAGCCTTTAAAACTTGTTTATAATGATGAAAAATTATTAGATGAGCCTGACTCACTACGTCATGGTTCTAGTCAATAAAACACATTTATGTCATTTTAGCTTTTAAATAACCACACACTCTTTATTGACATGTAGGAAAGTGGTGAAAATTCGCCGTAGGAAAAAAATAAAAAAATTATATCATAGGTCCGACTTGTCACGTAATCCATGGTCTCAACCAATAAAAATTATATATTTATTAATTTTTTTATGTCATATTTTTAACAAATAATTCTTCACTTGGTAACAAGTTTTTTTTAAATTTAATTTACAATAAATATGATTAAAGATTCACTCAGTAAAAAGATGACATATAAAATATTAATGAAATGGATGATTTTTATTGTTTGAGACCATAGATAACATAGCGATCTGGGCTTAAGATATAATTTTTCGAAAAAAATAACATGAATAGAACTTTATTAATTGGGACCATAGATTACATGTTGAGTTGTGTCCATCTAATAATTTTTCCACAAAGACACCTAGGGGTGTAAACGAGCCGAGTCGAGCTCGAGTAGTGCTGAGCTCGACTCGACTCGAAAGCTCGCGAGCTCAAAATTATTGAGCTCAAGCTCGAACTCGAAATCAAAAATGAAACTCGAACTCGAACTCGAAAAGCTTGAACTCGAAAAATCGAAAGGCTCGAATTCCAAAAGCTCGAAAAGCTCGAATTCCAAAAGCTCGAAAAGCTCGAACTCGAAATATTCTCAAACTTATGTAGGAGCTCGATTCAAGATTGAAAATCTCAAATATTATGTCTATTATTACTAGAATATTTTTTTAAAAAAATTAAATAACTTAAAACTAAATTTTATTAATCAATTATTTTTAAAAATAAAAAATATATATTTAAATATTATTTTTTCGAGTAGCTCATGAGCTTTTCGAGTCGAGTATCGAGTAGCTCGACTCGGCTCGTTAAGAACTCGAGTCGAGTTCGAATTCGAGTCGAGTCCAATCGAGTCGAGCTTTGACCGAGTCGATCTCGAGTAGCTTGTGATCTGTCTCGTATCATTTACGGCCCTAAAGACACCCATTAAAACTCAATTTGAAAGCTTCAGCATCAGCCTGTAAATAGAGAAAATGATATTTTTCAAATAAAAATACCAAGTAAAATCAATTTTTTATCAGAAAATATGATTTCATTGATGAAATATTATACAGATATTATTATCGAGGAGCCTCATTAAAAACCTTATTAACTTTAAACGGAGAAAAAATAGTCTCCGATAATATGAGAAAACTAATCGAGTCAAGTTCAACCCAAAGCAAAGAAACAACAACCGACTAGAAATGGAGGAAATTTGAAATAGAATTCAATCGGCGATATTGTTAACGAGTTTTCGTTAAATTTAAACATATGATGTTTTAATAGTGAAAATTTTAATTCAAATTGATAAAACATATTTGAATTTATTAAAAGTCAATTAATAATGATATTAATTGGACATTAATTTGTAAGTGAATAAATGTTTTGAAATTAAAAGCTGCATAACTAAATTTTAAAAATTCTGAAGAGTATAGGATTTTTCCATGCATAATTAGCCAATACATAGGAAGTCCAACCTTATATTGGAATCAAAATGAGAAATACATATCTACAAATGTAATCTGCATGTTTTTTTTTAACTTTCATCTAACATTACCGATCAAATATATCATTGATTTTTTTTTTGGATATAATCAAGGGTTCTAAAATTATTATTTAACTAATTCAGATCGAATATTGCAGATGTTAGAGAATGGTCACTTTGCATTGCTTATGTCTCGTACATCGTGTAATCTCAGTTTCATTGGGCAATCCTTACGGTCTTGTGCTTAAGATTTGAGCAAATTGCTTCTTCTCACCGCCATTATTCTCATTAGTGAAAACATTCGAAAGGCGTGTTTGATTAAATTCTTGATAAAAATAAAATTTTGGGGATATTCTTCCAACTTCCAAGTGGATGAACAGTGAAGGCGAGGTTCTTATTAAAAATTGGAATTGCCGAAGAAATCAATGGAAGAGATGAGAGATGAGAGATGAGCAATGAAGGGAGTTCTTGTTCGGGAAGGAGATGAAAAATGAAGGCGTGGTAAAACTTATTTTATTATTCTTACGTGAAAAGGGGGGGGATGGGTAAGGGGATGTAGCAATCACAATCATCATGTTGTTAAGGGATTAACGAATTTTAACAATCGAGTTACTATTTTGTAACAAAATCGAAAGCTTAATTGTCAATTTTGTAACTTTTGAAAATTTACTTACCTTTTTGGTATTTTACCCTATAATTCTTTTAGAAAAAAAATTTAAAACTCATTTCTAAATCCTTAAATCTTAAGTCATAAATTCTAAACAATATAAACTAAACTCAAAACCCACTAAACTTAAACTAAACATCTAACCCTTAAAACTAAGAGGCATATGTAAACTAAAGTTTCACATGTTTTGTATTAAAAAATTATTTTTATTTTATGATTTATAGATTCAGTTTAGAGTTTAAAAATTTAAAATTTGGTGCATATATTTAAAAAAACGTTTCACATTAGGGTGTGCCTACTGACATTCAACACTTAAGCAGACAACTAAATTGAAGCATGTTTATAGTTTAGCAAGCAGGATAATATTTTAAAGTTCATATTTATTTTAAATGAATTTTTATTTATATAAATTAAATGAAACACATAAAAAGAGTATATTAATCCTATAACCGCATCCGCAATCATAGTATTATAATCACATTTGTGAAAAAAACCCTAAAACAAGAGCGAAAGGTCTGAATTCATCTTTGTTCGGCTGGGGAGATGAATGATAGGCTTGAAACTAGTAATGAACCGAATTTGAACGAATGATTTTTTGTTCCTCTGTTAAGAAAACACTAGTTATGGTGGAAGATCATTGTACAGAGAACTGTAGTACTATTAGTAGCAGAAAGGTCCCCTGGTTGGCGGACTTGGCTCGTAGTGCCGTAAATGAACCGAATTTGAACGAATGATTTTTTGTTCATCCGTGATCTGGTTAAGTTACAATACCCCTAGATGTAAGAAACTGATGCATGCGTGACTCTAACACCGTATTCAGACAGCTTTGCCTACGGATCATCCAACTCGACGAGGTGTGCTCGCCTTT
Source organism: Hibiscus trionum (assembly GCA_030270665.1). Taxonomy (NCBI): domain Eukaryota; kingdom Viridiplantae; phylum Streptophyta; class Magnoliopsida; order Malvales; family Malvaceae; genus Hibiscus; species Hibiscus trionum. Next base: position 1,659,278 of record BSYR01000014.1, read on the forward strand.
CGGCCACCTTCTGTCGAGTGAAGATGCCCCATCGGAGGGCTGCTTTGAGCTTCAGCCACCCCACCACAGCTTTCCCCGACGAACTCGTAGCTTCGTTGTTGAAACCGTAATTCAGACACGAGTTCGGCATGTGTGTCGATGCATAGGGATAACCATCTTCGGACGGATTGAATGTGACATGGCCATGGTTTCCCATGTTGAAGATACGTAGCAGATGCTGCATGTCTTCGTTCTCGACCATCTCATTAGTTCTCATCCCAATCTCCTCCTCCGACAAGAAATCGTCGATAGCCGGTGGCTTGTATGTCGGAATGTTAGACGTGCCAACACCATGGAAACTCGGCATGGATGACTGAGTTGGACCATGTGCAAGCTCATTATCATTTAACTGAGTGAATGAAGCACCATTTAACCGAGTCCGATGAGCATTGAGGTGTACATTTTGCGATTGCATCGATAGTCCGGCAGCCATGGAAGCTTCATAATCTAAACAGATAAACACCGTCAACAGCGAACACGTGGACATACTAATAACAATATAAAAGTAAAGGGATTAAATATGAAATTATACCTCCGACGTTTAGACCAGAATCCATAGGAGGCTGCTCTGCCTCTGAGGGAGCCGGAACCGACAGGCTAGGCGGAATCTGGAGCTGGTCGATTGAACTCGGATAACCTTGCGGATCCATCGGAACATTAGCTTGTGAAGCGCCAGCATTATCATCTTCATTATTGCCTTGTACAGACTTACCATCATACACTACAACATGCATCCAATTTTCATATGCCTTCTTTACCAAGGCATCCACATAAACCTGCAAAAAACATAACCATTAGAAGTTGGAGTCATTCTGAGTTTGGATTGTCGACTTTTTTATATTCAAATCGGAATGGATCGGGATTCGTGTTCGAGTTCGAGTTCGTTTTACCTTCTGATCGTTTGAAAGCGATTCGGCTGCATAATATTGTCCATTAGCAATTAGGCCACTCAACTCATGGATATTGTTGAACACAATGCCAACACTCCTCACATTATCAGGGTAATAAACATAAAGTTTCCCACTCAGAACACAAGTCCTTGCATGCTCCAACAGAACATCCCACATCCTGTTAGACATTCCACTCCCAAGAATCTACAAGAAATGGAACCAAAAAAAAAACACAGTTACACATCATAGAAAGAACAAAACATAATTCCGATTCGAACTAATGTCGCGGGATCGAAATTCTTACATTTCTCAGCCTCTGTGAGTCCCTAACCACAAGCCTTAGAAAATCTTCAACAGTGAAAATCCCAGCTTTGTTAAGCCTCTTGTGAAAGGATCCATCTTTGCCTATCTTCTCCAATCTCCACACTTCATCATGTAGAGCAGGTGGATAATGTTTCTTGTACACTGAAAAAGGCAATTATTTAGTTACCATAAGTTAAGCCTATTTTCACTATTGAATGACTAAAAAGAACTCACATTCTCCTCGGTGATCCTTGACGGTGAAGGCATCCGTATTCGCGAAGCGAATACGGATGCCTTCGCAAGAATCCGAAGCGACCTTCAACCCGAGTCTGAACTTCCTACTCCTTATCCAGCTCGAGTTATCGGTGAACGTAAGCTCTCCTAACATTCCCACACCATCTTTCAACACCACCTATAGAAAAAAAGCGTAATTAATATAAGATCAACATAGAATAAATCACACACAAGAGTGTAACATTATATTATACCTGTAAATCACCGGTTAGCAACGGCCTTTTCCCTTCACGCTCCTTCACGACGTGGCTGTCGAATTCTTCTTGAGTCCAATTATCGTCGTCTTCGTTGTTGAAATCGCCCTCGAGGACGACAACGTCTAGCTTGGCCGAGGACTCCGGACCACATGTGACGACATGGCCGGTGTTCGCATCAATCAAGACAATGTGGATAGCACCACCTTGCTCCGCCTCCACTTTCCCTCCGGTGAAAAGAGGGAGGCACAACCTTGATTTAAACTTAAGCTGTAGATTTCTTCCATCATGGCCTTTTATCCGTTTAGGGGAACAAGACGACCTGCATGCAGCCGGCAGTGTTCAAATTATAGACTTGCTCCCTCTAGTATGCTTAAATTTGAAATTTAATCCCTATACTTTAATGGCAACCCTAGATGAAACATGAAACAGGTGAAATTTGAAATGTAATAATAACATGGGAAAGAGTGCAGGAAAGAACAACAACAACGACATGTATATACCAGACAATAATCTAATCACAAGCACAACAGTGTTTGGTCACATTATTACGTAAAAAACACAAGATTTTAAAGAAAAAAGAAAGTTCGTACTTGGCATTAAGCATGGCAGGGCCTAGTTTTGCTAGAGCACGTTCCACTTCTTCACTCACCTGTGTGTGTGTGTCATGTTGCAGAGACCAGAAGATTGCTTATGAGTTTATTACATACACTGTAAGAACTAAGAACATTAACCCTAAAATGAGAAGAACGAATCTTACAACTCTACGAAGAATAGGCTCCAATGATGAACAAAGTTTCTGCAGACTATCCACCTTCAAAGCTTCAACAATCACACTGTACAGACCAACATCAAAGCTTTACGTTAACACATCAGAACATGGACATACGCATAATTTTATGTTAGAGGGCGTAAATTTTCAGGTAGTACGACTGCACCTAGCATCCCCTCGATTATATATATATATGTGTGCGCGCGCGTGTACGATATTATACCATACCTAGCAAGAGCTGGACGTTTCCTATCAGGTCCTTCATCTGCAGAACTTGTTGAATCTAAACATCTCTTCTCTCTAGACGCCATACTTTTCGACCCTTCCACGTACCTCGTTTGCATTTTCCAAACTCAACCTGTTTGGTTGCCGAGAAAAGCAAAAAAAAAATCAAAACCCTGAAATCAGAACTCGTACACTGAACTTCCTACTCCCTCAAAAAACAAACCCTTTCGAAAAAACAAGCCTTTCCTTGATCTCTGTCACTTCAAAAAAGCACACTTATCCAACTAAAAAGGAATCAAATCTCTCTCTTTATCTGTTTACTCCCCTTTGTTTCCTACAAACAAAATGAAATGGAAAACAAAAGCAAAAGGTTAAAGGTATTTGAAAAGAAAGTTTGGATTTTTGTGAAGAAAGAAGCTTCGTGGAAATGGCTGTGAATTTTCACTTTCTCCATCTGTTTGTTTGGGAGCTTGTGTTTCGTCAACTTGTTGCTTTTTTCTACAGTAATGGCTGATTCTTTGAGTTTGCGGCTGCTAGATCTTGTTGCCGTGATCAGATCAGATCACAGCTCTGATACCAAATACGGGGGTAAGAGATGAGAGATAACCTACCAAATACGGGGGTAAGAGATGAGAGATAACCAGATCTGAGGGTAGAAATTAATCAAGAGGTAGCCGGAACAGTGTTAGCTGCTATAACAGGTATGCTATGCCAAAAACAGCCTCTCCTGGGCCAACGGGGCACTGCCTGTTAGTTACAGCAACCAATTCTGTGTCGTTTTCCATCTTGACCTACTTCTTTCAGACAAATCTGATTACCTTTCACAACTATCTCCATACTTGATTCTCTAGTCTAAGTTAACCATAGTTTCTGATGTAAACAGGGTCCACCGGAGTGGCAAGTTTACAGAGCATACGCCAGGAAAACTCACTGGAGATCTCTAGTATTTACTCTCTTTTTTTCAATATGAGGAGGGATAGGGTTTATAACTATTGGTGGCGGTAGCGGTAAAGATTTGAGAATTTAAGATTTTTTTTGGATAAATGAGATCACTGTACAAAAAATAAAACAAATGACCATATTTCAAGATTTAAAGATTTGGGGACTATTTTAGAAATTTTCATAATTTTAAAATTTTTTTGAAAAAAATAAATTATTAAAAACAAAAAATAAATTTAATGAAATTATAAATTAAAATATGACACATGTCAACTTTTTATTGGTTAATGAATTTTTTTCAACGATAATTAACTATTGGGCACCTAAAATTATAATGGTTGAAACTTTAAGCATCTATTTTTACAACAAAAAAAAAAAAACTTTAGACCCTTAAAGTTCAAAAGTGATATACTTTAGGCACTTGTTTTTCATTTAAGCCTAAATCTAATAATTAATATTTGTATTATGATCAAAATTTTAATTATTTTTTGACAAATCTTAATCATACCTAGAGAAGAGAGGAATAAAAACTCTAAAAGTATAAAGAAATACTCCTAGCTAGTGAATCTAAACTCATAAACATAAAAAATATAAGGTAACAAAGATTCAACCAAAGATTAAATACACAACTAATAAAACAACAGATAAATATTCTATACACAGGCGGTGAAAACTGAAAGTTTCCACAAGCGTCATAGTTTTAGGGTATAGAGAGTTAGTTTAGGGTATAACGTTTAGGGGTTTAGGTGTATGGGGTTAGAATTTAGGGATAGTTGTTTCAATTTAAAGTTTAGGGTTAGAATTTAGGGTTTATATGTTAAAACCTAAATCCTCACCATATTACCCTAAAAACTAAACATAACCTATAAACCCTAAATTATAACCCTAAACTTTAAATTGAAACAACTAACTCTAAATCCTAACCTCCTACACCTAAACATATACCCTACATTAACTCCATATACCATAAAACTAATACGCTTATAAAAACTTTTAATTTTCACCGCCGGTAAATAAAATATTAATCCATAAAACAGTAGTTTTACCTTAATTCTTAGATCACATGACTTTGTACCAAAATATTCAACAAAAGTTTGTTTTGTTTTTAAAAGTAGGCAAATTTGGTCCACATTCTATTACTATATGATTATGAGAGAGAAGAAATTGTTTTTAAACCATAAAAACCATCTTTCCTTGTAACATGGTATTTTGTTGTGACATGAGTGCCACGTGTCTTATGCATGGTGGATGTACTTTATTATTGAATGACAAAGACAAAGCATAGTCCTTGCCTTTGAATAAGTGCTAGTGATGGAACGAACATATGATCCACTTATCAAGGTTTGATAATTTATTGGGTAAATATATGAATGATCACTAAACTAAATAAAAATGGTCATATTAACCATTGAAATTTCAAACATTATAAAATAATCATTGGATTTATTAAAACTGTAACAAAATAGTTATTAAACTTATTAAAATTGTTAGGCTTAATACAACTTTTTTCTCCTAAACTATACCCGATTTCCCAACTTACCCCCTAAACTTCATTTTGCCCACTTTTTCCCCTTAAACAATTCACCGTTACCCATTTTGCCCCATTCCGTTACCTTTTTCCGTTAAAAAAAATTTCGGCCAATAACATGCTGCCACGTCATCAACGGGTTGACTAAGTCAATCCGTCTGGTTTTATTTAAAGGGTAAATTACATGTCAAGTCTGTCAGGTTTGTTTTTTTGTTCAATTTAGTCACTGAAAAGTCTATTTTTACCTTAAATTGACCCCTATTTGTTTCTAATTTTTATAATTTAGTCCATTATTTGTTATTATTAATAATATTATTTTATTAAAATGTTAATATTTAATAAAAATAAATAAAAATAAATATTTTAATACTAAATTAGTAATTTTTTAGATTCGAATTCCAATTAAATTCTAATTATTAATTATAATTTCACTATATTTATTTTATAGTTTTTGAGTAAAATTCAAATTATATTCGAATCATGTTCGTATTATATTCGAATCATATTCAAATTATATTTGAACCATCTTCTAATTATATTCGAATTATTAATTCGAATTTTGCTATATTCGAAATATATTTTTTTGAGCAAAATTCAAATTATATTAGAATTATATTTGAACCATGTCTATATTATATTTGAATCATATTGAAATTATTTTCGAAATATAGTTTGAATATGATATTTCGAATGTAATTTGAATATGATTCGAATATAATATAAACATGATTCAAATATAATTCTAATATAATTACATGTTTCTTCAACTATTATATTCGAATCATATTCAAATTATATTCGAATCATGTTTAACATGTAATTATATCCGTATCATGTTCGTATTATATTCAAATCATTATCATATTATATTTCAATTATATTTAGAATATAATTTGAATATGATTCGAATATAATATGAACATGATACGAATAAAATTACATGTTAAACATGATTCGAATAAAATTACCTGTCAAATATGATTCGAATATAATTACCTGTTAAACATGATTCGAATATAATAGTTCAAAAAACATGTAATTATATTAGAATTATATTCGAATCATGTTCATATTATATTCGAATCATATTCAGATTACATTCGAAATATCATATTCAAATTATATTTCGAAAATAATTTTAATATGATTCGAATATAATATGAACATAATACGAATATAATTACCTGTTAAACATGATTCGAATATATTTACATGTTAAACACGATTCGAATATAGTATGAACATGTTCCGAATATAATAGTTGAAAAAACATGTAATTATATTAGAATTATATTCGAATCATGTTCATATTCTATTTGAATCATATTCGAATTACATTCGAAATATCATATTCAAACTATATTTCGAAAATGATTTGAATATAATGTAGACATGGTTCAAATATAAATCTTATATAATTTGAAATTTGCTCAAAAAAATATATTTCGAATATAGAAAAATTCGAATTAATAATTCGAATATAATTAGAAGATGATTCAAATATAATTTGAATATGATTCGAATATAATACGAACATGATTCGAGTATAATTTAAATTTTACTCAAAAACTATAATTCAAATATAGTGAAATTAGAATTAATAATTAGAATTTAATTGGAATTCGAATCTAAAAAATTACTAATTTAGTATTAAAATATTTGTTTTTATTTTCTTTATTAAACATTAACATTTTAATAAAATAATATTATTAATAATAACAAATAATGGACTAAATTATAAAAATTAGAAACAAATAGGGGTCAATTTAAGGTAAAAATAGACTTTTCAGTGACTAAATTGAACAAAAAAAACAAACTTGACAGACTTGACATGTAACTTACCCTTTAAATAAAACCAGACGGATTGACTTAGTCAACCCGTTGATGACGTGGCAGCATGTTATTGGCCGAATTTTTTTTAACGGAAAAAGGTAACGAAATGGGGTAAAATGGGTAACAGCGAATTGTTTAAAGGAAAAAGTGGGCAAAATGAAGTTCAGGGGGCAAGTTGGGAAATCGGGTATAGTTTAGGGGGGAAAGGTTGTATTAAGCCAAATTGTTATATAAGTTTTGAAAGTTACAAAATAGTCAGTAAACTAAGTGAAAATGATCATTTTGATCACTGATGTTTTAGAAGTTACAAAATAATTACTTATTAAACTTATCAAAACGGTTGCAAAATGGTCACTACATGTTATAAAATAGTGACTTTCATAAGTTGAATGACCATTTTGTAACATTTTAATAAGTTTTAATGATCATCTTGTAATAGTTTGTTAAAGTTCAGTTACCATTTTTGTAATAGTTTGATAAGTTTAATGATTATTTTGTAATTTCTAAAACTTTAGTGACCAAAATATCATTTTTAGTTAGTTTAGTGACTATTTGTGTATTTTATCCTAATTTTGTTGGGATTAATCTAAATTTTGGTCTTGTTATTCGATAATTTGGTTCATTTTAGTATTTGGATTTTATTTATTTTACATTGATTATGGAATATGGCAATTTTCTAATTCAACTCATTTTTTAAAGTTTCAAATGATTGTGGTATAGTCTTAAAGTGATGGTCTTCAAAATTATTGAAAATCCATATTCAATGATTAAATTGAAAAAAAAATTGTCAAGTTTCGGATTAATATGAATTGAAAACAAATACAAATAGACTAAATTACCAAGTTTAGAGGGACGAAAAATACATTATCCCTTTGTCATTAACTGAAATAGGCTAAAGAACAAGTCATTATATTGAAATAGGGAGTTTTGTCTTTGAAAGAATTCATCCGGCTGACTTTTAAATCGAGTCAAATTGTGTATAATTTTCTTGCTATTTTGAATTCAAATTATTTTAAGTTTGAAAGTCGAGTTTTTTTTTTTTTTGAAAAATATGCTGATTAAATAAACGGTCGGTTACAAGGGGTTCACTAAAGATAAGATAAAAAAAAACTGCTAAAAAGGAAATGAACGGACAAGTCTAGAAAACAAAAGAAAAAGCTGAAAGCTTAAACGACAAACCCCAAGAGAAAGATCGACCACCAGAAAATCAGCTTCATCATCTGAGCTCAAACTCTGGGTTCCAGAGCAAGATACAACCATCGCATGCAGATGTGTGAGAAGTGCCGGAGAAGAATTTGGAAGCTCCGGCAACAAGCAAAACGAAGCTATGGCACCAGACCGGCTCAGATTCTGTCCGCACGAGCCGCCGCCTCAACAGGGTCTGGGGATTCTTTGATCCAGATACGGGTAGAGTCGAAACGCCTCCCTTCTTTGGCCATCAGATGCGCCGTCATGTTGGTGGTCCGATGACTGTATCGGAAAGATAAGTCTCTAAACCCCCTTTTAATTCTCTTGATATCTCTGATTATTGGTCCTGTTAAGGATCTATCGCAAGATCTAACCGACAATTTATTGTTAACATTCAGAGAGTCCCCTTCGATTTGGGCGCGGTGAAACCCTAATTCCATCGCCAGTGTCACTGCATGCCGGCAAGCCAAAGCTTCGGCCACCTCGGGGTTGGGAACAAAGGAATTTGGGTAAGATCCAGCAGCCATAATTAAACCCTGTGTATTCCTAATAATCACACCAGAAAAAGACACTTTCTCTGTCGAGTTTTTTTTAATTGCTTCAAATTTAAAACTGAATTATTTCGAGTTTAAATTATTTTGAGCTGATTTTAAAGATTTGAGTATATTCGAGTTTCCTTACAATTAGAGGTGGACATTCGTTTTATTCGAATAATTTTTTTTGAGTTAGTCGAATTGAAGAGTCATATTTTATCTCAAATTTTATTTGATTTTTTTAGTCGACTCGAATTTATGAAATTCAAATCGAGTCAAGTCAAGTCGAATCGAGTTCCAGTTCAAATTTAATTGTAAACATTTAAAATGTTATGGTAGTAATGAGTTCTAATTTAAATGGTTTTTTATAACCATATACAATACACACGCGCGCGCACACACACACACATATATATAATCAACTTGCACAGTGTAAAACTCTTTAAGTTTTATACGTTTTTTGGATCGTTAGATGGGAGAAATGGATGGCTGAGATTAACTCCTTACTTTTTTTCCCAAGTGATAATCTTCACACACACACATATATATATATATATATACATAATTGAGATATTTGACTCGAACTTGAAAATTGATCCACTAATTATTAAAAATTTCAAATTATTTAAATTTTTATTTTATATTTCAAACTTTATTTAGACTCTTTTCAAGTTGAATCAAGTGTATAAAATTACTAAGTCAATTTTTTTTTTTGCATAGAATTGAATGAATTGATTTTTTTGAGCTTAGTCGAATTTTGCAATAAAAAAACCAACACAAAGAAGACATGTGGGCTTAAGTTTGGGTTTAATGCTGTCTAGTACATGTGGAGAGGCCTTGGTGTTTTTGTATTATGGGCTTGTCACCTTTTTTTTAGGTAAAAAGGGTAAGGGTAAATATATATTTTGGTAGATTTGATTTTAATGTGTAATTAGGTATTTAAATTTAATTTTTAGATTCAATTTGGTTTTATAGTTCAAATTCATTCAAATCAGTCCTTTACAGTAAGTTTTAATTTAGACAAAAAGTAAAGTTTGAGTACCAATTTGAATCAACGAGTCAAATTCATGTACCTAATTTTTTTGATCGAATAATCAGTATGATTTTATTAAGGTAGAAAATCATAAAAACATCATCGAAGGCCTCGTTAAAAATTCTCTAACATAAAATGGAGAAAAAGAGTACCCTCGATGATGATGCCAGAAAACGAAAACCAAACACCACACAAACTACCAAATCCAATCGCACAATACATCCACTATCATCACAATCGGCCAGCAAGGGCACAACCCAAAAACAACACACTCAACAAACGATCGAACACACCTCAAGAAACGACGCGAAACCACGAGGTACGATCCACACCTTCCTTTGCCAATGCATCTACCATGCTATTAGCCTTCCGAAAGACGTGATGAAAACATACGCTAGGCATCCCCCGACATGCCTCATCAATCATGTTAAACCAAAACTACAAACGCTAAAGTCGTCGAGAAAACTGAAAGACCCAATTAATCCTTACCTAAGAGTCCGATTCAATAATAACATACATCGCTCGCCAAAATGAATGAGCCAAAATTGGACAAAAAAAGACTCCATATACAAAATCGAACTTTAAAAATAAGTTCATATATCTAACTAGACCAAAAGAAAAAATAAATACTCTATTACACTTTGAAGCCCAGTTCAGGTACTCAAATATATATTTACCCAAAAGATAATGGTATAGTTCTTTTTTTATAAAATGTCATTTTTACTTTAATAAATCCTTTTTTGATTTAAATTTTATTTTGTCAAAATTCAATTATTATCATATATAACGAGAAATACTTATTGTGGTGTTGATTAAACAAAAAATTTAAATTAAAAGAAAACTAAAGGAATTTAATTTTTTAACTTCTTAAAATATAGGGATTGAATCTCAAACTCCATAAAATATACGAACTAGTGATATATTTTACATTTTCTTTTACAATTTACACGATAAGTGTAGATATATGAGTCATTGATTTTTCCAAAACTCTGGAAAATTTATTTTATGGTCCCCTATAGTTTTTAAAACTGTCCTTTATATATAAGAGTCCCTCAAAAAATTATAATTTTAATTTGATGACTTTTTTAAAGTTTGATTTTTTTATAATTACAGTACTGGGTCCTCTTAAAATTCAATGTCATGATTTTGTCCCTGGCTTTGTTTTACATGAATTATATACGTCTCGCCCTTTATTTATCACTAAATGTAGGGGTGAGATTGACCAAACATGTGGTGTAATAGCAAATAATATCTAAAAACAACTAAATTGAATTTAAAAATATATAAATAAAGGTATATATTTCAAAAATAATTAAATCTAAACACAAACTCAAAATAAACCCAATACACAAAAATTCTAAACCCATGCCAAATAAAAAATAAACCCCATGCCCAAGGTTTAAATCCAAATCTATACAAGTTAAATTTAAATATAATATAATATTATTTTATTTTAAAAAAAATCTAAAATCCAAATACTTTTTGAATTTGATTTAGGTTGTATGATAAGTTAGCCGCAATTTGATAGTTTTTTTTTGTTTTTGGAAAATTTATTAATTTAGATTCATTAACTTTTTTGTGTACTTAATGTTTATATTTATTTTTTAAAAGTTAAAGACATTAAAAAATATAATAGATAACTCAACAAGTAATTTTAATAGTAAATTACTTCGAATATCAATAAAAAAATTATAGCCAAAATCTCTACTTTTCTCTCCTTCCCAGTGCAGCGCCGCTATCTTCCTTCACTTTTGTCCTCTTAACCGGTGGTCGACTACTAATTTAATATTGATTGTCGACCACCAGATCTATTTTTTTGTTTTTATCTTAACTTTTAATAAAAATCTTTTTTGTTTGATTCACATATTTGCGTATGTTCGTTTGCCTTTGTGGCACGCTTTCGTCTGCACTGTGGCACGTCTCCTCTGCATTATGGCTTATATTTCGCATACTTCTACAGTAGATCTGCGATCGTGTAGAAATTCTCACATCGCTCGTATCTGATTTGCGATTATCGATGCTCTTTCAAAGGTTAGATCCTCTATCTGTGGATGTTTGTCGATGTATTCAAATCTATTTTTGCGAAGCAGCCTATAAGTTTGCTTTGGTTCGCTCGTCACTCCTTCATTATCTCAAAAGCGTCTAAATGGATAGAGACAAATGAGTATTATTGACGGTTACTGGATTATTATGAATGATGGGCTTCAAATTCAAAAGAAGGTTCGACTATAAGTACAATTAGATTTTCCTTTTCATTGTATTCTTTGTTTAGGTTTTTGGTGGACATAGTCCCTCATTTCCTTTCTTTATGTAGTTGCATTTTTACAGTTGTACCTCATTTTGTTTAGGTTTTTGCTCATCCCCTTGTTTCTGGGTAGCAAAGGTAGATGTTTATCATCCCTTGGGACCCGAGTTCGAGCACCAATAATGCATGTTGTGTATGCGGTAAGAAAGTTGAACAGATGCTACCCTTACATCACACCAGCATATTCAAAAAAATGTTTAGATGTATTTTTCGTTGGAGTTTTTCAGGGGAAAAATCGTCATTTAAAAAAAAACTTTGGCTTATAATTAACATTTTCTGACTCTGTTCTTAAATTGATGAATAAAATTTGAATCGAATCGAATTTACTTACTTTTTCTTCCATATCAAAATCAAGCCAAATAATGATGAAAAAAGTGAAGCCTTGCGCTACGTGAAGCATGCATGACCTCGTCGGCGGGCCATGCCTGATTTCTCCGTTTGTCATGTAGTTTCTACTTTCTAGTGACCATAAACGCTCTTATCCATATACAAAGACACGTAGAAAGAGATAAAAGGTGTTTATTATTCGATTAAAATTAAATTAATTAATCCAATCAAAATTTAGTTAAAATTAAATTAATTGATCTAATTAAAAATTAAATTTTAAGAGTAAACATAAATAAATTAATTTGCTTGTAATTTGTAATTTTTTAACTATATTTGAGTTTTTTAATTATGAACCCTGAACAAATGTCCTTTTCTAAGTGGGAGGCTCATATCCTTTTCAATTTTTTTGTTTAATAAAATTTTAGATTTTTTCACTTTAAATTTAAGTTAAATTAGACCTTGGACCCCTCTATTTTTTTTATATTGAATACTTAAGGTGTCATTATTTTGAAGTTAGGCAATCGATTCTCTTGGTATTTGATCTTAGTTTTGTCTCTGCAGCGACGGATTTAAAAATATTTTTAAGAGTGGGTACATATGTTTTTACATCTTGCTCGAACTCGGTTCATTTATTATTTAGTGTGTTCGAACTTGTTTCGTTTAGCGTTCACGGACATGTTCGTTTATATGTTCGCGAATTTAAGCGACTAGGTGTAAATAAGTTAACAATGTGTATTTACAACGATATAAATAAGTTATCAATGCTTATTTACAACAGTGTAAATAAATTATCAAATGCTTATTTGCAACTATGTTAACCTAATTACACCGTTGTAAATAAGTATAAATGTATTTTAAATCTTTTCTATTATTTAAAAGGGTATATTTTATTGAATGTTAACTTCGGTAAGACAATAACTAGTTTTGTCAAATTATTAATAGTGATTGTAAATATATATATATATATATATATTTATATTAATAGTTGAAATTCAACTATGTATAATACAAATAAAAGGTTTTGTGAATTGTAATTATATTTTTTATATAATATATTACACTTTAGTATAAGTATGCATTTGTTAAATTGATTTGAGGAAATTAGTATAAATAAACATTAATTCATAAAGTCATATTTTATTTCTACTCTCAATTCACAAAGTCATTAATTCGTAACTATCCATAAATACTTTTGAGGGTGGACACACATAAAATTTTAAGATTTCAAAGTGAATATCGATTATAATATTAAAAAACTTTAAATATTAATTTATAAAAATTACAAAAATTAAAGATAAATGTGCGAACTTTAATAAGTTTAAAGTGGACACAAGCCCACCCAATAATACACATAAATCTGCCACTACATTTTTGCCCCTATCCACTGATTTTTAAATAGGATAAAATAAGTTTTAAATCTTTGAAATAGGCAACTACTCTTACATTTTCCATGATTTTTTTTGTCTGTATCAGTTTTAAAATTGGAAAGTTTTCAATTTTTGATGACATGACACAATGAAGTAATGACATGTGTCAGTTGTCACATTATCAAATAAACTAAAAAAGAAAATTTTTACAAAAAGTTCACCAACGTCGACCAAAAAATCAATGACCAATGTAAAAGAAATAACAAAATTCAGGAGCTAAAAGTTGATTTATCCTTTGTCTATAAACATAAAATAACAATTTCAAACAAACATTCGCAGGTAGTTGACGAAGTAACTTTTATAAAAGAAACTTGCAAATAAATATTAACTAATTTTAATAGGTTTATTATTATTATTATTATTATTATTATTATATGTAAAACTCAATTATTTTTAATTTTTTTTGGACCGTTGGATGATGATAATAAATGACTAAGATTATTTCCTTATTTTCTTTCAAGCGATAATCTTCACATTTTCTACTGTTAATCTCATCCATCCATTTACCTTCGTCCAACGGTCCAAAAAATATGTAAAACTTTCAAGCTTTACATAGTGCAAGAAGATCCTATTCCATATTTATGGGATAAGATCAAGTTACAGAGTGTAAAACTCTTTAAGTTTTACACGTTTTTTGGATCGTTAGATGAGTGAAACGGATGACTGAGATTAACAGTAGAATATGTGAAAATTATCACTTGGGAAAAAAGTAAGGATTTAATCTCATCCATCCATTTTTCCCATCCAACGATCCAAAAAACGTGTAAAACTTAAAAGAGTTTTACACTGTGTAAGTGGATCCTAACCCTCTATATATATATTAGTTTAATGAATCGATTAATTCATATATAATTATATTTATTAAAATAGATTATTTTTCACCAACAACTAGTTGGTCTAGTGAAATGAAGCACTAAATCCTTTAAGCAGTGTAAGAGATTTGTCCTAGTGTTGTGAATAGAGCAATTAGGTGGGAAAATCGCCCCAAAAAAATCTATGCAGTATCCGATTCAAATTAGTTGACTAATAAATTAGATATCAGTTATTAAAAAAAACTACTTCCCTTACTAAATTAAAATTATCAATCAAACAAATTAAAATAAAAAATGGAGAGGGTTGACAGGAGAGAGTGGAGAGCGGGTACAGGAGCTAGAAGACCGGCATATAGAGTTTGGTTACCCAAAAATTTGAAGGATGCAGCGACTAGAGATCGGAGTTTTCATCCAGTTTCTCAGGCGAGGAAAGGTGTTTCAATCTTCGTGGATTTCATCAGCAAAAGATTACACAAAGCTGCCTTGGTGGAGGTTTTCGAAGATTTCGGTCGAGTTCTAGACGTTTATGTGGCATACAATAACCCTAAAAGGCTTCATAGGAGATACACCTTTGCATTCATCTGGTTTGCTACTAAGGTGGAAGCTGAAAAGGCCATTAAGTTCTGTAAATCCAAGAGACTAGACGGTTTCTTCATCAGGGATTTCATGGCTAAAGAGTCGATTGGGACCATTCCTAGGCGGTTCTCGAAGGGTCCTATCTTACAGACTACTCCTTCGGCTAGCAAGGTATTCCCGTTTAAAGACTTCATATCGTATAAGGAAGCGCTACTATCAAATACTAAGCAGTACAATGAGGCTAATGGCCCGGCTCCGGCTGCCGGTCATGCTTCGTCTGATGAGCATCACATGTTTAAGAAAATGAACCTCATAACATGTGGTTTCCTGGAAGATGCTAAGGATTACTCAATAGCCATTCCCAAAAATGATTCGGAGTGGATGAAGCGATGCTTAATAGGTCAAATTAAAGGCATGTATGATGCGCACTTTGTTGAACAATCATTAAGGTCCGAAGGATTCAAGGTGAAATTTTGCACATGGTCTGGCTTTTTCGTGGTACTCAGGTTTGAGGAAGAAGAACAATTGGAGATCTTTTTAGACCTTAAGGAAAGTCTTGGCTATTCCTTGTTCTCGGATATTGACTTCTTATCTAATTTTATGGCAAAGAAACAATTGAAGGTGTGGGTGAATCTGGTCGGAATCCCACTCGCAGCTTGGCACATCTCGGTGTTCTCTTTTTTATGCAGTCAATGGGGATCTTTTTTAAAAGCTGATAAGGATACGTTAAACAAAAACCGCTTTGACAGTGCTAGGATTCTGGTCGGCGTTAGCAGTATTGCGGACATTCCTCCCTTCATCCCATTTGAGTTCAAAGGAGTTTTTTCCTTCATCAAGGTTTCGACGTCCGAGTTTGAAGATGAACGTTGCTGGATCGACGAGGAGGAAACAAACAGTCAGAAACTATTTTCGGGTCTCAACTTTAGTGATATAGAACCACTACCGGAACGTCCGTCGAACGTTTCCTCTCCCAACATTTCTGGAACAGGTAATCATAGTTATCGTGAGGAACGCCAACCTGCACATAAAGAGAACTTGTCGGCCACTTATCCAGAAATTCCCCCACGTGATATAAATGCTCTTGGCGGCGCACAATCTCTAGAGATGATTAATCCGGATAAGGGATACAATGATTCAGATGAAAAATTGGTGGATATACCTATTTCAAAAGCCTGTGAAGAATACTCTTCTTCGTCGGGCCCAAGTAAACAATCTGAGCCCATTATGGACAAAATCTCAAGCTTGTTTTCCATCAGACCCAGACTACACAAAGGGTCCATCGGTTATTACTCATCCCCTTCCAAATTTAGGCCTAATCAAGTCTGCCACAACTCAACTATTCTCTCACCCGGAGCAAATGCCTTGTATCGTTATAGAGTTACCTCTAAACGAGCAAGTATCAATCGTGCGTTTTCATCTAATCTGGTACTTGGAACCTCCCCTGTTACCCCATCCAAGAATTCGCAAGAAGCCAAAGCTTGTCTTGAAGTGTGCTCCTCACTGGGTCTACTTTTCAAAGCACCGATGGAAGAGGTGCTAAACAGATTCGAAGTGGTCTGATTCTCAGGTGGAGTTGGTATTTCGATTGGTATGATGCTTCGTGTTTTTACTGGGTTTTAATGCATAAAAGTCTTCTCCTTTC
The DNA here is from genome assembly GCA_030270665.1 of Hibiscus trionum. Classification (NCBI taxonomy): domain Eukaryota; kingdom Viridiplantae; phylum Streptophyta; class Magnoliopsida; order Malvales; family Malvaceae; genus Hibiscus; species Hibiscus trionum. Next base: position 1,676,138 of record BSYR01000014.1, read on the forward strand.
TTGGAATGTCAGAGGTCTGGGTAATTTTGTTAAGAAGGCAGCGGTGAGAAATTGTGTGCGGGAAGTAAAGGCAAAAATAGCGTTTTTACAAGAAACAAAGCTTCAATCCTTAAACAACAGTTCGATCAACAAAATCTGTGGTCTTGTGCTCAGCAATTCGTGGGTTTACTCGCCGTCCTCAGGTGCGTCAGGTGGTATTATTTCAGCCTGGGATTCTAGTTTCTTCGGATGTGAATTTAACATTATAGAATCAAATTTCATATGTCTAGTTGGATGCATCATTCCCCTCGACTTCTCTTACGTTCTGGTTAATATTTACGCACCAAATGAACCCCAAGCCAGGGCAGTGCTATTTGAATCGCTAAGTAGAACTTTACAGCAGATTAGCAAGCCTATCATCATGGGGGTGATTTTAATGTAGTGAGATCCGAAGAAGAAATAATTGGAGTGAGTTCTAATCCGAACGCTATGATGGTTTTTTCCGATTTCATAGACAATCTATGTCTTATCGATTTACCTCTACAAGGCAGCCAATTCACGTGGTCTAGTTTTAGAGAACGACCATCTTTCAGTCGTCTGGACAGATTTCTCATCTCGCCGGAAGTGGCTGCTCTTTGGCCCGGTCTTTCACAAGTAGCATTGGCAAAAAAGCTATCCGACCATAACCCGATTTCACTATCGATTGAGGAATATAATTGGGGCCCGAAACCCTTCCGCTGGTTTGACAGTTGGACTGAAGACAAAACTCTGGTTGACACCATTAAGAAATCTTGCTTGCAAAACAAAGGGGTGGGCATTAGTCGTATTCTCAGAGAGTGTAAGGCAGAGATTAAGAGGTCTCGGCTAAACAAGATCAATGTTGACCAATCTTCAATCAGAGCTCTAGAGGAAAAATGTCAAAACATTGAAAACACTTTGGCGGCCGGACCCAGTAACAAACCCTTAATGCTCACTTTGAATCAGATTCGAGGCAAATTATGGAATCTTTACAGACAAGAAGAACGTGACTGGCTTCAAAAATCCAGATTGAGGTGGGCGATCGTAACACAAGGTTTTTTCACCTTGTCGCATCTTCGAGGAAAAGAAGTAATAGTATCACTAAACTGAAGATTGATGATTCATTTCTACAAAATCCTTCGGACATCAAATTAGCAATTGAAGTCCACTTCAAATGCGCTTTCGGTGAATCAACCACTTTACCTGTTGATAAATTTGATTGCTACCTAAGGAAACTCAGCCCCGCAGCCTCGGATTCTTTAATCCGACCTTTTTGCTTGGAAGAGATTGAGTGTGCCCTCGCTTCGCTAGATAGCTCTCGCGCCCCGGGCCCTAACGGTTTTAACATGGGCTTTCTTAAGAAGTTCTGGTCAGAACTCAAAGATGACGTTCTCAAATTATTCATTGATCTCCATAATGGCGTTCTTCCGACTACTTCGGTCAATCACACTTTCGTTGTTCTAATTCCCAAATCAGCAGTACCCTTATCAATTGAAGATTTCCGTCCCATTTGCCTTGTGAGTTGTGTCTATAAACTCATCTAAAAAGTTCTTGCTAGGCGTCTTGGCTCTGTCATTGGGGATTTGATCAGCGAATCACAATTTGCTTTCTGCCAAGGTCGGCAGATTCTAGACTGCTCCCTTATAGCTAATGAGACAATTGACTACTGCCGTAAACACAAGAAAGAAGCTGTTATCTTTAAAGCTGATTTCCGTAAGGCTTATGACACTGTAGATTGGAATTTTTTGATGTTGATTCTGGGAAAAATGGGTTTCAGCTCTCATTGGTGTAAATGGATATCATTCTGTGTTTCTTCGGCTTCTTTATCTATACTGGTTAATGGATCTCCCACCAGGCCTTTTAACATCCGTAGGGGCCTTCGCCAGGGTTGCCCGCTCTCCCCTCTGTTATTTAATCTTGTTGCTGAAGCGCTAAACTCCATTCTGTCGAAAGCTGTCAATCTAGGCTTCTTCAGTGGTATTAAAATCGGCCCTGATCCAACCATAATCTCTCATCTACAGTTCGCAGACGACCTCATTGTCTTCTGCGAAGCTAGTGAAATGCAGATTCGGAACATTGTGTGCATCCTCAAAGGCTTTGGTCTAGCTTCGGGTCTTTCTTTAAACCTTTCGAAGACTAAAATCCTAGGGATCAATGTGGATGATTCTGTTTTGGCTTCTTGGGCTTCCATCGTCCAATGCAATCGGGAATCTTTCCCTTGTACTTATTTGGGTCTGCCTTTAGGGGCAATTAAAAATTCAGCATCACTATGGCTACCTATTGTGGAGAAAGTCAGGAAAAAGCTCGAAGGTTGGATGGCAAAATCCTTGTCTTTCGCAGGCCGTGTTACATTGGTTAAGTCAGCACTATCCAATATGCCTACTTACTTCATGTCGATATTCCAAATTCCCGCTTCGATATCTTCCTCCCTTTCTAGGATTACTGCAAGATTTATTTGGGGTTCTTTAGACAAAATACCCATACATTGGGTTAGTTGGGAACATATGTGCTTACCGAAAGCTTACGGTAGTCTCGGATTAATTGACTTTAGAGTCAAGAATCGTGCTCTCCTAAACAAATGGTTATGGCGTTTCGGTTTCGAAGATGACAGCTTGTGGAGAAAAACCATTGCTGCTAAATACAACCAAGACGTGTCCTCTCTATTGCCTTCAAAGACATCGCCTCATAATATGTCTTGGATATGGAAGTCAATCATATCTCCTTTATCGCAGTCGGATAACATATTCAGAAGGAATATTAGCTTCGTTATTGGTCCTGGGAACAAAGTGAGCTTCTGGTCAGATTGCTGGGTGGGTCCTTTCTTGCTCAAACTTAAATACCCACGGATTTATGCTTTGTCAGTGCTAAAAAATGGCCCTATATCTAGTTTCGGCTCCGTTGTAGAGGGCGAATGGTCTTGGAATGTACCATTACGACGCCCTCCATTTGATTGGGAAAAAACCAGTTTGGCACGCCTTTCTACAATCCTTGTCCACTTGCAAACCTGGTTCTCTCATGGTCGACAGTTTGCGATGGATATCAGCCTCCTCTAGCACGTACTCATCCAAATCCTTCTATGAATTAAATATATCCTCTGATCAAGAGAAAGACAGCATTTGGAAAGCTTGCTGGTCCAATTTGGCCCCTCCCAAAGTAGAAGCTTTCCTTTGGAAAGTATTACTCAATCGAATCCCCACTAAAGTGGAACTAATCAAAAGGAATTGCCTACCCAGTCAATCGTATCTTTGCGTTTTTTGTAATATGGAGGCCGAATCTGTGTCATACCTATTTTGCCACTGTCATGTTTCGTGGGCGATATGGGCTAAATGGTGCAAATTGTGGAATTGTTCTTTGATCATGCCAGGTGATGTTAGAGGCCTCTTTATTTCTTGGTCTCACCTTCCTATCCCGCACAGTAGCAAACAGATTTGGCTCCTCAGTTTCTTCAGTATCATGTGGTCGATTTGGTTGTGGAGAAACGAGATGGTTTTCAAAGGAGCACAGTTGGATCGCAATCAGTTATTCGATTTGTGTATGCTACGTCTAGGTTGGTGGAGCAAAGCCAAGGGTCTTATCCCCGATTTTTCTCTAAATGATATTATTCTCAATCCCTCCTTGTTTCGAGCGTCCACTTCTAGGAGCATTCATGTTCCTCTAATTAAGTGGACACCTCCTCCGAAAAAATGGCTGAAATTCAATGTTGATGGAGCTGTATGCGGTAGTTTCGGCAAAGCAGGTGTTGGGGGTTTGCTGCGCGACTCGAATGGTACCATTCACCTTTATTTTTCAAAATCCGTCGGCCTTATGGACCCCATGACAACTGAACTATTAGCCATTCGTGAGGCTTGTGCCCAGTTTAAATAGTCCAAGTGGTTTCCTGCAACGCCTCTTGTTATCGAAAGCGATAGTAGTCTCGCCATCAAATGGTTGCTCTGTCCACATGAAGTCCCTTTCGAATTCAAAAACATTATATCCTCTTGCTTAACTTCTTTGAATGCAGCAAAATGGAAGGCAATACACGTCTCTCGAGATTGCAATGGTAGCGCAAATGTATTGGCCAAAAAAGAGATCTCCCGTGATGCTGAGTTGCTGGTGATTAAATAAAAAGACACGCTTGTTATTTTCGCTTTTATTTGCGCTGATCCGAGTGCAGTTCTGGTAAGTATTCAAAGTTTGTGCTGATCACTTAATCTCGCAGAATAGGAACATGTTTCTTTTTGTTTATTGATGCCTCCTCTGCTATCAGTGCGGGTTACCCCTTTTCAATTTCTGAAGCTTGTTCCCAGAGGCTACTTTGTTTCAAGCCTCCCATAATTTCCCCCCGTTTTGCCAGTGGTGAATCTTATTCGATGTTGAGGCAGTTAAGGCCATGAGCTTATGGTTGTTAGGAGCTCATGTGTTCGTTTTACAGTCCTGTCAGCTGTAAATCAACATTGAGTTTTGTTCGAAACGCTTAGCCATGTTGCACTCTTTTTCCTCCACCTAGGTGTAGGGAGGTTTTTTAACGAGGCACATGGTTAAGTTTTATACGTCAATAAATGAAATTATATCTTTTCAAAAAAAATCATTTATTATTTTCAAAAACACTCTGATAAAATAAATTATTTTACTCATTAATAAAGAATTATAATCAAATACATTCTTATTGAATTTGTTTTTTACAAACAGCTTTAATCATTGTTTAATTATAAAAAATTACGGACTCGACGTGTCTTTTAAGCTGTTTTTTAGGCTCAATATAAAAAATAATAAAATACGCCTGTTTGTTTATTTATTTATTATTTATATAAACGGATTTACTTTGTTTTCAGTTTCTTTTGGTTTATCATTTTTCTCTGTCACTTTGCTTTCACTCTTCTCTCTCTCTAAAACCCTTTTTTTCTTTCTTTCGTTAATTTTTCATGATTGTGCAGATCAGCCCCTAACCTTACGTTTTCTTTTACAGTTTCCCCCTTTTTTCCGTTGTTTTTTTCATGAAGAGAAGAAGATTTACGTGTGGATTTTTGAAAATTTGAAAATAAAAGGGTAAAGAAGAAGACGAGGATGACGTCAACTTCGGCGGCAGCTTCGTCGTCGAAGTTTTGCTTCAATTCAAACTGTAAGGAGTTGAAATCGGAGAGACCGGGGAAAGGATGGCGGTTGCGAAACGGAGAGTTGGCTGAGCTCTGTGATCGATGCGCGTGAGTTTCACTTTTGTTCTTGGACTCTGTTTGACTTCATTTTCCGCCGTTTTTTTGTTTTTATTTATGGAATTTGAGTTTAGTTGCCCAACTTTGTCCTTTTTACTAGTATTCCGGTGTTTAATTTGGGAAATTTTGTGAACTTTGGTTAGATATTAGCAAATGCTTTACTTAATACGAATTGTTTAGTTTATTTGTTATGTTATAATATCTGAATTAAGCTGTTTTGTGATTTTAGTTCTGTTTTTGAGGAGGGAAGATTTTGTGATACTTTTCACTTGAATGTTGGTGGTTGGACGACCTGCGAGTCGTGTGGGAAGGTTAGTAGAAACATTTATGAACGTTAATTTATTTTCTAGTATAATTTTGTATGATGATGCTGAATGCCTGCTTTTATCTTCCCTTTTTGCAGCGAGTCCATTCCGGATGCATTGTTTCAGCACACGAATTTACTTTGTTGGATCCTGGAGGAATAGAATGCGTAGCTTGCTCGAGGAAAAATGCTGCTTTGGTGAGGGCTTTGCTATATTATTCTGATGCAGTATCTCTTCCAGAATCTGTTTTTAGATTATAGACTAAAACTGTTACTTTTAAAAATAAGGGCACATTCTGTCACTATTTGTTACTTCGTGGTTGTATATGAACAAAAAGCATCCTTTTTCTGTTGGGAGGGAGAGCCACGATTCCCGAACATGGACCATAAAATGGACATGAACTATACAAAAAAAAAACAACCTTTTTCTAGTAGTAGTGTTATCTTACTGTTGAGTTAAAGTTTGCAACTTGCAGTATGTTTCCTAGTCAATAGAATTCCTTTGTGGTGGACAATGTTATAAACCTGTTTATTTCTTCACATTCTATCTCAGGGCTCAATTTCTTCATGGCCACCCTCTTTGCTTTTCCATTCTTCTTTGTCTGAGAGGTTTAAAGAATATCCTGCTAAAGATTGGAGTCAGCTACCTGGTTCGTGTCCAGTACCTTGGCGGCAAGCGCCCAATTTATTCAGTACTTCAACTCCTCAGCCTGAGTTGCATTCTAGAGTTCCCTATGAAGTTGACTTAACCACAGGCATTGACAGATTAAATGTCTCAGACAGATTATCTACTCCTTCCCTGGAAAAGAAGCAATATGAGGAATTTCCTGAAAGGTTAATGAATGGACCCTTGAAGCCTTTTGCACGTGATATACATGAGAATGGAAATGCAGGTTCATAAAAAATTTCTCCTCTTTCAATCATAGTAGTCTTAGAAAACCTATACCTACTTTAATGCACGCATATGTGAGATGTGAATGTACACTTATTCTTGGACACACACTTCGTTCTGAAAAATTGGTCTCTTAAACATCTTATTGGTGGTTGTCGACTCTCTTGTGAACCATTTGTTTCCCAGGGGTGAATTGTGAGGAGCAGCACGGTTCTTGTTTAGCTAAATCCCGGTTGTCTTCTCTGAAGGAGGAGTCATCTAATCCACCCTTAGGGTTAACCGTACCATATACATCTACAGATGAAGCAAATGGTCAAATTGTGGTTTCTGGCACTCATTTGCGACCAAGCTCCCAACCTCCACTGGCCAAGCAGTTTAATAGTAATCTGCATAATGGGCTTGACTCTCCAGCTGAAACTCAGATTCGTAATGGGAGGCCTCGACCAGATGGTCGTGGAAGGAATCAATTATTTCCTCGTTATTGGCCTAGGTTCACCGACCAAGACCTGCAGCAAATCTCTGCTGAGTATCCTTTTATTCTGGAAGGCATTCTTGATAATATTTAGTTGCTTTTAACTTACTAGTTCATCACCATAATAATTAATTTTGCATAGTTAATTAACCTATTTGAAAACAAGCTTTGCTCTTTTGTGATGACATATTCTATATAGATTTTGGGGGGAAAACATTAGTTCTTAAAGTTGGATTATTGTCTAAAACAGTTTTTTGAAAACATAATTATTATTATCTATTTGATGTTCTTTTCCATTCATTGAACTGTATTTTGCTTCAGCTAGACTTAACCATATGTAAGTTCAAATTCTATAATCACTCCTTTGTTTGAGAAAATGTTGAGTGCTAGTGATGCTGGGCGGATTGGACGCCTAGTTCTGCCAAAAAAATGTGCTGAGGTGAGTCATTGCTTAAGAGTTTTTTTTTTTTTTGGATTTGATCTGCATTTGTTGTTTTAATAGCATTGCAAAAAAAAAAAAAAAATAGCATAGATTGATGTTCGTAAAAGCTTGGTGGTAAAGTATTTTTGTTTACATCAATTATCTAGATTGTTATTTTGTGGCAAGGTAGTAGGTTTTGCTTCATACATTTTTGGTCTCACTTAGCATCCTACATTTCTTAAACAGAAAACACTTTCATGTAGTTTTGTCCTTTCAGTAACTTAATGATCCTTCTGCTGAAGTTAAATATGAGCATAGTGTTTGGTACTCTTATATCTGAATTCATCAATTACTACCTAGATTATCATCACATACTGAAATACACTCATCATGAGACAGGCCTATTTCCCACCAATATCTCAGCCAGAAGGATTGCCACTTAAAGTCCAGGATTCAAAAGGAAAGGAATGGGTATTTCAGTTCCGCTTCTGGCCCAACAATAATAGCAGGATGTATGTTTTAGAGGGTGTTACACCTTGCATACAGAACATGCAATTGCAAGCGGGCGACGTAGGTAACAATTTGACATCACTTGAAACAATAATTTAGAGATTCAACATTTTGTGCTATGAGCTCCAATGTACGCCGTGTTCATGTTATTAGCTTATTAGTCTGCGCCTCTCCCATGTTTGGTTTTATTATTTAGAATTCTTCTGACTTCTCTTAATTGCTCCTTGTCCTTAGATTTACCAGTTCATATATGTTATGACAGGGTCTGATTCTGTTGCCTGTTGCCCAATTTATTCCGGTTTTCCAGCAATTCTGTGTTTCACACCCTTGTGCATTTGCTTTGTCTCCCTTGCCAGTGTGTGGATATTACAATGACCATGCATCATATTTTGAGACTTACATCATTATTAAAAACTGATGGTTATGCTGTTTCCTCAGTAACATTTAGTCGATTAGAACCTGGAGGGAAGTTGGTCATGGGTTTCAGAAAGGCTTCAACTGCTTCAGCATCTGAGCAGGTTGGTATTGGCCAATTATGTATTACCTTATATTCTGGTTGTGCATTTATATGCTCTAGACCTATGATAACATGCAATTCAACTGGCTCATATAAGTTCTTTTGTTTCCCTTGTTCTTAATTCCTTCTGAGGATGAAGTTATACTTCAATCATCGTAAAGCATTAATTCATTGGTTAAGATAAATGCACTTTCTAGAAGTCATACTTAATTGTTTTTAAACTAATTTTGTGTGGTTGCCATTAACTCATCTGATTGAAATTACAGTTCTCATATATATATGCATTTCCATTGGCAGGACAATGAAGTCAAAAATAGTAATGGAGTTTCAACCCATGGAGATGTTAGTGTCTCAAAACCTAAATCTGTCGATATTACTTAACCATTGATTATTTAAAAGATAGCTCAGTCTCACTAGCTGCTCATCAACAACCAGGCTGAACTGGCGGATCCTACCTCATGGTCAAAAGTTGATAAGTCAGGATACATAGCGAAGGAAGCATTAGGAACCAAACTAGCAGCTCCTAGAAAGAGGAAGAATAGCATGTTGGGTTCAAAGAGTAAGCGCCTAAGAATTGATAATGAAGACTTGATAGAGCTGAAACTAACATGGGAAGAAGCTCAAGGGCTGCTACGTCCCCCTCCTAATTATGTAGCCAATGTTGTATTAATTGAAGGTTTTGAGTTTGAAGAATATGAGGTATGCTATTTCTTCTTTTAATGCTTCTTTTTGACCACTTGTAGTATATGATGTGATTGAAATCACTTTTGGTTTGAAGTTGCAGAAACCTGAGCCACTTTATCATTGTTGTGATTGTTGCTTATTTGTTGGCAAATCAAACTCCAATAACTTACTTTTTCATTTGCTTGGTTTAAAGATGTGATCCATTTTGGTCGACTTTTCACTTTCCTTTTGCTAGAATGTTATGCACTTATGGTATTAGATGTTTTTCAATTAATCAATTTGTTGCTTTTGCGTTGCTATAAAGAGTATTTTTATACAATATATATAGCCCACATATTGTAGAGGGTCCTATATTTCCTTTCCCATAATCGTTCCTGAATTTCTCAATTAAACAGGATGCTCCGGTTCTGGGGATGCCTACTATATTTGCAACTGATAAGTCGGGGTAATTCTCTTTCTTTTGGATGCTCAGCCTTATTTTAAAGAAAAACAATCTAGTATACTCGGCTTTGTTTCGGTTAACTTTTGTGGGCTTGTTGAAATAGTCTAGTTGGCACCTTGGTGGGTTAATTCAAACATTCTGTGGAATCATAATGAAAATAAAATCCGAACTCTAAACACCATCTACCTTGTTAGCTTGTCTTATAGGCAGCAAGAGTTGTCTTAAACCACGGAAATTCCAATGTCTGTTTTGTCTTGTGTCAGGGAAAAGATCCAGTGGGCTCAGTGCAATGATTGTTTTAAGTGGCGTAAATTGCCTTACGATGCTCTTCTTCCTTCCAAGTGGACCTGTTCGAGCAACTCATGGGATCCAGAAAGGTAAGCACTCATTCGAGTGTCAGTTTTAACATATGGGAATTGTATGAACACTTTATCCATTTTCTACCATGCTGGCAGGTCTCTTTGTTCGGCTGCTCAAGAACTGACTGCAGAAGAGTTGGAAAATCTGGTACCAAACTGTAATCGAGGTATTTGTTTCTTGAAGAATACAAAATATTTACCGTTTTTGACTGACAGACTGACCTGTGGTAAAGAATGAATGAATTTGATTTCTTGATGATGCTTTTTCTGTAAAATGCCTGATTTTTCACTGTTCATTTCCTGCCATGAAGCTAATTTGTTTTATGGTCGTCAATGACAGCTGCTTCTAAGAAAATCAAGGCTGCTAAACGAGAACCGGAAAACGTAGATGCTTTAGAGGGGCTGGACACACTTGCAGACTTAGCTATAATGGGAGAGGGTGGGGTTCTCCCCGCTTCATCTCAGGCCACCACGAAGCACCCCCGGCATAGACCCGGCTGCTCGTGTATCGTATGCATTCAGCCCCCGAGTGGGAAGGGCCCGAAACACAAGCAGACCTGTACATGTAACGTCTGCCAAACAGTGAAGAGACGCTTCCGCACCCTCATGATGCGGCGCGAGAAGAAACAGTCTCAAAAAGAAGCAGCCGACGCCGCACTTGAGAAGCAGCAACAACCTTCATTGCCCGATAAAGTACTAGAAAATGACCCCCTCCCTTGCACTAGTGCAGGAAATAGCAACAGTCCAAACCCGAAAAAGGTTGTCAGTGAGGGTTTAGACGACGGGTCGAACAGAGTAAAATCCTCAATTTCACCTTTCAAAGGCCAAATTGACCTGAATATTCAGCCGGAGCGAGAAGAAGAGTCGTCACCTGGTTCGGATTCTGGCAGCATGATGAGATTGCTTCAAGATGCCACCGACAAATACATTAGGCAGCAAAGCATTTTAAGCTCTATTGGAGAAAAAACCAGTGGCGGCACCGAAGGAGAAAAAACCAGCAACACTGTCGATCTCGGAGCCAGCCACCAAGATACTGACACGGACCCTCCGACTGTTTTCTCTATCAAAACATCCGCGTCAACATCAGCCACCGGTTAGATCGATGCCCTAATCCTATTAACAATATTACGGAGGAATCACTACTATGTTAGGCACCACAGTTTTGGTTAAAACATACACCTTCATCGTCATTGTTCTTCTATGGCTGTACATAAACGACGGCAATATACGCGGATTTTGACGATGCAAATGCTGCCGGTGGGGAGAGGAGGTCGAAGCTGATGTAGTAACATTTTAGGAGCTCATCTGCTACTACTCGTCGAGAAGAATTCGAGGATGTAAGTTTCAGTCAGTCGAATAGAAATTGCATTCTATTGATTTTTACATTATTTTGTTGCCTTGGAAAATTTCGCGTAGGAGTAATGATATTTTATTTTGTGAATGCTCTGCTAAATTAAGAAAAGAAAAATGGCCTATATCCCTAAACTCTTCTGGTTTGGCTTTCAAAGGAGTTTTAACTAAACCAGTATGGTGATTTTGATTCGAATTCGAAAATTTGTTCGTTCGAATTCGATCTAATCCGATTTGATCTTAAAAATCAACAATTTGAACATTATTTCAAGTCAACCCGAATTTGAATTTGCCCTCAAATATGTAAATCGAGTCTAAATGGGTAACTTGAAATATTTTGAACTGAAGTGACCAACGACTTCATAACCTTTAGCCTCAAATTCGAATGAATTAAATCTAAAATTATGCAACTTGAAATTATCCCAAATCAATTTATTAACTTGAAATTGATTTGAATATAAACCTATAAGCCTGTGGCATTTTCTATAGGAAAATTATTCAATAGTTGTGGAGCGTAAATTACACAATATTTTTTAAGTTTAGTTTAGGGTCTGGTGGTTAAATTTAGGGGTGCTTATCGAGCGAGTTGAGTAGTGCTCGACTCGTTGCTCGTTAAGCTCGATAAAATTTTACTCGACTCGTGCTCGTTACAAAATTTCGTTGCTCTATTCAAATCATAGCTCGCCAAAAATTTTAGCTTGTTTTTTTAATATATATAAAATCTAATAAACTATTAGAGCTTAACATAAAAAATAGAAATTCAGAAGAAAAAAAAATTGAGGTATGAGGAGATAAATAACCGAACATATTATGACCGAGTTAGAGATAATGTCGATATTCAACTTTTAATTGTATTTTTTAAAATGAAAAGTGGAAACCGAATACTTTTTCTCTTTTCTATTTTTATACATAAAATAATAATAAAAGAAAAGAGGAAGACTCACTTTTTTAATTATCGGAAAATACAAAACGTTTTGGAAATCTGAAACTAAAATTTTATAGGTAAATTACCTAGCAATTCATTAAACTTTTCTAGAGATTTCAACTAGTATTTTAATTTCTTGGAACATGATTTTTTTAAGGGCCCAAAAAAATCATAAAAGAATTTATAAAAAAAAATAACGAGCTGCTCACGAACTTATCGAGTCGAGTTGGACCTTGCTCGACTCGACTTGCTAAGATCTCGAGCCGAGTTCGATTTCGAGTCGAGTGTTAACCGAGTTTTGACCGAGTTGAGTTCGAGTTGTTTGCGAGTTGCTCTACTCAATAAGCACCCCTAATTAGTTTATAGATGTTATAATTTAGGATTTAAGATATATGGTTTAAGTTTAGGATTTGAAATTTAGATTTTATTTTTTAAAGAATAAATAGGCAGATTTATACAATTTATCTTACACAACATATGTATTAGAATATAATTTTTCTATTTTTTTTAATAAAAATTGATGGCCAATTTTTTATTGATGTGAAATAGAATATATTTTATGAGTGATTATTTCATGTATTAGTGGTGGATTTTTTTTTACAAGTATTATTAGAAGTCTTTAAACTCCAAAAAATAACCTTTCAACATTTAAGACATTTTAATCTCTAAATACGATACATGACAACATTAAAAGTATATTCGTGAAGATTTTTATGTATTTATTTGGTAACAAATTCATTGATAATTTTAACAAATGTTATCTATTGACAAGGTCAACCAAGCTATCTTGGCATCAAATAAGAAAACAAAGAGAGGAGTGCCATTGATTCTTATGAAGAAATCCCAAGTAAATGGGCTTATTTTTAGGTTAATTTTCCCAAATTACCTTCATTTTGATTACCAAAAAATAAGGAAAATTAGCCTTTTGGTCCCCTTGATACTTTTGGTGACATCTTCCCTTTGTGTCACCACATCTCCCTCTCTCTGTTCCTCCTCCATTGCCTATTGCAGCAGTTAATGAAGAGGAAAAAGAGAGGAACACAAACACAAACTTAGAATATTTAGATTATTACTTCAAATATTAACACAAACTAAGAAATTTCAAGAAAAAAGAGAGTGACTTGTGTGGCAAGATGAATGACTTGATCTCGAGTTCGTTCAAGAAATACACGGACCTGAAGGAACAGGCGTACCGGGACGATTTAGAAGCCGGAACCGAGAGCGAAAACCTCGATAAATTCTTCGAAGATGTCGAAAACGTCAAGGAAGACATGAAAGGTGTTGAAAAGTTGTACAAGGCGTTACAAGATGCCAATGAGGAATGCAAAACTGCACATAGTGCCAAGACTATGAAACAGCTCCGGTCCCGAATGGACGCCGATGTCGAACAAGTGCTTAAACGTGTTAAAGTCATTAAAGGGAAGCTCGAAGGATTGGAACGGTCGAATGCGGCTAGTCGTAACACTCCCGGCTGCGGTCCGGGTTCGTCTACGGACAGAACCCGGACCTCAGTCGTTAGTGGCTTGGGGAAGAAGTTAAAGGACATGATGGATGATTTTCAAGCATTGAGAGCCAGGATGCAGGCGGAGTATAAAGAAACGGTTGAACGGAGATACTTCACCATCACCGGCGAGCAGCCGGACGAGGAAACGATCGAGAACTTGATCTCGAGCGGCGAGAGCGAAAGTTTTCTCCAAAGGGCCATACAGGAACAAGGAAGGGGACAAATTATGGACACCATTTCTGAAATTCAAGAACGTCATGATGCAGTGAAGGAGATTGAAAAGAACCTGATTGAGCTCCACCAGATATTCTTGGACATGGCGGCGCTGGTGGAAGCTCAGGGCCAGCAATTGAACGACATCGAGAGCAACGTCGCGCACGCGAGTTCCTTCGTCCGGCGAGGGACGGAGCAGCTGGTGGAAGCTCGGGAACACCAGAAAAGCGCGAGGACATGGACTTGTTATGCCATAATTGCTGGAATTGTGCTGGTTATTGTCATCCTGCTGCCACTCTTGCCCACCATTATAACTCTCCTTAAGAAGAAGTAAAGGCCAACAACATTCCTACAACATTTAATTCTTCTTGTCAATCATGTTGGAATCCAACTGAGTTAGGAACCAATCAGTTTGGTAAGGAGATTTTTGTTCTACTTTTGATCATGTTTCTGTAGATGTTTTGACATTCTTGTTCTCAATGAAATTTCAGTTTCTGTTCTCTATCTGCAAATAAAAATCCTCCGTTACTTTTCGGTGTCCCTATTTATGCCCTCATGAAAAAATTATATTTAGGGTTTAGAGTTTAGGTTTAAGATTAAAGTTTTTGGTTAGGGTTTAAGGAATTTAGGGTATAGTGTATTTCTTAAAGTATAGGTTATAACATTTAGGATTTAGAATTTAAGGTCAAAACTTAAAATTTAATTTTTTAGTGTTCTTTTAATGTTGAGACATAAAAGAGAGCACCAAAAAGTTACAAAGGATTTTTATCCTCTATATGCTGCTATTTCTTACATTTACAGGATGGAAATCGTCTACGTCTACCCCTTAATTATGCTCTCATTGGTGCCTCTACTTTAAAATAGCGAGTTTAGGGTTTAAGGTTGGGGCTTAAGGTTAGGGTGTAGGGAATTAAGGGTATGGTGTATTTTTTAGGGTTTAAAATATAAAAATTAGGATTAGGGCTTGAAATTTAATTTTTAGGTGTTTTTTTAGTATTAGTCATATAAAGAGGCATGGATAGGAGATAAGAGATTTTTACTCACATTTACAGGCTTGGGAATTGGTATTTAGTTATGAATTCCTGGTCAAATTATGGTTCCGATCCTTCTACTATGCTCAGATTTAGGATCTTATCTTTGTATGTTCAATTCCTAAATTTTCTTTTGTTTCACGTTCAACATCATTGAACTTTATCTTTTGATTTTTTTTTATCTTATTAATAATATGGCACTCTGGTCCTTTCGATAATGTGGTATTGTTTTTAAAATTATTCAATTAAATATCATTTTAAAGAACTTTTAATATATAAGATTTTAATTTTTCTCAAAGTCAAGTGAAAACACTAATTCCAATATAAAAGGCTTGATTATTAAGTGTTGAAATTATATATATTTTTTTTCAAATAGATGTTTAAAGTATGCTTTGAGTGAAATAAGTGTTTAATATTTTATTTTATAATCATGTTAACGTTTTCGTCAATGACTATTGAAAATTCTTTTATCATCCAATCATTGCATGACATGTAACTTATTTCTTAATTTTTATTTATTTTTTTAAAAATAAAAATATCATTATTATTTCTTTAAAAAACCCTAAAACTTTAATTTTTTTAACCCAAAATCCCTAAATTTTCCCTATATTGTCATCGAACATCACGCTACCACAAACAACAATGGAGTCTCCTCCACGCGCTACGCTATCGCAAGGTACAATTCGTCGTTCGTTCATCCATCGTTTTTCGTTCGATTGAAGATTTGTTGTTTGACATTTGTAGTTTGTTTGACCGTTCATTTGTCAATTTATGACGTCGTAAGGTTGGGGTTATCGGTTGTGACGGGTCGGCGAAAGAATGGGTGGCCGTTGATAGTTGAATTGATGGTCAAACGAGAGAAATTTAGGGCTATTAGCATTGCTTCTGAAAAGTGTTTTTGGGGTTAAAAGCACTTTTAGAGGCAAAAACAATACTAAACAACTAATTTTTGAGGAAAAAATTACGTTCGAAAAGTGTTTTTACCCAAACGCAAAAGCTGAAATTTCTAGCTTTTGTGGTTGGAAAAATATTTTTGGGAGCCAAATTATAATTTTTACCTTCATTTTCTATTGTATTTATTTATAATTTACAAACTTATAATTTTTACGAAGACGTAATTATATAATTAATAAATTATTTTTAGTTAAAAAATTATATATATATATATATATATATATATATATATATATATATTCATGTCATGTTTTTTAAATAAAATATTTTTTTTATATTCTTATGATAATTTTTACGAAGACATAATTATATAATTAACTTACAATAGCATGTCTAAAATTAGGATAAACTACAATGGTGGTCACTCAATTATGAGTAAGGTTATATTTGGGTCACTCAATTATTAAAAGTAACATTTGGGTCACTCAATTATGGGTAAGGTTAAATTTTACCCAATTATTAAAGGTTACATTTGGATCACTCAATTATAGGTAAAATTACATTTGGGTCGCCCTTCATATTTTAAAAAAAGTATATCAATATGTGTATTAGATTGATTAATGATTTCAAATGAAGTATTCTAATGTTAACGAGGGCATACAAGTGATTTGGAAGAAAAAATGACTAAATTGATGTACTTTTTTAAATACGAAGGGTGACCCAAATGTAACTTTTAATAATTAGGTAACATAAATATAACATTACCTATAATTGAGTGACCTCCGTTATAGTTTACACCTAAAGTTATCTTTTATCTTTTCAAAAACATTTTCTACCGCACTTATTTTAGGATTTTTTTTATAAAATTAAAAATTATATTAATATAAAATAACATATTCATATTACCTGATCTTATATAAATTTCAATTTATATATTTGACTTGAAAATATAAATAACTCACTACTTTTCTTGGACACAAAATAACTCTCTACTTAATTGAAAAGAATTAGAAAAATTGTCGCATAATAAATTGTATATTCTCATACCAGATTAATCGGTCAATAAATAAAATATTAATAATTTTATTAAAAAAATATCACTTTCGTTGAATTATGAATTAAAGCAAAAAAAAAAACAGCAACTAAGTTTCTTCCTTTACGGTACTTTAAATTATACTGTGAATTATCCCTATTAACACTCAAACCAGCTGTACCATAAAATCAACCTCACAAATTTCCAAAAATTAATGAACATATTTTCTGTTCTTTAAAAAAAAACTATTATAGTTAATTAATGATAATTAGTGGCTAACATCCACGGTTAACCATTTCCATGTACTGATTAAGCGACTCTTGTCTCTGCAATCTCATCTCCTCATTGAATTTGTTTATAAACGCTTCCACTCGACGGTTCAACTCATCCTGACTCAGCGACGGCTCCTTCCTCAGCTTCGCCGTCGAAACCGGAGAAGGAGAGCTTACTTGTTCAGGTGGAGGCTGGTAATTGGTCCTGTCCCTGAACGTCTCCGATTTCTTCATCGCCGCCGTCGAATCGGACAAAGCCTCGACGTTGATATCACGGCCGTGATTCTCCCACGTGTCCGATTTCTTCAAATGCCTCGTCAACGGCATTGCTCTCCCTTCCGTTATCATCTTCCACGTGTTCTCCAGCGTCTCGTGGCGTTTGGGTTTCGCCACCCTCAATGCTCGGCCACCTGCATTAATTAATTAAATCATTATTCTTAGCTTTCTTAATCACGCAATTTAGATAGTTTTAGCTCCTTAATCATATAATTAAAAAGGACTATTTTGAATTTATTCGGTGGCGCGTCGTCTAGTAGACGCCAAGAATTAGACCGACTTAAACGACGTAGTTTCAGTGCGAAAAGCGATAGAACATGGAACACGTGTGAAAAAAGAACTGAAACGCCGCCGGAGCGGCTCCGTCGAGTGGACCTAAAAGCTTTCCAAAAGTTTTTTTGAATTTCAAAACTAGATATATACAAAACTCTAACCGAATAACCGAAAACAAATTTTTAAATAAAATATACAAGTAAAAAAATTCGATAGGAAAAGAAAACTGCTAAATAAGTAAATATACCTTCAGGACTGGCTTTGACAGGTTTCCGGTGACCGAATCTAGAGGAAGCCGGTGGTTTCTCCACCGGAAACAGAACATCCGATGGAATCTCCGACGAATCCATTCTCCTCGGAGGAATCCACTCCGATTTCGAGATAACAAACTCGTCGCCTCCTCCATCTCTATCATCAACCACGGCTACATTGGTCTCCGCCTCAAAAACCGTCGTTTCCACCTCCTGAACTCTCTCCTTCCGCTCGTACGTGACCGGTTCCACTACGCCGAAATCCAAGCCGCTCTTGATCTCGTACTCCATCGCCGGCCGTTGATCCACGGAGATCTTCGATCTCGGCTGCTGCATCTGCTCGGTCTGTTCGCTCTCGCTGCTGTCTTGGTGGAACCGCGAAGCTGCTGCAATTGTGATTATGATTCCGTTGATGATGACGTAAAGATACGGCGGCTTGAGCCAAGAACGGAACGTGCTCCACAGTAACGGAGCTTGAGAAACGGAGAATTCCAAAACCAATGGAACAGAAACTTTAAGCCCTAAAGCCATGGTCAATACACCAGTGGAAATAAACAGTACCTTCAACGATAACATCCAAGTGCTCGCCGACGCCATTTTTGGAGGTAAGAAAACAAGAGGAAAAAAATAACGGTGAAGATTTGAACGGTAGGGGGAGGGAGGTTGATGGAAATATATAGAGAGGGACAGTAGGGACGCTGTTTATGATTGAATCTTGAGCGTTAGATTTGAAAGGATATATGAATGGACGGTGAAGATTTGTTTTCCGATGAAGATGGGTGGGGCCATGTGTAGGGAGAATTAGTTGGATTACTTTTTATAAAAAATAATTATTAGTATTATTTTTTTACAGAAAATTAAATAAAAATATTAATTGTTAAAAGATAAGATGAGGGGTAAAAATGAAGCTTTCCTTGTTGCTGTTTAAGTGGACACGAAAACAATTGATCCTTCCGGAAGACCGGAACTTTACCATCATTATTATGTTTTTTTGACAATTAAGTTAATTTCTCCATCAATCATGTATTTATATTAATATATTTTGTTAGAAAGTGTTTTTAGAATTAATTTAACAAATATCAATAATCAGTATGTTTAGTGGACCAGGCACTAGATTTGTAAAGTAATGTCAAGATTTGAGTTCTGTCGTTGTGAATAAAGCAAATGAATTAAGAGGATCGCTCTCATAAGAAGTCTTTATAGTGTCCGATTCAGATTAGTCAATCAATAAATTAAATATCGGTAGTTAAACAAAAAAATACACATGTCATATAGATTATACAATTTTTTTTTATTTTAAGGGTTACAGATTTCGTTTAAGGGTTTAGTTTATTTTTTAGGTTGTTTCTTTTCCTTTGTTCTTTTGTTTGTGAACTCATCTCTTATATCTTGTTTTTTCTTCTCTTTTGAATGAAAACCAACTTTTTTATTAAAAAAATTATAATTTAATTTTTAAAAAGTAAATATACATGTTTGTGTAAAAAAAATTACGCATATAACTCAAGAAAAAATTACAACACTAGTTATTGATATATTTCCTAATAAAATTTTTTAGGCTTCCTTATATTTGATAATAATATTAAATCTTTAATGGAAAATAAGTTCTCCTTATACTGTCTTTTTCTTCCTTAAAATTCTAACTTAAAACATTATTTAATAATATCAAACTTCTTACTATTCGATCAATCAAATATATTATGTATTTTTATCACTATTTGTACTAGTCAAACATTACGTAAGCTTTATGTGTAAAAGGATTTAGGCTTAAGTGGCAAATAAGTGACTAAACTATACATTTTTTTAAATATGTGCCTAAAGTATTTTTTGGGCCAAACAGGTGCCTAACGTTTTCAACGTTACTCAAATAGGTGCTCGTCGTTAACATCCATTAATTTTTACTGTTAACTGACACGTGTCAGCTTCTTAAATTTTCAGAATTATATTTCAAAATAAATAAAAATTAATATTTTCTTTATTTCACAAAATTTGAAATCCCTAACACCCCAAATTCTAAATCTTAATTTGACCTGATTTCGAAGCCGATTGCCACGCCGCCGCCCAGCACATTCGTCACCGGACCATCACGACTATTTACCCCATCACCTCGTCGTCAGAAATTGACCGACGCCGTGCGAAACGTCGAAATTGTTGAATGGTTTATTCGAATAATTCGTGACGAACGGTGGCATAACGGACGATGAACGATGTATGGGTCGTTCGACGAGAGGAGGATGCTTCTGTCCATCGCCGAAAACGCGACCAATGCCGATGGTAGTGGCCGGATTTGGGGGTTTAGAGATTTGAGGACTATTTTGGAATTATTTGAAAATTTTAAGATATTTTAAAAATTATGATTTATTTTTAAAAAAATAAAATTCAAAAAATGTTTAATACTGGCACAAGTCATGTTTTTATTGGCTAACATGATTTTTTTAACGGACAGTCACGACGTCGACGAACACCTATTTGAGCAACGTTGAAAATGTTACGCACATGTTTGGTCTAAAAAATACTTTAAACACCTATCTAAAAAATATAAATTAGACACTTATTTGATGCTTAAGCAAATGATTTATCCCAAACATATTTATCTCATACAACTTAAACATAAACTTTTTTTAGTATTAAACTAATAAGTTTGGATAATGGAAGGTAAAAGATAGATATCATATTATATAGTTTGTAGTTGTTGGATGTTAGCTGTGTGGGGAAAAATTGGTAGTCTTTTTGTTTAATCTAAAGAATGTAGGGACCATAAAAGTAATAATAGAAGGCAGAGGGTTCAAATTTCAAGAAATTTAATAATACTTTTTCAACTGGAAATGAATTAATCTTTCCAGAGAATGTACTGTAAAGATAAACTGAGTTGCTATATCCAGGAATTTGGCTGGCAGTGGGGAAAATGTTTTGATTCTTTTGAATAATTTAATAAATTGGGGGATATGTATAGTAATTGTTTTTATTTTATTTTCCAACGGTCATATAATTGACCGTTACTCACGCAAGTTGTAGCAAGATCCTCAGGCGCCCATCCGGTGGGTGCGGAGCGGAGGGGTTGGCTTGGCTATGCCCTTTTGGTTCATGTGCCCTACAGCTTTGTGGGTGCACCACTGACCGACCATCCCTTTTCTTCTCTTACCCTACACAAAGAAATCTTAACAGGTCAAGTAAGGTCCAACACGACTTGATAATTGATAAGTTGACTAAAATTTATCGTTCAAGTTGACTCGACTTGAGTTCAACAAGAAATTTTAACAAGTCGAGTCGAGCAAAGCCCAACTCGACTTGATAAATTCGTGAACAGCTCGTTATTTTTTTTTTATAATATATTAGTTTGATGTTTCGTAGATTATTACTTTGGAGTTTAGATTTGAAAATACTTCACACACTATTTTGATTTTCTTTTGTTAATTTTGTTAATTTATGTTTATATTAAGCTCTATATTGTATTAGCAGATTTTACATATTTAAAAAAACAAGGTAAAATTCTAACGAGCAATGAGTAGAACACAATTTTGTCAAGCTTATCGAGTATCGAGTCGAGTCGAGCACAATTTTGTCAAGCTTATCGAGTATCGAGTCGAGTCGAGCACAAATAGAATAATTTTTCGAGTCGAGTTAAACATTACTCAGCTCGTGATCAACTCGCTTGATAAACATTTTATTTGAAATAATTTATTTTTTTTCTTCTTTTTAAACTAAGCTAGGTTAAACCATGTTTTTTTATCAGTATTGATTTTGTTATTTGTAATATTTGAACTCGTAATTTTATTTAAAAGACATTAAATTTATCAATTCAAAAGGCATCAAGCTCATTTTCATTGATAAAATTATTTATTTTAATTACAAATATAACAGAGAATTATATTTAACATGATTGTATCCATGGATAGAGCTGTATGTTTATTGGGAGGGGCTTTTACCCGTGCACAAAACCATTTTTAATCGGACCACCATTGTTTCATCGGCCAATGGTCGGCAATCATTTTTAATATTGGTTGTCGACCACCGGGTTTATTATTTTTTTTGTTTTTTATACTTTTAATAATAAAAGATAGATCCCCATTCGGTTGATGGTTGTTTGCCGATGTAATCAGACCGGATAGCGGAACAATATGCATGATAGCTTGGTTCGCTCACCACTCATTTTTCACCCGTAAAGCGTCTCGTTAGGATAGAGACAAAAATATCAAAAAGACTTTTAAATTTTGACGTTATACAAATCTCGATGAAAATATTACTCTTCACTTGTAGTTAGGGTGAAACACTAGGGTACCTAAAAGGTTATGAGCTGTCTGATTGACTTGACCCCAATTAACGTACTAACACCATCATATTCGTGCATGTTCTATTTTATATTTTCTCCCGCCCTCTCCCTTTTCACTTTTTAGTATTCTTACGATGTATTTTTTTACTAATATAAATATTGGTATTCAAAAAAATCGATAATTAATTTAGATTAGATATTGGAGAGTTCGTTATGGAGATATTCTTCTCAGCATAGTTGTTTCATTCACAATACTCAGATTTAAACATTTGATATTGGTTTAAAAATTTAACTCCTCACCATATTACACCAATTGATTATTGATTCTAGCAATGCTTTTGAATTTTAATGGTAACAATAATATGAAAAATATCATATTAATACATTAAAGAAAACACACGTGTGTATATATATACACATGTGTGTGTGAATTGAGTGTATATATATTGTTACATTTGTATAAGGGTTTTATTTTGATGCACAAGCTGTGTAAATTTTTTTTACACAATCATTTTATAAAATTTAAAATCCAAATCACAAACCCTAACAACCTAAACCCTAAACCCTAAGCCCTAAACTCTAAACTCTAAATTCTAACCATAAACCTTAAATTATATACCCTACATACTAAACCCCTAAACCCTAACATAAAACCATAAACCCTAAACCCTAAAATTAAAGGGCTTGTGTAAACTAAAGTTTACACAGCTTGTGCATCAAAGTATTTTCCTTTGTATAATTAAGAAACAATAATTGCGAGGGAGACAAAGTATAATTTATTTTAATAATAAAGGGGCAATTCATAATTATCCCATAAAATTTTTAATTTTATTATACAAATCAAGCGTAACATAAAAGATTAGGGTGGAAAGGGGGTAGTGCCCCTCTCACATATAAGCTAGGTTCGTCCCTAATAATTCAGAGGCTAATTGGTATGTTAAACCTAATTTGTCAACTCATGTCACAGATAATTAGAGGTGAGAATTGGGCGGGATAGGGACGGTTTTGTGTTCCTTATTTCATCTTTATTATCTGTGGTTATAGTTTCGAGAAATCCTTATTAAATACTTTGAGGATTTTTTCGTCCTCATATCCTCCCTGTGCAGATTCCTGCGATTTTCGGGAAATACTCATCCCAAAAAATAAATAAAATTACCAATTTATTAACTAAAATAAATGATCAATTCAGTTTAAAATATAAAAGTTTGGATACATCGATTGGAAGCAATTAGGAAATGATGAAGATTGAAAGGACGTTGTGTTGGGGAAGATTTAGACGAGGGTTATAGCATATATCAAAAATTAAAAAACATGTTGAAAAAGTTGACTGTGGCTAGGTTTGAGAGAAAGTTAATGCGATAATAATATAATTAGGATTTTTATTAAGATGTGTATAAGGGTATACAGATAAATAATTATATATATTTTTAAAATTCTTGTAAAATATCAGGATCATTGCGGATATTTGTTGGGGATCTCATGGCTATTTATAGGGTTACAGCTCGGTTATTCCCACAATTCAGTTATAAAAAACCCTCTCCTCATCCCCATTTGAGCTTCGG
Organism: Hibiscus trionum; assembly: GCA_030270665.1. NCBI lineage: Eukaryota > Viridiplantae > Streptophyta > Magnoliopsida > Malvales > Malvaceae > Hibiscus > Hibiscus trionum. Next base: position 1,699,776 of record BSYR01000014.1, read on the forward strand.
TGATAAAAGTTCACCCGTCCCCGCCTCCGTAGGTAAAGATTTCGGTTATTCCTCATCCCCTTTGGTTAGAATCCCTATAATTTTTAAATATTCCTCACCCAATTCTTTTTTTTATGAAAGCTAAAGTGATTACAAGTAGTATCTGTTCTAAATATACTCTCAACCATTTGACAATGAACGCTCAATCACCCTGCTGCAGCTGTTGATGCTCGAACCGTGACCTCTAAGAACAACAATTATTCCCTTAACCACTGAGGCAAGTTGGTTCGTGCATTCCTCACCCAATTCTACCCCTACGGATAATAAATTAAATTATCTTTTTATATATCCACGTATCATTCAAGATTTTGTCACTTCTAAACGTATTTTAACATATTCGAAACATAACACATATATAATTATACTCTATTTAGTAAAAGAAATAATTATACTATACAAAATGGACTTCAACGGACTGATTTATGGGGTAAGATAGAATAGAAATCATCTGTTTTTTTCGGTGTTACTATTTATGTTCCAACACTAAAAATTAGATTTAAGGTTTAAAATTAGGGTTTGTATTTAGGTTTTAAGGAATTGAGAGCATGGTGTATTTTTTAAGGTGTAGCGTTAAGGATTTAGAATTTAGGGTTATAGTTTAAAATTTAATTTTTAATATTTTTTTAGTGTTGGAATATAAAAAAGAATACCGAAAAGGAGCAGAGAATTTTTATCTATAAGATAGTGATATGACTGTGTGTATATATCAAAGTATTGTAAGAAAAGTCAATGGAGCATATTATTTTCCACTAGCTTCTGTTTCATAATTATTTCCCACCAACTTTATATCTTATATTTATAGAATTAATATTTAATAGGTTAATAATATATAATTTTATGTACCATCAAAAAATTATATAACAATATTTATTATACAATTTTAAAATTAAATTTATTTGCAACCGTGTATTATCATATTTGAATTACGAATGATATATACACAACATGAAAAATAAAGAAATAATTTTAATCATTTATTTATTTTCATCAAACGGTTCAAAAAATATGTAAAAATAATTGAATTTTACACAATGTAAGTAGATCCTAACCATGTGTGTATATATATATATATATATATGGGTTATGATCCACTTACAGATAATGTAAAACTCATAGTTTACACATTTTTCGAATCGTCGGATAGGAAAAATGGATAGCTGAGATTAACCGCTCGTTTTTCCCCCCATGTGATCAGGGGCGGAGGGTGTGTGGAGCCAGAGGGAGCCATGGCACCCCCAAAGTTTTGGAAATTTTATATTATACCTTTAAATATTTTTAAAATTTTAGTTAGTCCCCTCAAAATTTATAAAAAAATTCATAAAGCTCTAAAATTTTAAATATTTTTAATTATCTCCCAAAATTATAAAAAAGTTTCATTAGACCCTCATATTTTAAAAATAAAATTTTCATTAAGTACTTAAAAATTCTGGTTAAACAATTAAAATTTTGAAAATTTTAATTAGGCCCCCCTCAAGTGGTCAAGATCCGCCACTGCATGTGATAATCTTCATATATCTTACTGTTAATCTCATCTATCCATTTTACTCATCTAATGATCCAAAAAACGTGTAAAACATAAAAAAAATCTTTGAGAGAATTTATATGTATAATCGATGAAATACAATAGGAAGCTTAAAACCCTAGCCGATTGCTTGAGTAGATATTTTCCAAATATCTATCTAATAAATTAGTGTATTTTTTTTGAATCTGGATTATATTCAACAGCGAAAGGAATACAAAAGACTCACACCTTTTACAATAGAAATACAGTGCTGAAAAAAACAACAAAAATATAAAGGTGTGAAAGACATTGAACATATCAAACCTAACACTGTCAGAAGAAATCTTCTGAAATAAGAATCCAGAAAAACTATACTTTGCCTTGAGTGTTCTTTGAATATAGCAAAATTCTTCCGCTACTTGATATTGGCATGTCGGCACAACCACCAAAGGGAATTATAACCTGTATAGAACGACCTCCTTCGTTGAAAAGCGCTCGTGGATACTCGTCACTCAAACGCGTAACTGTTGTAACACCCGGGTTCGGGGGTCGGGAGAAAATAATAATTTTAAAAATAGTACGGGTTTCGGTTCCAAGTTTTAAATAATAAAATAATGGTTTGGGCCTCGGGTTTTAAGACAAATAAAAATTAGTTGGGTCATTTTCAAGACAAGCCCAATTTTGCCATGGTGTCATCCATTGTAGTTCCCTTATTTCATTAAGGGTGTTTTGGTCTTTTGACCCCCCATTTTAAACAAACATAAACTATTCACTTTGCTCATCTTCTACCTCTCTCCACCCCCATCTCTTTCCAACGACACAAACACACCTCCCACCTTGAGCTACTATTCCATTCTATAGCTCACTCGTTTTTGAAGCTTTCTCAAAGGTATGGACGTTTTTGACTTGCTCTCACCTTCCCCTCCTTGGAAGTACCACTATTTTTCATTTTTAACCATGTTTTGAAATAGGGGCTTTTTAAGAGTTTTGATTTAAAAATGGTGCCTTTATTGTTCTTGACTTAATGTTTTAAGTAATTAATGATAGACATGTTGTCTAGGGAGCATGAGGTCCAATTGGTATGATTTTTAATGAGTTTTGTAAAGTTTCCCGGATTTGGGTTTTGGGGAGTTTTTTGGGAGATTTTAAGTTGAGTTTTGGGGGTGTTTTAGGTGAAATCTTGAGGGCTGATGGTTAGGGTATATGTAAGTATTGTTTTGAGGGCTTTAGGGAGTAATTTGAGGGTTGAAATCAATGGTTTTGAGTGGTGCTTAAGGGCTGCTCGGATTTTTGGAGTTTTGAGCTAGTTTTCAATGGAAAATTGATGTCTTGAGATTGGTATTTAATCCGGATTGATTATTTTAGAATATGGACTGATTTGAGATTATTTGCTTGGTGTTGGAATGGCTAGAAGCGAGAATTTTGGTTGGAGAAGCTTCGGGGACAAATCCGGGGATTTCGGAGTCTTGAGCTTGGTCTTCGATCTTCTCTTGGGTAGCAACGGTGAGTAGAATCATTGGTTTTTACTTTGTGCTCGATATGGATTCATTTGGGGTTTAGGTGGAACCTTGAGAGGTCGCCTAAACCCGTGTGTAAGCCTCTCTACTCTCATATGTTGTGATATATGGATTGTGGATGTGTTGTGATTATTTGAATGCATTTTAAGTTGTTAATGTTGTAGTCGTGTTGAGTTCGTGCCTCACGTGATGGTGGTCTAACTACGGTGATGTGTAGTCCCACCGGTAGTGACTAGTAGGGTAGTACTTTGATGTGTAGTCCCATTGGAAATCCACTAGTCGAAACGGTGATGTGTAGTCCCACCGTACGTGTATGTTGGTTGTGCTTGTGCAAACCAAGTGTTGTGGTTGAGATAGACCCTTGTGCATCCATTGTTTTCTTGCATTTAAATCGTGTTTTGGAAAATTGCATGTTGTGAATTGTAGAGCCTCTCTCACTAAGCTAGATTGCTTATGCTCTTTTGTTTCCAACGTGCAGATCGCTAAAGTTCGGGAGGCGAGCGGGCGAGGGAGGAGCTTTCGGAGTTCTTAAGCAAGTTTAAGTATGGTTTGCTTTTGTAATAATGCCTAGACAATGGGGTGTAGAGTGTTAGGAGTTGGGGTCAAACTCCTTAGGATGTTATGCTTTTGCTTCTTTGATTATGTCCTATGTTTCTTATGAGGTTTATTTGCTTATGCCTAAACTTGTATGATGGTGGCCTATGTATGCCTTATGCTTGACTACTTTGTGAATGTTGTCTTGTGCTTGCTAAACATGCTTCTTTGTGGAATTGTATGGAGTCTTGTTTGTATGTTCTCGTTAGATTAAATGCTTCCCATGCTAAGTCTCAACTGTGGTTTGATGCATGTATGTTTGTTTACGCTTAGGAGTGCCTAAAAGTGCATCTAGAATCGTATGTGAAGTTACCAAGTAGTGAAATGAGGGGTTGCAGAGCAGGGGTATCGATACGATTAGACCCGTATCGATACGGCCTTCTTATTCCAGGCCTTTCGTTTCGATACGCGGGGAGACGTATCGATACCATTTTGGACACTGGAGCTACTGCCCAACTTGGTATCGATACCGGTCTCAGGCGTATCGATACCATTTTGGTCACTGAAGTCACTGTCCAACTTGGTATCGATACCGGTCTTTGGCGTATCGGTACGGTCATCTTAGCGTTGACTGTGAGAAGTCAACCCTTGGGGAGGGTATCGATACACTCCTTGGGTGTATCGATACGGTCTCCACAGGTTGACTTTGACTTTATGGCCGAGTCAAGGTGTATCGGTACACCCCTTAGGTGTATCGATACCGCCTGCAGATTAAGTCTAAAATTGGGCCGTTAAGTGTTGGTTTGGGTTTGTTTGATATTCTCGTGTTTGTTGTTCCGCTGTATGATCACTTAGGATTTAATACTCATCTAGACAAGACTTAAAATGAAAAAAAAAGATAGGGTTGCTAACCGAAGGGGAGCCTTAACGGGTTTCACTTCGGTTTTCCCCGTGTAGCCCACTTGGACCGGTCATCCGGCCAGACCGGGACGAGGGGGTTACAACTGTCAAAAGACAGACTACTGTCATGAAGACAAACAAAAACTGCTAAAAAACAGACGAAAGAACTGCCACCAAGCAGACAAAAGAACTGCCATAAAAGCAGATTTGAATAAGAATTCGACAAAGTAGATGAAAAACAAGAAAAAAACTTGAAAAAAAAACGAAACATTCATCGAAAAAGATGAATTTTATTTATGTACAAATCCAGCAGAACGGCCTAAGGCCGTCGCCGGTAAAGAAAAACAATGAAGAAGAAGAACTTGAAAAAGTTTGATAACCGCCTCAGAGAAAATGAAGAAGTGGAGAAGTTTATTTAACCCAAATATTTAATTAGTGTATTTTTATATATATAAAAAAGATGTGAACTGCCATGCATGTGTGTATATAAATTTAAAAATATTTGCTTTTTCTTTAAAATAATTAAACATATTTTGAATCTTAATATCAAATCGTATAGTATACGTCATGAGATTAAGAATATTAGCTAAATGACGTGGCCCTCCCTCTATATATTACCAGAATATTCCATCAAATGGTCTAGGTGTCACAAGTTTTATTGGTCAAAGTGTGAAAGAGTTTTAGTGATGATAACTTATTTTTAATTAAAATTTTAATAATTATTAACTTTGACGATTTCAAATACCCGATTAGGATTATTAATACTAGTATAAAAAATTTATATTTTCATAATTTAAAATAATTTATAAATGAAATAATTACATAGTACTATTTAAAGATTAGAACAACAAATTGTTTTAGATACAGAAAATAAAGTATTTTATCATCTGTATTTGAGTAAAACTCTACTCGAATCCAATCGTAATTTCATAAACCTAGTTCAACTCAAAAAAAAATTTAGATTATAAAATAGAACTCGAATAACTTGAAATTTGTAATAATTAATAGATGGGTTTTCAAGTTCGGTTAAAATCTCTCAACTTTTTTTGATATATGTATATTGCTTATGAAAAAATATGTGTATATCATCTATGTTTGTAGATATGAGTGTTCAAACGATTGATTTAGTTACCGACCGAACTGAATTAACCAAAATATTTTTTCTTTAACCGAAATTTGTATGAAGATTATTAATCGAAAATCGATCAAAATCCGGTTAATTTGGTCAGTTTTTGAATTAACCGAAATTTATGACAAATTTTAAGGTTTGTGTTTTTCTTTAGTTAAATTCGATTAATATGTGCATTTTTTCGTTTTGAGTTAAAAATTGGTTGGTTCTTGAAATCTTAATAGGTTTGGGGTTTAAAAATAGTTGGTTCTATCAACATATTAATAAATTTAAGTCTAACCAACAATTAGTTAGTCTAGTGGAATGAGACACTAGATCCCTTAAGCAAGGTCAGAAATTTGAATCTTGACATTATGAACGGAGAAAATTGGATTGGGGGTCGCCCATAATGGGCCTATACAAAACTCGATCTAGATTAGTCGACCAGTGGATCAGATATCGGTGGTTAAATAAAAAAATGAATTTGAGCTATATATATGTGTTGTTTTTTAATAATTAATATTTTCAGTCAATTTAGTTAATTAACTGATTTCGAAACGAATTAACCTATAACCAAACTTTGAAAAAATATTTAATCGTTAACCGATTGAACACCTAATTAATCAGTCGATAAGTTGAACTAAATTTCGGTCGACCCAAAAAAATATAAATAGAGTTTGAGTTATGAAACAAGACTCATTAATTCGGATCAACTTACACTGAGTAAAAAACAATTACTTTTACACAGTTTTTGGACCGTTAGATAATGGTAATTAATGGTTCAAATTATTTCCTTATTTTTTTTCCAAGTGATAATTTTCACATTTTTTACTGTTAATCTCATCCATTCATTTCCCTTATCCAATGGTTCTAGATTAGTATAAAACTAAATGAATTTTACATCATGTAACTTGATCTCATCCATATATATATATATATGTTTTCTCCCAAAAGTAATGAAGCTGAAAGAGTGAGAGTTGATAGACACTTTTGGCCGTGTCGTGTGCCATCCGTTTGCATGCAATTTGGCAGTTTAAGGATAAGATATACAAACTTGGTGATTAAGACATCCAAACCATTACTCCCTTTTGCCTGTAAAATACATGTTTAATGCCCTGTAATAAGATTTGAAACTAAAGATCTTATCCATTTAAAATAAGATTTTAAGTCTGCTGAGAAAGAAAAGAAAAGAAAAAACCATTGCTTTCGGCCAAAACGCGTGTCGGAGAAGGAGACAAATTGTCGGTCCATTTTATTTTGTAAATCTTTAATTTTCGGATTAAGACTGCATGGGAAAAGATAGAGTTGACTCCATTAATCAAAGTATGTACAAGAAGAAACTTGTACAACTACCATTAAAATCAAGTATGGTGATTTGAACATTAGGAAATTATGGATATGTCACCATAAAATCCCACTCTTTTTGTTTTTGTTTTGTGGTTTGGTTCATCTGTTTTTGTGGCATGTTTCATCATACTCTAACGAGCGATTGTTGTTCGCACAGATATTCAATCGGCGCTAGTTTTTTATTTATGTTTTTGTCGGTGGTCACTTGGAAAGTTATATTCTCACTCTGTTGGTGGTTGTTTGCCGATGAAATCAGTCATGGGTAACGGTACTTTTTGCTTGACGATTTGGATCGCGCACCACTCCTTTTTCTTTCTTTATGCGTCTCGTTTGGACAGAGACAAGGAGATTCAGGAGGCTGCTAAAATTTGTTAGTATGCTTATCTCCATAGAAATTTTCATTTTTCTTTGTTTTTGGGTTGGAAGAATTTTTTGGGTTCTTTAATCTAAATTTTCTTCTTCTTATATGCATTGTAATTGTGTTTTTTTATAGATTTAATAAAAATTTAGTGGTTTTTATAAAAAAATATTCAAAGCATTTTTGTCACTGTTATAACAGTTGCTCGTAAATTTAACTTTATAACTTATACCAAAATTGACCTGACTCGAAAATTCAAATCCCAAATTCCAACTATAACAACCTTAAACTGAAACTATCTAAACCCAAAGTAGTCTCAAATTAAATAATTAAAAAATTAATATCAATTTGATCAGACAAAAATTTGACTGAGCTTAAAAACCAACCCGACCCGTCTAATTGAATCTACTTGAGATGGAATAAATGAAACATCCTGGAAACTACATAACAAAACGATAAGGTGGTCCTTGTAATAACTAGGAAAAAAACCGTTAAAACAGTTGGAATCGTGGACGGTGGAGTAGATAAAGTCAACAAAACCAGACAATATCTGGTTTGGTTTTTGGTTCAAGTAGAGAGTATAATATTAAATTGTGGTTGCAGTCGCGGTTGCAACGTCGCGGTTGCGAACGTTGCGGCCGTTACGATGTAATTTTTTTCTAAAAAAATAATTATAATTTACGATGCGGCCGTTACGTCGCATTGCGGCCACAATTTAATACTAGAGATTATTTTTTTAGTGGAAAAGATTGAAAAAAAAAGTCGTCGGATAATGACTCATTTTTTTACAGTCAAAGAACAACGAAGATGGAGAAATGGGAACGGGAGGAAGAACTTTTCCAAGTCTTACAGTCCAAACTCCGTTACAGATATGGAGCCGACCTTTTGTTGGATGAGTGACGGATTTCATGTCTTCATTGGAACATGTCTTAGGTTAGCTTTTTTTTTTAATAACTATATCGATATTAAATTTATTGTTCGATTAATTTAGATCGATACTCACTACTGATAGTTGGTAATTTTTACTTTTTTGTTTTTCTTTAATATAGTTGTTTTCTTTTTAAGTATTTTCTTAAGTCGGTGAAAAGTATCCTAGTTTCAAGCATTTTAACGTTTACTCGGGGTATTTCCATAAATTTGTTTCCGTATATATATGTAGGGGATGGACAGTCGGCAGAATTTGAACTGATCCATTGGTATAGGTATGTATCTTACACACCATCGATGCGGCCCCTACTGCCACAGGTTGATAGTGTGGGTGAGTTTTCTACTTAACCTGATACTTTTTCTCTGTCTTAGTAAAATAAAATAAAAAATTTCTACGGAAAAATAGAGGATCGACCGTTTGCATCCGCTATATCTCACGGTCTCGACCCCTTGTGAAGGATCTTGTTGTTGTAACACCCCCTTCCCGGCCTGGTAGAGAACCGGGTCGGAGAGCGCTACCGGAAAACATAACGGAGATCGGAGACATAAATCTTTTAGTGACATAACATATTAGAGATCAGAACTTATTCCAAAGTTCAAAAATCATTTCGGCATATTTTATTAATCTCTTTTAAGACTTAACACTTAACTTATTAACAACTTACTTGAATTGGGGTCAATTTTAAACTTTTTCAAACTCAGGGACTAATTTGTAATTTTTACAAATTGGGGGTCCTTATCTGAAATTCGCGATATTATACTGAAATTAAATTTACTAGTTATTAGCTTGTAAAATCTCATTACTAACGGAGATCATTTACCTATCTGATTAAACGATGTAATGTTTAGTGACTATTTTGTAAAGTATTCAAATCCACTTCTTTTGAATTATCTTACTAAAATTCTTTACATATTTCAATGAGTCTAACAACTCACAAAAATCATAGAGTCCTTTAATCAATGTTTTACTACCAATTATGTCAATTTTATTACTAACTTAATAGTCTATATAGCTTTAAAACCTTATATAAAACATAGGCAAGATTTCACAATAGTAGGCCCACAAGATTAGTATAATTGCTTTAACTACTTTGCCACCATACTAGGAGTTTATAAGGACAAAACACATTACTCTTTAATTGTAGTGACTTGTCAACCTTCCAACTAATCCCGATCTCGATCTATTACTTTCCTTAACCTGAAATGTTATGCAATGAATGCATTAGACTTACATAGTCTAAGTGAGGTAGCCAATGACAATGAATGAACATATTATGTCATGTAGCATGCTTTCAAAAATGATCATAATGCTAATTATGCAATAACATGACATGCTTCATATTTATAACAAACATAATATCATATCATGAATCATAAATGAGCCGTAGTTCTGAGCCGTAGCTCCATATCATGTAGCATTTCATAGTCATATTCGAACATATCAAAGTAATGCAAGGCACTTACCAAATTTGTCATTCGAGCATAGTTACTCTACATGAGTCCTTAACAAATGCAGCATAAACAACATATTTTTATGTTTATTCATACAACAAGTATCATTCAAAACATTATCATATACAACAACAAGCATCATTTAAAAGACATTAGCATATACAAAGCAATTAGGCATATCAATTTCATTTCATTGGTACTTATCATTTAAGTACTTATCTTTCAAGTCATGTAACTTTTAAATGTTTTGCCTTGGATGATTAATGAAATAGGTAATCAAGTCTTCATGTAACATGTAACATTAGATACTCAAAGTATCCATTTCTCATTTCAACATATAACAGGGGATGCATAGGCATCAATGGTGACTTACCACCATTCAATTATCAAGGTGACTAACCACCTTATCAGGTTTATAGGTGACTAACCACCATCCTGTAACAAAGATCAGGGGAGCTCAACGACTCTAAGGCATGCCCTTCTACCTATAGACACTAATCATACCAAGGACTTTACTTATCTTTCTTTATTAACAAGATCATTCACTTGTCAATCATTCATAATTTCAAAGGCATTTAACCATTTCAATATGCATATACATATAATCAATCAAGCATCATGGTAATATAAAATTCCAGCAAGTACATGAGATCATTTTCATTTTATGATCATCAAAAACCAGTAGCAAAGCTTATCATTTAGTCACATTTCACATAGCTCAAGTAATCAACACATCATAGCAACTAATCATATTTATGCTAAGCATGCTTATCTAACAAGCAATATACACTTAGATCAATATTTTTGCCTTTAATCCTTCTTCCTTATCATTTAAAATTTTACCAATCATTATTAAATTCATTTCATGCTTTCTTCATGTTATCTAAAAAAAATAACAAGGTTAGGATACTAATCCCAACACTTTAAACAAAACTACACTCACATATCAGAACATAAAAACAATGATCAGAATGACACCGCGTCACCCGAGACAAATGCATCCATACTCACATATAAAAACAATGATCGGAATGACATCGCGTCACTCGAGACAAATGCATCCACACTCACATATCAGAATATAAAAACAATGATCGGAATGACACCGCGTCACCCGAGACAAATGCATCCACACTCACATATCAGAACATAAAAACAATGATCGGAATGACACCGCGTCACCCGAGACAAATGCATCCACACTCACCTCAATCCAAGCTTAGAGACATTTTCCTTATTCTCCAACTTTGTGGTTTCCTTCATTTCTACATCTTTTCTAACCAAACATTAAAGAAACATATCATTTATTACATTAGGCAGCTTGCATTGTCCTTAAAGAAATATTTATATAAAATGTTCTATAACTCAAAATCTGATTTCGTTTGTTTCAAACGAAACTAGACTGAATAACCTTTTAAACCATATAAATTATAGCTTTTAATTCCTCTTATACAATTTATAATGAATTTTTAAAGTCAATGTTGATGCAGATTTAAGGGCAAACTGTTACCCTGTTTTTATGACATATACTTACTCAAAAATTCGTATCTTTTTACTCACAACTCCAAATAAGGAGTTCTTTACCATTCTGGAAAGCTTATAAATACACCTTTACAACCATGTATGACACATAATTTTATCATTTCCCTATTAATACAGTTTATTACTTGAACATAAGGCATTTTCAGAAACCTAATCTGTCTATGCTCGATTTGTGACTTTAGTGCATTTATAACCTATGTTTCACTACACTATTAATATTGAGCTTTAAACCACGTTTATACTAATCTTATAACATTATTTTTATAATCCAGCAACCTGAAAAATAGGACATGTAAGTCCTCTATTTATCAATTTCCACAAAACAGTCCCCTTTTTATTCTTTAATAATTCTATATGTGATCTAAATGGATTTAACCTACCAATTGAGACTTAATTCAAGCTTGGCCATTTAATTTCATTCATTTCATGACTCCCCTGTTTCAAGTATAAATTTCCAGAATTTTATTGGCATTATTTAAGCCCCTAAAATTTTCGAATTTTACAATTTAGTATAGCAGATTCTAGATTTATTCAGTTTTAGTCCAGTAACTTCTAACAACAATTCCGAGACCTATACTTAACATTTTTGAGTAAATCATACCTCTATTTCATGTAAAATTTTGTCCTCTACAACTTTGTAGAAGAACCCGTTTTCCAGAAATGACTCTAACATGCTCAAAAATGCAGTTTTCTACAGGACAGTTTACAAATCCGAATTTCTTTATTCTTTCTACCCTTATCTTTTACCAACCTTTAATTAATCTAATTTCATGCTTAATATATATACTAACATCAAATTAAAGATAGTTGAGACTCTAATCTCAACTCTAATTTATTTCACTCACCTTGATAGACCGGTACTTTATTTTTATTTCTTGGGCTTGACGGTTGTTCCGAATCTACCTTGTATACCATGATAATTAATAAAAACTAATCAATAAAACAGTATCGAATATATATAAAAATATTCATCAAACTCGATACCGAAACTTAAACTTACTAGAGATTTGAGCTTACCCCGACGTCGACAGAAATTCGATATTACTATATCGAAAATATCGGATTACCAATCAAACATTGGATCGTATGTTTATCCTACTAATTTCTTTCTTTCTTTCTTTCTTTGCTGTGCATTTCATCAATCTCCTTGCCCCCTTTTATAGCTGATTTGGCGTCAAAAGCTTCCCCCACCACCTTTTTTTTTATTCAATTATTCTAATAGTGGTTTAATTATAACCACATATGGTGGCAATCCTACTTTCCAATTTTGCTATCTTATCTTCAATTCAATCTTGCCTTTATGTTGGATCCCACGCATAGTGGCAATTATCACCCAAATTTTTAAATGGCCTAGTGGCCTTGTGTGGTTCTCATAATTGTCAATTTGTATGAGTGGATTGGTTAGTGCAATCCTTTGCCCAGCCGTCCACTTACTTTATGTTTTTTTTATAATAATAATAATAATAATAAACTATTATAAATTACCCCAAATAATTTTTTATTGGTTCATATAAGATCGAATAAATTATTTAATCAATAAAAATATTCGGTCACCGGAATTTAATTCCGACTAGACCGGTTTTTGGGATGTGACAACTCTCCCCCCCTTAGAAAAGAATTCGTCCTCGAATTCTTACCTGTAGCTTCGGATTGTTCATCCGAGCACTCTTTGGGATCAGAATCTTCTAGAAATGAAGAATTCACCTTTCCTAATTTTTTTTTTGCGACATTGTCCTTCATGTCGTCGTTGAAAAAAAAATTATACTTAAAAATTCTCATGTCTTAATTTCTTTTTAGACTTATTAAATTTACTAACTTTCCGAGCTCTATTCGCTACTTCCGTAGCTTTAACTCTATTTACGAGATTTTGGAAATTTTTAATGTATAACGCTGAAAACATGGGTCGTAACTCATCGTTGAGCCCTACAATAAACATCTGACACTTATGTACTTATTATGGAACTCTTTCAAGAAAAATTCCCAACTTACGGTTTCCTAGGAGACGGTAAGGACAGTAGTCTCCCATCACTATAAGGTTTCAACGCAAGAGCGCATTCAAGCTTATGTTCATCCGAACATCTTAATTGCTTATAAAAAAAATCCTTAAAGTATTGTCTAACCAATACTCGGCTATTTTGGGATCATCTATGTCTCGACCAGTAAAGGTGTAAGCTCGGTATTGTGATAACTTATCGATTGGGGCTCAAAGAGGTTGCGCAACAGGTGGCGTAGGTTGCATGACTTGACTAGCCTTTAACACATAAATTGTTGAAACATATCAGCCATGTTTTAATAACATTCTGCCTGAGCTGTAGGAGCTTCAGGCTCTACACCTCGAACAGGAGGGTTCTGAGAATTCGGAGGATTTCCTCCTTGCACCTACTCACCATAAGTCGAGGAGATAGCAACAGACTCATTATTACAGGTTATTTAGTTCGAGACACATATCTATATTATAAAAGAGATCGGATCAGTTGACAAGTCACAATACTTAACAGATTAACTCCTAGGTGGCAAAGTAACTTAACACACAATACAAACATACTTAAGTTTAGTCCAGAACCGACTAAACTCTAGCTCTGATACCACTACTGTAACACCCCCTTCCCGGCCTGGTAGAGAACCGGGTCGGAGAGCGCTACCGGAAAACATAACGGAGATCGGAGACATAAATCTTTTAGTGACATAACATATTAGAAATCAGAACTTATTCCAAAGTTCAAAAATCATTTCGGCATATTTTATTAATCTCTTTTAAGACTTAACACTTAACTTATTAACAACTTACTTGAATTGGGGTCAATTTTAAACTTTTTCAAACTCAGGGACTAATTTGTAATTTTTACAAATTGGGGGTCCTTATCTGAAATTCGCGATATTATACTGAAATTAAATTTACTAGTTATTAGCTTGTAAAATCTCATTACTAACGGAGATCATTTACCTATCTGATTAAACGATGTAATGTTTAGTGACTATTTTGTAAAGTATTCAAATCCACTTCTTTTGAATTATCTTACTAAAATTCTTTACATATTTCAATGAGTCTAACAACTCACAAAAATCATAGAGTCCTTTAATCAATGTTTTACTACCAATTATGTCAATTTTATTACTAACTTAATAGTCTATATAGCTTTAAAACCTTATATAAAACATAGGCAAGATTTCACAATAGTAGGCCCACAAGATTAGTATAATTGCTTTAACTACTTTGCCACCATACTAGGAGTTTATAATGACAAAACACATTACTCTTTAATTGTAGTGACTTGTCAACCTTCCAACTAATCCCGATCTCGATCTATTACTTTCCTTAACCTGAAATGTTATGCAATGAATGCATTAGACTTACATAGTCTAAGTGAGGTAGCCAATGACAATGAATGAACATATTATGTCATGTAGCATGCTTTCAAAAATGATCATAATGCTAATTATGCAATAACATGACATGCTTCATATTTATAACAAACATAATATAATATCATGAATCATAAATGAGCCGTAGTTCTGAGCCGTAGCTCCATATCATGTAGCATTTCATAGTCATATTCGAACATATTAAAGTAATGTAAGGCACTTACCAAATTTGTCATTCGAGCATAGTTACTCTACATGAGTCCTTAACAAATGCAGCATAAACAACATATTTTTATGTTTATTCATACAGCAAGTATCATTCAAAACATTATCATATACAACAACAAGCATCATTTAAAAGACATTAGCATATACAAAGCAATTAGGCATATCAATTTCATTTCATTGGTACTTATCATTTAAGTACTTATCTTTCAAGTCATGTAACTTTTAAATGTTTTGCCTTGGATGATTAATGAAATAGGTAATCAAGTCTTCATGTAACATGTAACATTAGATACTCAAAGTATCCATTTCTCATTTCAACATATAACAGGGGATGCATAGGCATCAATGGTGACTTACCACCATTCAATTATCAAGGTGACTAACCACCTTATCAGGTTTATAGGTGACTAACCACCATCCTGTAACAAAGATCAGGGGAGCTCAACGACTCTAAGGCATGCCCTTCTACCTATAGACACTAATCATACCAAGGACTTTACTTATCTTTCTTTATTAACAAGATCATTCACTTGTCAATCATTCATAATTTCAAAGGCATTTAACCATTTCAATAGGCATATACATATAATCAATCAAGCATCATGGTAATATAAAATTCCAGCAAGTACATGAGATCATTTTCATTTTATGATCATCAAAAACCAGTAGCAAAGCTTATCATTTAGTCACATTTCACATAGCTCAAGTAATCAACACATCATAGCAACTAATCATATTTATGCTAAGCATGCTTATCTAACAAGCAATATACACTTAGATCAATATTTTTGCCTTTAATCCTTCTTCCTTATCATTTAAAATTTTACCAATCATTATTAAATTCATTTCATGCTTTCTTCATGTTATCTAAAAAAAATAACAAGGTTAGGATACTAATCCCAACACTTTAAACAAAACTACACTCACATATCAGAACATAAAAACAATGATCAGAATGACACCGCGTCACCCGAGACAAATGCATCCATACTCACATATAAAAACAATGATCGGAATGACATCGCGTCACTCGAGACAAATGCATCCACACTCACATATCAGAATATAAAAACAATGATCGGAATGACACCGCGTCACCCGAGACAAATGCATCCACACTCACATATCAGAACATAAAAACAATGATCGGAATGACACCGCGTCACCCGAGACAAATGCATCCACACTCACCTCAATCCAAGCTTAGAGACATTTTCCTTATTCTCCAACTTTGTGGTTTCCTTCATTTCTACATCTTTTCTAACCAAACATTAAAGAAACATATCATTTATTACATTAGGCAGCTTGCATTGTCCTTAAAGAAATATTTATATAAAATGTTCTATAACTCAAAATCTGATTTCGTTTGTTTCAAACGAAACTAGACTGAATAACCTTTTAAACCATATAAATTATAGCTTTTAATTCCTCTTATACAATTTATAATGAATTTTTAAAGTCAATGTTGATGCAGATTTAGGGGCAAACTGTTACCCTGTTTTTATGACATATACTTACTCAAAAATTCGTATCTTTTTACTCACAACTCCAAATAAGGAGTTCTTTACCATTCTGGAAAGCTTATAAATACACCTTTACAACCATGTATGACACATAATTTTATCATTTCCCTATTAATACAGTTTATTACTTGAACATAAGGCATTTTCAGAAACCTAATCTGTCTATGCTCGATTTGTGACTTTAGTGCATTTATAACCTATGTTTCACTACACTATTAATATTGAGCTTTAAACCACGTTTATACTAATCTTATAACATTATTTTTATAATCCAGCAACCTGAAAAATAGGACATGTAAGTCCTCTATTTATCAATTTCCACAAAACAGTCCCCTTTTTATTCTTTAATAATTCTATATGTGATCTAAATGGATTTAACCTACCAATTGAGACTTAATTCAAGCTTGGCCATTTAATTTCATTCATTTCATGACTCCCCTGTTTCAAGTATAAATTTCCAGAATTTTATTGGCATTATTTAAGCCCCTAAAATTTTCGAATTTTACAATTTAGTATAGCAGATTCTAGATTTATTCAGTTTTAGTTCAGTAACTTCTAACAACAATTCCGAGACCTATACTTAACATTTTTGAGTAAATCATACCTCTATTTCATGTAAAATTTTGTCCTCTACAACTTTGTAGAAGAACCCGTTTTCCAGAAATGACTCTAACATGCTCAAAAATGCAGTTTTCTACAGGACAGTTTACAAATCCGAATTTCTTTATTCTTTCTACCCTTATCTTTTACCAACCTTTAATTAATCTAATTTCATGCTTAATATATATACTAACATCAAATTAAAGATAGTTGAGACTCTAATCTCAACTCTAATTTATTTCACTCACCTTGATAGACCGGTACTTTATTTTTATTTCTTGGGCTTGACGGTTGTTCCGAATCTACCTTGTATACCATGATAATTAATAAAAACTAATCAATAAAACAGTATCGAATATATATAAAAAATATTCATCAAACTCGATACCGAAACTTAAACTTACTAGAGATTTGAGCTTACCCCGACGTCGACAGAAATTCGATATTACTATATCGAAAATATCGGATTACCAATCAAACATTGGATCGTATGTTTATCCTACTAATTTCTTTCTTTCTTTCTTTCTTTCTTTCTTTGCTGTGCATTTCATCAATCTCCTTGCCCCCTTTTATAGCTGATTTGGCGTCAAAAGCTTCCCCCACCACCTTTTTTTTATTCAATTATTCTAATAGTGGTTTAATTATAACCACATATGGTGGCAATCCTACTTTCCAATTTTGCTATCTTATCTTCAATTCAATCTTGCCTTTATGTTGGATCCCACGCATAGTGGCAATTATCACCCAAATTTTTAAATGGCCTAGTGGCCTTGTGTGGTTCTCATAATTGTCAATTTGTATGAGTGGATTGGTTAGTGCAATCCTTTGCCCAGCCGTCCACTTACTTTATGTTTTTTTTTTATAATAATAATAATAATAAACTATTATAAATTACCCCAAATAATTTTTTATTGGTTCAGATAAGATCGAATAAATTATTTAATCAATAAAAATATTCGGTCACCGGAATTTAATTCCGACTAGACCGGTTTTTGGGATGTGACAGTTGTGGCTTGAGATTAATGTATTGTTTGCTTATTTTGAGCAGATCCATCGAAAAAAAAGTTAACTTAATCAAAAAGAGTCTTGTTCAAGTGTCGTACGGCTTAGTGACCAAGTCAAGTAAAAGCTAAGTCCGAATTAGACTCAAAATTTAATCGAAACTTTTATAATTACTGGACATCAAGTGATATGACTTGTCATCCTTTTTCTTCACTACGGTTGCTTGCTTGCATTTTAATTTAATGATAATAGAATCTGTTTCAGAATATTTAATTAAACATCTAAAAAAGCCTTGATTTATGGGGCATTTATTTATTTATTTATTATTATTATTATTATACGAAATCACTCTTCTTCTTCTTATTATTGTTATTATTATTATTATTAGTGTCCAATATATCTAAATGAGTAAAATCGTTTCAATCGCATGCAAACCTTCATATGATTCTGTCGACTATAGAATAATATCTTGGCCATGTGTTTCTGTGGACTAACATGTAACAGTGCACGCTTTGAATTAGTGTAATTGTACAGATAATTACACTATTTAGTTTTACAGTTAATATTAATTTAAAATTTAAATTTATATAATTGCATTTTATACTACCAAATATATTATAGATAATTAAGTTGCAACTACATTCTGCTTGCCAAACATGTCTAGTGAATTAGAAAGGCTTAATAGTCAAAAAGTACTTAATTTATATATTTTTTTCAGTTTAGTGACTAACGTTTTTTTGGACCACTTTGGTGCCTAACGTTTCATTTCGTAACTCAAATTGAGTTTTTTCTTCAACGGCCGTTTAAAATTTTCCGTTAACCAATTATAACATGACATGTGTCGTATTTTTATTTGATTTATTAATTTTTTGAATTACGTTAAAATTGGGTACTTCTTAAAAACCCCAAAGTTTTAATTTCCTATAAACAAACTCTCAAATCACATCTCCCTCATCGTTCGGCATCCCCCACACGTCGGCGGTTCACCGTTCACCACCCAAGCATCGGGTACCTCACTGTTGAACATCCCCACCCTCTAGCCGTCGGTTAGAACTTAGAAGTCCAATCGGTTTCTTTTTTCTTCATTTTTAGATGTTCGTCAACGGAGCAATCGACGGTTCATTCGCTAGTTTTCGACGACGGGATCATGGGGTTTTTTGTCGTGGGGGGGGGGGGGGGCGATGAAGGCAAGGGTGGCGGTGGCGGTTGAATCGGTGGTGGGAGGGGAGGAATTCAGGGATCTAGGGTTTGGGGTTTTTTTTATAGAAATTAAAGATTTGTTTTTTTTATAAAATTAAATTTTTTTAATTTTTAAAAAAATAAAAATTAAAGAAATGCCAGGATATGCCATATGTCGTGTTTTTTATTGGATAACAGAATTTTTTTAAATATATTCTATATAGGGGTGATTTGGATGGTATTCATTAAATTTTTTTATTAAATAATAATTAAAAAGAATGAAGCTTTGGCCACCAATTTCTTGAAAAGTGTAAGGCTTGAAGGGGCATACAAATGGCGCCATGTTTGTTGGTAAAGACTCCATAAAGTCAACTCCAAAACAATATTTAACTTAACATACACTTGTTCAATTATCAATTCTTGCATGATAACATCTAAACCATCTCTTTTTTCAATCAATTAGTTTTCTTTTGACTAAATTTTCAATCAATTAGTTAACCAAACTAAAACACTTTAATGATGCAAACATATATTGTCCCTCCTATTTGATTCAATAATAAGTTCGATGTTCTTTAAATACGACTTCGAGTTCGAATCAGTTTGACTTTAAACTTAATCGAGATCCTTGTTGCTACCGAAGAATGTTGGACCATAAAAATGATATTGTCCCCATAATATAAAAGAACCAACCTTTATTATTATAAAAATTGCAGTCAATATCCAATATATCTAATAAGAAATATCAGTTGCAATCTGAGGAAAAGTGCATACAGAAAATAATTTATTTTCTTTGAGAATGTGTGCTACTCTTTGATTATGTGTGATGCAAAATGAAAATCTATCTGTTTCACCAATGATACTGCCGGCGAGTTACCGCTTTGTAAACATCCCTTGCGTTAATGACGCTAATGACGAGAAATCGTAATCTTTTCCCCATTGAGATGGTGTGATTTTAGGAACCGGAGACGGTGAGATAGGCTTACCACTGATGCTTTTCATGCCGATGGTTGATGATGGAACTACTGGCCTTAGGCTGGAGAAGCTGCAAGTGCAATCGAATTAGAGAGGAGTGCTTCAGAATCAGGGTATATCACAAGTTGGATAAAATCTTAAGCAATGATTACATGTTAATCAAAGGAGAAATGTATTCGATTCGAATAAAGCACTTGTGAAACTAGGTCATTGTGTTTGTCTAGTGTGTGCAGTTGTATGAATCTGCACAGACAGATAACAGATTTCACGTATAGTGTAACGCCCCGGTTTTGGGCTTAGAAGTTTTGGGCGTTGACCGGTTCGGTCAAAGTGCGGTTCGAATATATAAGAGTGAATTTAGGAAAAACCTAGTTCGGGTTGCATTAAAAATATGAAAAAATGTTCTAAAATCCTATTTTAATCTATATAAGTGAACTGTGAAATCAATTTTACAAAATGAGGTTTGGAAGGGTGACATTTTGGATAGTGACCAAAATGTAAATTTTGAAAACTGCGTGACTGTTTTAAAAAGGATTGAAACTTTGAATCTTTAAGGAGCTATTTACCCAAAGGGAGTTTCTCCAGATTTTTCTAAGATATTTAATGTTTTAATTCTGATTTTAAACAAAAGGAAAAGTGGAGGGAAGTTATTTTCTAACTAATTTTCCTAAAATCTCATTTTCCTTTTCTCTCATTTTCTCTCAAACCAAACATCTTTCTCCAGAGATTTTCCTTCTGATTTTGTCACTTAAATCTCTCTTTTCAATCCTCTTTTGGTTGTTAATCATCTCATCAACAAAACCTCACCAATTGCCATTTGATTCTTCAAGCTTTTTGGTTCTAAAATAGGAGAAACTCAAGTTTGGAGGTAAGAACGTCCTTCTCCTCTGAACTTCAAGTTCTTTACTGAAATTCCTAAGTTCTCAATCCTTAATTGATGATTTATAATGGTTTTTAAAGTTGTGTAATGGATCTTGGCTTAAAATGCAAGATTTGATGATTTTTGGTGGATTTTCGTTGGATCTGTTAAAGCAGTGATTTGAGGTGTATTTTTGATGTTAAATGAATGCTAAATTGATTGGAAATTGAGTTTTAATTAATGCAATCCCGGATAGGTTGAATTTCCTAAGTTTAGCTTGTGATTCTTGGTTGTTTTTGGAGTGATCTTGTGGATCTGTTGTTGCTGGAGGTATAAGGATGTTGTTAGGTCCTTTTTAGATGTTAAATGTTGTTTAAGGATGCTTAGTTTTGATGGTTTATGGCTGGGCTTTGTTGAGGAGTTGTTTGGATGCATTTTCGGTTGTGTTTGGTGGCCGAAAATGGAGTGTGGATGAGAGCAGCGAGTTTAGGTGCTTTTATTGAAGCTATTAATGCATGATGATGCATTAATCTACTGTTTTGATGTGTTTAAAATAGGGGAGTCTTCTTTGGATCCAAGTGGTGGTGATCCGGAAGCTTGATTTTGTGTTTCGGCAAGAGGCGAAACGGAATCGGTGAGTGGATTTTGGTTTTCGGCTTTGAAACCAATGTTTTGGAGGTTTGGGAGCTTAGTCTAAGTCTAAACAACTTTGCTAAGCTCAAGAGTAAGTTTTCGGAAAAACTCTCTTGTTGAGGAACCATGTGATGGTTGGGTGCAATGTGTTTGTTGCATGTTTAAATTCTGTTTTTAAAGCATATCTAGCATGTTTGTTTGCTGAGATTATAAGCCATGTGTTTAAGGAAGCTCAAGGTTAGAGTTCCTTGTTTTTGAACATTGTTTAAATGTGGTTTAATGCTTAAAGATGCATGATGTTTATGGCTTGGTTAAATGCTTTAAAACAGTGGATTATTGATGATAAATGATGTATATTGGCAAGTGATGTTTTGAAAAGGTTAAGGTCACTAAGGTGGTTAAAAGTCCTTGAGTGAGCCTTGTTTACTTAAGAACATCAAGGTGGTTAAAAGTCCTTGGATGATTCTTGTTACGGACACAAAGGTGTTTAAAAGTCCTTGTGTGGTCCTTTCCAAGGTGTTTAAAAGTCCTTGGGGCCAAGGTGTTTAAAAGTCCTTGGGGTGATTCATGTCATGGTGTTTAAAAGTCCATGGGCCAAGGTGTTTAAAAGTCCTTGGGGTCAAGGTGTTTAAAAGTCCTTGAGGTAAAACTTGTTAAGGACACAAAGGTGTTTAAAAGTCCTTGTGTGGTCCTTGCCATGGTGTTTAAAAGTCCATGGGCCATGGTGTTTAAAAGTCCATGGGGATAAGATCACAATGGTGTTTAAAAGTCCATGTGTGAGTCTTATGTTGATCTTGTTAAAAGTTGGTAACTATCACTTGTGGCCAATATGACATGTTATGTTATGAAGCATGAAATGCTTGTTTAAGATTGCTTATGAGCACGTTAAAGTGTATTTTGAAGTATGACTTGTAAAGTGTTTTATAAATGCATTATTGTGTGGTTTTAAGGAGCATTCCTCACTAAGCTTTTGCTTACGCTCTCTCTCTTTTCTTAAACCAATAATGCAGAGCATTAAGGTGCATTGAAGGCAGCAAGGAAGGCAAGCAATCAAGTGAAAGATAAGCTCAAGTATGGGAAGGTTTTCTTAAACACCTTTAACTTTTGGTTTGTGGCAATGGGGGACCTATGTTGTTGTTTTGGGAGATGTTTTGGACTCCCTAAGTTGGACTTATGTTGTTGTTAATGTTGGTTTATGTAATTGGCCATTATGTGTTGGTTTGGAGGTTTTAGTGCATGAATGGTTTGCTTGTGTAGGAAGCATGCCTTAGATTTGGGGCTTTTCATATATGATGATTTTATGATAATTGGTTGATGCAAATATGTCTCTTGTATGTTGTATGAGTTGCTGGTAAAGTTTGATAGCAATTGGAGCATGATTGGTTGGTCAATTGTGTGTTTAAGCAAGCAAATTTCTGCATCTTGTGCAGGCCGTATCGGAACAGTGACTACCGTTTCGAAACGGGTGCCTCGAAGTAGCCCAGGCGTCCGAAACGGGGGACACCGTTTCGAAACGGAGAGGCCACTGCCAGCCCTCGTTTCGGTACGCGTTGCGGAACGGCCCCGCGTTTCGAAACAGGTCCTTCCTGTTTCGGAACGCATGACCGTTGGGGGGCTGACATTGGCAGTTATATGTTTCAAAATGTTTACATTTTGGTCCTGAAACTTGTTTGTGCAATTGTGTGAGTTTGGGATGTCCGTTTGAGCTGAAATTTGGCCGAGATGCATGAAACATGATTAATTTCAAGTTGGTAACTCTAATTTGGGTTAAGTCCCTTAATTTATCAGAATTTACAATTTGGTCCCTAAAGTTGTAATTTGTTCAATTGGGTCCCTGTTTGATCTCTGATGTTTATGATCTTTGAGTATGTTGTTTGAATGATCATAACTAGGGTTAATGTGCATCTAGACAAGTTTAAAAAGAAAAAAAAAAGAGTCGTTAATCAAGGTTGACTTTCGGGTTGACTTTGGTTTTCCCCGTGTGACTTTCTTAACTCGGGTCAACCGTCTAGGCCGGGTTAAGGGGGTTACATATAGCTCTTCGTATTAGGATGAGTTAGTATCGAATCATCTATATACCAGGGAACTTTTCCTAACGAACCTCATTTCCAGTGATTATATACCGAACTACGAAACCGTGTGTTTAGCGTGCAGTGAAACTGTTTATTGGACTTAAAAGTTTCCTTATACTAGGACCAGTTTGCTTTTGAATTCATACATTTTTTTGAAAAACTAAAGCCGATCGGTAACGTAAAAGTTAGAAATAAGAAAGTTTTTGATGGTCAAGCTGATACAATTTGCTTACGCACCTGGAAGTTGGAAAATTAATTGAATTTCCTACAGGGTGCATCTGTCTGTTGCTTCCCATCTGGTATTGGAAGACGATTAACATGATGAGATAGTATTAGGGAGAAGTTACAATCCGGAAAAAGAACAATGATGGAAGATGTTGCAATCAAACCTGCATATGATTCTGTCGACTAGCAGCTGGCGTTACCATTCCAGGAACTTGATGGCCAACGCTTCCAAAACTCGGAGCAGGAGAGTGAAAGCCATTGGAGCTGAATTGAGGAGAATTGATAGGGAAGGCTTGGGATCCACCATTAGGCTTCGCGGTAGTGTTCGTGACGGACTGCTGTTTCGGAAGCATAGCAAGCTGCTGTGGATGGATGGAAAATGGAGACACCATACTTGACTGCAAAAAAAAAAGTAATCAAAATTCAGAAGGTAAAGTCTCCACTTTCAAACTTCCCCGAATGAAGCTATCTGTCCTAAAAGAACCAGTCAATATTCATTATACGGTTTTGAATTTCAACCAAAAGACAGCTTACCTTTTCAAAAAGATTTATATTATCGTGTTTAGCATCTTCCCGTGGTTTCTCCGAAAAGGTTTGTTTCGAGTTTAATGAATCACTTGTCTCCTTGGAGGGCTTTGCTTCGATATCTGCAAAGTGCAAAACAATAAGCCATAGGTTAAAGCAACAGTGAATGTAAAGCACTATGTTTAACAACTATAAGCAAGAAACTCCATAGCAATAAGCTCAAGACTGTAGGAAGCAAACATTGCAAACCAGCCAAAGAATTACCGTGAACTGAACTGGAGCCGTTCTCTCTAGAATCCCCCATCGAAAGCAAATTGAAAAGTTCAGTAGCATAATCGATTTTGGGTGGTGCTACCAGTGTGGCAGTATTAACATCTCTCTTTATCGATTCAGCCTTCGAGACTGATGGTGTACTGGCAACCTCCTGCTTTACAGATTCAGCCTTTGAGACTGATGGGGCACTGGAAACCTCCTGCTTTACAGATTCAGCCTTTGAGACTGATGGGGTACTAGTAACCTCCTGCTTTACAGATTCGGCAGTTGTGGCTGAAGGTTCAGAGTTATGTCGAGGTTCTTGTGGACTTGTATCGGGTTTAATCTGTAGAGAAAGTATAGTTGTCCATTTCTATGTCACAATCACATATGTAAAAATGAAAAATACTACTTTGGAATGTTCATCATTTTGGGTATTTTCTAGCACCTAGCATTTCAACATTTCACAAGAGATCCTACAGTGATATTTATCTTGATCTAAGCAACACATAGTTTCATACTAACTCGGTTTTTTACTTCGTATCAAAGCAACAATATATACGAGTCAAAATAACACGCATCAACATTAAATAAAAAAACTACTGTAAGTATTCAAACATTTCAATGCCCACTAAAAGAAAGATAGGCAAACCATACAGGGTAGTTCATTTGCTACATATGTATTTCCTCCATCTGACAGGCAGCAAAGCGAAGTTAACCGCAGTACTGTAAAAAGGGAAATGCATTTACTGACAGATCAGTGTATAAGACCGAACAAAGGCTATTATTACCTTCTGAGGAACATTTACATTCACTTGCAGGTAACTTTTCGGAGTAGGAGCGCTGTAATTTGTAACAGGTGGGTGAATAATTATCTTCTCCGTAGAAACAGGATTCACATTATTCAAGTTCTTATACCCACCACCACTTATAGCTCCTAGTCTATGAAGCGATTCCTTTTCTTCGTTTACACGTGGAGGTGATTTTGCCGTTCGACCCCTGAGAATCCATCGCTTTTCCACATACCTAAAGGAGAAAATAAGCATCCTTAAGCAAAATTACTTTTGACAAGTTTCAATGGAAGAAAATTAAGCATGCAATTTTAAAGTGATGGCTAGTTTTATTTTTATGAAGTTGTACTTTGCACGAATGAAATTCTCGATTCCAACTCTGTTATACTTGGGAGGCAACTCCGCTTCCCAGTAAGCATTCGATTTCTCATTCCCCATGGCTGCAAGAAAGAAGAAAACGGGATCATAACCAGCAATTGCATTTGAATTAGGAAGGTAATCAAAGAAATGAACAGTGGAGCTTACATTGGATAAAAGAAACCTGTTCCGGAAGCCATGTATCTAAAGTGGCCGATCTCACCTGAATGAATCAAACATAAATCCCACAAACATGTTAACAAGAAATTCAAACTCAAACCGCAAACTTCAAGTGAAACAACATAAACAAAACCTTTGATATGTGCACTCCAAGACTTCTATGAACCCCTGAACATTGCATGCAAATGAATATTCCGAGATTGACACTAGCCCATCGTGGCCCCCTGAATAGCAGACAAGCCATTATAAAATCTGAGTCCAAGTCCTCAACAGTAAATCGGGACAGTAAAGCATACTAATAGAAACATTGTTACCGGATACCTACTTGGTTTTGCAGTCTGCACATTCTCTATTTTCAGGTAACTTAAGAAGGCCATCCAATATCTGCAGAAGGTGGCACCAAATAGGCCAAATTAATATCAGTTGAATGTACAAAAAACAAGTTATAAGTATATATATAGGCAATGTATGCTCACATATACATGCTTGAATGCAAAGGGAGGATGAAAAACTATATGTTGAGGCAATAATTTGACATTAATACGACAAACATCACGAATTGAAGTTAAAACAACACTAATGGAAGAGAAAAATTGACATTGTTTTCTTGCATATTACTTGATTCGAATAAATTTTACGAATCCGATAATAAGTGGCCTATGACATTCAAATAAAACTTGGAACATGTGAAATAAATATTGCAACAGTAAGGAAAGATAGACATCATGTTGGCAGCACCAACTTCCAGATGAGTTATAGCCAACTTTATCAATGTGGGCCTTAGATTTAAGACACCAAGGCATCACCAAACACAACTGACAGCTAAAATGTAAAGAGCAGTGCAACTTGCTTCAATTGAAAACTGTAAATCTTACAAGACAAATACTTCAAAACTATTCCAAATTGGCCAGTTAAAGCTCAGGATTAATTCAATAAACACACACAAGGAAACCCAAATTCCCAAAATCAGAGAAAGTTCAAACATTTGAAAAACAACAATGAAATCAGATTCTTCAACTATGGCCTTTGCTTTGTAGAGTTCATCAACAAAAAAGGGTATGCAAAAAACAGAGCCTGCAATCATGTATTTTCATCAAACACTTCAAAATTCAAACTTTACCAACTAGAGCAAAAGAAAAACAATAAAGCTTAAACGGGTAGTAATCAGAGATATCATAGAAATGAAAATAAAAAAGAAAAAGAGAGAACCTTAGTGTGTTTAGCGTTGAGTTCTTTAGAAACGTTAGCCTTCTGGTTCATGATGTTTGCAAAAGAAAAAAAAACTATCTTCTCCTCTTTGTTGCAAAGTTGCTTGATTTTCTCAGCTGAAAGTTATATTTTTTGTTGGAAAATTTCAATCTTTACTTGAATTAGAGGAAACCCAGAAGGAGAAGGAAAGTAGAAAAGGCAGGAGAATGAAAAGAAATGTCAAAGTGGGTATCTTTTGATTTGTTAAATTGGCTGGCTCTACACTTGCTTTTACTATTTGTCTTTGGTTGGAGACTGGCTGGCTGCTGGCAATGGCATGTCCACACTCATCAAAGTGGGGGCTCCCTCGTTTGCTGCCCCTTTCTATTCTAAAACCGTTACCCTTCTTGTGTGCATAAGGTCAAATAGAATAAAAAGTTGGTGATAGTTTAGGAATGGATATTTTATATCCAACAAAAACTTTGATATACAACTTGTGTAAATTAAAGTTTATATGTACTTGTTAAATTTAAAGGTTTAGAATGTAAGATTTAAAATTTAGAGTTTAGATTTTAAGCACTAATGTTAGTTTTAGATTTTGAAGTAGAATTGTGCAAAAAAAAGTTACACCGATTCTATATCAAAATATAATCCTTATATATATATATATGGATAAATATTCTATACAGGCGGTGGAAACTGAAAGTTTTCACAAGCACCTTAGTTTTAGGGTATAGAGAGTTAGTTTAGGGTATAGGGTTTAGGGGTCTAGGTGCAGGGGTAAGAATTTAGGGATAATTGTTTCAATTTAGGGTTATAATTTAGGGTTTATAGGTTAAAACATAAATCCTCACCATATTACCCTAAAAACTAAACCCTAACCTATAAACCCTAAATTATAACCATAAACCCTAAATTGAAACAACTATCCCTAAATTCTAACCCCCTACACTTAAACCCCTAAACCGTATACCCTAAACTAACTACATATACCCTAAAACTAAGGCGCTTGTGGAAACTTTCAGTTTCCACCGCTTGTGTATAGGATATATATATATATATAATTTAGACCAAACATTACTAAAATTTTTATTTTAAACCATTTACTGAGATCTTATGTCAGTATCAAACAATTTTTGTAATTTAATTTGTGCTATCCATAATCCATAATGTCATTATTCCAAAAATCTAAATCTTATTTTAAAAGGATTTATATTCATTATATTATGGTGTAAACTAAAATTTTTCACAAGTGTCCTGATTTTAGGGTTTTGGGATTTGGTTTAAGGGTAAGGTTTAGAGGTTAGAATTTAGAGATAATGATTAAAATTTAAGAATAAAGATTCGATTTTTGATTTAATCACCAATATCTGACTCATTGGTCGATTAATCCGCATTGACACTCCCAACACAGTTTTCTCCATTCATAATCCAAACTCTTGACCTCAAAAGATCCAGCGCTTCATTCCAATTGACTAACTTGTTATTGGTTAACGTTGACATTTTAGGTAGTGATCTATATATCTATGTATTATAGGACATTGATTTTTTTGAATTGAAATCCGCTAATTTTATTAAATGAGTTTATATCCGAAATTACAATAAAAATTCACAATTTAGTAAACAAAACACCTAATCCAAACATATTCTTAGTAAACAAAACTAGCGTCTCGAGATCATAAGAAGACCATACAAGGAAAAGGTAAGAACTTAACCCAAAGACTCGAAACAAAAGAAGGATACAAACATCACCAAAATCGACGATAATAGGTAAAACCATCAATAAACAACATAAAAATACATATTACAATGAAGGTACGTTGACAATAAGGTCATAACCACAACTCAATCGCGAATAAGGAACGACAGATGTAATTGCGTATCCAAATTCAGTTCGAGGGTCCGAGATAAGGAGATCAACAGCATAATGAAAGGAGGGCTATCTTGATCAGTCGTGGCGTCGTTAGATCCAACCATAATAGAAAATCAAAACAAAAAAACGTGCCAAAAGACAGAAAAAACATACCAAAAGATAAAGTAAAATCATGCCACAAGAACAGAATAATTTATTAAAATCTAAAAAATAAAACAAACGAAACGATAGATCCCGACGGCCGGTAAAATTGTACCGCCGCCGCCGATGACGTTTAAATAAAAAAAAGAGCAAAAGTTGTTTAAGGGAGAGCAGCGCTCAAAACCCTACAATATTACAGGACATTAATTTAAAACATTATAGGACATTTTGAATTTAACAAGTGTATCAGTGGTAGAGCGGATGATGTTCATTTTAAGAGATACAGGCTCAAATCGCTCGTTCTATAAGGTGTATGCTCATTGTCAAAGGGTTAAAAATATGTATAAACATATTAATATGAGGATTGAGGACTTTCATTATTTTTCTAATATAAGATTAATGTCATACCTCCTCTCAGACCCTGTAAATAAGGTCAAATAAGATAATAAGTTGATGGTAGTTTAGGAATGGATATTTTTATATAGAGAAAATTTTTAATACTCGATTCGTGTAAATTAAAGTTTACATGTGCTTGTGAAATTTAAGTGTTAAAGGGTTTGTTTAGAGTTTAGGAATTTATGTTGTAAGGTTTAAAATTTAATACAACCCATCTTCAGTAACATGGACACACAATCCTGAATTCCAACAATATGGACATGTAATTAAACGAAGTACTCGAACTAGACCTGGCCGATGAGCGACTCATCAGAAAAACAACAGTGCATATAAAGGTTACCCAGCGAGTCTCCCCGGCCGATAAGCGACTCATCAGAAAAACAGTGGATCAAACAGTACAAGCCACTTCAGGTAAACCGGCAGCGTCTTTGAGTGAAACCCCAGGTGGGATTGGAAGAACATGTCCAGTTGGAACTGCCACTTTCTCAGCATATCCACCCCCATTAAGAAGAGCACAGTACAGACCTACATAAATATAGCACAAACCCAATTTTCCTAAGAGGCTAAAAAAGTAACCAAAATTTCATCTTTAAACCTCATCCTATGAACAAACGGTGGACCATTCATATAAAAATCACGCTTTTACGGACCGCTATTTATATCCTTGGCTTAGACCTTGACGAGAACTTCATCTTCTTTGATTTATGGGTCATCAACTTGATGTACCATTCATATAAAAATCACACTTTTACGGACCGATATTTATATTCCTAGCTTAGACCTTGACGAGAACTTCATCTTCTTTGATTTCTGGGTCATCAACTTGATGCACCATTCATATAAAAATCACACTTTTACGGACCGCTATTTATATCCCTGGTTTAGACCTTGACGAGAACTTCATCTTCTTTGATTTATGGGTCATCAACTTGATGCACCATTCATATAAAAATCACACTTTTACGGACCGCTATTTATATCCTTGGTTTAGACTTTGACGAGGACTTCATCTTCTTTGATTTATGGGTCATTAACTTGATGCAACTGCAACACATCTGGGCCTCCTGTTGCTGTTATCTCCACGGATGAAAATCATCTACCTTTTTTGGTGCCCCTCTTTATGTGCTTACACTCAAAATAAGGTTTAGAGTTTATGGTTTTAAGTTAGGGTTTATGGTTAGAGTTTAGGAAATTTAAGGTAAGGTGTATTTTTAGGGTTTAGGATTTAAAATTTAGGGTTAGGGTTTAGAATTTAATTTTGTAGTATTTTTTTAGTGTTGAGGCATAAGTAGGTGGACTGAAAAGGTGCAGAGAATTTTTATCCTTAACTCCACTGCCTTCATTTCTTCCTGTCTTTATTTTGGCTCTGTAGTAGTTTGATTGATAAAGGAAATGGGTGACTTGAGTTTGTCATCAAATTCTGAGACTAATGTGAACAAAAAAATGTTGAAGGACCAAGTTGAGAAAATTTGTAAGTTTGAGGACTAAATGTTACTTTATATTTTAAGAGAATTTGGTTTATTCAGTGTTTGATAAATATGTTTTAAATATACAAAAGTCATGTTTGAATTGATATTTAACGCTTAAATTGGCAATGACAGTTAGGCTAATAAAATGACATGATTTATACTATCAGATTAATATTTTAAGGATTTAATTAGAATATTTTAAAGTTTAAGGATCAATTTAAAATTTAGACGACAATTTTGGGACCTTTGGTGAAATTAACCCCTTTTCTTCCTCTCTTTTATAATTGTAAGGCACCTCCACATATATATCTTTGCGTAGGCATTATCTCGTGTATGCAATTGCCTAGAAGCATCAACTAAGGGAAAACACATATAAATAATTAATTTATATCTGTTATATCTGTTGGATCGAGTGATAAAGAGTTTGATGTTCTTTAAACAATACATTTAGTCGTGTATATATATAAATAACCAATAAAAAAATTTATATAAAATGTTCGATCAAACTCCCCTCTAGATATAATATTATAATCGAGCCCATATGATTACCGGACTCGACCAAAACAACAACATGAAAAACACACATGAAACTTTGGTGACCAATTATTTATCATTACGTCTTTGTCAACCCTTTGAAGACAAGGAAATCATAGTTAATTAATTAACTTTATGTTTATCTTTTGGGTAACGTGGAACAGTGGAAATGCAAACTTACACTCAATGATCACCAAGTGTTTGTATTATTTATACACGATGAACTCGTTGTTATGGGGCCAGTTCTTTTGTTGTTGAAGCTGATAAAAACAAGAGCATTGTTTGGTGTGTTGGTTTTTGTGTTAGCAAGAAAGACATTGAGGATGGTCGTGTTGTGGAGGCTGTCTTCGTTTGGGGTTGTTTTGTTGGTGGCTCTGGCTCTGGTTTTAGTGCCTGGAACCCATGGTTGGAGCAAAGAAGGTCACATTTTGACATGTCGGATTGCTCAGGTACTGTTTGTTCCATTGCCCCTTTGGTTTATGCTTTGGCTTACTTGGTTAACATATCAAAACCCGGCCCCGGTTTGAATCGTCGGATCGTGTCGTGAAAACATAATTCGGAAGTGTCCATTTAAAGACTTGTGGATATTAAAAAAGGACAACTTCGGATTATGTTCACACGACACGGTCCAACGAGTTGGGTCGGATCGTAACATAACTTTTGTTACTTGTCATTTACAATAGGGACTATTAGAGCCTGAGGCTGCAGCAGCTGTTGAAAATTTGCTGCCAGACTATGCCAACGGAGACCTTTCGTCCCTCTGTGTATGGCCGGACCAAATCCGGCATTGGTATAGGTATCGATGGACAAGCCCGCTTCACTTCATCGATACGCCGGACGATGCTTGCTCGTATCAATATTCAAGTAAGCAGAAAGCTAAGCAATCCTTTTGGTCATATTGAATTACATAGAAGTAATGCAAAATTTGTCATCTGTTTCAGGGGACTGTCATGATCAGCATGGTGTAAAGGACATGTGTGTTGCCGGTGCAATCCAAAACTTCACCTCACAGCTTTTGCACTTTAGGGAGGGATCTTCGGACCGCCGCCGTAAGAAAACCTTATTACTCGATGATTCGTAATATGTTTCAATCCGATACCAAATGGGACTCTTTGTTTCTCTGCAGATAACATGACAGAAGCCTTGTTGTTCTTGTCACACTTCATGGGAGATATCCATCAGCCGATGCATGTCGGTTTCACGAACGACGAAGGAGGGAACACCATCGCGTTGCGATGGTTTAGGCACAAATCGAACCTGCATCATGTGAGTATTCTCCGGTTAAACTGAACTTTACATAACAAATAGTGATTAATTAGCCCACATTGGTGAATTTCAACAATGTATGTATAGGTGTGGGACAGGGAGATCATTCTTACAGCTCTTGCAGATTACTATGAAAAGAACTTGGACAGCCTTCAAGAAGCCTTAGTAGGGAATTTCACTGATGTAAGTACGAATTCGGTACTCGAACTTGACTTCTTAGTTCAATTTGGTACTTGAACTTGGCTTCTTAGTTCAGAAAACAGTAAGTACTAATTTGAACAAAAGGTCGAGTTCAACCGATAAGCCAAGTTCAAGTACCTAATTAGACAAAAAAAGTTTAAGATACCAAATTCAACCTAAACACAAATTTAAGTACCAAAATGTATATTCACCTATAATTAACTGTAAGTGTTACTTTCATACAGGGAATCTGGTATGATGACGTTGCATCATGGGAACAATGTGATGTTCTTCTTCCATGCTTGAACAAGTAAGCTTCACAACCCCCTTTAGAACAATTATAAACCAATTTAGTGAATTAAAATAATGAATTTTTGTCTAGGTAACTCGAATTCGAATGTATTTAACATAAGAAAGATCTTTACAAATTATATCTTTATATTCGTATGTTTGACACGATTGAACCCATGTATTCGAAGAAAAATGAAAAGTCCGAATAACATATTTACGTGCTTGATATGTGTAGGTATGCTACAGAGAGCATAACCATAGCTTGCAAATGGGGTTACAAAGGCGTTAAGTCTGGACAAACGCTGGCAGGTACATATTTTATTGCGTAAAGCATTGTTTTTCACAAGATGTCATTTCTAAAGGGCTAATTATGCTCTCAGTCCTCTATTCTTGGCATTTTTAAAATTTGGTCCCTCTACACTTTTGATTTAACAATGAAGTATTATGTGGAATTAAAAAAATACTGAAGGAGTAAATACACCATTAATAGTGTCTTCGTTTTGTTCTTGGTGGTTTGTAGAGGAATACTTCGATTCAAGGATGCCTATTGTAATGAAAAGGATTGCTCAAGGAGGAGTTAGGTTAGCCATGATCTTGAACAAGGTTTTTGGTGGTTCCCATGAAGGTTTTGCAACATCGACTTAAATTGATGCGAAAGGACCATAACTTAATGTACGTACGTATGTACGTATGTACGTACGTATGTATGTATGTATGTATATGTTCAAAGTTGATCACCATTCATTTTTACTTTCTAATTTAATCCCTATACTTTAATCCGACACAATTCAATTCGTCTATTTTTATAATGAAGTGATGACATTAGTTAATTCAATTAATGAACATTGTGAAGTATTTCGATTAAAATGCTGACTATGCTCCATGTTAACACTGAATTTTTGGGTTGAAAGAAGTATTCATTTTTTTAGTACAATCATATATTAAATTGTGGTCGTAACACAACATAACAACCACATCATATTAGTTTTTAGGGTAGCCGTGACACTGTACTCGCAACTTACAAACACAAAGATTTTTGGACCTAACGTCCATAACTGCATGGACAATCGCGGCCGCAACTACAATTTAGTACTATGAGTACAATGCAACAAACATCTAACAAATCATCAAGATTTTGAGTCTTGTTTTGGAGTATACACTTCTCAACCACCGTTTATTTTCCTCACACACAAAACCATCACCGTCTGTCACATTTCTGGCCACTATGCCGGCTTTCTCACAACGGGCTTTCAAAAATTTTAAAAATTAGAAAAATCATAAGTTGATATAATAATAAAATTATTATTAATCATCTAAAAATATATAATTCATTGTTAGTTCTCATAAATTTTAACATTTTTAAACGACCATTTTATAATAAAATTAAATTCTGCCACCGAATAATATTATAATTTGTATTGTTGATGTGACGATTCACGTGATAAATGGAAAGCAACAATCGGAAGCAATTTGCAAGGCATTTATCATGCTAAGTTGGAGTTGCCATGCTAAGTGGAAAGTGTGTGCGCATGAGCCATGTTTTTATGCTAAGTAATTTAAGCTCCTCGCAATAATCAGGGATGGACAGAAGGAGCTGACGGGCAGGTCGTCCTCTAAAAATTTAAATTTTTTATACAACTTCAAAAATTTTAAAAAAAATTCTATATATTTTTTATTAAAAATATGTTTTCGCCCCCTAAAAATTTATAGGTTTGCCCCCTAACATAAAGTCTTGCGTCCGTCCTTGACAATAATTGTTGATGAACAATTGTTATTTTTTATGCTTGTTGCTCGTTTATGTTGTCTCAGTCACGATACCATTCTACCAATTATCATGTGTGTAAAAGTCGTTGGATAAAAACGACGATTTTATTTGAATTTAAATTTTTTTTCAAAGAACACAAAAAGGGAAGCTTTGTATTTTTAGGGTTGTTGATTCTTCCCCCACAAATATGACACAAGCAAAATTATTTACACAAATATTATAGTTTGAACAGTAAAAGTAAAGTAGATGTTAATGCACCTTACATAGAAAGTGTTGAAGATAGGCGGTGGGAATGTACCTTACACAAAAAATACTGTTCAAAATTGGATTGTAAGTGATCCGACTTCAATTTTTTTATTCCAAAATATCAAGTTGTTCAAAGGCCGTTGGTATTCTTATCATCTTCACTTTTACTAAAGTAAATGCAATATTTGTGCAAATAATTTAACTTGTACTATATTTGTGAGAACAAAAGTTAAGTACAATATTTGTGTAATTTTCCCACTTTATTGGTCATTGTTGAGATAAAGACAAATTATTAAATAAAACCGAGGCAATTTTGGGTGAAAAACCCCTTTTTAATTAATATTGGGGAAAATGGCTCCCAAAAACTATTATTTGGCAAAATGACCCCCAAACTTGCCAGGTCGGCAGACCTCGCGTTATGTAGAACGCGATGTTAGTCGACGTGGCATTGCTGTCCGTGTTAACGGTTTTACAGGACCTCGCGTTCCACGAGAATTTGAAACGGCGGCTGGAATATATCGCACTGACCTCGCGTTCTGTAGGACGCGAGGTCTGTGCTTTTCCAGCCTAAACAACAAGGAAAAACAAGCGTTGGTAGGCTTGTTCGAACCGAATTTCGAGCGTGTAAATTGTATATTTTTAGCGATCATCGAGTTTGGGGTCATAGTACTGGAAATTGTGTATCGTATGATACCAACATAGTTAATTTCCGTCAATTATACAATGATTTAAAATGGCTTCGAAAACCCTATGATAGCATACTTTTTTTAATGAAGTTGCATTTCAACAAATGTCGATAGGCATGTTCGAGCAGAATTTCATACGTATAAATTTTAAATTTTTAGCTAACATCGAGTTTGGGGTTGTAGTACTGGAAATTCTCTATCGTATGACACTGACACGGTCAATTTTCGTCCATTGTACGCTGATTTAAAGTTGATTCGAAAACACTATCATAACATATTTTTTTGAATGATTGAAAATATAAGATGACGGATTGTATAAATCGAAGTGGACTGACTTTATTGATTAGATTGTCATGTGCGAACTCACATATACAAATTAAAAATAATTAATTAATACGAGGGGCTGAGCGATTAGGACACTTAGGAGCTGTGTGCCCAGTATTTCGACATATAG
Organism: Hibiscus trionum; assembly: GCA_030270665.1. NCBI lineage: Eukaryota > Viridiplantae > Streptophyta > Magnoliopsida > Malvales > Malvaceae > Hibiscus > Hibiscus trionum. Next base: position 1,736,251 of record BSYR01000014.1, read on the forward strand.
AACAATGCTTCTTTTGTCCGGTTTTCTCTCGATGTTCGACCAAATCCTCGGCACAGTATATTCTTGTAGAAGGTGGACGTCCTTTGGCTCGTAGTAGTGCTGGATCTGGGCGTATGATCGGTTCAGTGTCCACAGCATTCGGATCAACCTCATTTCCGATTGGAGGAAACTCTTTTTCGTAAACCTTAAGCACTGTTTTGAGTAAGTATACTGGATCAACCATATGCATGTATTCTATTCGTTGGTTAGTGCAAGCAGCAATGGCGTGTGCGCACGGGTATTTGAAAGTTTGGAAAATTCCGCACTCGCAGGTTTTTTCCCTCAGATCTACCACGTAAGCGTTGTGCTGAATGCCTTCCAACCGCCTGGAAAATTCCGCAACACGAAACAAGTGTCCTTCTCGCGAGAAGAGAGTTGCTTGCATCTGTCTTGATTGGCCCAATTGAATATGCAATCTTGTGCGGAAATCTGGATGGACTTTGTGTCCACCTGTCATGTACTCAGTTGCTTGCCTGCCCAAGGTTGCAAAAAGGGTAGCTAATCGATAATAGGTCGCTTTGACAATGGAAGTGATAGGCAACTGTCGAACTCCCTTCAGTGATGAGTTCACTGCCTCAGCCAAGTTCGTTGTCATTCGTTGTCATGTGACTATAACGTTTACCCTCGTCATACGATCGAAGCCATTTTTCCTTTGGGATTTTTTCAAGGTATTTTGCGCCTTTTTTGTTTCTCGCTCTCAATTCCTCGAGCAGGTCAGCCACCTCTTGTTTGTAGTGCGAGTTGCCTACGGAATGACAGTTGAATAGTTATGGGAGTAAGAAATAATAAAAGGGAGTAAGAAATAATATAGTAAATGAAAATGACATAAGGACGTACCCATATCGAGCACCATTTGACGTTCATCACGGTACTTTAGAACCCCTCCCCCCGATGCAGATGAAGTTGCACTTCAGGTATTTTTTTTATTATATTTAGTATGCTTTTATTATATTTATGATTAAATTAAAATTATTTATTTGCACATTAGGCTGCTTTATGAATTTTTTAGGATGAATTCAGACAATATTTAGGATCTTTTTAATAAATATTTAGGATAAATATTAAGGATGAATTCAGTAAATATTTAGGATACTTTATTAAATATTTAGGTTGCCTACATTAAATATTTAGGATAAATTACAAATATTTATTTACAAATTAGGATTAAGTTACTAATTTCTTTGGATGCATTTATTAAATCTATATTTAATCTATATTTAGGATGAACTTATAATTTTTTTAATTAGGATGAACTTACAATTTTTTTAATTAGGATGCGTTTATTAATTTATATTTTCACAGCGGTGTGCGCGAGCCCACATCTTGCGCATTATTGGCGGGATATTAATGCCCGAAAAAACTCGCACAAAAGTGCACGTTATGTGGATTCGTCATCTGACAAATTTAGATGAGTCTGGACTAAAATCTTGGGGGTCAGCTGTCTTGGCGTTTCTTATCAGAGACCTCTGCAGAAACGTTGACGCCTCCAAAGCATCGATGAGAGGATGCTGTTTATTCCTGCAGGCTTGGGTTTGGCTTCGGATCCCTACTTTGGCACCACAGCTTAGGGTTCCCTCTCCTTTGTCATTTCCGCTTCTACGGAGGTACTACATAATCTACTATAATTTTTTTATTAAATTATTTTATTTAACGATCTTTTTCATTCTTTAAAGGTGGACCACCGCACTATCCCACACCGGCCTGCCGGAGTCCCAGAAAGAATACAGATATATATTCGATGCCTTGACGGAGGACAAGGTAATTCAACGGTTATTTTGTTTTTTTCCATACTATTTTTCCAATAATATTTCATATAACCGTTACAAATTTTTTCATTCTTTTTAGTTCGTGTGGACGCCCTACGCTTCAGAGGAGATTCGCGAGATTACTCCAGCAGATATTGTGCAAGAGCGAGACCTCTGGATTTCCGTCGTGCCGCTGCTGAACTACGAAATTTGCGTGTGGCATTCTACGGATAGGGTACTCCGACAGTTCGGGTACGTCCAAAATGTTCCACCCCCTCCGCAAAATATGGACTCCTTCCACAATCTTACGCGTCAGGGGAAGACGGAGGTTGACTGGGCCGAGCACCACGCTAGCTGGATAGCGTTTTGGGGTCAACGATTTCTCAGACGCCCACAGTTTCTCCAACAAATTGTGGTAGGGGGTCCTTCGGTCACTTTCAATTATGGCCAGTGGTATATGAACAATGGGATACCACATATCCTTACTCCGGCCGAGCGCGAAGCAGGGCTTCCCCAGCAACCCCAAAACCGCCCACGCGGGAGCGGGCGAGCGAGCCAGACCCAGAGCCAGTCCCAGACCCAGAGGCAGTCGACGCAGCGCGGTCCGAGACCACGATATGACACTCCAGGGGCGTCATCTTCTGCCCCACCATTGCATAGCGGTTCTTCGACTTTCCAGCAGACGATGCCTCCACCCCAGTACGGCTCCACTGATGCTTATCGTCCCCATACGCCCACGACTGACCTTATGCTTATCGATTATCCACCTCAGTATGGGTTTCCGATTGTGGACAGTACGCCTATAGGTAGTTTGTTTTACTCTCCGCCTGGGCCAGGCACAGATCCGCAGATCGCGCACGATGGTCAGGATGATAGGGACCAGGGACCACCACAGGATGGAGACAGGAGGTATCCGGATCGTGAGCGTCATCCACCCGACTGCGGAACGGGTGGACATAGGCATTTTTAGTCTTTTTTTTGTTGTTTTCTACTTATGTTTTTAATATTTATGTAAAACATTTTTAAATTTTATAATGTTGTATTATAATTTTCTTTTACGAATTATAATTTTTTTTTGCATATTATAATTAAACTTTATAATGTTTATTTAAATTTTCCCCAATTACAATAAATTTAATGGGATTAAAAAACCGAAAATCGACATTACTTTAAATGCAACTTCAATCAAAAAAAAATATGATGGCATAGGGTTTTCGAAGCCATTTTAAATCATTGTATAATTGACGGAAATTAACTATGTTGGTATCATACGATACACAATTTTCAGTACTACGACCCCAAACTCGATGATCGCTAAAAATATACCATTTACACACTCGAAATTGGGTTCGAACAGGCCTACCCACGCTTGTTTTTCCTTGTTGTTTAGGCTGGAAATGCACAGACCTCGCGTCCTACAGAACGCGAGGTCAGTGCGATATATTCCAGCCGCCGTTTCAAATTCTCGTGGACCTCGCGTTCTGCAGAACGCGAGGTACTGTAAAACCGTTAACACGGACAGCAATGCCACGTCGACTAAAATCGCGTTCTGCAGAACGCGAGGTCTGCCGACCTGGCAAGTTTGGGGGTCATTTTGCCAAATAATAGTTTTTGAGAGCCATTTCCCCCAATATTAATTTAAAAGGGGTTTTTCACCCAAAATTGCCTAAATCCGAATCAACCCCATTTAATTTTTTTCAAACAATAATGTTGGACTAAATTTGCTATAAATATAGGAAACACTCGCGTCATGATGACTAACGCTGAAGTAGGCCTAAATCAACTGAATTAGTGCTGTCTTTCTTATTCCAAATCCATCAAATCAAATAAATTTAATACTAGTTTTCTAGATAATGAAATTAAATGTTTTTTTATTCTTAGAACGATACTTCATCCGCCCCACTTAAAATATTTTTTTTTTGTGTTTTAAAATTGTCTTATTTAAAATGTCTCATTAAAAAAACCAGCTACTTTTACAAGGTGTATTTTTTTTTTAATTTTTCAACAAAACAAACTTCAACTTTTAAGCGTAAAATTGTCTTTTTATACACAAACTTTTTCTTCCTAAAACTACACGAAAAGTTAACAATGGACATCTTAAGTGAGACAGAGGAAGTATTATATTTTATTGTAACAAAGAAAATAATATAACATTAACATTGCAATCAATTAAAAAGAGAATTTTAGAGATTATTTCTACTAAAAAATGTAAACATAAAAAAACTCAAATGCGCATTAGTAGTTGAAGTCTTCTTCTAAATCTGAAGTCCATCATTTATAGTAACTCAATAATTGTCAATAGTACTCATTTTTCTATATCTAGCTAGATTAGGGGCGGAGCCAAGATTAAATATTAGCAGGGGTCAAAATATTAAATTTAAAAAATACAATGGCTTATTATGTATTTAAACTCAAAATTCATGGGGCAATACCTAATTTGTGTAATATTTAAATTTATAAAGACCTAAATTGTTATTGGACCAAAAAATTTGAGGATGCATGCTCATTCTTCATTACTTCAACCTAGAGGTGTAAATTAGCAGAGTGTTTGACGAATTGTTCGTATATTAAGCTAAATAAACGAGTATGAATAATTTTTATGTTCGTTTAATAAACGAATGAACACGAACAAAGGTGTATTCTTTTCATTTATGTTCATGAACAAGCTCGTTTATTGGCTCGTTTATAAGCTCATTTACTTGGTTTCCTTTTTCTTTTTATTTTTTTACATTTTAAATATTGGTGAATGTATAGACTAAATTCAATATGTGGTGAACTTTTGAGTTCAAACTCTGAAGCATAATGAGCTTAAAGACTAGTGGTGTAATTCCACCATTTTGGCGAACATATAAATGAACATGTTAGCGGTCATATAAACAGAGCCGGTCCTGAGATTTTAGAGGCCCTGGGCGAACTGAAAAATTAGGCCCTTAACAATAAGTTTTAAAAAAATTAAATTTTAATAGTAGGCCCCTAATAACAAATATTTAAAATTGAATATTAAGAGTAGGCTCTAAACAAATATTGAAAAATTTTACTTTTAAAACTATGCATCTAATAACAAATGTTGGGGAAAATGAGTCTATAATAACAAACATTGAAAAAATTAGACCCTAAATAACAAGTACTGAAAAAAATCGGAGCTTAAATAACAAGTATTGAAAGAAATGAAATTTAAGAGTAGGTCCCTAAGAACAAATATCATGAAAAATTGGACATCAAATAACATGTATTGAAAAAAATGATCCCTTAATAACAAATATTGAAAAAAATGAATTTTAAGAGTAACTCATAATAACAAAATATTGAGAAAATTGAGCCTTTGGTAACAAGTATTGAAAAAAATGGACCCCAAATAACAAGTATTGAAAAAATGAATTTGAAGAGTATGTCCCTAATAATAAATATCAAGAAAAATTGGGCCTCAAATAACAAATATTGAAGAAAAAAATTGGAACCCTAATAACAAATATTGAAAAAAAGAATTTTAAGAGTAATCCCATAATAACAAATATTAGAAAAAAATTGAGACTCTAATAACAAGTATTGAAAAAATTTGGGCCTGAAATAACAAGTATTGAATAAAATTGGAACTATAACTATTTAAGTAGTAAAAATTAAAAAAAAAGAGGGGGCCTCTATCTAATATTATAACCAAATTATTGTTTCGTTTAGTTGTTATTTATGGCCCAAAGTGGAGGCCTCTATCTAATATTATAATTAAATTCCGGGCCTTTTCTATTATAATTTTTAAGCAGTAAAAATTAGGGAAAATGGGGCTTTGGGCGGTCGACCGGTTCGACCTGCCCCAAGACCGACTCTACATATAAATGAACATGGCGGACATTGCATAGATATATTCACGAACGTTAAACGAACATATTCGTGAACATTAAAAAAACGAACATGAACACATCAAAAACAAACAAACATGATATTAAAATTTTAAACGAACCGAACATGTACATCTTCAAATATAAATAAACGAACACGAACAAAATATTATTCGTTCAAGCTCCATTCATTTACACTTCTAGTTAAACCCTTAATTGATTATATATTAATAAAATATTATATATTTTTAATCTAAATAATTATTTTTTACAGGGGCCAAATTGGTATTATATCAAAATTATCGAACAATTAAATTTATAACAGGGGTTGGGCTCCCCTTAGGCCCCAATGAGAGCTCCACTTCTAAACTAGACGTTTTAAAGATGATAGGGTAGCGAGCAAAACAAAGTAAACTTATAGGTTATTTCACAAATACATCTGAATATATCGACAAACAACCACAAAAGAAAATCTAACAACTGAAAGACCACCAACAACCGTAAATTAGATATAAGTGATGTGAGAATCTCTACATGATTGCAGATCTACTACAAAGATAGCGAATAACATACCGTAAAGTAGAGGAAACGTACCACAAGAATAGAGTAAAAATATGTCACAAAAGCAGAGTTAAAACGTGCCACAAAGGCAGATGCACATGCACAAAATATGCAAAAGGAAAGAAATGAAAACAATAGAGATTTTGATTAAAGTTAGAATAAAAATTGAATAAAGTTAAAATGGGATATGGGAAAACGTGTTCACTTTATTATTGTTTTCTCATCTCTGTTTTCGAATTCAATCAAGTCGAGTTGTTTGAGTTTTTGTTCTAATTTAATTGTAAATATTTATAATTATATGATATTAATTGGTTCCAATTTAAACAACGTGTATATTTTTTTATAATTTTGTCATATGCAATATACATACATCAGACAGAGTTGAAGATTTGAACTTAAAAATCAATCTTACTAAACTCAACGAGTGGTCCCAATGGAAAAGGGGATGCTATTCATCCTAGGACACTCAGATTCATTCTGTTTTGTCTGCAAGATGTGTGACACATCAAAAGGTTAAGAAAAGTATGAACAAATACTACTTTGTAATTTTCTTAAGACTATTCAAAAAACAACTAATTTTATTAATTACTACAAATTTTAAATTATTCAAATTTAATTTTATAACTTAAATCTTATTTAAAAATATTCGAATCAAATTTATAAAATTACGTCAAATCAAGCCGATCTTCTAACGTAGAATAAAATTGAAAATTTTTATTTTTATAAGTGAAATCCAACTTTGTTCACCGTGCTAAAGATAGATAATTTAAGTTCCATACTCATATTCTTGAGGAAGAAAGCTAAGGTGGTAAGAAATTGATGGGCAATTACAAGTATTTTCTTCATTAAGTAAGGAAATATTATATTTTTAAGATAAATGTTAGAATTTAAATCTATATAAGATAAATAATATAAGTGATTTTGACCATTCGAGCAAGTATATTTAGTTAATTTGTCAAACTACTCATATTTATTCCCTCATATTCTCTTAAATTATGAGTCTTGAACCCACTAAAATGTACCTTCTTCCTTCTTTCTTCTCCTAAAGTTTCCTCTCGCCTTCCCTTTAGATTGGAGGTAAGTTTACGGTACAATAGGTTACGGTACGACGATGGTGTAGCACCAACTGAAAATGTAGAACATAGCACTGAAAATGTTACATTTTTTATAATATTTTCAGTTCTTACAAAAACTTAGAAAGTTTCGAAACTCGAAAGTAAAGTTTAGATACTTACTAGTTACCACAATTGAAAATATTATTAAAAAGTATAATATTTTCAGTACTATATTTTACATTTTCAGTTAGTACCGCACCGTAACCTGCCTTAGAGAAACTCTCTAGAGTCTACATCGGTTTATTAGTGGACCTTGGCATTACAAGTATTTTAGCTGAAACAGGAATATCAAGTTTAATACCAAAAAGCAAGGGACAAAGAAAGAAAGGAAAGGTATAGGCTATATAGCCACCATATCCACCACCGTCGTCTTCTTCATCACCTTCCAAGAAAACTAGGCTCTGCGGTGGTCAATTCTCTCATGCTGTATATCTCATTAAATTAATCAACACTTTTACCCACTTTACAATTTGTCTTTTCTTCTTCCATTATATATATATATATATATATATATTACGTTTTGTTTAGACTCCACAAAGTGAGAGAGCTGAACCATTATGCCTCTAAATTCCACAACCCTGGTTTTCAGAGCCCCCAATATTCTGGGACAAACCAGAATAACCAACCCCAAGAAATTTCCAGCCTCAATCTCTGTAGAAACTTGGTTCCCATGGAGTATGAAGAAAACCCACCAAAAGAGGTGTTTCCCCATTGTTTCTCAGCTGAAATTTGACCAAAATTACCCTTCCTTTTCTTCTTCAGTCATGGAAAATGAGAGGAATTTGGTTCTTACATCTCCAGGACCAGACAAGTATTCCAAGGAATTGGATGTTGCTGTCAGGGCTGTCCAGATGGCATGTTCACTGTGTCAGAAAGTTCAGGAGAGTTTGATTTTGAAAACCAGCAGTCCTGTTCTTTCCAAACATGATAATTCTCCTGTCACTGTGGCCGGTATTTTCATCCTTTTATTGTGAATTTGAGGTTCCTGAAATAATGGTGTTTTTTTTAATGTGTTTGATGGGTACATTTAGTTCCTATAGTCTAATGCTTATTTTGTGTTCTTCTGCATATTTGGTGGTTCATATATCTGTTGGCACTTTAAATTAGGAATCTTGAGAAGGGATATGTTACTCGAATTCTTCATTTTTCTTGAAATATTCGAGTTCGATATTCGAATTCGATATTCTTATCGGAAATATGATCAGTAGTGAATTGAGTTTCATGTTTTATGTGAGTGGTTCTGTGTTACTAGTCACAGCATTCTACTTAGTCTAATCTAATCATCTTGGTTACACTCTGTCAACCAGATTGGAGTGTTCAAGCAACCGTAAGCTGGATACTATCCGAATCCTTCGGGTGTCGGAATGTGTCGATTCTTGCCGAAGAAGATGTTCAAAGCCTCTCTGAACCTGATTCATCAGCTTTGTTAGCTTCTGTAGTAAAAACAGTCAATGACTGTCTAGCCGAGGCACCTCATTTCGGACTCAAGGGTCCGGAAACACCGCTCGGGAGTTCTGATGTTCTCGAAGCCATTAGTCGATGCAATTCGACGGGAGGCCACATTGGAAGGTTTTGGGCACTAGACCCCGTTGACGGTACATTGGGGTTTGTTCGCGGCGATCAATACGCCGTCGCTTTAGCATTAATAGAGGACGGAGAAGTTGTGCTCGGTGTTCTAGGCTGCCCGAACTATCCGATGAAGAAGGAATGGCTAAGTTATCACCACCGGTATCATAGAATTATATCTAAATTGACCCCAACAACATCTGAATCATGGGATAAAGGTTGTGTGATCTATGCAAGGAAAGGTAGAGGTGAGGCTTGGATGCAACCTTTACACCGGAAGAATAAGCCGCTATCATGGCCAAACACTGCGATACCGGTTCGAGTATCCTCCGTCGATAATCCAGCATTGGCTACTTTCTGTGAACCAGTTGAGAAATCAAACTCAAGCCACTCCTTCACAGCTGGATTAGCTCACACTGTCGGCCTTAGGTACATACACACATACATACATACACATATATATATATATATAATCTCATTTGCAAACTGTCCATATTCCAATTCATATGCATATGCCGCTTGCAAAATCAAAACATCAAGCCTAAGTTCGATATATTGTTCCGTGACACTGTCGGCCTTAGGTACATACATACATACATATATATAATCTCATTTGCAAACTGTCCATATTCCAATTCATATGCATATGCCGCTTGCAAAATCAAAACATCAAGCCTAAGTTCGATATATTGTTCCGTGACACTGTCGGCCTTAGGTACATACATACATACATATATATAATCTCATTTGCAAACTGTCCATATTCCAATTCATATGCATATGCCGCTTGCAAAATCAAAACATCAAGCCTAAGTTCGATATATTGTTCCGTGACACTGTCGGCCTTAGGTACATACATACATACATATATATAATCTCATTTGCAAACTGTCCATATTCCAATTCATATGCATATGCCGCTTGCAAAATCAAAACATCAAGCCTAAGTTCGATATATTGTTCCGTGACACTGTCGGCCTTAGGTACATACATACATACATATATATAATCTCATTTGCAAACTGTCCATATTCCAATTCATATGCATATGCCGCTTGCAAAATCAAAACATCAAGCCTAAGTTCGATATATTGTTCCGTGACACTGTCGGCCTTAGGTACATACATACATACATATATATAATCTCATTTGCAAACTGTCCATATTCCAATTCATCAAACTTTGAACTAGTTCATAAACATGGCATGCATCAGCTGTGTGACAAAACAAGCAATGACTCTGTTTTTAAATGCAGGAAGGAACCACTGCGCGTATACAGTATGGTGAAATACGCAGCGATAGCTCGAGGAGATGCCGAGATATACATGAAGTTTGCGAGGACGGGGTACAAGGAAAAGATATGGGATCATGCAGCTGGTGTGGTTATCATAGAGGAGGCTGGTGGTGTGGTGACTGATGCAGGAGGATCTCGACTCGATTTTTCGAAAGGTATGTTCTTGGAAGGTCTGGATCGAGGTATAATTGCTTGTGGTGGAGCTAAACTACATGAAAGAATCATTGGAGCTGTTGATGCTAGTTGGAACTCTTCCAGTTTATAATCGTATTTAGTATTTACATCTTTGTACATTGATTACTACAAGACGAAGAAAATGCTTGGTTTAGTGAGATACTAAACTATAGTTATTTTTGTTTATTTCTGTTTAAAATTTTTAAGGCTTCTGTCGGTAGAGAGGAAAGAAAATTAAAAGGATGAAAAAATCGAAGGCGTAAAAGAGTAGAAGGATGTAAAAGTTTTTTTTCCTGGACATTGACTAATTCGTTAAATTGTCTTTTGCCCATGTTATTACTTTTGTCATGCATGTTTCAGTGTCAGAACTATATTTTGGGACAAATAGATGTTTAACGTTTTATTTCGTGACCCGTTGAAAAATTTCGTCATCCAATCAAAACATGACACATGGTTTTTTATATTTTTAATTTATAAATTTTTAAAATCTAAATTTATTTGAAAACCTTAAAGTTTTAATTTTTTTTCAATCAAACCTTCAAATCGCATTTCTATCACCGTCCGACAACCTTACAAGTCGGTGGTTCACCGTTTACTGCTTAAAGCGCCGTGTACTTCACCGTTTGACATCTCTCATCTTCTATCGTTGTGGGAACTCGTCGGTCTCTTTTTTCTTCATTGTTGGGTGTTCATCGACGGTGCAATCGGCAGTTCATTCGTCAATTTTTGATGATGAGATGATGGAGCTTTCGGTAAAGGGAGTCTAATGAAGACAAGGGTGGCCAAGAGTGAATGAATCGGTAGTCGGAGTGGAGGAATTTAGAAATGTAGATTTAGGATTAGGGTTGGAATTTTTTTTTAGAGAAACTAAAGATTGTTGGGTTAATTAATGTATTTTATTATTTTATTTTTTTAATTTTTATATTTTAATTTTAAAAAATAATCAATCATGCCACGTAATCGAACTTCATTAAATAACGGAAAAAATATCGTATGTCACGGAAAAAATTTAAATAGGTCGTGGAATGAAACGTTAGGCACTTATTTGACCCAAAATATAGTCCAGACAGCTATATAAAAAAATATAATTTAAGCACTTATTTAACTGTTAAATCGTTATTTTATTCACAACTTCAAAGTTATAATTTTTTAATTTTACATAACCTTACTTAAGTACTCTAATTTCTCATCCCGTTTTATCAACTAATAATTGATAAAATCTATATTTTTAATACAATACATAAACTAAAGTCTAGTGGATGAGAAAATATATTCCATTATCAAAGGGTTTTTTTTTTCGTTTTTTCTTTTTTGTTCGTAGGAGTCCTTTCAAAGCTTATTATTCCTTCTTCTCTGCTATCTGCTGGATTGCACCACATCCATCCATTGCAGAGGGTATCTTCATACTGTTTAAATACTTAATTCAAAACACATTAAATTCGGTACAAATTTTTATAGGTTCTTGTACTATGTGCAAGATACATCTTTGGTCCTTCTACTTCCAAAGTATGCCCAAAGAACCATTTCTACAACAATTAAAATAAATATTAATTTGGGAAAACTACACCACTGACCGCCAAATAAATTGGGGATACCTATTTGGACCACCGAACTATAAAAATCGTCAATCAAACCATCGAACTTATAAAATCAACCTATTTTGACCACCACCGTTAAAAAACTAACGGTGGAGTGACGGAACTACCATATGGCAATTGATGGAAAAATTTTAAAATTACACATTTGGTCCCTGTTATTTACACATTCTTTTAATTTAGTCCTAATTTTAAATTAATAAAATAATAAATTATTTAATTAAGTGGTGACACGTGTCTACACTTTATTGGAGCATTTTAATTATTTACATTTAATTTTATTAATTTATTTTCCCCCTCCAATCAGGTGGTGACACGTGTCACCACCAATTTAGAGGAGAAAAATAAATTTCTCCTCACCTGCGCCCAACAAGATTCAAACCCGGGACAATAAAGGGTAAAGCCAATGGTTTTACCACTGCACCAAGCACAATTTTGTGTCATAATTCTCCAGATATAAAATATATCTCTTATTAGTTTCTACATTTATAAGCCAAAAGCTCAAACCCTAAACACTAATTTCACATATATAAATCCTAAACCCTAAACTCTAACCCTAAATATTTCAAATTATTTTCACGCTAAATATTTCAAATTAAACCCCAAACCCTAAAAATTTCAAATTAATTACATGCTAAATATTTTAAATTAAACCCCAAACCCTAAAAATTTTAAATTTATTTCACTCTAAATATTTCAAATTAAGCATTAAACCTTAAACCCCAAATATTTGAAATTAATTTCATGCTAAACATTTTAAATTAAACCACAAACCTTAACCTTAAACCCTAAAATTTTCAAATTAATTAGGGTTTGGGGTTTAATTTGAAATATTTATGGTGAAATTAAGGGTTTATGATTTAAAATAAAATAATTAGCGTGTAATTAATTTGAAATTTTTAGGGTTTAAGGTTAGGGTTTGGGGTTTAATTTGAAATATTTAGCGTGAAATTAATTTCAAATATTTAGGGTTTAGGGTGAAATTAATTTGAAATGTTTAGGGTTTAGGGTTTAAATTAAAATAGTTAGCGTGTAATTAAGTTGAAATTTGTTGGGTTTTTTGCACGCTCGAATCGATCACCGAAACCGTCAAGGAGGGTTGTAAATGTTTGGTGGTTGAATTGGCTAAAACCGAAATAAAGGTAGACAATTTGCACGAGGATTTTAGAGTGGTTCGACTACTCAACCGAGTCTACATCCACTACCTTAGCACACCACTAAGGATTTCTCAATTCACTCAACAATGAATTCGTCCCCTTTTCCCGGCTCAGGAGGAAACCGTTACAACCCTATCTTTTGGACTTGGCTAAGATAGAACCAACTCTAGTTTTTCTCTCAAGGCTAAACTAGAACCTCTCCTTTTACAAGGGATTTGTGTAAACAAATAAACCTCACAAGGTTGGTGTTTACAAGAATTTAAGCTCACAAGAAAGTGTGAAGGATAAAAACAATAAAATCACTCTCTACAAATATTTACAAGAGAAATGAAGAAAATAAAGACTTAAACTCGATTTCTCTTGAACATTAAGCTTGGATGTTGTCTCTTACATTCTTCAAGTGTTCCAGCCTTCAATTTATAGTCCCAAATGAGTTTGTAGCCGTTTATAGCCGTTGGGAATATTGCCGTTTATAGACGTTGGGAATATAGCCGTTTATAGCCGTTGGAATAGTACCATTTATGACCGTTGGAAATAGTACCATTTATGGCCGTTGGGAATAGTACCATTTATAGCCGTTGGAATAGTACCATTTATGGCCGTTGGGAATAGTACCATTTATGGCCGTTAGGCTATTTCAAAACATACCGTATCGATACGGCTAGGCGTATCGGTACGGGTTTTGGCTACTGGAATTTTGGTAGTTTAAAAACCCTAAGGCATATCGGTACGGTCCAATACCGTATCGGTACGGTTACTTGAAAATCATGGTTTTGACTACTTTAAATACATTTTAAAACCATTCCAAAGCCTTTAAAACCCTTAAACATATTTTCAAGTTGTTTTTTGACTAAAAACATATTTTAAATTCTTTTCAATTTAGTCCAAAACATTTTTCAAATATTATATCAAAACCTTAGTTCTACAATCTCCCCCTTTTTGATATAATAAAACCAACTTGAAAAATTTGTTTGGGATTCTCCCCCTTTAGCTTTAAAATTGTGAATAAGAGATTAAGATATGAAATCATATAAAGCTCCCCCTTATTCATTTGAAAATTCAATTTTTCAAACCATTTCTCCCCCTTTTTGTTATATCAAAAAGAATTTAAAATGACATTTAAGTTCAAGATAACATAGGAGGCAAAAAAAAATTTGACACACTTAAAATTTTGGTTTTAAAAAAAAAACTGGCTCCCCCTTACTCAAAGCATCATATTAGGCTTAACAGATAATCCAAGACTTTAAATAAAAGTTAGATAACCAAATGTATAAAATAAAATCATTAAGCTTAGAGGTTACCCAATCTTCTTCTCATGTGTGATTTGAGCATTCTTTGATTTTGCTTTGCTTGCCATTGCTCCAACACACCTACAAAAGACATTTACTTGGATTTTGGTATCCAAATTGCTTTGGATCCATTAACATTAACCTCAATGTCTCTAGTTCCCTTAGGAACCCATACTTGCCTAATCCTATAAGATTTTTTCTTCTTTATAGGACAAGTATGCAAGGAATGACCATGATAATGACAATGTGAGCATTTTGTCATTATAGGATGAGATGAATTATTAAAAATAATTTCTTTTTCTTTTGCTAAGCTTTCAAGCTTAACTTTCAAATCAAGATTTTCTTTTTCTAAAATTCCATTGCTTGTTTTTGAAAACTCTAAATCATTTTTCAAATTCTCATTTTGTTTTTCAAAATCCAATTTTGTTTTCAAAAGAAAATCATTTTCAAATTCAAGTTTAGAAATCATTTTCTTAAATTTGGAATTCATGGTCTCAAATTCCAAAAATAATTCATCAAATGCATCTTGTAACTCATCAAAAGAATATGAATTTAATTCATTTGAGTTAGAAGATACCTTGGGCTCATCGAGAGCCATAACACCATCCACCTTTGGTGTTGAGAGGAGGATTGCACATGATGAAGCAACATCTTTCTTCTCTTCTTTCCCATAGAATTTCTCAAGCTTCTCCCAAATTTCTTTAGCACTTTTGGATGGGGAGACCTTCTTGGAAACTTCTTCGTTAAGGCCACAATAGAGAATGTGCATCGCCTTGGTGTTTAGCTTTGCCTTCGTGTCGTTGGCACTCCTTTGCTTTTTCTTCTTCTTTGGAGCTTCCAAATACCCATCTTCAATGATGTCCCAAACCTCATAGTCTTGAGACTTGATGAAGAGTTTCATGATATTTGCCCATTGGAAGTATGATTCTCCTTCGAAGAGTGGAGGACACGAGATAGAGCGGCCTTCTTCAAATCTTGCCATTTTCTTGAACGGTTGGACTTCGAGCAATAGATCTTTACTCCCGGATGTTAGTCCTTCGATGGAGACGAGGCTCTGATACCAATTGTTGGGTTTTTTGCACGCTCGAATCGATCACCGAAACCGTCAAGGAGGGTTGTAAATGTTTGGTGGTTGAATTGGCTAAAACCGAAATAAAGGTAGACAATTTGCACGAGGATTTTAGAGTGGTTCGACTACTCAACCGAGTCTACATCCACTACCTTAGCACACCACTAAGGATTTCCCAATTCACTCAACAATGAATTCGTCCCCTTTTCCCGGCTCAGGAGGAAACCGTTACAACCCTATTTTTTGGACTTGGCTAAGATAGAACCAACTCTAGTTTTTCTCTCAAGGCTAAACTAGAACCTCTCCTTTTACAAGGGATTTGTGTAAACAAATAAACCTCACAAGGTTGGTGTTTACAAGAATTTAAGCTCACAAGAAAGTGTGAAGGATAAAAACAATAAAATCACTCTCTACAAATATTTACAAGAGAAATGAAGAAAATAAAGACTTAAACTCGATTTCTCTTGAACATTAAGCTTGGATGTTGTCTCTTACATTCTTCAAGTGTTCCAGCCTTCAATTTATAGTCCCAAATGAGTTTGTAGCCGTTTATAGCCGTTGGGAATATTGCCGTTTATAGCCGTTGGGAATATAGCCGTTTATAGCCGTTGGAATAGTACCATTTATGACCGTTGGAAATAGTACCATTTATGGCCGTTGGGAATAGTACCATTTATAGCCGTTGGAATAGTACCATTTATGGCCGTTGGGAATAGTACCATTTATGGCCGTTAGGCTATTTCAAAACATACCGTATCGATACGGCTAGGCGTATCGGTACGGGTTTTGGCTACTGGAATTTTGGTAGTTTAAAAACCCTAAGGCATATCGGTACGGTCCAATACCG
The DNA here is from genome assembly GCA_030270665.1 of Hibiscus trionum. Taxonomy (NCBI): domain Eukaryota; kingdom Viridiplantae; phylum Streptophyta; class Magnoliopsida; order Malvales; family Malvaceae; genus Hibiscus; species Hibiscus trionum. The sequence goes on from BSYR01000014.1 coordinate 1,752,535, forward strand.
TATCGGTACGGTTACTTGAAAATCATGGTTTTGACTACTTTAAATACATTTTAAAACCATTCCAAAGCCTTTAAAACCCTTAAACATATTTTCAAGTTGTTTTTTGACTAAAAACATATTTTAAATTCTTTTCAATTTAGTCCAAAACATTTTTCAAATATTATATCAAAACCTTAGTTCTACAAAATTTTTAGGGTTTAAGGTTAGGGTTTGGGGTTTAATTTGAAATATTTAGCGTGAAATTAATTTCAAATATTTATGGTTTAGAGTTTAATGCTTAATTTGAAATATTTAGAGTGAAATTAATTTAAAAATTTTAGGGTTTGGGTTTATGGTTTAATTTAAAATATTTAGAGTGGAGTTAATTTGAAATTTTTAGGGTTTGGGGTTTAATTTGAAATATTTATCGTGAAATTAATTTGAAATATTTAGGGTTAGAGTTTAGGGTTTATGATTTATATATGTGAAATTAGTGTTTAGGGTTTGAGCTTTTAGCTTATAAATGTAGAAACTAATAAGAGATATATATTATATCTGGAGAATTATGACACAAGATTGTGCTTGGTGCAGTGGCAAAGCCATTGGCTTTACCCTTTATTATCCCGGGTTTAAATCCTGCTGGGCGCATGTGAGGAAAAATTTGTTTTTTCCTCTAAATTGGTGGTGACACGTGTCACCACCTAATTGAAAGGGGAAAATAAATTAATAAAATTAAATATAAATAATTAAAATCCTCCAATAAGGTGTTGACACGTGTCATCACTTAATTAAGTAATTTATTATTTTATTAATTTAAAATTAGGACTAAATTGAAAAGATGTGTAAATAACAGGGACCAAAATATGTAATTTTAAAATTTTTCCATCAATTGCCACGTGGCAGTTCCGTCACTCCACCGTTAAGTTTTTAACGGCGGTAGTCAAAATAGGTTGATTTTATAAGTTCGGTGGTCTGATTGGCGATTTCTATAATTCGGTGGTCCAAATAGGTATCTCCAATTTGTTTGGTGGCAGGTGTGTAGTTTTCCCTATTAATTTTAGTAAGTGTTCTTAATTATATGATATATTATTAATTTAAAATCAAATGTAATACTTTCACTCTAATCATTATAATTCAAAAAATAAATCATTTTATTTAGTCAAATTTTATGGAGTGAACTTGATCAAAAGTCAATTGAGTTTAACTCGATTGGTAATATTATCAATATAAAAAGACATGAGATCAAACATGCTTAAGAAAAATGATTCAAATAATGAAATAATTAAATGTCATCCAACAAATTGCTCTATGAACAAAGAAAAAAAATACAAATGGATGAAACTTCAACTGTATCTGTGTGTTGATACTTTAGAAATCTATTATCCGACCATGAGCTAGAAAACCTAGTTGTCTTGTCGTTTTTCTTGTCTGCTGCGCCTTTGATACTTTAGAAATGGATCCACCCAATCCTTGTCTTCCTCCACAGCTTGGTTCCATCTTTCTTTAAACACTTTATGTTCCCAAGTGGACTGCCTCCGAATCTGCAACAGTGACTATTAGAATTCATTTATGGAAGAATATAAGCAAAATCATGTCCCACAAGGCTATGTTATCTCTCTTTTCTTTGGGGGCGGGGCCCTTGAATCGTATTCGTTCATCTGAAGAATCTTGAGCTTACGCGTAAAAAGCAATGAGCATCAAAATATTGAGAATTATCAATGATCATGTGGTAACCAACAGGGTGTTGCCTAAGCACTAAAGCGAATTAATTGTAATCATATCGATTTCTTAACTAATCAAGGGAATGTCTCATGTACGGAGCTACTGATAAGGATCATTGGTGAATTGAAGAATTAATAATCTCACCTCAGTTCGTAGATCGAAACTTGAAGCCCCGTGTCTCTGCACATGAGTGGGAAAACGCATTAAGAAACCGAATGAATTACAATTAATCTAGTGCAGCAAGATAGTCTGGATGAATCCGACAGGAAATTATGAGAAGGGAAGGAGTTAAAGCAGAACCTTTAAGGTTGTCCTCAATGTGGGATGGCCAGTACCCCCTAAACTTTGTATACCCTTATGAACAATGTACTCGCTATCAACCACGCCGACATTCTTTGAGCGATCACCCTGAATAATAGCATGTATAATGATAATAAATATTATATTTCTAAGCTGTTTGCAGAAATATATGTTGTTTATTAGAACAGAAAGGGAAATGAACGTGGTTCACTAAGCAGGTGAAAAATAGAATCTAGTGAATCTTACCTGTGCACAATACCCGAGTTTCATATCCATTCCCCATCCATGCACAAGATCATTCTGAATGGGAGAAAAAGGACAAAAAAGAAAAGGCTAAATGAGAAAATGTAACAGAGAATCAACGGTGCCATCGTTAAATTTCGATGTAGACAAGGACATGCAAATTTACCTGTATGAGATGCCATGCACAATACCATGCAGATCTAGAAAACACAGGAGCCATTCCCTCCACAAATCTACAAAGGTAATACGAATGACTAAAATTAGTATAGTGGTGATTAACCAGGTAATGGAACTAAATATTCTTCGAGAATTTCATCAATCCAGCTCGTAGCAGAGTATCCATATAGAGTTAGGAAGATTATAATTGCGCAAATCCTTCTTAGTTATCAAGTACAAAGACCTAGTGTATATATAATTTAAATTGCACTTTTAAAAATACTTTGATGGATGAAATTATTGTCATCAAATTGCTTATAAACACTCCATCATGCCACCGAGGAATATGATGATAAAATAACTCACCCAGTGCATGGTGGCCCCTCGCTTGCATTTGAGCACTTTGTTTTACCTCTGAGGTCATAGACTCTCCTGTGACGGTCAAAACTTTTAATGTAAGTATTATAGAAGTAATAATATGCACGCCTCTTGTGCATGGTCATAGACCACATGTTTACCTATGAAACCTTTTCTTTTTCGCGCGTATAGTGATTCTGTGGTGTATTTCAGTTGAATTGGGGTCTAAAGCAGGCTGAGAAATCTCTAAACCTTCAGACTTCACGATTCTTAGGTACCTGGAAAAGCAAGACTAGTCAATGAATCAAAATGTTCAGGTTTTACCTGAAACGGAAGTAGGCCCCTGTCATTAAACAAGAAAAAGGCCCACAAAGCACAAATAGTGACCAAGTGAAAGATTAAACTAACATTGCCTCATTGAGAAACCAGACAGAAGACTATATTATCGACGAAGAACACATAATATTATGTAAAGGAAAGAGAACATCAAGATATTGCATATAACAGATACGTCATAAAAGCCATTTACCTTATAGGGTCAAAATGCTCGACCCCCAAATCTTCATCCCAGAGAAATATGTAGTCATAAAGAGACACAATATCAGGATGCAGAAAGCGCTTTGCAAACCACCTGAAAGAGGGAAGAGATCACTAAAACTTATCCAATGACCATTTTGGCAATTCAATCGGGAAATTTCATCAAATAGAGCATGGATATAATAATATTTTTCAAGCAGTCCAAAGTACATATCTCTATTATATAGTAGTCCAAGCTCCTAGAGTTGGCACACGTACAAACATCAATTCATATTTCATAATGTTATATATCGACAGTAACACAAACTGTAGGTTCACCCAACACGAGTTCACAAATTAGCAAGCAAACATGAGAATCATAGCACTAATGATTAGGGCCCTCTTTTCTACAGTAAAACCAATAACATCCATTGTGTCCCCAACACATCCACCGATACATGTTATAGAACTTAGAATCCTTTAACCAGCAGCGAAGCCTTACCACTTTGTTTGGTTATGAGCTACTATGTGCACGGCTTTCTCACCCCAACCAAGATCCCACCATCCATCAACATTGCCATCATAATGAAACAAAATAACGGAAAAATTCGCTGCAAGAAACTGAATTCAACAAAATTAGGAAAAGAATGTGCAGTTCATCAATTTTGAACACCAACAGGACAAGATGCACTACCTTGTTCACAACATCGTCAACATTATCTTTTTGCTTGATACCAACTGGCATTGCTAGTAAGTTCTTGTTTGTCGTAACACTAGCCTGCAACGAGATAGCCATCTGTTACTGTTTCCATTTAAAGAGGAAAAACAACAAAGTGGGCTGTATGCATAAATTCATGCCAGCATACAAACAGATTAGAGTCACACCTTTGACTGCGAATTGCTTGACCATAGAGGCCTTAGTTCTAAATCTGAACGAGCTTGCATAATGCCACGAGGCAAACCTCCTAATTTCCCATTATGCAATCGATAATCCTAGGCAGAAGCATACCTTTTAGTTTCCCAGACTAGTAATAAGAATAATACGCAACACAAGAGTTGAGGAAACAATGTTCCGAAGAAAAACCAAAAAGTTTCAAGTTCTACAAGCTCAGGCACGGAAAGAAACAAGTTTAAGTGATTTACCTTTACTGTTTCAAAAGGGTGAATTTTGTTTTCCATCTGACAACAAGAGAAACGAATTTAAAAGAGATTAGAACATATAGCTGTAGCCTGTAGCAAGCCTCAGAAGGTGCAATAGGTTAAACTAATGAGCTAACAGGTAATAAAAGATCCCAACTGACCACTACAATGCCAGGAATAGCAAATCCATTTATGTCCTAAATGTAAATCAAAACCATTGAAATCTAGAGAAAAATAGAACTTATAGGAGTTGAAATACCTCTGTCTTAAGGTATTGATAATTTGTGGTTCTATACACAATGAACAACATAACTGTACAAATAACTCCCATAAACCGAAGCTGATTCATTTTAAATCCACAGTTTCCCTGCAACAGCATCAGAGAATTAGAAACTTTAAAACTAAAATTATACTGAAATTTCTATCTCCCAAGGCCTTCAAGCTTGAAGTAAAAGAAAAAACATACCCCCTCAAATAAAGCATTTCTTTTCTTGACCAGCGCATTCCATGATTGAAATGTCCTCATACAACCAATGGTTTTCTAATACCCTCAAAACAAACTGCAAGGAAATAGCATTCAAAGCAAAAAAAAAAAATTAAAAATAAATTATATCAAATGTTCTTCTTCAAGGTAAATCATACTATTACTTTCTACTGAAACACCAATGATAATAACAATATCAAAGAACCCTTTTTTAGCTTCGGCAACTGAGATAAGGAATTTGAAGTTGAACGAAGATGATAAAATATAAACCTTTAAGCTTAAAACTTAAATAAGTTGAAGCTTGTGCATATGCATGTGCCGTCTCAAAATGGTAAATCTCAAAGGGGGGTAAAAAAGTGTTTTTCATATTGTTTATTCTAAATTTAGAAATTTCGAACGACACCCAAAAATCTAGAAGAGAAACAGAACAGAATCCCAGAAGCAAATATTAATTTGTCCCTCAAACAAAGGGATTGAAAATGAAACTTTGAACTCAAACAAAGAGTTTGTTTGAGTAGTTGTTAGATCTAAGGCTGTGGGTATTACTATTCTAAACTCCTTGCTGAGATTTAAAAAAAAAAAAAACAGTTTTAACAGCAAAGTTTCGATTTTTAGATTGAAGTGAAAAAGATTAAAAAAAAAACTAAAGGGACCTAAAACAATATCAATCAGCTTCAACTTCAACTTCCCAAATTTCTTCATTTAGAAAAAAACAAAGACAAACTGCAAGATTATAAACTATAACCGGATCTTGATCCACCCACCGTTTAAGCAAAAACCCATAAATTGAAGAGAAAAAATGGAGACGAAATGATTTATCAAAGCTGAAGCTGTAAAAAGAGTAAAACAGGGGAAGCAGCGGCAGTACGCCGCCGTTTCAAAGGAAAGCATTCGAAAGAACAAAAAGGAGATTCTGGGGGAACCTTGGCTCTAGCAGTTAAGCTTTCGCATGGCGGATTTAAGGTTTCGGGTTTAGGGTTTACGAGTTGTCGAGAAATGAATCGGCGAGGATTCCCATTCCCAGTGCGATAGTTTCTTCTCCCCTGAAATATGCGTATATCTCACTTTACTATCTCTCCCTCTCATATGGATTTTTTTCTTCTTTTATTAAAATATTTAAATTATGTAAATATTGTTAAATAACAATATATTTTAGATATTTTAAAACAATTGTGAAAAAAATATTTAAAATATCATGAAGTAATTGTTCAGATGTTGTGTTTGAAAAAAATTCATCATATATTGCACTTGTTTTTTATTTTGAGATTTATAATAATTCTTATCATGACAATGATTTATAATAATTCTCATTAAGAGATTCACCTATTAAAATTAAGTGTACAACGCGAGTCGTTTCAAATTAGTTAAGGCGACGTCTTAAAAACTGAAAAGACAACCAAAAAAATGAGTTGATTTGTATTCCACTCGAATTATCCTCTTTGCTGTATTTTTTTTGTTTTTTATGGAATGAATGGTTGTTTATGATCAAAAAAAAGTTTAACTGGAATGACTTAAATACTAGTTTGAAGTCGGCAAGAATACACACTGATTTTTTTTTATTTTGTCTGAAGTCGACATGAATACATGTCGTCCTCACTTTTTACTATAGCAAGTGTAATAGATTAAGAAATAAAAACATAATAAATCATGAAATATCTTCCCAACAATAGTATTCGAAATTTTTTGAAGAATATCCTTCCCAAAAATTGCCTAAAATATTTTTTATGTATTCTTTAATGTCATATATGAAAATGGTAAGTTGAACTCTTACAATTTCCCTTTTTTTTAATTTAATGTTATTTTAGAAAAATTATAGTAACAAATTAAAAATCAAATCATTCAATTACTCTTATAAATCAATTCATGTGAATGAAATTCTAAACATATTTTTTTTGAATTTGAAAGGACCTAAACTATGAGTAAAAAAAATATAGATTAGGACAAGAGTGTATGTGCACATATCATATAAGACATGTCTTTTGAAAATAAATTAATAATTTCGTGACAAGTGAAATTGAAACGATCTTTTGACACTCTGATTTTGCGTTGAACGTTTTACTATGTGAGATGAATACAATGAACAACCGTGATGGTAACTCGCGGTAAAAATATCACGAGATTAAGTATGAGAGGATGTCACATCATACAGAAGCTGAAGCATTAAACACATGCATTATTATTAAAAATGTTTTTTATTTGTATAATCGTCAGTATATGACTCATTAATCGAGTAATTCAGATTAGATATTACATATTGTTCGCGTCCTAAAGAGACGAGGGACATTAATCCCACATCGGAAAGAGAAATAAATATCTTGGGATATAAATGCGGTGGCATTGTACATCCTATCAAACATGTTTTTTTGTAAAGATATATGTTCATACATTAATACATATTCTTAACCCTTTGACAATACACACATTGTAGACAAAACCTGCTTTTTTTACCGAGACCATTTGTTTGGATCAACTAATAGTTGGTATTATCATTTAAGAACATTAATGGTACGTTAAACTATGTGCTCAAGCTGAAATGGTTAGGTCAGGTAACCAAATGCTACTATTGAAAAAGAAAATAAAGAAATGGTGAAGATGTGCTTTGGCACTACTTAACAAATTCCATTAATTTTTATTAAATAAATAATTGGTGAATGAACATAATTGTATATAACACGGTCAAATACTCAAATCATATAATAATATTTTTTTAACATAAATGGTATAATAATATTTAATTGGTCACCACTACCATATAATAAACATGTATTAATATTCACAGCACATGTATCGCATCATTTGCAAATTTGAGGGTCAAAATCAACTTTTATTTATTTATTTATTTTGTTCCAAACTGTCTAGAAAATAAATTGCAATATTTGGTGTTAAGAACACCAGGGGACGGTAGATTCTTATTAGATTATTTTATACAACATGCTTATTCCATCTAAATATATATAGTTAAATTACATCATACATCCTTAAAATGTGATCTCGGTTTTAAATTAGTCTCTGAATTAATTCAATGATATATAATATAAGGATAAAATTCGTTTACACGGTGTAAAAGATTTTAAGTTAAAATTTTTTGCATGTTTTTTAGATTGTTGAATAAGGGAAATGGATGACTGAAATTAACTCATCACTTTTTTTCCTCAAGTGATAATCTTTCCATATTTTGCTGTTAATCTCAGCCATCCGTTTCACCCATCCAACGATCCCAAAAAGTGTAAAATTTAAAATTTTTTACGTTATATATATATATATATATGGTTAGGATCCACTTACACTATGTAAAACTCTTTAAGCTTTACACGTTTTTCGGATCGTTGGATGGGGGAAATTGATAACTGAGATTAACTCCTTACTTTTTTCTCAAGTGATAATCTTCACATATTCTACTATTAATCTCAATCATTTGTTTCACCCATCCAACGATCCAAAAAACGTGTAAAACTTAGAGAATTTTATACAGTGTAACTGAATCGTGTGTGTGTGCGCGTACGCGTGCGCGTGTGTGGGGTGGGGGGGGGGGGGGGGCAGGTGAAGTGCGGTTCCTAACCATGTTGGGTATAACTTAGGTTAGGTTACCTAAAACATGTGGACTTTATATATACACAATATGGGACAGATCTAGTAAGACCAGGGTTTTTGACTGCTTAGAAACAATAATTAACTTTAATCTCTATGTTTCAAAACCTAGTAAAAAAACAAAACAAATTAATTACATTCATTGCCATCAATAGTTAGTTTGTTTAACAGATAAGGTGTTGAATTTTTAAGTAAAATTAGGAGTTTAAATTTTGATGTTATGAATGAGATAAATTAGGAACTTAAATGAATATATTTTTGTTAAAAATAGGTATCCAAAGTATTTTTTATTAAAAATAAGTACCTAATGTATTTTTTAACCCAAGCCACATGACAATTTTTAGGAACTTAGATGAATATATATATACCTATTTTGACCAAAAAAAATAATTTAGGTACCTAAATGAAAAGGTTGGATACTTTAAGTACTTATTTGTTATATAAGCCTTTGATTAATGATAAAGTTAAAATTCTAGTCTTATTATCTCTTTAATTAATGAAACTTTTGTGTTTTTGTCACTCTTAAGAAATAATAATTTAGTTTAAGACCCTTGAATACAAAAATTCTAATTTTAATCTCCAATATTTTTATATAATTTTAAAATAAAATTGATAATTTTGTCTCATGAGTGAATTAAATATACAATATGAATACTACCAACAATGTTGGGTGCATTGGTAAGGCACATTGCACTCCCAAGGAGAGGACGTGAGTTTAAATCTTGGAGATGATATTGTTGAGAAGGGCAGTCTCGTACCTCGAACATGGACCGTAAGACAAACATGCATATAACAAAAAAAATATATACAATATAAATACTAAAATCATATGTAAAATTAGTCTTGATAGGGATATAACATAATAATCAAATCCAAACAATAATCACTTGTCTTGTATTGCATAGGATGGAGTTGCTTTGGGGAAAATGAAAGTTGCTTGCAAAGTAAGTGATCAAATGGTTAATGATCATTGCTTATCTTGGCAAATATGTTAACCAACTACCAACCATCTTTGTACTTAGGTTATATACGAACCGAACGAATATGTAAGAGGGTATGTTCATGTTCGTCCGTTTAGTTTTAAACGAACAAATAAACGAAAACGATCAACTAAATGAACATAATTTCTTGTTCGTTTGTTAAGAAATGTAGCTTGTTCGTGTTCGTTCATTCGTTCATGTTCATTCATTTAAACGAACACAAACGAAAAAAACATATATGAATAAATTTATTTTTTAAAATATATAATATTTTTCTTATGAAAAATAATAAATATAAATGGATATGTGTGAATAAATGTAAACGAACATAAATGAACCGGTTACCGAACGTTCACAAACGTAAATGAACGAACGAGTCATTTGTTCGTGTTCGTTCATTTAATTAATCGAACAAGAAATTTTGTTTATGTTTGATCGTTTAATAAATAATCAAAAATAAACGAACTTCCCGCTGAATGATTCGCTGAACGTTTGATTCGTTTACAACCCTATTTATACTTATATAAATATTCATAATTTAATCATTTTATCATATAAACTTTATAAGAATTGTTATTTATTCGTTTGTATTTATGTTATTTTTAATTATTTTTTGCATCATGTGTTATTTTTTAATATCTATTTCGGCTAAAGATTATTGAGCCATCCAATAATTTTTGGGCATGGCCCATTTAATATGGGTTTCTTGAGCTGCCAGGCTTAATGATTCTTTTTCTACAATTTGTAAAACTTGTACGATTAAATAATAATAATAATAATAATAATAATAATTTATTATTATTATTATTATTATTATTATCAGTTGGCTTAAAGGGAAACATTATGTCTCTTAAATAATATTAAGAGTTTCATTTAAATTCTGATGTTGTGAAGGGAACAAACTAAGTTAAGAGGATTGTCCTAAAAAAGGGTCTCTCTAGTACATAATTCAGTTTAGTCGATCAATGAATCAGATACCGGTAATTTTATCAAAATAACAATAATAACAATATTGAGTTAATTGCACTACATTTTAGTTTGATCCCTAAATTTTCAAAATTTTCAATTCTTCAAAATGTAATTATTGTATCAATCAAATCTTTTTTTATCGGTTTATCCTTTTAAATGCACGATTAAATTGTGAACATGTACACCTACTATATGAATAGTTTGTATTTGACGTGTTAAAAAATAATACTTTTAAATTTTAATAGTCAGCTTTTTGCGATGTCATATTTAAACTGTCAATGTAAGATATATATATAATTTTGTCCACATGTTTCACATCAAATCTAAATTGATATTAACACCTAGATTGATCGACTATATCGGCACATTACATGATCGATATAATATTGATGCTTTGATGACTCGATTGAAATGTTTTAAAATTGAAGACCAATTTAAAATCTGGACGATAGTTAAAGGAGGTTTGCTACAATTAACCCTAAAAAAGGGTTTTCGTTTTTTCTATTTGTTTCGTTTATTTTTCACTTACTAATGTTAGTGTTACACCATATAGACACTTCCCTACATTTAGTACAATCAAAAAATCAATTACACATTGTACAACATGATCATCGGGCTCGAGTTCTCTTTCTTCCTTTCGCCGGGCTCTCGGACTTTTGACTAGCACGTCCGCAGCCCCCTTTTCTCGGTCGAGCCGGACCCTTCTTAGCCACCGGCAAGGATTCCACCGACGGAGGAGAGCTTGCATTAGTTGTTTTTTTACTTGCATTAGAATTCCCTACTACTGGATTCCTATTGTTGGTTCCATTTCCTGGCTGTTTACGATTACCGGGACGAATGCTTCGTGGCTTTGCGGGAGGCTTATGCATAGGTCTGGTAGAGGTAAAGATGGTGACCGGAACCTTACTTCCGTACTCCTTGAAATGTTGTCGCAAAGTTGCAGTGACGATATGTCTAAGAAGCAGTGCGGATTTGTATTCGCGTGTGTTCTTGGAGTAGAAAACCAACGCGTTGTTGGCAACTAATAGCATATCCCGAAAGAGTTCTCTTACAGACATTATCGAGTTATTGCCTATTCTCGATCTTATGGTGTCGAAATCCATGTGCCGAAGGATCATTTTCTTGTATCTTCCTCTTTTCTGAATGTGGGAAAAGAACAATGTTGAGATCATCTATTTATCAACATAAAGATTGGTATGATGACTGAACGAAACTACTGTCCTTACCTGGCTGTCAAGCCTTCGTCGAAAGACGGAAGCACAATCGTTCTCCGCCACGGAACTGAAAATTCCCATTATTTCATCAAACCCTCCCTTGCTTGAATCCCTGCTCTGATCATCGACGCCTGAAGATCGGCCAATCTGAGCGGAGTTGCTAGCCGAAGTTTCTTTGCACCATGAGACGCTTGCGAAATCTGATGGGCCTAGAAACTCACTTTCCCCGACACTCCCTTCTTTGGCATCCTTACTGCAATATTTTCTCTTCCTCTTCCCTCTCCTCTTCCTTATACCCTGCAACTGTCCTCCAAAGAAAGCGTCTGCAAAATTATAAATGCTCGAAATTTTCTCCGTCTCCGCTGAGGTTGGTGAATTTCCTGGCTTCGAGTCCATCTCTTCAGCAGGCACCGCAGCTGGAACCGGACAATCAGATGCCCATTTTGTCTCTGCTTCCTGTGTGAAACTACCTGCAGAGAGACCATCCTTGTATGTATCCTTGCTGGAAAATTCAACTCCTTCGGATTTAGGACATGGTAGGACTGATTCTGTCTGACTGGAATCGTAACCAACCCGCGAATCATCTCTTTTCTCAGCCTTTAAGCTTTCAAGCTTCGATTCCAATGACCTGCAAAGGTCTAGCATGAGTCTGGTGTAATATAAACGCAAGAATGCAAGTTTTAGGACGTAGAAAATCCAAAGCAAGGAAGAACAAATGTATACAAGTTCATGTACTAGGAGGCATCTGAGATTAAAAACTCAATCAAATTCTCAAACTCGATTTAAGTAACATCTTTGGTAAGTTAAGTTCAAACCGATATGCAAACAAAAGAAATCAGGACTATCCCGAAAAACCCGATTTAAGTATTATGGAAATCCAACAGCTCAATCCATTGACAGATTCCTAAGAAGAGTAGCATGCTGAGCTATATGATTAACCATATCCCGGTCGGCAATAAAGGCAAATTACTCACCCAATGGAATCGTCAGATTGCTCTAAAGCTCGTCTCAGCTCTGCCATTCGTTGTTTTCGTAACTCCTCAAACCAAGCTCTAAGAAGGAAAACATAATTAAAAAAAAGTTAACAAAGCATCAGAATGCATAATGTGACAATGCAAGCATGCGAACAAACTCCGGACGGGACTACTCACGTGCAACCAGAGTAACGCTGTCGTAAATCCTCATACTTAGCCTTACAAACCTGCACTACGATACCAACTTCATCAGATGAAAGTTTACGAACAAAATTAAGCAATGCAGATGAACAAATCAATATGATTCATAGCCGTAGCAGTACTATTATCTAAACTCCTTCCTGCATTAACAAGAGTTCTTATAGTCAAGTTACTAAACAAAACAAGTTGGTTCATACAAATTCTCATGAAACATCATTCATGGCAACTTCGAGGAACCGATAAAGACCGTATATAAAACGTCGGATTCAAACTTCGGATCGTTCAAACAGCAAACCCTCTGCGGGATTCAAACTTCGGATCGTTCTTAACAAACATTAGGACAAGCTTATGCTATACCAAACAATGAAGTTCCATGGTTTCTGAAAGGTAGATTGTACTAACTAAACAAAATTAAGGAAAGGATTAGTGGATAATGATAGCTGCAATAATTAGCTTTTTAATTAAATTTTATTAACCCTCATTTCTTAAAGTTTCCACTTTCAAACTCAAACCATAATTATTACCATATATATATATATATAAAGCATTAAGCATTAGCTGCTATTAGATTAAGTAAAAGATTAGTGGATATTGAAAGCTACCATAATTACCTTTATAATTGAATCTTTTATCCCTCATTTCCTAAAGTTTCCACTTTCAAACTCAAATCATAATTATTATCTCATATATATATATATATATACACGAGATAAGATTCTCTTACATTATGTAAACTTGAAAGTTTTACATCTTTTCTAAACCGTTGGATGAAGTTAAATGAATGATTGAGATTAACAATAGAAAATGCGAAGATTATCACAGAAAAAATATATGATTTTCTTTTAAACTGTGTAAGTGAATCCTAATTCCTAACCCTATATATATATTCCCTGAAAATCATACATTATTAACCAATGTTTAGCTTCATGCATGATTTCAAGGCCAACCACTAATCCCAGGGACGGACCTAGGACTTTAGGTTAGGGGGCGAACCTATAAATTTCTAGGGGGCGAACTTATAAAAGTTTAGGGGTGCGAAAATAGATTTTTAATAAAAAATACATAGAAAAATTCTAAAATTTTTCTAAATCATATATGATTTTTAAATTTTTAGGGGGACGGTTGACCCCACCAGCACCCCTCGGTCCATCACTGACTAATCCCCATTGGTCACGTGGGCATCACGTGACAACCAAGAAGCCAACACCATTGACATTTACCAAGAACCATATCTTCATATTATTTTTTCTATAATAATAACGTGTAATGAAAATCAAATTCATGCAAATAGAAACATTATGTTAGTCAAAGTCAAGACGTGTTTGCCACATAAAATTTAAACTACAATTCCTGTCGTTGTCTTCTTGCATTTTTCCCATTTTTTTAATACCAATATTACATAAATCAAACAAACAATTGAAAATATTAAAATCAGGTTCTAAAAAAAATAGTTTTGGCAAAAAAAAATGGAAGAAAAACGGATAAAATCAAATAAGATTTCATTAATTGAATTAAAAAGTATTAGTTGGTTAATAACCTCGGGGGTGAAATCAAAAGGAGATATGGTTCGGGTTCGGAGCTCCGAAGCGACGAGGTTCCAGTCACGGGCACCGTGGCGGAGAACCGCCCCACCTAATAAAAGCTCCTCCCACGTACCCCACCGTCCCGTTATCATCTCCGTTCCCATGTACACGTGGACGGGCGAGATTTATTCTTAACAAGAAAAAAACGACGAAGACCCACCACCGGAAAATTGAATTAGATTATCAAGCCACCGCCTTTGCCTTCCCCTTGGGCACTTCTAGCGCACGTTAGCCAACGCCACCTTCTCAAAAAATCCCAGAAACAGAAAAAGGCGGGGATTTTAGGTTTTTTAATGAAATTTGAAATTGGTTTTAAAAAAGTTTTTGAATTTCTGAAAGAATTCAGCGGAGAAATGAGAGAGATTTTGTGGAACGATGTGGATGACTTGAAGAGAGAGAAAGAGAGATTAACGATTTTCAAAGACCCAATTTTTTTTCTTTTTTAGGGAAAGAATTCTAATTATTACACTATTTTTGTCTCTGGTTTCTGTTTGGGCAGACAGATTCGATTTATGCTCTATATTTCAATTTAATCTTTAAATTTTAAAATTTTATTTTGATTTAAATAATTAATTTACAAAATAATAAAATCAAATAACAAGATTTAAATTCTCAATAATAAAATTAAACGGGTTGATCTAGCGGGGTAAGACAGTATATCACTTAAGCAAGATCAGGAGTTTGATTTTTAATTAGATCTGGCAAACTTGACACGAGACCCGAAAGTCGATTTATCCGAACTGAAACCCGAAATCGAACCGAATACGATGACCCGTATTTGATCCAAAACTCAAAATAAATTGAACCGGACTTCAATTGAAATGAACCGAATGGACCCGAACCGAAGGCAACCCTAAATCGAACCGAACACGATGACCCGTATTTGATCCAAAACTCAAAATAAATTGAACCGGACTTCCAGTTGAAATGAACCGAATGGACCCGAACCGAAGGCAACCCGAAATCGAACCGAACACGATGACCCGTATTTGATCCAAAACTCAAAATAAATTGAACCGGACTTCAGTTGAAATGAAACGAATGGACCCGAACCGAAGGCAACCCGAAATTGAACCGAACACGATGACCCGTATTTGATCCAAAACTCAAAATAAATTGAACCGGACTTCAGTTGAAATGAATCGAATGGACCCGAACCGAAGGCAACCCGAAATAAAAATAATATATAAAAATAAATAAATAAAATGAGATGCGAATTGTCGCACAACTCATCAAAAAGTTAAATATACATGCTATATAAAATCATATATATGGTGAAAAAATCTAACTCGGCCTAAAAACCCGACTAAAATCGATCGATCTCCTATTAACCTGGTATTGATCCTATCCGAAATCAACCGACCCGAAAATAACCGAACTGAAACTCAACATAACCGAAAGTTTACCGACCCGACGCCCTGACCCGATACCTGAACCGAAATTACCATAGACCCGAGCTAAAACCGAACCAGACCTGAATTGAACTGAACTTAAACCAAATACAATCAAACTCGAAATGATCCGAACCGAATGACCCATTTGCTACCTTTATTTCTAACCTTATGAAAAAAAAACTCGGTTAGGAGTATCACCCCATATTGAGTCTCTGCAAAATTTGATCTGAATAATTCAAACAATAGATCAGATACCGATAATTAAACACAAAAAAAATATACATGTAATACACGGACTAATAAATTAATTTAACTTAACAGATTTCATCATTATAAAATTAAAATATTTAAATTTAGATATATTTGGATTATCAAAACCAACCGTCCGACCAAAAATAAACACATATACATGAAAGTGATGTTTGACTTGTATCTGAAATTCTTTACATTTTCACCCAAGTTGACTCTCTTTCAACAATTAAAGTGGATATTGTTGTACAGTTTGAACCATGGGCTGTCTTAATCACATTTATTTATACAAATCGGCATCTAAATTTGACAATCTTTTACAATTTGATACCTAAATTTTTTAGAGTTAAAAAATTATATACATGTGTCGATATGATATTTTAATAATCAATCAAAATATTAACATCGTAACGTGTTATATGTTACAACTTAATTGGTTATTAAAATATTAAGTCGACATCATATATTTATTTATTTATTTTCAAATTTAGATACCAAACGATATTACGGTGTAGCAAAATCCAGAAGAAAGAGAGGAAGATAAAAAATTTAGGAAAATAGAAAATGATGAATGGCTTTCATAATTCAGGGAAAAAAAAGGAGCGGACCCTTCGAATAGACATACTAGGAAAGATACGTGTATGGCTTTCCTGGAATACGTTCTAACATACGGCCTACACAAAACTAAACTCGGGTTCGAGCAGCTTTGTCTGTAAGGTATATGTCGTATTAAAATGTTACAAAAAAGTATAAACATATATTACTTTATAATTATTTTAGGTCTATTTAAAAAGAAATATATATATAGTGGTATAATAACATGTATTCGATAAGAGTATATGATGGGATTATCGGTTATTTTTAATCAAAATTTCTTCTAATGATCCCTTCCAATAATGTCAACTCTAATATTTGAATTTAAGTTCTATTATTTCTAGTGCAAGAAGGTTTCCCATTGTACCCAATAACTAGTTATTGGTGGATTACTGATAAGATTATATTTTGATGCACAAGCTGTGTAAAAAAAAATTACACAACTATTTATATTTAAGCTATAAAATCTAAAACCTAAATCACCAGCCTTAACACTCTAAACTCTAAATTCTAACGATAAACCTTAAATTATACATCCTGCAACTAAAACCCTTAAATCCTAAACCACAATCTAAATCTCTAAACCCTAAAATTGAAAAACTTATGTAAAAAGTATTTTCCTTATTAGTATTTTAATACTAAAATATTTAAGAGAATAACAAGTTTTTCGATAAAACGATGTCGTATGAAATTTAAATAAACATACTTGTATAAAAAAATTAAATTGACAGTGTATCAAATATTAACTTAATATTTAATAGTAAAAAGAAAAGGGCTTCAAGGAATTCACATATTTCATTGAATACATTGTAGCTGAAAAGTATATATATTTGCATCAGGACATGCTTACATTTTTGACAAGAGATTACTAATAACGCCATACTGAAAAAAAAATGGCAAGAAAAGTTTCGTGGAGTGCCGGAGACATTGAACTGGCTTTCTCCATCTTCAAGATGTAACAGTTGCACCGCGAGCGGCGATACTTAGTCAAGCTAGCATTCCGGTACTGATAAAAAACCGACGTAAGGCGGCAAGACAAAACTGTGCATCCGTGAGATAAAAGATATTAACTGTCATTCTATGGCACTTGAATCTTTTCTAAGTGGTGTCAGCTCAGCCACCTTTTCTTTTTCATGGCTCACCAGCAGATGGTCTGTAGATGGCGCCGTGGCGGCTTTCATCGTCATTCTTGAAGAACTAGAATCAGTTCTTGAGCACATCTTGCTATCGCGCCACCTCTCCTGTAGCAACACAAAAGTATGTTTGTTCATGTTGGCTGTGAACTCGAGGTTTCATCACTCGACGATATGGATATCGAGTTATCATTATAACGGAAGTTGTGATTAAGAAATGTGAGGCATCTAACCTTATGAGTGGGGGAAGAAGTTTCTGAATCTTTTGCAGCTGCATAAAACACTGATTGCAGCATTCACGCCTGTGTTCAAAATTTCAAAAACAATTAGTTCATAGCGACTTCGTCGAATCCACAATAGATGAGAAACTCAGAAGCAGATATATCCATAAATAAGTATATAGCACCTTTGCTCAGCGTGCAGATCAACACCAACACCACGTGGGGCGGAAACAGTTGAGCGTATCATTGGACCGAAGACTGCTACGAGCTTCAGGAGCATGTCCAATGAGATATTTACATGCCTGAATATTTATACCACAAGAACAAAAATCAGTATGAACATCATAAGTAGGAATGCGGATTATTAAAACGTTTGCTTCCGCATGCCCAAATGGGATTTTCATGTCTCGATGCCACCTCCATTATTTTATTTCTCAAGGGATGAAAAGTTATGTTTTGACAGAAATGGATGGAGCACAATAACTAACAATACCAAGAACTAGAACTTCTTCGTGAAAATTACCTTTCCGTTTTACTATCTAATAAGCCCATAAGCACAGGAAGGAGGCCAGAAAACAGATCTAAGGTGAGAATCTCCATTTTTTCCATGAGAACACCGATTACATCTGCTTGCACCTGCACCGGAAGTAACCGAGTATAAGAGAATATGAATGACAAGCCTTTAGTTACTACTTGTAACCATCATTCAGAACAGAATAAACCAACACACATGAAATCTTCCCATAAATACCCACAGAATGATCTGGCAGTTTCCGCAGGGCACCAATTGCACCTTTAATGTCATTCTTTTCCCAAAAGTGTCGCACCACCTATAGTTCACCAAAAAATCAATTCACGAATCCAATCAAAGAATGAATATATGTATAAATATACACATTTCTAAACCATAATAATGATAAACTATTTTACAATCAATTGTGTGTGCAAACATCCACACGTCTTTCGATAATTTAATACATTAGCAACAGTTATAATGCATGCACCAATTATATCCACAAACAGACAGCTAAGTTTACCTGTAATTTTGTCAAGCGTGACCTGAGAGTGCTTAAGAATATATCATGCGTTTGCGTTAGACTCTCGGTTATGTTTCCATCATCAGAAGATATTGATGTGCCCTTTGAAATTTGGCTTTCAATAATAGTAACATTCTCAACACTAGCAGAACTTAATCCCCTCCTAGAAATTTGATTATCAGTAATTGTACCATTTGGTCCACTTCTATCATAAGCAGAGGTTGCTTCCCTTCTTGAAAGTTGATTTCTAGAAATGAACCCACTTGCAATGGAAGTTGATTCCCTTCTGGTTTGGTTTCTAGTAATGATTCCATTATAAGCAGAGGTTGATTTTGTTCTAGAAATTTGATTTCCAGTAATGGTGCCACTAGATGCCGAGTTTGATTCCCTTCTAGAAATTTGGTTTCCAATAATGATCCTCTCAGGGGTAATGGTTGACCCCTTTCTAGAAGTTTGGTTTCCAGTAATGATCCTCTCAGGGGTGGAGGTTAATTCTCTAGAAATTTGATCTCCGGAATCAATCCCATCCGTAGTGGGAGTTGCTTCCGGTTTAGAAATCTGAATATCAGTAATGCTTCCCTCACAACTTGAAGTTGATTCCATTCTAGAAATTTGGCTTCCGCTCTGGTTGACATCATTGGCAGAGACTGATTTTGTTTCGGAGATTTGTGTCTCTGCTTTCTGTTAGATGAAAACATGAGAATTGAATTTAATTTGGTCGTAAAAACATGAACCTACATGCACATGTAAGTGTGTCCAACTTGGTTTCAACAACTAGGAGAAAAAATACAATTAACTTACATTAATGGCCGGTATTCTATCTGTTTCAGGTACCACGGGAGGAGTACTATTAGTTACCGGATCATCACTGATGTTTAATTTCTCTCTTCGTTCGAACTTCTCAACCAGAGTGCGTGTTCTCCCTGAAACAACAGCCACTGCCAATAGAGAAATTTATAAGGATCAAAATACATCCAATTTTATACTTGGAAGAGTTAACAGGAAAGTAAGAGCACACCTCCTCTGACAATCTTGACGGGGTTTGAATCTTTGATGCAAGTAAGTGATTCATCACCTGACGATGTAAGAAGAAACTAATCACAAACCATGAACTTCTATCGTACAAATGTATGACCATAAGTATAACTGACATAGGGAAAAATGATAACATGGTGTAGAATAGAACTTACCAGTTTCTTGATTAGGGGGTGTCTGTGTTGACGACACCTTTTCAGATTTCTCTACAACACTCTTGATGTTTGAATCCTTTTCATCGCATGATTTTCTAGCTCCGTCTTCCGATACAAGCCTAGTTTGAGAATTCATATCCTTTTCACTGTCTAACCCACTTTTTATATTGCTGAGAGTCCCTGATTCAACTGTAACTGACAGCTTTTCGACCTCAAACTTGTTGACAGATGGTCTTCTAACATGAGCTGGTTTGAGCAGCATGCCTGGTTTTGTCCTTGAAAAGGTGATGGATTCTTTTGCAGAATTGTTCGAGTCTTTAACACTAGGCGTGATAAAAGACTTTTTACCCGATTGTCCATTAGATTTAGCATTAACATCATCTGTTCCCGGACTCGGCTTCTCTGTTTCCAGATTACTTATATCACAGACATCCACCGGAAGTGACATTTTTTTTGGAGAATTCAAAGAGCCATCTTTCAGTGTGGCAATAGGATTACTGCCAGCAGCTTTTTACAGAAACGGGAACATCATGTCAAAGAAAATATAGATTCATAACTTTTACAAAAAATTTACATGTCAAAATTAAATTTACTTTCACATTTGTCATCAGGGTTGCTATCGAACTCCACAAACATGGTAGATATTGACCATACCAACAAAGTAAAAATAGGTAGAATAACCATTTGAAATAATAGAAACAACTGAAAAGCAAACTTACTGTCAATATATATGTTCTTTATTTCCTTTGTCTCACAATCAGGAGATAAGGGTCGTGATCCCAGAGTAGACCTCATGACACTTCCCGCTTTCAACGAAGAATAACTTCTCTCAAGACTAAATTTATTCTCCGTTTGGTCGTTTCTTCCGTATGGCTCAATATGCTGAGACATGTGCAAACAAGGCAAAAAGGAAGGCAAGACCACTAAATTGTCACTCTGGTTCAGAACTAAAGAGCAGCAGCTCAAAAATGAACCAACATAAGGGGATGCAAGGTAAGAAAAGAATGATTGTAAATACCGCTACATCAGCTACCCAAATTCCAACAGAATTTCGATAGTACGAGCAGCCCAAAAGTTTGCCTTCATTGATGCAAAGGTCGCCAAGTGTTGACCATCCCATATCAACAGAATCATGACATACTACTGGCTCCCACGAATAAACCTAAAATATGACAACAAAGATTCAGTTTTTTGCTTACTTCAGCTAGAATCAAACTGGTTTTGCAACAGAAAGTAAAACCTTCAAACCATCATCAGCTCCACAGAATAAGGTTCTCCCATCAGGATGAAATGCAATTGAGCGAACCCCAGTAGCCTGAAAAGAATGAGTATATAAAAATTACAATGAAAAAGGTTTATCATAAATAATGAGACATTCTTTTTACTTGTATCTTTTCCTTTAAAGTAAGAATATATTTCTCATACTTGGAAAGTTTGCAGGGTCATGAAAAAGTAACTATGTCAATTAAACTATACACTATGCCTCCAATGCAGAAACAATATAGGTTCAGACATTAAGTGAAGGGTATAATAGAATAGGTTTTCCTACCATTCTACAAAGTACAAAGCATTGATGGTTGGCCATATGGAAATATATATATAGTAAATGACATATTGTAACATAAAATAAGAATATTGGGCAGAGGGGACTGTGACGAAGGAGGAAGAGCAAGCTTCGACTCTTGGAGACAAATAAGCTTATATACCTCAGGTCTCGTAGATCCAATCAGTTCAAAGGTTTCTAAATCCCAGAATTTAACTGTTCCGTCCGCTGAACCTGAAAATTTTGAGCACCATCAATTATGATACTCCATGACCAGTAACACGCTGATTTCAAGATGATACAATATGATACAAGGAACAAATTTGAAGTCTGGATTTTCAATATATTTACAGAAAATTTATCATGAGACATGGACAGCCAAGTCATTTTCCCGACTTAATAGTTAAAAGCTTGCTGAAAAAGATTTGACCATTGTAGCAAGTTAAGGAAGTTTATCCCACCTTAACCTGAAAAACCAATTTATATCAAGTAGGAAATGACACACAATGCAGAAAAAAGGAAAAGGAAACTATAATAAACCCACTGAATCTGATTTGTACGTAAGTCAAAGACTCACCTGTGGCTAAGAGAAACTCAAGAGGATGGAAGTCTATGGTGCGAATATGGCCTTCATGAAACTTAAACTCATTCAAGAGTTTTCCAGCAGTAAGATCCCACACCTTTAGTGACCGGATACAAATGTGAAATGATTAGATAAATAGAATTGATGACTAGTTCAACACATAATGGTATGATTCCTAATTTACCTTTACAACATTATCGAATCCACCAGAAACCACCCAGCGGCCATCAGGAGTGAACCTAATCATGCTAATCCCTTGAGTATGGCCCTTGTACGTATGAATGCATCCCTTCTTTCTGATATCCCAAACCTTTAGACTTGTGTCCATGGAACCAGATGCAAAGAACTCACCAAATGGATGGAATTCCAAGGCAGTGCAATTAGATCTGTGTCCGGTAAGCCCGCGAATCACTACACTTCAAGAACAACATCAAGCATTTTACAAGTTGATTCTTACTCAAATTTCAGTTTGGAATAAAAGCTGAACATTGTTCAAAAGTACGGGTTGGAATTGCGAAATATCTCATCGAACATTGTTCTTTATGTTCAACAAGCTCCCACCAATACCATGATACTCTTATCATTTGACACCTAACTGACAGAGAAGGCAATTAACATTTCCTAAGGAGGAATCAAAGACTCACTCTTTGTTTCTTCAAGATCCCAAAGCTTTATCCCACCGGTAGATGATCCAGCAAGCACCAAGACCTCTGCCGAGTCAAAAGCTAAAGACTCCACAGGACTAGTATGACCACATAGACTCTGCACATTAACATGTATGTTACCATAACATCGGAAACATTAACCTGTAAGAGATACCATCCGAAGCTAAACTTAGAAAGAATCAAAGAGGGAAAGCATAGAGAACTTACCATTAGAGAAGTGGGTTTCCCAATGGACCAAACATTAACTTTATGATCATCTCCGCCCGTGATAAGAAGCCTACATGTCTTTTTTCCCATACTTAGACAATTCACATTTGTTGTATGAGCCACAAATTCCTCTACATTCATTTTGTCAAGAAAGTTAAAAAAAAAACCCTTCAAAGTTCTATTTTTAGTCAAATGAAGCAAGCATTTTCTCTTCAACTTGAGATAGTTTCAAACCAGTATTATTTGTTAATGAACAAATCTGTATAATAAGCTTAATTTTTTTTTTTGCTACAACCAACACTAATTACTTCAATTCCCTCTTCCTCTATTGTCCTAGCTAAAGCCAATGCAGCAAACATGGAAATTTTAATTAAAAAAATTTAAAAAGGAAACAAATTTCAGCTGAAATTCATATAAAATGCAAAATAAGCTAAAATGATTCACTTCAGAACTTAAATAAATGGAAGCTAAATCAAGCCAAGTATTTCAACAACAAAAACAACAAGAATTTAAGCTTAAGGATACGCAGCTTATATCCACGCTTCGCCATTTTTGCACGATTCAATCCAAAACGAGATCGGAATCTGAAACTGGAACTGGAACCGCAGATTACAATGAACTTCGCGGGGAACTGTTCCTCGAAGATTCAACTAAAAAAGAGAAAAATCGGAAACTTAAAAAGAAAACTGTTTACTTTCCCTGGAAAGTAAATCCAACAAGAATTCCAAGAAAAGCTAAGAATCAATTTCTGGTGAGAACGTGAACACCTTAAAATAAAATAACAAAGAAATGGGAAAATTTTAAATTAAATTAAAAAGCTTTGTTTTTTTTTTTTAAATTTTCTGAACTATAATTTGTGTAGACCCTGTATGATTGAACCCGGTCTCTCTCTCTCTTTTTTTTTTTTAATTTTCTGACCAAAATACCCTTTAGCCTTTAGCTGTCGCAATAGTGTAAATGTGTAATTACATCGGTTCACCGTTGTCCTCTACGCGCTGTCGTGTCGGTTGGATCCCCTGTTTAGACACTCGTGGTCTAGGTTTTCTTGTCTTTCCCTCTCTCCTTAAACGGTTAATATATATGAATTTGAATTTTAAATTTTAACGTTATTATTATTTTAATCACGAATTTTCAACCTACTGATCGACTAATTCAGATCGAATTTTACGGAAATCCATTATGACGATTATCTCAATTCAAAATTTTTCATTTATAACGTCAAAATTCGAACATCTAACATTGCGTAAGGGATTTAGCGTCTCATCCCGTAGACTAACCGATTATTATTAGTACATTCATGTTTTTAATATGACATCCAAATCTCTCAAATATGCTCAACGTTATATTTGATTTAACATTTAATGTTTATTTTTTTTACCATAGATTGATGTAATAACTTCATTGATACAATTAGCCGTTTTTTTTTCCCCAAAATTGTTTCAATTCTAACCACTTTTTCTTTTGTCTTTTGTGACATGTTTTTATTTTTTTGTTTGGTTCATCTGTCTTCATGGCAGGTTTCAGCATACTCTAGTGTTCGATTGTTGTTCGCACAGAGATTCACTCGAAGCTAGTTTCTGAATCATGGTGTTGTCGGTGGTCACTTGGAATGTTTTATCCCCACTCGTTGATGGTTGTTTGTCGATAAAATCAGTCCTAGGTAGCGGTACCTTTTGCCTGACAGAATGGATCGCGCACCACTCCTTCCTTCTTTATGCGTCTCGTTTGGACAGAGACAAAGAGATTCGGGAAGCTTTTGAATTTTCGTTGGTATGCGTATTTCCAGAGAAATTTTCGTTTTCATTGTTTTTGAGTTGTAAGAATTTTTTGGGTTATTTTAACCCAAATTTTCTTCTTGATTGCGTTGTAATTAAGTTTTTCTATGGTTTAATGAAAATTCAGTGGCTATTTCAAAAAAAACTTCATTATACAATTTAAGTACATTGTAAATTCAGATAAAATATTATAAAGTTTAGGGACTAATTTAACATTTAGACGATAGTTTGAGAATCTGGCTGCAATTAACCCCTAACAAAATGGTAGATTCTTCAAACTTAATTTTCCATTTTTTCCTCCTTTGAATTTGAGAATTTTAGAGGATGTGGACATAAATAAACGTAGAAATTAGCTGACTTTAAAGTTGTTAGCTTGTCACTTGGTTATTAACAACTCTAATCACGTCATCTTTTTGGATTTAAATTTAGACTTGATGAAAATTAAAATATATAATTAAAATATTCGTATAAACTATTATTTGATATAACAGGAGGGAATATTAAGTCCTAAGAAAAATTAAGAGTTAGAATTAAGACTAAATGAAAAAAATAATAAGATGAAAGGGTCACTCCGTAATAGACATTTGTAATACTCGATCATATCAATTAGTTAATGAGTTGGATATCGATGTTTATACCAAAATATATACCTGGCAAATTGCCTTTATCTTCTTATTTCTTAAACTTAAAATATATTTGTTTTCTGCCATCCCAATTCTATAAGGAGAATATTCTGATACATGTACATATCTCTAATAATTTTAGGGTTTATAGATCTATTTAGGATTTGAAATTTAAGGTTTCTATTTAGAATTTAAAATTTAGAGTTCAAAGTTTAAGTTTTATGATTAGAAACGTGAATTTTATGATTTAGGCTTAAATAAGCAAGTTGTGTAAAGTAAATTTTACGCAACATGCATGGACGAAGCCATGTATTGGCTAGAAGAGGATCTTGCCCCTCCCAAATTTTTTCGTATGGTAACGTCTTAGGTCATTTTTATTTAATTTTTAATCAAATAAGACCTTTATCCCTCCCAATATTTAGATTTAATAGATTCTTGTCCATCCAATATTTAATCATAGCTCTGTCACTGGCAACATGTGTATCAAAAAATAGCTCTTATTTAATTGGTTTTTGCTAATAATAAGTGTATCCAGACCTCTCTCCACGCATAATTAAGAGAATATTGAGCTCTTAAGCATGTTCGACTGGGCCGATCCCACATCCTTTGTATATTGTACTAAGGATAATGTCAATCGAATTATACTCATCGTAGAAATAATCAAATAAACATATAACTAATAATTTTCCTAATTTATTATAAGCAATATGTTATATATATAGGGTTAGGATCAACTTACACTGTGTAAAACTATTTAAGTTTTACACCTTTTTTGGATCGTTGGATAGGGGAAATGGATGATTGAGATTAACTCCGTGTTTTTAATTCCCAAGTGATAATCTTCACATATTTTACTGTTAATCTTATCCATCCGTTTCACTCATCCAACGATCCAAAAAAGGTGTAAAACTTAAGAGTTTTACACAGTATAATTTGATCATATCCCATATATATATAAATCAAGCAATCTTTAACTGGTACTTAAGAAATCCAATTTAACAGACTCTTATAACTATCGCACACCAAGAATTCCAGAAAAAAAATGGAATTCGAATTAAATAGTAATAATAATTACATATAAATCAAGGTTCATGCAATTGTTAGATTAAGAATGTTACGTGCCATAACAAATGTTTATTTTGGGTCAAAGGTGCCAAATGGTTTGACAACGAATTATACATTCCATACCATATTATATATAAAAAATTATTACTGATTATATTAAAATTATTAAAAAAATTATACATTAATTATCAATTAATCTATTGGGAAGACACTAAATCTTATGAGTAAAGTTAAAGATTTAAATTTAATTGTTGTGAATTGAATAAATTAAAGATATCTATCTCATGGTGTGTCTCTGCGATCAGGGATGGACGCAAGATTTTATGTTAGGGGTGAACCTATAAAATTTTAAGAGGCAAAAATAAAATTTTTAATAGAAAATACTTAGAAAATTTCTAAAAAATCTAAATCATATACGAATTTCAAATTTTTAGGGGTGACTGCTCATTCCAGCACCAGCGTAACCCTAGTAATATTTAATTTAAATTAATCGATCAATAAATCAAATATTATTGATATATTAGAAAATTCATAATGGAACAGGTATTATATATATTGCTACAAATTAGTTAAGAGAATTGATGGTGAACTACCATGTACCTAAACAAAACTATGCAGAAGCTGTTCAAATGTCAATTTTATCATGTTTTGTTATTAAAATGTTGTGCGTAGGAACGGATACATGACTTTAAGTTAAGGGGGCGAACTTATAAATTTCTAAGGAGTGAATTTAAAATAATTTAGAGGGGCGAAAATAGATTTTTAATAGAAAATATATAGAAAATTTTTTAAAAAAATTCTAACTCGTATAGAAATTTTAAAATTTTAGGAGGGCCAATTTATCAGCACTTTGTTTTTTTAACTCGTCATATTCGAATTGTCCATGCAATAAAAAAACTCTAGCCGCTCCTCTCTCAAAATTGTTTCAATTCTAGCCGTTTTTCTTTTTGTTCAATCCCTTTAATCGGTGGTCGGCAATCAATTTTCGTATTGGTTGTCGACCATCGATTTTATCAATTTTCTTGTTTTTATTTCAATAAGATTTTCTGCTTCTGTAGCTCGCCCTTTCTCTGTCCTAGTGACACGGTTCTTCTTCTGTCTTTCTGACATGTTTTTGTTTTGTGTTTTTGGTTCGGTTCATCTGTCTTCGTGGCAGGTTTCAGCATTCCCTAGCGTTCCATTGTTGTTCGCATAGAGATTCACTCAGCGCTAGTTTCTGATTTATGGTGTTGTCGGTGGTCACTTGGAATGTTTTATCCCCACTCGTTGATGGTTGTTTGCCTATAAAATCAGTCCTAGGTAGCGGTACCTTTTGCCTGACAGGATGGATCGCGCACCACTCCTTCATACTTTATGCGTCTCGTTTAGACAGAGACAAGAAGATTCAGGAAGCTTTTGAATTTTCGTTGGTATGCGTATTTCTATAAAAAAAAAATCGTTTTCATTGTTTTTGAATTGTAAGAATTTTTTAGGTTATTTTAACCCAAATTTTCTTCATCTTGATTGCGTTGTAATTGAATTTTTCTATAATTTAATGAAAATTCAATGGCTATTTTAAAAAAAAAGTTTTGTCCATGCAATACAAGATAAGTATTTATGATTTACATGTTTAAATATGCTTTATGTCATATATGAACCGTCATTTAACACCTAAGGAAGAACATGACAGATGCAATATTGATACTTTAACAATCCAATTAGAACGTTTTAAAATTTAAAGACTAATTTAGACTACTGAGAATATTACATTACCGCGTCAGATAATAAGTAAATATCAATACAAAATCTCAGTCATATATTATTCGAACCGAACCGAACCAAACCGAACGCACTAAAAATGCAATATGACGTGGCTTTAAACATAATCCAGTAAGACCTCAAATGACAATACAGCACTGAAAACACCTTATGCAGATATAATATACACATCAACTGAAAAACAATAATATTAGCATCTACCTGCTAAAAAATGAAACAAAAAAATTGCTGTTAGACCGTCAATGGAGGTTTCTAATGCAACTAAGCTGCAAATATATATTACAGGAAGCATCTAATAATCTGCGGTTTCGATCGAGAAGTACCCGTTTTTGGCAGATAAACCTTGTGATCATCCATTCTGCTACATTTCTATACATACAGCCAAATTGCTTTAAAGAATATTCATCTTTAAAGCATGTGCAAAAGATCTTGGACGATTTCGGATATCGGTGGTCTGAATCCGGGCTCCCACTGCAAGAAGAATAGATATAAATATGGGACCATGCTTTTTTTTAGACTTTGGTTACCCCATTCCTTTCCTAGCTTTGATTATTTATAAATTAATTCCCTTTTGGAAATAGAGTATATTTCATTCAATCTTTAAGACGGTCGTTTATTCGATTACACGAGACTCTAAGAAAGTCGCTTGCAGAAATGCTTCAGTCATATTTCAGGGATTTCACTTTCACATAAAGCATGCTACAAAAGTAGGAGTGTTAAGAAGTTTACCTGCACACATCTAGATATTATATCAGCAAAGCGTGACAATGACTTCACTGGATACGCTCCATTTAGGGTGATATCGACCATCCTAACTAATGCGTCGATATCGTGAAGCTGCGGAATTGCCCATCTAACAAGAAATTGCTCCCCCAGAGGGCGTGACCTAGAAATGTTGTTGATGTAAGCTTAGGGTTAAGGTAAAAGATTCAAATGCTTGATGAATTACGCTCACATAAATTTTACTGCGGATGCGAGATTTGGCTAACCTGTCAAAGGACTCTCGTCCCGTGAGAAGCTCTAACATTACAACGCCGAGGCTATACACGTCACTCTGGCAAGTATAGGTTCCAAACTCGATTTCGGGGGCTGCATAACCGTATGATACAAAAAGGCTTCCGGAGAACTGAGAGTACATGCATTGACATTAGCCGTGGTCTCATTAGAGGTTTAATACAAAACACCAATAATATGCACATCTTAACAATGTTCAACCAATAGTAAGAAAATCAATTCTCATTCTCTCGCAACGTATTCCTCTATAATTCCGTACCATATCCGTAAATCTCATAGCTCATTACCTTATTTGCAACAAATTAGATTAATTTTCCCCACTTTTGATTGCAGTCCATCAGTGGAAGCATTTATATTTGGTAGAGCCGAATATCACAGAAAGATGTACACAAGTTTATCCGAAAGTACCTCACTTGTAGAGCCGGATGACAACAAAGGAGCCAAACCGCATTCCGAGACACGAACTGCAAACTTGTCATCGAGGAGAATATTCACAGACTTGATATTCTTGTGCATAATGGGTGGCTGACATACTTCATGCAGATACCTTATCAACACCATGCAAAAAAGAGAAATACTCAGCTTTTGATCTATAGGTGGCTTGAAAACGTTGAGAAAGACATTCATATAAGTCAAAAGCACAGAATTCGGGAATCTTCCGGGTTTCATCTAAGCATCATATAAAAGATGATACAACCAGCTTAAATATGGGAGGCTAACTTACTGTATGGCTCTTGCAACTCCAAGCGCTATTCGGACACGTGCATTCCATGAAAGTTTCTTATGCATCCCGTCATCAACATGCAATGCATCATAGAGTGTCCCGTTTTTGCAATATTGATAAACAAGTAACCGTTGGCCATACTCATTACAGTAACCCACAAGCTCCACAATGTTAGGATGCCTAAGTTTAGAGATGGTAGACACTAGTTCAAGAAATTCAGCATCACTCTTCCACCTCGAAGCTCTAGTATCCAGTTTCTTGATGGCAAGTAGCTATGAAAGAATACAAAAGAAAGTCAAATAGAGGTTAGGAGGAAGTGAAAGAAACTCGCCGACAGTAACTTTGCGTCACTCTTTAATGAAAAAGGAAATAACAGCGAAAGGGACATAAAGAACTTGCACAGCCCTGTAGATGCCTGAACATAGGTACAAACTTGATCGATATCACATTGTACACTGCAGCACTGAAATCATCTTACCTTTCCATCTGGAAGCTCTGCCCTGTACACACCGCCAAGCATCCCTTCTCCAATAAAATTTTCCTCGGAAAAGCTGTTTGTATACTGCTGAAGTGATGCAATGGAGAAGGCACTCACATTCAAAGAAGTCGAGTCCCTACCTGTAGAAGAGAGACCAAGTTCGTTTTTTTCTACTGGCATTATCGGGCTTACACTGCCCTCCTCCACAGTGGGGCATAACGGCGGAGGTAGTGGTGGCCGTATTGACATGGATTTCACATCCACACCTCCCTTGTTTATCTCATGTTTTTTCTTGGTCCTTGAACTTGCAGGCCTCGTAGTTGCATCAAGAAGCTGTTCATCTTGTAACTTCGGACTCATTCCCGTATCTCCACTTTCTAGTCCAGACTCATCCCCCGGCTTCATGACTGCCACTTTATCAACTGTTGAACACAGTGCCTTTCAATTACAATAAGAGCGTTGATAAAAACAGAGAATTTATAAGATCTGCCGCAACGATAGACTATTATCAAGTTACCTTTCTCCGTTTGATAAGTTGGTTGAGTTGAAGATTTTTGACTTTGGTTAAGCTTTTTACGGGGGCTCCTATACGCATCCGCACCATGGTTACTAGAATTTTTCTTCCCTTTAAAGCATCTCCACACCAAAAGCAGGAACACTCCTAGAACAAGCGCTATAAGCCCTCCAACGGCAATCATGATAACCCTCTTGTTCGTCCAAAATTCTCTTTCTGTTGCCGTCTGAGGAAATTCTAGACTAGAAGAAGGTCCACCAGCAGGTCGTCGCCTAGGTCCTTCTAAAGGATATGGAGCCCCAGCTATAAATGGAGGAAGCGCTGCTGGTGGTGAAGGAAGGATAGTAGTATTAAAGGGATTTCCATCTTTCCTGCGTCGAACACGTCACACATCATTTAGGAAGATGTGGGGTTGTGGCCGGATAGGGGTTGAACATGGAAATACAAAAACATGCACTATAATCACGGTATGCAAGATGATATGAGGATTCACCTGAAATTTGGAATATTGAGCAACTTCGGAGGTATAGGACCGGAAAGTATGTTGTTCTCGACATTCCTACACAAGGCAAAAGTCACAGTTTGTTAAGCTAAGCTACTTTCGGGTTAATGCTAGATCATTATTGGATGAAGAAACTTCAGAAGAAGAAGAAGAAGAAGAAGAGTACAAATCTGAAAGGGGAAGATCCTGTAGAACATCAAGGACCCCGGAAATTTTATTATTCTGCAAGTGTCTGCAACAGAAGAAGTATATATGATCCTAGATGATCAGAAGAATATATGCAATTCATGAAAAAAAATTGTATGAATCAATCTAATGGCATCATCCTTTACTGAGATTAATACTCACAACGTGGTAAGCGATGACAAGTTCCCGAAAGAGGGAGGCAGCTGTCCAGTCAAATTATTTCCTGATAGATCCCTGAAACATGACATGTTGTCAGAATTAAAACTAGAAAAGCAAACAGGAAGAAAAGCTACTCGACTAAAGAGCTTACAAGTTGACCAAACTCTTAAGCTCCTGAAAAGAATCTGGTATTTCATCTCTTAAATGGTTATCATCCAAAAACCTGAAGAGAATGATGGTAGAATATTGAATAATAATGAAAAAATGATTATAGCTGAGACTAAGAGTACGATTTCGGAATAAGCAAGTTTGACTTAAACTTACAATTCTGTTAGTTGTGTTAAGGCAGACAAAGTAGCTGGGATGCTCCCGTTGAACTGGTTACCTGAAAGAAAACTAAGCGAAGAGAAAAACAAAGCCGATACAATCATGGATAAGCTTAGAAAAAAAAAACCACAATATTTGCTAGTGATAAAACATACAGATTTCTGATGGTAAGGGGTATGTTGGATGGTATACTCCCTCCAATTTGATTGTGACTCAGATCCCTGCTTCATAAAACAGCAAAAAGTGCATAAGGCTACAAAAAGAAAATGCTTCGGGAAACAATATTTGATAAATGGAAGTCGAAGCTTGAGGCTTCCTTCTCATCCTACTCTACATGACATACATCCATCGGCATATAGTTCAAGCCATTTGGACAACTATTCCATTGTCCAAGAAGAACAAAGCTTAAAACAACCAAAACGAAACATTTTGGTATATGCATTTGCTCCATAGATGTGAAGCAAACAAGCATAGCCTATTTCGAAGCTTAAGCATCAACACTAAACCTCAGTCATCAATGTTAATACGCACATCACGCGGAAACTATACATTAGAAAGGAAAATTTCTTACATTACTATCATTGATTCGAAGCCTCCAATACCTTCATCCAAAACACCTCCTAGGTTCAAGCCGCTTAGTCGTCTGAATCACCAACAAGCTCGACAGATTGATACAAAATTCATCGATGAAGAATAAGGAAAATCATGGAAAAGGAAAAGGAAAACCACATTTACATTTCTGTAATATTGGAGAATACACATGAAACTCCTTGCCATTCTTCCTCACATGGATCTCCTCCAACAGGAATCCATCCAAGAAGTGGTGGGGAACCCAGAGAAGCGTATAAGCTGTTCATTGCTGAAACTGGGAACATATACAGAAAAACAAAGAAACAAATAAGGATTCCAAATTTCCAATTAATTGCTTTGAGAAACTTCAAAGTTCCAACATTTGAATTAAAATTGATTCATTGACAATGGCTTGAACAATGAACACAATGACTGTAGCCAGCTGCAAATCATCTTAACTCATATAATTAAAGAAATGAAGCAAACTAAACAAAAAGCAAGTTAATGAGTTTCCACTTTCTAGTATTTTCTGTCCCTTTCCATGAACTTTCCCGACACCCAAACACTACATCATCATTCAACAATAACCAAATTCCAAATAAAATAAAATAAAATGATGCAAACATGAGCTAAGATAGTTTACCATCACGAGGGTCAGTAGTTCCAGCAGAGAAAGGCAGAGTCAAAACCAGAAACAACCCAACGCTTACAATCCCCCAACTCAGAAACCCCATTTGCTTTCTTAACAAAAAAAAAAACCCAACTTTCTCTCCTTTTCCCAGCCAAAAGAAGAGGCAATGTACAGAAACAGGAATTTAAATTTCTGGGTTTTCAAAGAAAAGAAGGAAAATTTAGGGTAGAGAGAGAGAGAGAGAGTGGCAAAGCAAGCTAGCTAGTAAAGTGCAGAAAACAGTGAGCGAAGAAAAGAAGAGAAGAGTGAGTCTTTTGAATTAATTTTAATTATTTGTTTTTAATTAATTATTAGTATTTGAACTATTTTCTGTTTCCGTTAAACTAAAATTGAAGTGATTATCCACTTGGTTTTATCTCTACTTCTGTCTTAAATAACAGTAAACCACGACCAAACCATAGGCATGCAGGTTCTTTTATTTTAAAATAAATGAAATAACTCTTGGATTAAATTTTTAAATTTTATACATCATTTTCTTACATTAAAATAAATTGAATAATAATTAATTTCAAGTGCCGATATACGAAATTAGTAAACTTTCTTGTTTGTATTCATCAATAATCTAGAAATCATTAACTTTGGCCCAATTAATCCGAATTGACTTGCTCGCACATCTAACTTTGGTGGGTAAGCTCTCACTAGGGGTGTAAACAAGCCGAGTCGAGCTCGAGTAGTGCTAAGCTCGACTCAGCTCGTTAAGATTTCGAGTCAAGTTCGAGCTTGAGTAGTTTTTAACGAGCTTGAATAATTTGAGCTCGGCTCGGCTCGTTAAGAACTCGAGTCGAGTTCGAACTTGAGTCGAGTGTTGACCGAGCTTTGACCAAGTCGGACTCAAGTAGCTTGTGATCTGTCTTGTTCATTTAAAGCCCTATTAG
This sequence comes from Hibiscus trionum, assembly GCA_030270665.1. Taxonomy (NCBI): domain Eukaryota; kingdom Viridiplantae; phylum Streptophyta; class Magnoliopsida; order Malvales; family Malvaceae; genus Hibiscus; species Hibiscus trionum. The sequence continues at coordinate 1,787,018 of BSYR01000014.1, forward strand.
GAAAAAAATTGATACACAAGTTTAGGGTGTTAGTTTATGGTTTAGAGGTTTAGGTTGTTGGGTTTAGAATTTAGGATTTAGATTTTAGGGTTTAAGACTTAGTTTTAAGGGTTTATGTTTTAAGATTTTAGGTTTAGGAATTTAGATTTTAAATTTAAAAAATTAACAAATTTAGTATATTATATTTTCGAGTAGCTCGCGAGCTTTCCGAATCAAGTATCGAATAATTCGACTGGGCTCGTTAAGAACTCGAGCGGAGTTCGAGCTTGAGTCAAATATTGATCGAACTTTGACTGAGTCGAGCTCAAATATCTCGCGATCTGTCTCGTCTCATTTACAACTTTAACTCTCACTATTAAAAAAAGAAATATCTGTCTTTAAATAGTATACTTTAACTATTCAAAAAATAATGTATATTTTAAAATATTTTTTATATAATAATATAATAGAATGAGATGATAATTTTAGAGGTATAATTCACGACGTTATAAATCATCTTTATAATTAATATTTGTAGTATTTAATATGTACTAATCTACTATGATATATAAAATATTAATAGAAAAATAAATAAATGAACTATTGGCATCATCATCTTCACCATTCATTTGATTTAAAAAGTAGAGCACTGATATTTTTTTTTTCATTCATTTTAAGAATGTTGTGATTGATGTGTGGACATAATTTGCGCTTTTTCCGGCTTTTTATTTTGCAAGTAATCCAACCATAACCATCAGCTTAAATATAATTTTAATTATATTTAACAATTACTATCTTTTACAATAATGTGATTATTTAATGTTGGTTCAAGTAGTAAGCAGTTTGATATTATTTCAGCATGTCTTGAGTTTAAGGTTTTGTATATGCAGACAAAATCCTATCGAGAGACTCACCCACCAAAGCCAGGTGTGAGACGCGGGTCAGTCCGGATTAGTCATGATAAAGTTATGAACAACCTGATTAGTCACCAACAACCAGTTGATCTAGTGAGATGAGCTATTAGATCACTTAAGCAATGAAATAGAACAAATACAATTGAGTTGGAAGGGTCGCCCTCGTAATAAACCTCTACAATACTCGATATAAATAAGTCAACTAATAGATTGAATACCGGTACTTAAATAAACAAAAAAAAAATCCACTATATGCTACATACATATACACATACTCTCAAACAACAATTATATAAATATTATTACAATTTTTTACATGTAAAAACGATCCATGTGATGGTGAACATGAAATGGTGGAATTTGACAGCATGCAGCAATTCTAAGTCATTGCCAAAGCCAGCCAGGCAGTCCACCAAAAACTCTATATATACACATAATATATATAGATTCCATGGCCGAGAAGCGAAAAAAGGGCAACTCTGATCCAAGTAGACATTCTTTGCTTTGTTCATAGAAAACCTCCTGCCGGAGAGTATAATCACGAATCACGATCATCGTCTGGTGTTGCATGTTGAAAGCAATTTCTCGAATTAAGCTTTTTCCTCTCACTGACTTGCGTTAATCGTTACGGTGGCGTTTGAGGCAGGGTTGGTCAATGGATTGTGTTGATGTTGAGGGAATGAAGGGCATTCAGGGGGACAGGGAACGGGAGCCGGGTGTGCGATGAAAGTAGGAATCTCGTCCCCCGGCATTAATACCGAAACTCCGCTGGTGTATACCGTCATCTGCAGACATCACAAAGTAGAGAACCTTTTATATGAACTTTCAATCAAGTTTCCATAATACAGAAAATGTAACAATGCATGATCTCACGTACCCTCGGCATATGAGGGAATATATCTGCCTAGTTTCTGAAGTTCGAGAAATGGAAAATCCGGTGTCGGAAGGTAAAAACTTTCTTAGCTAAATGAGGGCAGTAGTAATTGCAGAAACAGCCATTAAGGCCTTTTCATTTAAGGCCACCAAATAAGACCCTACCTAGTGGACAGTTCCTAGACAAGCATCCTTTATTAAAGAAGCATGGACCTTACTGGTACTACCTTACAATCACAAACCGACAACCCGCCTAGCTGATGTTATATGAACCAAATGTAGTCTCGGCAAGAAAAACGAACAAGTGGACGAAGCTCGAACCACTAAACATGCAGATTTGATGTTTTAACTTGAATAATAGCAAATTATAACACTTAGTTATTTGTATCAGACAACATCAAACATAAGATTATAAGAGCGTAAACAAGTGCAATCTACTAAGCAACAAGGAAACTAAATACGACCTTTATCGTTCATATTCATGGATAGCTTATAACATGCTGCAAATCTTTTGCTTAATCTATTATTCTTAACTTAGCAGAAAGGGTTGTGCATTATTTCGAAAATCGACACATATCAGAACAGAATGTTAAAATAGTACTATCAATATCCCATCCATCTCGAATTGGCTCGTAATTTCACAAAATTGCTAACGACGTACACATTCTGTTATTCTACAGTATAGCATAGGATGCATTTCATGGATAGCTAACAAGAATGAATCGTGTTCGTTGATATATCGGCAGTATCCTAAAAGATTTGGCCCTTGAATGCATCTAAGTATTAAATTCCAACCCTCAACTAAACAATTCCGATATCCCCCAACAGGTGCTACTCAAAACACTATTCGAAACACTATCTGCAATATCATGTCTCAAAGATGCCCGGGTGTGAGCATGGGTCCTTAACACAAAATTAGAATCTGGCGTTTCGTGTGAATTGATTTGACCTATCACCAACAGGACTTGTCGACATAATAATATGAACGAAGTCGGCTATATTGAACAATTTAGAAGGTTTTGAACCTGCATCTAAGTCTAAACAAATAATAAGCAATGCATCACATAGAGAAAACTCTCTTCAAATGCTCTATCCTATGCACTAAAAGCCACCGAAAACATAAAGTAGACGAAAGATTTGTTGCAGAATGCAGGACCACTCATAGGATACCGTTGCAAATAATTAACCCGAACTGTGATAGTTCCATCGAAATTGCTTTAACATCCCCCATAATGAAAGTGCATCACACATGATCTCTTTATTCACAGAATCCAAGGGATCAAGTATAAGAATGCAGACCAACACTGGATGAGGAGCTCGATACCCCTTAAGCAAGGTCTCGAGTTAGAAATCTGGTTTAGGAATTCGACCTAACTCGACTCCATATATAGTTGGGGCCAATGTGGCTACCAGACACCTAGTGTTGAAAAATTGACTGAAGCTTGTCCAACAAGGCTAACCATTTGTTCCTAGGGTGACCAACATGTAAACTGGTGGGTCTAAACATAAACAACTATATATATATACTCTTCAAAGGGCCAACCATTGAACTTCAGGGGACCCTTCTAGATGGTGTCATTGCCTAAATATCATAAATGCAACAACAGACAATTGACTGTTCCAAAAACTGATATTTGACTAAAAGATGCAATCTTGGCAATTGCATGAAAGGAAGAAAATTTAAGCAACTGAGATACTTTATGCAATGAGGCACCAAAATGAAAGTAAAATAAGCTATTCATAGCCATCTTTATAGTGTAAAAAATAAATGACCGACCAGTTCAATCCATTGTAATAACTATAGGAAGAGGGTCCCCAAGACAAAAAGGAGAAAGCTTTAACATTGAGCTTAGACAAAGCTTGCAGGAAGAGGGAAAATTGTCCAAAAACATCTATCTTGCGAAAGCAAACAAATTTTAAGGCCAAAAGGAAGGGTTTTTACTTCTATGCAAAATGTATGATGTAGAGAGAAGCTCAGATACATATCATGCTAAACAATCAATTTCAAACAAAAACAAGAATTTTGAACAAAATTGAAGAAAAACCCAGATGAGGAAACAAAAAGGGTAACTCACTTTTGGTGATGGGTGGCTGAGTTTGCCATTGAAACCAAGCTGAGATTCAAGGTCACCATGGTGAGGGCCACCAGGGGAAGAAGAAGAAGAAGAGTTGGGTCTAAGAAAACGTTCAAATATGGCCATTACTAAGAACATGGAGATGAGAATGGCGGTAGCAACAAAGCCAAAAGACACGGCATTGACAGAGTTATCAAGATTCCTCCACTGTTCTTCCTCTCTTTGTACATTCAATGGAGCTCCCACCGGTGGCCAACTAAAGAAGTAGCTTTCTTCTTTTACCATTTCTACAGCAAGCTGAAAAAGATGAAAAAAAGAAAGAAAGAAACCAGTTTTAGCTCTTTAGTCTTTGCTCAACTCTCATCACTTGGACAAAGAAAGGTTTTTTTACACCATTATCAAAGCTTCTCGGAGTACTTAAAATGGTTTTAGAGAGCAAAAGAGGGGAGCATGTGGCCATGTGGGGGGCTATCTTTTACATGAAGAGTAAAAAAAGAAAACTTTGGTTAATTTACTGCTAACAACTTGTAAAGCTTTGATTTTTATTGCTTTTCGATGACAAATTGAAGGGTTCTTTGAACTGGGAGGCAAATTAAAGCGTTGAAATCGACTTGTCGTGTTGCTTCGGCCTTCATGTAAGCAAGGTTCAGAAACTACAGCCCTTAGAAATACCGATGTATGAGCAGTAAGCAGGAACTCGGGACAATTGTTGTCCCTATATAGGCCTATATGTTTAGTTGTTTACTTGTTTACCATTACTCTTTTTTTCCTTTTTTATTATAGGCTTAAATGGAGAAATTGGTTCAATATTGCATTCTAAAAAATTATTTTAAAATCTACAATATCTTCAAAATTATTTTTAAATCTATAGCACTTTCTACCATGTATTTTAAAGATTGGTTGCTTTTAATCTAACTTCAACAAAAAATAATAATAAAATCCATGAAACTAACTTGCTTTCATTCCGACTTCAAAAAAAATCATAAAAACATCTTGCTTTCAATCCGACTTCATTGCCAAAAATATTAAAAAAAATTCATGAAGACATGTAGTTTACAAGCTTGATAAAGGCGGACTGCAAGCGATTGATTTTCATCATTTTCTTAATATATTTTTATGAAGTGGGATTGTAAGCTGTTAGTCTTCATTGTTTTTTTAATATTTTTTATGAAGACGAATTGAAAGTAATTCAACTTTAAATTGTACTGTAGAAAATGCTATAGATTAGAAAATAATTTAAAGGTTGGCATAGATTTATAAATATTTTTTAGGGATGCAATATCCACCCATTTTTGCCGGCTTAAATGAAAAATCAACCCCTAAATTATATTTTTTAGCCCTTAAATTATTTTTAGTCAAAATAAGTTTTTAAACTATTTTTTGTCACTAAGTCTGATAGTTATTTAAATCAAAAGAAAATTATTTCGACTAATAAGATGATGACACGTCACAAATTTTTTTTGACCAATATATAATTTATGGACTAAAAGAAGAAAAATGACATAGTTTAGGTATTTATTTTGACTAAAAAATAGTTTAGGAACTTAAAGTAATCAAAAATAAAGTTTAGAGGCTTATTTTGACAAAAATTAGTTTAAGGGCTAAAAAGAAACAAAAGACTTAGTTTAAAGGCTGATTTTTCATTTAAGCTTTTATTATATTAGTTATTGGGATAAAGCAACTTTTAGTACTTAAATTTCATTGTTTTCTTAAATTTGACAATTTTTAATTTAATCTTTTAACTTTATTTCAGTCAAAATAAACTGTGAACTTGACAACATTTTTCATTTTAGTTTGATGATATGACATTCTAATATTGTGTCACATCGTCAAATGAACTAAAAATTCAAGATCAATGAGATCAAATTAGAAAAAATTTCAAGTTCAAAGATTAAAGTTGTTTCGTCCCTTAGTTATTTGTTATACAGTGCTATGTTTTAATTGAGTCTTTAAGGTATTAAATATCTATCAGTAATATATTTTTATCGCTATATGTCAGTTTAAATATGATGCGAAAACGTATTTAAAATACATAAATCAAATTGTAAACATGTGTATTCTTTTTATATAACATATCTATAAAATGTATACATATATGTGTTTGTCATTTGATCCACATTATTAAAACGTTTAAATATATATTTGGTACTTAAATTATGTATTTTTTCTAAATAGGTACTTAAAGATTTTTTGCTTCCAAGTTAGTACTTGAATTAGACATTTTTTTTCAAGTTGGTACCTAAAGAATTTTTGCTCTAAAGTTGGTACCCGGACTTTACTTTTATTCATGGTTTTGATATTTTATTAACAATTTTAGTCTTAAAAACGTATACATATTCTATCAATTTGATCATAATTCAAAACAATTCAATAAATTTAACTCGTAATATTTTAAAATTGCATCAATTTAGTAAAAAAGTTATGATATTGTCAAATCAAATGAGTATATAGGATCAAAGAAACAATTGAACAATTGCATTCTACGATAAAACGACAAGTTATTATTAAACTTTTATTATACCAGGAAAGTAATGTAACATTCTTGAGAATATGTACAAACAATTTAGGAGAATAACAAAAAATAATTTGACAGAATTTGTAAATATAAAGTGTTAAATTTATTGATTTGTTTCGAATTATGACCAAATTAATAGAATGTATAAGTTTTGGTACCAATTTGGGAGAATGTATCTAGCTCAAGTACTAACTTAAGAGTAAAAATTCTTCAAGTACCAACTTGAGAGAATATGCCTAGTTTAAGTACCAAATTGAAAGCAAAAATTTATTAAGTACCAACTTGGGAGAATGTGCCTAGTTAAGGTACCAAATATACATTTAAGCCTTATTAAAAATACATTATATATTATATTTAAATTGACATTTAATGTCTGAATTTATATTTAGACTAATAAAATTTTGTTTGATTATTTATATTTTGAGAATTCAATTAAAAGTTAAAGTTTATAAATAATTTAGAATTTGAATAAAGTTGAATCTAACAAGTGGTTCCAGCAAAAAAAATGATGATGTTCATCATAAGAGACATGGGTTCAAATCAGTTAGAAATTATAATTTAATGTAATCTTTTGTAGCTCTTAGTAAATTAAAAAAAATTACTCTCGAACTCTCAAATCTTTTATTTATCTCGATCGTTCGGTATAAATTCAGACTTCATTTCCGATTCGAGTCATACCTATTCAACTATAGATTCTTTGTTATCCAAAACAATTCAACTGGCTACCAACTACCAGTTGATTTAACGAGATAAGATGTTAGATCCTTACGTAAGGTCAAGGTTGAATTTTGATATTGTGAATGAAACAAACCGATTTAAGAAGGTTGATCATGCAATAGACCTCTACAGTAACTCATTCGAAACAATAATCTAATAAGTCGGATAACGATAATAAGATAAAAATAATGATAATAATTCAACCAACCTTGCACCACTTTACATGGCCAATTGCACAATCATGTCTTACTTTTTTATAAATATTATATCTCCCTTTAATGGGAAAGTAAGAGTGCAACATCTTACCCAACATGCCTAGCAAACTAAAATCATCCTTTTAAAGTTCTTGTAGACATATTAAAACATTGAACTACATCATGGGCCATTGCCATTTCACTTTTGAGATTGTTCGAGTCTACTTTTATTCTGATTTAGGTCTCATCATATTTATCGTATCGGTCTAATTGTATGTTACAATATTTTTTTAGTATAATTATCGGTATGCAACTTATTAGTCAACTAATTCAGATTGGATACTACATAGACCTATTATGGAGGCGATCATCTCAATCCAATTTGTTCCATTCACAACGTCAAGATTCGAACTCCAAACTTTACTTAAAGAATCTAGTGATTTAAATTAGTAGATCAGCTGATTCTATTGTCCAATTGTATATTGTATGTTGTAATGTTCGATTTTGATTTATAGTTATTTGGATCTAGTGTCCCGATTATATTCCTACTTATAACCTTAAAAATATAGGTCTAATTATGACCTCAATCTTTGTATTGTTCAAAATATACAATTTAATCCTTTTGTTTTTAAATGTAGGGTTTTCGTCCTTCTACTTCTCTTATTTAAAAATTAAAATCCAACCAAAAACACTAATTAATTTTCATTAACCACGAACATATGTTATCAATTAGACCTTTAACTATTAGAATACCGAATGTCCAAATTATACATAAATATATCAATGGTGTCATCGGTTGTACTTTGAATTTTAAACCAAAGAAAGAGAAAAATGTGTCCGTTTGGTTCTAGAAAATAAAGTCTGTTTTTATTTTCATTTTCTTAGGAAATAGAAAACGTGAAGGAAATGTATTGGGGTGTAAACATAGAAAATGTTTTTTTTAGTAAATGAAAATAAAAATAAGTGAAAATTTGAAAACATAAAAAAGATGTTTCCATTAAAAATGTTTTGGGAAAGAAGAAAATATGAAAAGCAATGGTTTTTTTAATTTTAACTTCATTTTAACTCAGGTTCGAATCCTTCTAATGCCATTTTTCAAAATTTTAGTTTATTTACTCATATTTTATTTATTTATTTAGTATTATTATTATGTTTTCTCAATATATATATTATTTTAATTATTTAATAATTGTTTTTCCATTTCTATTTTGAAAAAGCTAGATATCAAAATATTTTTTACTATTTTCATTTTTAAAAACAAGTTTCATCCCTATTAATCAAGCATTTTTTTCTCATTTTTAGAAAACTAAAAACGAGAATTATTTTCTAAAATGAAAATAGAAAGTATTTTTTTAAAACCAAACGGACTCTAAATTCCTAAACTTAATGTAGAGAAACTGAATTTTAAAGGTTTGGAGAATACAAGGACCTGAGACATAATTAAGCCAATTACTTATCTATAATATAAAAAAAACAATAAGTGAAAAATAAAGGTTTTGTAATTGACAACGACAACAGATTACAACATGTGAGCTGATGTAATAAAATAATGGAAACAAAAGTGAAAAGTAATATCTTTTTCTTTCTATTTTGACCACCGATTGGTGGATTAAATTTATTAAATTAAATTAAAATTAAGATCAAATTTATATAATCTGTAAGTAAGTGACTAAATGTGTAACTATTCACATTTATTTAACAATCACGTGATCATGTTGTCAAAAGTTAAGGGTTAATGGCTTAATTGAAACCATTTTAAAAAATAGTGATCTAATTGCCAAAGTTCATCGTTTAGTGGTCAAAATTGAATTATACCAATAATTTAGATGCCTAAAATTGAATTATACCAATAATTTAGATGCCTCGGAGGTAGTTTACCCTTTATGATTAGCTTAATATATTTGGATAAATTATATCATTCAACTTTATTTTAAACTAATTTTAATCTTTAAAGTTTTAAAATTTTCAATTTACTCACCGAAATTTTGAAACTAAATGTTTTTTTGTCACTGAATTTTAGAATTTTTGATCACTTAAAAATACTATGTCACTTTAAATTAATATGACATCATTTAATTAAAGTATTAGGGTTTTTTCGAGTGTTTAATAATAATTTTCCTTAACGAGATGATGCAAATAGTTCAGTCCCATGTAAAAATTAAGGCAGTGCCATTAGCCAATGGCCAAAACCACATGCACCATAGGTACCCTAAATAGGTAGCCTAATAGCCCCATGAGACCCCATTTAGGTACCCAAATTTTAATGCAAACACTCCACATGCACCGTGTTTGGGATATGTGCCCTACAAGTCTTTCAAAGTTAGAAATATGTGAATTTTAAATTTTTAGAGAGAGCGACCCCTTTCAGCTCTTCTGTCTATCCTTGCCACTCGTCTCTATATTTGCTATACTCCCATGTGTCAACTATACTCATTGTCCACGTATTGAGTTTAAGGATATAAATATGTTTAAACGTGTAATATCTTTTAATTTATGAATTAGGAGTTTGGATAGTTTATTATGAAAAATTACTAGATTAATGAATCATCAATAAATCATACAATAACATATCATTATACAATTTTAAAATTAAATTGATTAAAAAATCAATTTTGATCTAACCAAAAGCCTCATATGCATTTGAATTCATTTTTTAGAGAAATAAAAAGTTTGATACCTCTAAACTTATTTAATTTTGGGTTATATTTCAATATACAAGCCGTGTAAAAAAATATACAACATTTCTATAAAATTTAAAACTTAAATCTCAAATCCTAACACCTTAAACCCTAAACCCTAAATTTTAAATTCTAACAATAAATCTTAAATTCTACACTTTACACATTAAACCTCATAAACCTTAAACTCTAACTAAAAATCTAAACCCTAAACTTTAAAATTAAAAAGTGTGTATATAAAAACATTTTTCTTTAATTTTTAATATAATCGGATCGAATATAATTACGAAATATCATAATTTCAAAGAGAAAACCTCTTTTTCCTCCTCATAAGCAAAATTCCGACACATCAGGCTTCGTGTGTCGGCCGTTACAGGCTCTTCCCAACATTGGGGACATCCAAAATTCTCGATATTGTTTCATATTTTTAACGGCCCAGATCGATTCTTTATGTCGATTTAGATGTAGGCCGTTGATTTTGGCGTCAGTACAGTAAGGGATCAATCTCAAATTGGTCAAACAGTTCTCACGCGTGTATTGTAGCATCACACGTGTGATATGTTATAAGGCAAGGGTACGGTGTTGCATTTTGGGGCCTTTGTGTCTGGGGACTCATGTCAAGGGTAAAATTTGTGTCTAGGTCCCTGTACTATACCACGACTTGCGTTTTAATCATTATATTTTAAAATAAGGAAACTTTTTTTCTAATCAAAGGAAAAAAATATACCTTAAAAACGAGTAACATTATACTTTTTGCAACAATCAAAACTATTAATTTTGTGTTATGAACTTAATTTTACAAAAACGTTCACTAATTTTAAAAGTATAGGGATCAAAATATAATGTGTGCTATAATATAAGAACCTGTACAGTATTTTTTACATTGCTTGTGGTTAAGCTTGGGTGATGGCCTGAGTTTTTTGGTACACTTTTGCTTTATCTTCTTTTGAGGGAAGTGAGTTTTGACCGCATGATGACTTGGGATTGGGCACTTTTGCAGGCCTATGGTTAAATGGCTAAGTTTCTTTACAAATTTAGGGTAATTTTAAAAAGGCAAAATGACAAAAGATGACCCCAACGTTTGCATGTTTTGTCATTTGGCCTCCTATTCTTTTTTTTTTGGTCCAAATATGCCCCCAGCGTTTACTTTTTTTGTCATTTAACCCCCTATTCTTTCTTTTGGTCCAAATATGCCCCCAACGTTTCATTTGTAGTCCAAATATGCCCCCAACGTTTCAATTTGGTCCAAATATGCCTCCGTTAGATGGAAACTGTCAGTCAACTGACGTTCAACAACTGATGCTGACTGGACTTGCCACGTATTAAGATCTGCTGATGTCACGTCAAAATTTTTTTATAAGCCGTTGACCGTCAGTTGATTGACAGTTTACATCCAACAGGGGCATATTTGGACTATGAATGAAACGTTGGGGGCATATTTGGACCAAAAGAAAGAATAGGGGGCCAAATAACAAAACAAGCAAACGTTGGGGGCATATTTGGACCAGAAAAAAGAATAGGGGGCCAAATGACAAAACATGCAAACGTTGAGGGCATCTTTTGTCATTTTGCCTTTTAAAAAAATGGGTATAAAGTTTAGAGTTTAAAGTTTAGGTTTTAAGGCGTGTTCTTAATCTTTAAGGTTTAGGATATAAGATTTAAAAAATAAAGTTAAAGTATAAGGTTTAATTTTTTTAGTATTGAAGTATATATAGAGACATAAAAAAAGAAACGAGATTTTTGTTCATGAGGTAGCGGCACATGTCATGTAGATAAAAAACAACACAAAAAGGGTTTAGGATTTGCATCATTTGGAGTTGTTTTGGACAAGGAATATGCATGTTCAAATTTTTTTTTTTTTTTTGAATATGCTGGTGTGATGCAAGGGTAGCATCTGTTTAACTTTCTTTTAGCTTTTTTTCAACTAAGGCACACACAGCATGCAATACTGGTGCTCGATCCCGGATCCCAAGGGATGATGAACATCAACTTTTGCCACCAGGACACAAGGGGATGAGCAATATGCATGTTCAAATTAGAGTATAGAGTTTAGATTTTAGACTTATTTATTTATTTATTATTGATCCGACATGTCATGTAGATAAAAAACGCATCAAGTTAATATTGTTTTTGTCATTTCAGTAAATATGTATAAGAAGATAATAAATTCATAAATAATTTTTAAATGTATTTTTAGTTAAAAAAATCTTTTTTTTTACGGTATGCACATTATAAGGGGCGTTTGGTTCACGGAATGTAAATTATCTCTGTGAATATGGTTCTGGAAATATAATAGTACTTGATACATTGTTGAGAATGATACATTAATTTGTTTGATTTATTTTACATGAATATAAGACTAAGATGTTTTGTTATAAAAATATAAAATTATTAGAAAGTAAATTTTACCAAATTGTATTCATGATATATATATATATATATTAATATGTTTAACTTTTAATACTAAATTCAAAATATGTTTATGGAAATTTATAAAATTGTTTTTTTCGCACTATTTAACTTTCACAATAAATTTATATTCAACATATTATTGATATAACTATAATATTAAACAATATTAAAAAATAAATTTACCATTATGCTCAAAACTTTTTTTATCAAAAAAATTAAGAAAATATATTGTGCACTGGCTTTAGGAACATTTTGTTTTCACAAGCGCTCTAATTTTAGAGGTTAGGGATCTAATTTAGAGTTTATAATTTAGTGGTTTAGGTTTATAAGTTTAGAATGCAGGACCTATAGTTAAAATGTAGGACTCAGAGGTTAGGGTAATATGAAAGGGATTTATGTTTTTACCTATAACTCCTAAATTTTAACCATAAACTCTAAATTTAAATCACAGTCCCTAAATTCTATGTACATAAACTTAAACCCCCAAATTATGAACCCTAGACTAAACCTCTAACCCCTAAAATTAAAACGCTTGTACATGTTATAATTACCCAAAAACTTATGCTCAAAACTTGTGGGTATCGTTTCTTGAACATGCATATTCCTGGTCCAATTGAACTCCAAATGATGTGAATGATAATATAGTATTGTACGCTCTAATTTGCTTCTGAAATGACAAAACTTCATCATATTGAAAAGTAAGAAGATTTTATAGTTCATGAAATAATACATAAGATAAAATTAATTGATATTTTATAAACAATATAAAATAAATTACATACTGAATAACAATAAAAAAATGTAAATAGTATCTTACACATTTCCCTCTTATTTTTATGGCATATAGTATATTTTTATCGGCTAACGAAATACTTTATTATACTTTTCAAGTATCGAGTTTATCCAAATTTGATCTCGAATTTTGGTGTCGATAAAGATTTACGTAAATCAAATTATTTAACATTACACCGATGTCTACTCGACTCGTTTACCAGAGTTGAACGACGCAACAATGGCTGCACAGCTCTTTCTCACCGTCTTCCTCCGTCGGCTCTAAGCTTTTCCAGGCATCAACGGTGGCCGATGTGTCGAATTTATAAACCATTGAAAGTGATTTTGATGGTTCCTCGCCCTTCTTGTACCCCGCAAAGAAATACAATTGTGTCCCAATGGGTGCCATTGTTAAGTAAAGTCGTTCCATCGTAGAGATCGGTGGATTAAATCGAGACCCGTCGACTTCGTCCCACATGTTTAATTTCCCTTCATAGACCTCAATGTGTCCTTTCCAAGGGATGAGGCAGTCGCCGGAGCTGAATAGCTTGCCTCCCACGGCTACAATTTGGTTCGGTGGCACATCCAGCTGCCACATCCCAGCCTCGATGTCCCATTTCTCCGCATGTGCATCGAACACCTCGGCGGAGCTGCGTTGAGGCGAGAACGTCAGCATGTTTGGGTCCGAATTGTCTTTTTCGGCGAAACCGCCCACCACATAGATTTTTCCTTGCCATGTCACGCCGACACATTTGTATCTCAGAGTACTCATGTTAGGCAGGGGGGTCCATTGTCCGTGAGCCGGATCGTAGACCTCGGCCGACGACATTCCTCTAGGACTATGTAAGCCGGACTTCCCCCCTGCCACATATATTTTATTGTCACATACACAACAAGCGAAATCGTACCGTGGTATCCCTAATGGTGCACATTTCGACCATTGGTCTAACAAAACATTGTACCGAAGCACCAAAGCCGACACTTCGACATCGAAATCGACATCGAATTCACTCGAATTTTGAGGCTTCCTTTTGTTCGATAGCCTCCCGCCGATAATGTAAATCGACCCCCTTAGAGATACCATTGCAAAACCTTTTAAGACATGGTTTTCGAGTAGGTCGGGAACGAAGCTGACATGATTCCAAGTATTGTTAGAAGGATCGTAACACTGTATACAGTTAAAAACGTCAGTATCAGGCCCTGCTTCCTTGGGACAAAACGCCGCGATAACTCGATAACGAGACGAGTCAATCTGAGGCGGGGGTGGCGGTGTCGGAGTCACCGCCGGTCGTGGCTCGGAAGCGAGCGAACCCATATTGGACTAGTACGGGAGGGAGATGGAGCTCGATCGAGTCGCCTACGCTATGTTCGAATGGCAAATGGGAAGATCAATGTAAGACATTAGAGGTAGATATAGGCAAAAACCATGGCATTGGCGGATAACACGACGAGGATCGTTGTTTATATAAGCATCGACTAGGAACTTTGCATGGAATGTACGTATAATACAATAAGGGGAGATCAAATCTAGGGTTTTTCTTGTTCATTTATTTTCAGACATTTGATCGAATTCGAATGTTTTGTTTGGGATGTTGTCGCCTGTCTCCGTTGTTCTCGATGACTTTGAATATACTTGAATGTTGTTCATAGGATTATAGCTTTGTTTATGCTGCAACAATTCAGAATCTTGTCCTGGGACACTGGTGATGAAGGTTTCTAGACATCTTTCACATGGAGTGAGGTTAAAATATTCGATTTGGTATTCGTGTTTGACATATATTCGAATGTATTGGTTGCTTCGAATATATGATTTTTTTTTATAAATTAAGTATGTAAGAAGCCTTTAAACTAAAAAAAAAAATCAATTAAGCGCCGAAAAAAAGGAGCAAATCCATATAAGATTCTGCTGCATGATACATACATATGGAATCTCACACTCCTGCTCTCATTAAGCCAACATAGAACTCTATTCTAAGCATTAGGTTGGCTTAACAAGAAATATACATTCGTTCCATGCCAATAAAGTGATGTCTGAAACAGTAGCGGATTCAGAATTTTTTTTGAGTGTGGGCACAAATCATAAAATTTAAGGACTAATTCATAAAAATTACAAAAGTTGAAGTCAAATGTGTAAACTTCGAAAAGTTTAGGCCACCCAACCTTTAACGTGCATCCGCCGCCGGTCTGAATATATTTTCTATCCATAAGATTTGAATCCGAATTCTTACTTTGAGGACATGAAATCCTGATTCATCTCATAACATCTTATATTTATACCAGAGTGTCTTTTTTCTGCATCCATGGAAGTTAGGTTGTATATTAGGGTTCTGCTCATTTTAAGGTATAAACCATAAGGACCAAAATGCAATCCACATTATAATATAGGGACCTGTACAGTACTTTTACCATTTTTCCTCCCTAATTTTCCTCTTAGTATCCCAATGTAAATCCACAGGTAAAGGCTCGTTGAGTTCTGCTTGTTGAAAAGATGGTAGCATTCATGAATTTCATGGAAAAGTTTCAATGGGCTAATAGTTATGGCAAGAAACAATGCAGAAGCATTTTCTGGAGAATGAAGGCAGCTTGTTCGAGTTCCGGTATGATCCTACGAGTTATGCTCTAAATTTCGACGATGGCTGTTGTCATTCGAGTGTTGGGACGGATACGGTCGATGTTGGTCAATTTCCAGGTTGTTTGGAATGCAAGAATACCATCTGGTTTTTATGTTCTTCATTTGTTCATCCTGTTTCTAATAGAAAGCAAACGGGTAAAAGCTTGTAGTTCAAATCCGATACGGATACCGAGTTCGAACTTCAAACTTGTTAAATACCGGTAAATATAAACGCTCGATCAAGGGATAGTACAAAGGCAAAAGGCAACTTAAATTATTCTAAAATGGAAATAAACATCAATACATCATAACAAATGACAATCCAACAAATTCCTAGCTAGAGTATGAGGTTACAAGCATATATCACTTGATTCCATTCAAGCTCTATCTCTGATCAATCCCAAGCAACTTGATTCTTTTCCATAGTGTCTTTCGAACTTTTCAAACTGCGGGATCTTCGAGAGTGGCCTTCGATAAATCGTTTATGCGAGGATAAGCAGCTTTCTCATCCAGTTGGTTCTGAGCCCAGATCAGCATCTTTAGCAAGCTTGGAAGCTTCGGGTCTGTAGACGAGCAAGCAGGTTAAGCAAATTAAATATTTTGTTAACCAAAGCACATTCAATAGTTGATGCTTATAGATCTCACAAGACCACAGAAAGGATGCCACGAGCTCTTCGTGTCTACTATATACGTACTAAACACCGTATATGAATAGATAAGTAATCCGTGCTGCCTGTAGCTACATTAATGTCACCACTTTACAACTAAAAGAGAAATACACGGTAGCCTAGAAAAAGTTGGCATCAAGTAACTTGCTAAAACGATGTTGCGAGGCCAGGGCATGAAGGTCAAAACCTCTAATGACTAGTATACTAACTTACAAAGAAACAGTCATCGGCTCCCCAAAGTAAGAAATAACGAATACAAAAGACAGCACATAGACCTTTTTCGTGACTCTGGCTGGTAAGAATGGCTGCATTAACCTCACTAGCCGTCTTAAGGCGCTGTGATATGTCCAAAAGCTCTCCAACCGGGCAGTTTGAAACATCTTCAAAAGCCAGGAGTGAAACGGTCCTCTCCAACTCTTCTAAAAAGCTTTGCTGCAGAATAAAAATTGCTCGTATTAGGCCAAGTATTAGCAAAATAAGCATGCATAAGAAATTCCCATGCACTAATGAAGCAGAGTTACATTTTCCTCTCCCCTAGGTGCAAGCTCCTCCTGGGCAAACTCCAAGGCTTCTTCTATTTTTCCATTCCGAATCAATTCTATCAATCTCTGCTGTTGGAGATGGAAAAAGAGTTGCGGGTTTGTATCCAAAATCTGCGAAGAAATGAATTTCAAGCAGTGAAGTTGGTTTGAAAAGAATGGTATGCAACTTTCTTCTTCTTCTGCAGCATGTATCATATGCGTATTCATATTCTGACACGAATCCTCTACCCTTATGAAAGATTTCCCAAAATTGCGAAACCACTACCGAATACGGGATTAGTCATTATTAAGATAAACAACTCTCTATAGAAGTACAGCAAGATCTTAATAATGGATTTCATGATGGTTGTTCTAGCTATGGCTACAAGCCTACAACAAGATATCATGCACATAAAATTCTCTTAACTCGTTCTTAATATGACTTCTTCCATTACATCAATATGAGAAATTTAGATTTTCATAGACTAGTGGAAGGGAAGAATTATAGCAACGATGAATCAATAATATAAAAACAGATCCCGTCACGTAAATGAATAGTTTAACATCATCACATTGTAATCCAAGATCCTACCTCAGGGTTCAAATCATTAACTTTCTCAATAGCATCCTCAACGTTTCCGCATTGTACAGCCTTCTTAACAGCCATGCGATCCGAGATCGTTGCGAGATCAATATCAGCTGTTCCACGATAAGGAAAATAGAACATATACTTTTAAGGACACTAACAATATAGAGCACAAGAGTAAGCATTCGTTTTTCTTCATAGGATACGCTCGGTTCCAGATTCCATCCGGAATTTCTCGGCAGCTTCAACATAACCCTCGGTAACAAGGAAATTCATCACCAATTTATTCATGTCTTCTTTCCTGATCTTAACATCATTCAATCTCTTCTCCCACTCGTCCCTTGTAATCACTTTCTTCGAGGTAGCCTATCGGGATGGAAACACATTCGAAAACATAAACACTTTTCATCCCATAAACTATTACTACTCCAATGTCTTCATTCAAGGCAATCTATCATGACTCACATACATAATACTTCAAATATATATATATATATATATATATATATATATATATATATATGAAAGTATGAAACATTGACATAACTGAAGTTTGATTTCTCTTTATCAAGATGGAATGATTTCATTGCTGCAACAATAATCTAAATAATCTAAAACAGAAATTCTTTGCATATTTTGGCATAGCTAACTTTGAATTAACTTTTGAGCTATAAATTACAACTTCAAATTCTCAAATCAAAATCAATAATAAGAAGAAAAAAAAAGGGGGGGAAAATACCATTCTTTCTTCGATTTCAGCTAGTCGACGAATTACAATCCAGAACAGTGACATCAGTGCTCAGCCTTCACTCCCATTTGATTTTCCAAATCTTCTCAGATATATTCCTACAAAAAAAACCCCAATTTTTCTACATTAAAAAGATTCAAACTTTTTAATCTCCAAATCCCACCGTACAATTAGTTAACATAAAAACCCCAAAGCCTGCAGAAATCGGGAAAAGAAAATACCTTTGAAAGATAGATTTAGAAGAAAATGAAATTCCAAGGATTATCTATTTATATGAAAACAATATTAATAAATGATTGAAAAAAGGGTATTTGGGTTTCAAAAGAGTTCTCTTGCTGTAATCCTCTCTTTCTTTTATTGCTGTGCCGGCTTATCATTGCTTCGGCCTTCGGGTTGCTTCTCTTCTTAGTAGAGAAGTTTCCTGCATTTGGGTTCGTGAAGACGACTTGTCTATTGGGCTGAGTTGGGCTAGCAAACTCGGGCTCTTGCTGGCTCAGTTCAAAAAGACCCACCTTTCTTTCTAAACTAGTACCATTACCATTACCATTACCATTTACAACAAGTCTTGACTTATTCTCAAGTTTAAGAACGTTAACTTTAATCCAATTGTTTTAAAGTTTTAGCCTTTACTTACATGTTATAGTTTATGTTACAGAAGTTGAATGTGAGTTACATGTGTATGTGTATACTTTTTTTTTAACTAAAATTTTGATGTATTTGGAGGATTCATCTCATGTTTTTTATTCGAATACGTGGCGGACATGACTACTTCAAGTCTTGACAGCATAAATTTTCATGAAGAGGTGAGCTTTCTGCTACAAAAGCATGTTCAAATGTATAGACATGAGATTTCTTTTCATCCTACTAATAATAGGCCGGCTGCCGGGACTACTAGGTTGAAGGCTTACTTCTTGTGTGCATGAATTATTGAATCTTATATAACTAGAACTACTGGATGCATCAACCTTCCTACATCATAAAAATTCATTGAATCCTGCTTTTGCCTGGTTGATTATTCTTTGTAGTCCCAAGGGGGGAGTGGAGGGGACAATAGGGTGCATTTCCTTTTCACTGGGGGGGTTTATTTTAGTATGTGACATTGGAGTTGAGAGGTTTTGATTGTATTATTTAGCCTCTTTTACTCATTGGCATTGAAAATGCATGCATCCAACTACCCTCTACAGAGCACTTCCTTTATACACACACTTTGTTACTCGAATCCTGTGTAAGTTTAGGACACGAGTATGTATCCGATATGGATATTTTTCTAAGTTTTTCTAGGTTCCTTGGAAGTCATATCTCTATATCCAAGTGTTGGATACGGATTATTCATGAAAAATGAAGAGTCCGAACAACATAGCGCACACGTACACATATATGTAAAGAGGAGAGTTTCATTTCATATTTGTATTTGATTTGCTTACTATATTAAGTGTGGCTATCTAAATATGAGGTTGGTGCTAGTTAGATATCTGCTAGTAGCTCAAATGATACAGTTTAAAACGATTATCTTTCTTGGGGAAGGTGGTTTATACATAAATCCCAAATGATACAGTGAACTGAAAGGGAAAAAAATATGGTGCAATTAGCCAAGTGATTTGATTTCTGTTTAGTTTCTTTAACTTGAAAGAGAATTGACCAAGAAACTGTTGAGTAGTTCATTTATTTGGACAGTTGACCAGGGGAATGGTGAACTGTTATGTACTCGGTTTTGTTTTATTTGTAGTTTCTTCTTGCAGTTATGTAGTTGAGCTTAGTGGAGGTATAAATCTGGTGTTATTTTCATGGATTGGAGTACTGAATCACAGTGATATTCTAGTAGCAGTTCATGTTAATGAATGTGAACAAGAAACAAAGACAATTTTGAATGTTCATATCCAACAGGACCACCGATAGTGAAAACATGCCCCCAAGAAGCTCTATGTGACCTCTGGCCCTAAGGTCATCCATCTCTATAACTATGACTACATATTATGTTATTCAGGCACGGGTGTGAGCGTTAGATACGGATGTGTCCTGCATAAGTATGATTAGACTTTTCTAGGATTTTTCATGTATTTGGAGGATCCTTGGAGGTCATATCCTCATATTTATGTGTGTAACATGAGTGCTTCAAGAAAATGAAGAGTCCGAACAACATAATCTAAAAATGAAGACTAAGGTCCTATTAGGCTGTACTTGCACTCTTCAGAAGATTTAAGTAATTTCATAAGAATACTTTCACATGCTTGACGAGATGCTCAAAGAACATTGCCAAAAGCTAATTTTGTAAGATTTATGTTAAACTTATGGTTTATCCACAACCCATTCCCATGTTAGGTAGGTCAAATAAGTGCTGCAAAAGCCTCTATTCACTTTTGTTAGTGGCAGTAGAAACTTTCAAAAGCACAAAAAGAGGAATCCAACTGGAACTTATATTTCAGGGTCATATTGGGCTAATCTATTGGTTCTTCCTCTGCATTTTATAAACAAATTCAGAAAATGATAAATTGAAGGTAGGTCAAAAATGGGGGCCTGTGCTACCAAATAAGGGTTTCACTAGGGAATTTCAGCCATATAATTTGATTGTTGAATCATATTAGAGTTAGTCTGCTTGATTCAAATTAATCAATGATTATGCTGTTACCTTGATGAGAAGCATTTCAAATAGTAAACAATCACAAAGTAGTTCATATTCCCTTCAATTACAGTTATGGGATAAGTTCATCCAGAAGGGTTTTTTCAAGATAGTGTACTCTTATCATGAAGTTGATAATGCTTGAGCCCCACTAGAATAAGCAGAAACAAATCAAATTTGTGCATTTTGCATCAATTTTATGGTCAAACGATTGTTGCAAAGGAATAAATATATTATCATTTACATAACAGTAGCTGTTCTGAAGATGTTATATGACAAGGTTCAAGATGAGGCTTATCAGAATCAGATTTTTGGTCCATTGGGATTTTATTACATAACATGTTCCACATGCCGGTTGTGTCTTCTCATGCTTCAGCTTGGTCAGACAACAATTGATTATCGATGTCACCCACCATCTGCATAGGCTCTTGTATGTGCAGAAGCCAAAATATAGGTCAAAAGATACTAGATATGAATGGCTTAAGCACTTTTTTTCTACAAAATAGAATCACAAAATCTTATGCCCTGAAGTGAGTGAAACTATTACATTGTTTGTATCATGTGAAAAAAGGAACAATAACACTACAGTGTTCGGCATATGAGTATGTTTCAAACACAGTTGCCGACATAAGTGCTTAGGAAAAAAATAAAGAGTTGGAGTAACATGAAAATGAGTATCTTTCTCAAGCTTCTTGTTTTAATACTTTTTAGATGGATTTGTTGCAGATTAATGATGTCTATGTTACCAAGATGTAGTAGATATGATTAGATTTTTCTGAGTTTTTCTGTATATTTAGATCGAGGATTCTTGGAAGTTATATACTCATATTTAAGTGTCGGATATAGATACTTCATGAAAAATGAAGAGTCCGAGCAACATAGGTTGAGGTAAAGATTTAGAGAATTTATGATACATAAACATAGATCTGCCCTTTTTCTTTCTTGAAAATTACCTACATTCATGATTACTGGGAGTGGATCCATACTAGGGGTGTAAACGAGCCGAGTCGAGTTCGAGTAGTGCTAAGCTCGGCTCGGCTCGTTAAAATTTCGAGTCGAGTTCGAGCTTGAGTAATTTCTAACGAGCCTGAGAAATCTGAGCTCGACTCGGCTCGTTTAGAACTCGAGTCGAGTTCGAGCTTGATTCGAGCCCAATTGAGTAAAGTGCTAACCGATCTTTGACTGCATTAGACTTGAATAACTCTTCATCTGCCACGTCTCATTAAAAGTCCTATGAAAAAAACTTTGATACACAAGCTGTGTAAACTCAAGCTTGTTAATTTTAGGGTTTAGGGTGTTAGTTTAGGGTTTAAAGGTTTAGGTTGTTGGGTTTAGAATTTAGGATTTAAATTTTAGGGTTTAATACTTATGTTTAGGGTTTATATTTAGGGTTTTAAGCTTAAGAATTTAGATTTTAAATCATAAAAAAAAATTAGTATATTATATTTTCGAGTCAGGTATCAAGTAGGTCGGCTTGGCTCGTTAAGAACTCGAGTCGAGTCCAATCGAATCGATCTTTGACCGAGCCGAGCTCGAGTAACTCGCGATCTGTCTCGTCTCATTTACAGCACTAATCCATACCAATGTGAATGGTAAAAGGAGTTTAATTAGTAAAGGGATCAGGTAAACATCCATATTTGGCCAATATAAGTTAGGTTTAAAGACGTGCAGTTTATGGATCAAAAGTACACGTGGCAATTTGCTATTTGGCTGCCATTTCCGGGTGCAAAAAACAGTATGAGCACTTGTGGGATGAATGCTTTGCATGTATATCTTGTATCTCACTACAATAAACGAAGCAGAAATATTTAGGACTACCTTTAATCTTGTGATGATGTCACGATCCGTCGATCAACAAAGTACTCTTAACTTTTCTAAATCACGATTTTTCACTGTAATGCGTGACTTAGGAAAATTAAGAGTACCTTATCGATCGGTCGAGTTGTGACATGAATAATTCATACACCGAATACGTACGAGATGTTTCCCATCCCGATATTCAACGAATATTGAAGTTGGAATACAGGTCATTTGTTCAACAAGCCTAATTGATGATCAAATTCAAGGGTCACCAACGCACAAGGTTCGCCACAAAACTCCATCTTTCAACTTTGTGATGATGAGATGCTTAGAAACAGTTATCTTTTCTTTTCCTTTCTGTATTCAGAAGAACCACTAGTTGAGAATATGTATGCCACCATGTCTTTTCATGTGTATTGGCTACAGGGACGGACCGCACCCTCCAGCCTCCCTCTAGGTCGATCCCTGATTGGTTAGCTACTTCTTGATAAGATAAGTCATTGACAATAGGCTAGTCAATTCTCATGAAGATACTGCCATGTTAGTCTTTGTGTGTAATCATAGATGTGGACCATTCACCATTGTAGACTTTGTAACAGTGGCTCTGACCTCAAATGATTTAGCACAGTGATGCTAACTTACAATTGGGTACTCATTTTTGGTAGTTGCCACTATTTAGTACCTGCAATGCAATTTTAGGACATCAGATAGGTAAATAATTGATACAAATCACTTTACATACATGCATGCATGCATGCATACATACATTAAGATATGTATATGCTTTTTATCTGTTCATGCACACCAGAGCCTGTTAAATGTACTAATGTAGCTTGATTTCTAGATTAAAAAAAGGAATGGAAACATTGGTGACAAGCAGGGCAAATGAACAAAATTCTAGGTATGTTTTCCTCAGTCAAAACTTTTATGCTCAAAGTTTGAAGTTCCACAGTTGAATTTCCCATCATTTTGAGCATTATTGTAGATAGTGGTACAAAAGATTGTAGAAGGTTGAATATTACCAAGAACTTGTTCAATCTAATCTCAATGGACTTGAATAAAGACAAATCTGATGTTGGATTAGTCTCTACTTAGATCGTTAAAACAGATATAACAATAACTCTTATCACCTTTTTTTCCTTGTTCATCTATAATTCTACGAAAATCTTAGATAAATTCAAAACAAGTGTTAGATATAGATGGAAATTGTCTGCCCCAAATTATGTCTCCTTTGACGCCCTCACTTAAAAAAAGTGGGTTTAGGGTTTAGGATTTAGAGTTAGGGGTTATGGTTAGAGTTTAGGGAATTAGGGGTACGATGTATTCTTTAGTGTTTATGGTTTAAGATGTGGAAATTAGGGTTAGGGTTTAGAATTTAAATTTTAAGTGTTTTTTAATGTGGGGCATAGAAGGAGGCATGATTAGGGGCAAAGGATTTTTGCTGTTAGATATAAGTATGTTTTTTTAACAACTAATATAAGTGTGCTTAATTTTTTTGTGAAGTTGTTTTATATATTTAGAGGATCATATGCCCATATTCATATCTAAATATGTTTCGGACATAACTAACATATACTAAAACGAAATGAAAATTCAATTTATTATTTTGTATATCGGTAAATTCTTGTTAAAGAGTTTACTTTAATTAAATAAATGCTGTGACAAAAAAATAATAATAAACTCATAATAAAATTAGTTGAAAATAACATACTTGTTGAGAATAGATTTGAAAAATCAAGAATTTAAATTTGTTGTCAAAAATTAATCCCTATATCCTTAAGACAAAATAGTCCGTCCTTTACTTAATCTTCTCATAATTACCACAATTTTTTTAACAATAAGTAATCCCAGATACTATTTTGTAATAGTTCATATATCTACCAGTCAGATTGTCATAAAGTATAGCTACCAATCATATAAAAATCAAGCTGCCACATAAGGCAATTTTTGTTCTGTATCATGGTACACTTTTTGTAACAGTTCCTATATTGAAGCAGTATAAATAGACATTGTCATCTTCTTGCTACATATCATCTATATATTGATTTATATATGTATATATACATCTGTAATCACCATGGATTTTGGACTGAAAGTGTCTGTTTTGTTTACGTTGGCTATTGTTATATCATCAGTGCTTCCTGTCACAGGTCGTAGCCATTGGCCGCGGTATAAGGTGAAGGGACTAAGTTCGCCGGGAAATGCCGATGATCTCGTTACCGACTTGCCTGGCCAGCCGGTCGTAGATTTCCGGCATTATGCTGGATATGTCACTGTGAATGAAAAGAATGGGAGAGCACTTTTTTATTGGTTCTATGAGGCCATGTCTCAGCCGGATGAAAAACCATTGGTGCTCTGGCTTAATGGAGGTAAGATTAACATAAATTGAATAGCAATTATCTGGACTGATGGAAGATGCTGGCCAGAATAAACTTGATCTTGGTGTTGGAAATACAATTTGTTACCAAAAGTTACATTGTGTTTAGATCCAACTCTAGGCCTTTTTCTGATTACATATATATGTCGATCTGTCTCGACTCTGTCGAGAGTCCTACGAGTTCACAGGTTGAGCGTTACATCACACAAGTCAGGTAGCTAGCTCAAGTTGTGCCATTCATAACACGAACAACACCCCCAACCAAGGAACAATACTTGACTTGTGTTATGTACCGCTCAAAATGCGAACCCGTGAGGCTTTCGGCAGAGACGAGGCACATCGATGATATGTATGGAGGAGAGAAAAGGAGAAAGCTATCACATGTTATTGCTTAGTGGAGGTCATTGTTTTACATGATTCTATGCTGTCTAATAAGCTGACAAGTCCTTTATGTTTCAGGTCCTGGGTGCTCATCTGTAGGATATGGTGCAACTCAAGAGATTGGTCCTTTCTTAGTGGACACTGATGGCCATGGAATTAAATTTAACAACTTCTCATGGAATAAAGGTATTAAAAAAAGTCGAGAATTTATATCGTGTATGTAATTAAGTTCTGACTCCTTATGCAATGCTCATCGAATTCGAATATTAAGGATTTTTAAATGTCTATATGATGATGCAGAAGCCAATATGTTGTTCCTGGAATCTCCAGTTGGAGTTGGATTTTCATACTCAAATACTTCTACTGATTACAATAACATAGGAGATGAGTTTACAGGTGAGTTGAACACAAAATATGTTGTTTTTTTATAAGGTTTTTTGTAACTGATTTGTGTTATTTACACCAGCAAATGATGCTTACACTTTCCTGCACAAGTGGTTCCTGAAGTTTCCCTCATACAGAACAAGAACCTTTTATATTGCTGGGGAAAGCTATGCAGGTATTAATCTTTAACAATTACTTCTGCACCTAGAGGACTTATAAGATTTTGTCACCTTCCCATATTCGAACCCACATACAGTGGGTTCGGATATGTGAAAGGTGACAAAACTTTGAAACGACATATTGATATGGATGCTCATTGAGAACAATCCTAAATTATGCTCACAGGACAAAGTCATTAAAGTTAAGCCAGGTCGTGACACGTGACACTTTAACTCAATAGATTGATCCTCAACTTGTTTTCCACAGGCAAATATGTACCAGAGCTGGCTGAGCTCATTTATGAAAACAACATGGATCCTTCACTTTATATTGAGCTGAAGGGTATTTTGGTATGGTCAATCTGTTCTTATTTTTTCGCACTTTATAAAAGTCTGCACCCCTAACATAAAATTCTGTGTTCGTCCCCTGCGAACAGTTAGGTAATCCCGAAACAAATGATGCCGAGGACTGGAGAGGCATGGTGGATTATGCATGGAGCCATGCAGTGATATCTGATGAAACTCACAGAACAATCAGTGAGAGCTGTGATTTTAAGAGCAATGACACATGGAGCAACAAATTTTGTACCCAAGCAGTGGATGAAGTACTCAAACAGTACAAGGAAATTGATATTTACAGCCTATATACACCAGTCTGCATTGGTGACACTGCTGCTTCAGATGACCAATCAACATACCAAGTCATGCTGAAACGAACGTCGTCGAACATGGTGAGGCCACATGCTCCGTTTCCGAACTCTTCGTTTTTCATGAAATACATGCATCCGACACTTGGACATGGATATATGACCTCGCACCCGAATCCGAGTAACATAGTGATTTTAATGGACTTTTTTTTCTTCTTATATCAGATGCCAAGGGTATTGGGGGGCTTTGATCCATGTCTTGATGATTATGCAAAAGCTTTCTACAATAGAATGGATGTTCAAAAGGCTCTCCATGTTAGCAATGGACATCTCCTCAGGAACTGGAGCATCTGCAAGTAAATAATGCTTTACACAGATCTTATAATGATTGCACCAAACGCCCTCAAACTATCGTTCAAATTCTAAATTGATCACTAAGCTATAAAAACGTTCTTACGAGTCCTCGATAGTACATGTATAATATAAATCAGGTACTTTCATCAGCTTAGTCGTGAGTTTAGGCTTTATATCCCGGTTTGGATACGACTTGGAGCGTTTTAAAACACACAGATCAAATTGTAAAAAATGTTTATACTTATTGTATATACATCTTAAATCTAACATGTTTAGAAAAACAGACGATGTCACTAAAATTTCAAAACGTTATAACATCCAAGTCGTCCATGTGGTGTGTTTTAAATATGTTCATGTCAGCCTAAACTAATGACGAGACTAATGGAAGGACCTGATTGATATAATACCGACATTTTAAGGGCTCAAATAGAACATTTTGAAGTTTAAAGACTAATGCTAACTGAACACAGTCATCCCCTTTTTACCTATGCAGCTCAAAGATATTCAATAATTGGACAGATTCAAAACCATCAGTTCTTCCCATATACAAGAAACTTGTTGCAGCAGGAATTAGAATCTGGGTCTACAGGTAAATCCCATGTTTCATACATACATACGTACATACATACGTACGTACGTACGTACATACGATAGTGATTGGTTTTTGATTGGTTTTAGTGGAGACACGGATGGAAGAGTTCCTGTTCTGTCCACCCGATACAGCATAAGTACTTTGGGATTGCCCATAACCAAGACATGGAGACCATGGTACCATCAAAAACAGGTATTGATATTGACAATCCAAGTGAAAATGAAAGCATATAGTAGCTGTACTTCTCGAAAGGTGACAAAATTTTGACGATGCATACGACATTCAAAGAAAACAATATTTTTATCTGTGGTGACGATATCATTCGTTGTTCTTGGTATGTATGTATATATATATATATTATGTGTATGTGTATGTATATGTTGATTGTGCAGCATGCATATCACAAGCTTGTTTTGGTCAGGTGAGCGGCTGGTTTCAAGAATACAAAGGACTAACGTTTGCAACATTTAGGGGAGCTGGCCATGCAGTGCCTTGCTTCAAACCAAGCAGTTCACTGGCCTTCTTCTCAGCTTTTCTCCTGGGGGAAGCCCCTCCTTCCTCTCGATTAAGTCCTTAAGGATTTTGGTCTTTCGTACTAATCTACTATATCCGAGACATACGTATGCGTGTGAACAATACGTAATTTTGTACGAAAACATTTGGTTTTCATAATTAGTACTAAAAAGGTCATATATGTGACACGTTGTATTTAGAGGTAAGCATTCGATCGAGTCGAGTATACATCGTTGCCCACTTCTGGCATGTCTGGATCTTGTGTGAATTCGAAATTACGGCTTAAATTAATGAAACTATATCGAACATAAGATGAACAAGCATCGAAATGTTTCATAACAGAGCCCGTTTTGCTGGATCCTCTTGTCCCCTACAAAAGTACCGTTCTGTTTTACAGACAATTTGTCAATGTTTGTAGAAAGCTAATGACATAAACTTCATATGCACATACCATTCACATAAGGAGTAAGGGATCGGCTGACCAGCATTTCTCGATGCACGACTCATCGCAGCATATCTTTCATAAACAAAATCATGTATGTCACGTTACTGGATGTTCTTAACTTCATAGTAAACTCGATTGACGAATGAGTCTACCTCGTTTGAGGTTTCGAACCGTCGTGATGGCAGTTGTATTTCAAGTAGTCGATCCCCTGCAAAAATGAAGCACTCCCATTAACCAGAATCCAGCATTTAAGCAGATTCTGCATAAGTTCTTGTATCTTGATGTTCATGCCTGAGCGAGCCCGGCATTTGGTTACTGCAGATTCTGCAAAAGTTGTTGTATCTTGATATTCTTGGGGAGGGGGACATACAGGAATATCAAACTCAACTTTCTTAAACCATTTATATGTTCATCTTTCTAAAGTTCAAATCATATGTTTCTAACACTAAACCAAATTTTATGTCACGACTTGATTCAGTCTGCTCCGAGTCCGACCACGTCGTGAGAACGATTCCGCCGATGCTATATGACGGGCCAGGCCGGGTCGTGACACACGCAAGGATTCTTCGATCCATTAGATCAGAACACAATGCAGTAGGCAAAATTTACTATGTCAGCTAACAAATTTACAGCAAGAAATCAATTTACAGCAAGGAATCACATGATCAGGACGGATGCAGAATTATATGTTAGGAGGCGAACTTATAAAATACATAGACGGGACAGCCCCTCGGTCCATCCCTGCAGACAAAATGCACCAAATTTTAAATGCATTGAATAATGATATTGTCATGGCTTCTGGTGAAATCGAAGGAGAATTAGGGCAAAATGGAGAGGAAATTGAAATTGGGAGAATTGGAATCGTGAAGCAGTCTGAAAAGGGAAAGATCGGAGAAGCATGTGCCTTAGAACTCGAAAGGGAGGACGACACCGTTTCACTAAATGAGATGAACGACACCGTTTAGTTTTCGGGTCTCATGTCGAACAGGCCCAACACGTGTACACAGACAGAAAGGTCCAATACCGTTATTTTGCTATTTTTCTTATTTTCTGAGTTATGGAGATTGCCAGCTGTAAATTAATAATATTGTTAGAGCTGGTACATATGCAGGGAGTAACCGTTTTCCAGAGTTTATCGTGAATGAATATGAAAATTTTCTCTCTTCTATCCTCTCAATTCTCCTAATTTCTTATACCCTTTCTTCTGCTTCTGAAACCCTTTCTCATTTCTTTAATTTACATTACAAATCGCGACAATTAGTAATCAGAGCTAAGTTTTAAGATCCACCTTCACACTGGGAAAAGCTAAGAAGACACAGCAGATGGGTGACAACGTAGACCTGACCACCATTCAACGTCAGTTAGATGAAATGAAGGTCAAAAATGGCAACCTGGAAGCTCGCATGGGACAGATTGAGACCAGACTGGAAGAAACGCAAGCTGATTTGCGAAAAATCGTCAACCTTTTGACCAAGGAAGCTGAGAGCGCTGGGCTAGAAACACATGAAAAACAGAATCAATCAACTGTGGGGGCTCAAGCAAAACAAGAAGGTAAGAAACCAGCTCAAGTTACTGTCATCGATGATAAGGAAAGATATACAGTCAAACTAGATAGACCAGGAATCCTAGACTCTAAACCTCGTGCCACCACTTTTTCTTCTGAAAAGATAAAAATGGGAGCTCACTGGTCAGACAAAGGAGACACTTCTATGTTACAGGAACCTTGCAAAGAAGAAAAGACAAGCTATGGAGTGAACTGGCACACCTTCAACCTCAAGCTAAAAGTGAAACTTCACATGTTTGATGGAACAAACCCCAGAAGTTGGATGAGAAAATGTGAAAAATACTTTGCAATTTTTTCTATTCCTGAAACACAAAAATTGGAGATGGCTGCTATGTATTTGGATGGAAAGGCAGAGACTTAGTTCGATGGGTATATAATGCAGAAGAGTAAGACTGTCTGGCAAGAGTTCATGGCTGACCTGTGCCATAGATTCTCTGAGAAAACTTGTGAAGATATTATTGAGGAGTTCAATAAGCTGGTGCAAAAGGGTTCAGTGGAAGAGTACCAAGAAAGATTTGAGGAATTGAAGCCCTACATGTTGATACACAATTCCACCTTAGAAGAAGGTTATTTTGTTTCCAGCTTCATTAGTGGGTTAAAGGAGAAAATAAGGCATAAGGTCAAGGTGCATCGACCTGTTTCAGTCTCTGAGGCTTGCAGACAAGCCAGGTTGTATGAGTTGTCTATAGACCTGGACAACAAGAGACAAAGATATTCTTCTAGGGCCACTGGATACCAGCAAACTGTTACTCATAAGAGCCCTGCCCCTCACCAAATCCAGAAGAATGTAACACAACTCCAGAACACCAAACAATCCCTAATAGAGTATAGGAGGGCTCACAACCTCTGTTTTAAATGTGGAGAGAAATTTACCCCTCGTCACCAGTGTAAATTCAAACAGTTCAACTTGATGGAGGAGGAAGAAGAACCAGAAAAAGAGTTAATGGAAGGACCAAACAAAGAAGAACCAGAGGAGGAGAGAAACTTGGAAATTTCTATGAATGCCCTTACAGGCAATGTGAGCTACAACACTTTGAGGTTGCAAGGGGTAGTGAGAGGGAAGATGTTGAATGTTTTGGTGGACAGTTGCAGCACTCATAGCTTTGTGATTCCTCAATGGGCTAAGGAAGGAGTGGAGACTGAACAAACTCACCCACTAGCTATCACTGTTGCTAATGGTGAGAAACTCTATAGCACTGCAAGAAGTAAGGCATTGGGGTGGGAGATGCAGAACTACCATTTTGAGCATGATTTTAGGGTCTTACAAATGGGAGGCACAGACATGGTGTTAGGGGTGGATTGGATGAAGAAATATAGTCTCATTACTTTGGATTTCAATGAAATGACTATGAAGTTTCACAATGGGGAAGAAGAGATCATTCTTAAAGGGAAATCACAAGCTCCTAAAATTAAGCTAATTTCAGAAGGTAAATTACAGAAAATGGAAGCAAAGAACCCTGAAGTTATTGGAGAGATTTACCTGCTCAATGCTGAAGAGCAAAGAACCACAGTGCCCGAGAAACTCATGCCCTTGTTGAGAGAATACAACCAAGTCTTTGAAGAGCCACATAGAATGCCTCCCTTCAGATTGTTTGACCATGCCATCACCCTGAAACCAGGATCACAACCAATTAACCTCAGGCCCTACAGGTTTCCCCATTATCAGAAAACTGAAGTTGAAAGGCAGATAAGGGAAATGTTAGCTTCATCCATAATTCAGAACAGTACAAGCCCTTTTGCTTCTCCTTGTTTGTTAGTAAAATGGAAAGATGAGAGTTGGAGGCTTTGTGTGGATTACAGACAACTCAATTCAATGACCATTAGGAACAAATTCCCTATACCAGTGGTAGAGGATCTATTGGATGAGTTAGCTGGAGCTGTGTACTTTTCAAAAATTGATTTGAGGTCAGGTTATTGGCAAATCAGAATCAAGGAAGAAGACATACAAAAAACAGCATTTAGAACACACTAGGGCCACTATGAGTTTAAGGTCATGCCCTTTGGGCTCACTAATGCCCCTGCCACTTTTCAATCTTTGATGAACAAGTTGTTTGAGCCTTATCTTAGGCAATTTATGCTAGTGTTTTTTGATGACATACTAGTGTATAGCCCTGACCTGAACACTCACATGAAGCACCTCAAGGTAGTGTTGGAAGTTCTAAAACAGAACCAAATGAATGCAAAAAGGAGCAAATGTTTTTTTTGGACAAACACATGTGGAATATCTGAGGTACATTATATCTTGCAAAGGGGTGTCCACTAACCCTGCAAAGATTGAATCTATGAGGAATTGGCCTCTGCCAAGGAACTTGAAGTCACTTAGAGGTTTCTTGGGGTTGACTGGATACTATAGGAAATTCATTAAGGGTTATGGGGAAATTAGTAAGCCCTTAACCAACATGTTGAGGAAAAAGAACAGTTTGTATGGACTGAAGAAGCCAAGACATCATTTGAAAGATTGAAGAAAGTCATGTGTGAAGCACCTGTCCTAGCCCTTCCTGATTTTAAGGGAATATTCTGTCTAGAGACTGATGCAAGTTCCAAAGGGGTGGGAACAGTTTTATCTCAAAATGGGAGGCCCTTAGCTTATTTCAGTAAAGCCCTAAGACCAAGGCATGCTGATCTGCCCATCTATGAAAATGAGTATCTAGCTATTCTATTAGCCATATCCAAATGGAGGCACTACTTTGAGAGTGGTCCATTTGTGATCAAAACTGATCATGAACCCCTAAAATACTTGCTAGAACAGAAGCTGACTACAACTATTCAGAAAAAGGGACTCTCCAAGTTGCTAGGCTTGAATTATGTGATACAATATAAAAAGGGAAGATCCAACACAGTTGCAAATGCACTATCCAGGCAATATGAAGAGAAGGGAGAACAATTTCAGGTCACAACAACTGTTTTAGTTCCTAAATGGGTTCAAGAGGTGGAAGGGAGCTATAAAAGGGACCCTGCTGCTCAAGAACTTATCACTGTTTTGAGGATTGATGAGAAGGGAAAGGAAAATTGGACTCTTAGCAAAGGTATCTTGAGGTACAAGGGAAGGGTCTACATTAGCAGTAATGGTGATCTTAGAAGGCAACTTCTTCAAGTGATGCATGATTCTCCTCAAGTGGGCCACTCTGGGATTCAGGCTACTTATCAAAGGTTGAAACCCTACTTCTACTGGCCTGGGGTGAAATCAGTGGTGAAGCAACATGTACAAGAATGTGAAACATGCCAAAGGACCAAGGTGGAACATGTAGCCAAGCCTGGGTTACTACAACCTATTCCCATACCCCAGCAAACATGGGAGACCATAACCATGGACTTCATAGAAGGATTACCCCATTCTCTGAAGTTTAGTTGCATACTGGTGGTTGTCGATAAGTATACTAAATATGGGCATTTCTTAGCTCTGTCTCATCCCTACACTGCCCTAGAAGTGGCTAAGATCTACTTGGATCAAGTTTACAAATTACATGGTCCTCCTAAAGTGGCCATTTCAGACCGGGACAAGACATTTACTAGTCTCTTTTGGAAAGAAATGATGAAATAACTAGGGACTACTACATTTTTTAGCACTACCTATCACCCAGAGACGGATGGACAAACGGAAAGACTTAATCAATGCCTAGAACAATATCTGCGCAGTATGTGTTTCCTAAAGCTTAAAAGCTGGGCTCAATGGCTACCTCAGGTAGAATGGTGGTACAACACCAACCATCACACTGCCCTTGGAATTACTCCTTTCGAAGCTCTTTATGGGTATAAGCCTCCTATGTGGAATTGGGAACAATCAACTACAGTGCACAGTGTGCAAGACATGATGGCAGCAAGGCAACAACTTAACAAAATGCTAAAAGAACAGTTAAGCAAGGCCCAGTACAGAATGAAACAAAATGCAGACAAAAGGCGAAGTGAACAAGAATTTCAAGAAGGGGAGGAAGTTTACCTCAAGCTGCAACCCTATAAGCAATCTTCCTTGGTCCGTAGCAATGTCAAGTTGACAGCTCGATTTTATGGACCTTACAAGATCAAGAAACGGGTGGGGTTAGTGGCATACGAATTGGACCTTCCTGAACATTCGAGGATCCACCTCGTGTTCCATGTAAGTCTGTTAAAGAAGAAGGTTGGTCAGAACGTAATTACCTCTCTGAATCCACCACCCGAGGTTGATGATGAAGGCCAGCTGAAGGTGTATCCTGCGGTGGTCTTAGACAAAAGGATGGTCAAGAGAAACAACCGAGCAATCACACAGTTACTCGTTCAGTGGTCTAATTTGGGGCAGGAAAACGCGACGTGGGAGGACTACACTACCTTGAAATCACAGTTCCCCGAATTCGATCTTTGGGGACAAGAATCGACTGGAGGAGGAGGTATTGTCATGGCTTCTGGTGAAATCGAAGGAGAATTAGGGCAAAATGGAGAGGAAATTGAAATTGGGGGAATTGGAATCGTGAAGCAGTCTGAAATGGGAAAGATCGGGGAAGCAAGTGCCTTAGAACTCGAAAGGGAGGACGACATCGTTTCACTAAATGAGATGGACGACACCGTTTAGTTTCCGGGTCTCATGTCGAACAGGCCCAACACGCGTACACAAACAGAAAGGCCCAATACCGTTATTTTGCTATTTTTCTTATTTTCTGAGTTATGGAGATTGCCAGCTGTAAATTAATAATATTGTTAGAGCTGGTACATATGCAGGGTGTAACCGTTTTTCAGATTTTATCGTGAATGAATATGAAAATTCTCTCTCTTCTATCCTCTCTATTCTCCTAATTTTTTATACCTTTTCTTCTGCTTCTGAAACCCTTTCTCCTTTCTTTAACTTACATTACAAATCGTGACAGATATGATCCCATACAAGGAAAGTAAAGATTGAAGTCTTCATTTCAGACATCAGTGTCACAATATTAAAGGGAAAAAAGAAAGTAATTTATAAATGTAATAAAATTTAATTTCAAGCTTTTCTTTGGTTAGACTAATTCAGAACCTAATAAAAGAAGTATGCATGCAATTCTTGTTAGGTATAGAATTCATGGGGTATTTCCACTCATGTTTAAGCTTACAAACATTAATGAATTCAAAATTCAAACCAAAACTTAATTACTGTAAAAGAAAGAACACTGAAAAACTGCAGATTTAAGGGCACATACTGTTAGAATTTAGAACATTCAAAGTCAAAAACAAAGAAAAATGCAAGTAAATAGATTGAATACTGTAAACGGCATGGCGGTGGCCTCAAGCAATTCACTATTTCTGCAACATATTTGTCTTTTGTTTCGGGCTGTTTCTGTACGTTTTTCTTCCATTTAAAAATTAGAGAGGTTTTTAACGAAACACAATCGTAAATCTAAGTCAATGTATGATTTTTTCATCAATAAAATCATATATTTGTCGAGCAAAAAATGAATGCACGATCCAACTCTCCCAATGTTTTCATTGGCAATAATAAAAATGTTAAAGAATAGGGACTAAAGCCTTTAATTAATACATGCATCTACCAATATTGACTTAGTTAATTTAATGCAAATCAACTACTAGTCAAATTTGTTATAAAAGTAAAAAGTTTTAAAATTTGGGTATTAAAGATGAAGTTCTATGAAGTACTTAAATGTGAAAGCTTGGGTTTATTTAATTATAATGAAAATGACAGCAGAGTAAACAATGATTTCAGTGTGGCCATTTTTCTTAGGATAATTGTTCGATACAATGGCGGTGAAATTTTTTATTTTCTACAAGTTCACTGCTAGTGTATTGGATATAAATCATTTTCTTTATTGTTATTAATAGTAGGATTTATATTCAATACACTGGCGGTGAAAACTAAAAGTTTTCACAAGTGCCTTAATTTTAGGGTTTAGAGAGTTAGTTTAAGGTGTAGGTGTTTAGAATTAAGGGATAGTGGTTAGAATTTAGGGTTTAGTGTTAAAATTTAAGGTTTAGAGGTTAGGGTTTAGTTTTTAGGGTAATATGGTGAGGATTTACGTTTTAACCTATAAACCCTAAATTCTAACACTAAACCTTAAATTTTAACACTATCCATAAATTCTAAACTCATACACATAAAGCCCTAACCATAAACCCTAAAACTAAAGCACCGCCAGTGTATAGAATAATTACCTTATAGTATAATCATTTAATTACAATATAGTGTATGATCATTAATCTCAATTTTTTTAATAAAATAAACATATAATACAAAAAAATGAACATATAATGCAGATAAGTTAGGACTCCGTTTTCTTTAACATTTTTTTATTAGGGATATACTCTTAAAATTCAATTTTCATGCAATATTTGTTATTCGAGATCCAATTTTTTCAATACTTATTATAGGGTTTTCCTCCAATATTTGTTATTAGAGACGTACTCTTAAAATTTATATTTTCAATATTTTTTTATTAGAGAGCCGATTATTTATAATACTTACAATCAGGGCCCAATTTCCCCCGATATTTGTTACTAGGGACATACACTTAGAATTTATTTTTTAAAATATTTGTTATTAGGGGTCTAATTTTTTTTTCAATACTTGTTATTAGTGTCATAATTTTTTTAATATTTGTTATTAGGACCATGATCTTAAATTTTTTCCCAATATTTGTTAGAGACTTATATTTTTCTAATACTTGTTATTAGGGTCTACTTCTAAAATTTATTTTTTAATATTTGTTATTAAGGGCCTAATTTTTTGGTTTTCCCTTAGGCGACTAAAATCTCATGAATGACTTTGCTTAGGAGACCATGGTTCGAACATGTGTGTAAAAAGTGTGTGCCTTGTCAAAAGGGTTAAGAAAAAGAATGAACAGATACTACCGTATAATCACACCAAACTATTAAAAAAATAATTGAATATTTAATTTGGCAAATGATGAACAATTTGTAATAGATATCTAAACCTAGTTGTATTAATTAATTAAACCAAAAGATAATGCATCTAATCTAAAATTTATGCCGGCCTAAATATTTCTTAAGAAACGCATGTTTGACAAAGATTATTAGGGACAAATTTATTGGCCCAACATTTGAGTCAAAACTCTCAATTAAAGTAAAAAGATTATTATAAAATAACCACTTATCTAAATCAAATTTCCTTAAAAGTAAAAGGATTATTATAAACGATTAATGTCCTATACACTGGCGGTGGAAACTGAAAGTTTCCACAAGTGCTTTAGTTTTAGGGTATATAGAGTTAGTTTAGGGTATGGGGTTTAGAATTTAGGGATAATTATTTCAATTTAAGGTTTATGGTTATAATTTAGGGTTTAGTTTTTAGGGTAATATGGTGAGGATTTAGGTTTTAACCTATAAACCCTAGATTATAACTCTAAACCTTAAATTAAAACAATTATCCCTAAATTCTAACCCCTACACCTAAACCCCTAAAGCCTATACCCTAAACTAACTCCCTATACCCTAAAACTAAAGCCTGTGTATAGAATATTTATCATATTATAAAATAACCACTAATCTAAAATCAAATCTCTTTAAGGTTTTTACTTTTCATTTTAAAATGTTGTTTATTTAATAAAAAAATTAAAAATAATTTTTAAGGGCCAAAAGGTTCGAACCGGTGACCTCTTGATCTGCAATAAAATGCTGTACCACTAAACTATAGACCCTTAGTTGTCCTTAGGTTTTATCTTCAGAATGTCTAATTTCTTTTTGGTTTAATATTGTCCTAGTCCTCATACTCTTAGAACTTTTGAGATTTAGCATCTTTGTGTTTATTTTCAGAGATTTAGACATTGTTTGTTAAACTGAAAATTTAAGTGTTAGCAAAATTAAATATTGAATTTAAGTTATAAACTTTGTTTGGTATATTACTTAAAATTAATTGTAACACCCGGGTTTAGGGGTTAGGTGAAAATAATATTTTAATATTATTTGGGTTCGGTTTTATGATTTAATTAATGGTTCGGGTTTTGTTTTCAAATTAATTAATTTGATATTGACTATGCTTTGGGATTAAACCCCAAATGGCCATGGATCATATACTCTTGTGAATATCCCATTTCATTAAGGGCAAATTGGTCTTTAGGCCTTTAAGTTGAAATAAAACAAAACACCCTATTTTACTACTCATTGTCTTCTTCAAAATTTTCTAACGTTGGAAGAGCTCTCTCTACCTCTCTACTATTCCATCCAAAAAGCTCCTCCATTTCAACTCATATTCGAAAGGTAACAACGTTTTTGACTTCCCATCAACTCCCTCTCTTTAAAAGTACTATTTATTTTGATTTTCATGGAAGTTTTGGAAAATGGAATTTTGGAAGATTTTGTTTAAAAATGGAAACTTTATGTTGTTAAGTTAAATGTTTTGATTTAATATGGTTAGTTATGATGTATAGAGGTCAAATGGTATAACATATGTGAATTTTGAATGATTTTGAGCAATTTTCGGATTTGGGTAAACATGGGGTTTTTGGAGGGTTTTGGGTGAGTTTTGGGGGTTGTTTTAGGTGGGTTTTGATAGGCTATTGATAGTACTATGGATAGGGGTTAAATTGGGATCGTTTGTGGGTGTAATGGAAGTTGGAAACATGGTTTTTGGACATGGTTTTGGGGCTGTCCGAGTTGGTGAAAATGGGATTTGTTCATGATTGCAACATGGTAAATTGTGATTGAATTGTATTCCGGGTTAGTTCCGAAGATGAGTTATTGATTGTGGATGTTTTTTTTGTGTTTGGGATTGATTAGAATCGAGGTTGGGCATCGAAAGTAAATCCGGGAATTTGAAGGTGGTCGCTTGCTTGGTCTTTGAGCTTGGGAGCTTAGGTGAGTGGTTAAATGTTTTACATGGTTTCTAAATGGTTGGTTCGAGTATGTGGACTAGGTTGGGCTTGGTAGACCTACCTAGAGTTAGGATTAGGGTGGTAGCCTAATCCTAAACTTGATTTAGAGCCTTTGGATGAACTCATATATATGGATGTTTATGCCTCGTATGACTTGTGATATGGTTGCTTATGTATATTGTGTTATACATGTGAGATGAGGCATGATTTGTGATGCTTGAGGCATGCATGGTAATGGTTCATGATTGTGTTCATGGTGAGTACGTGCTAAGCACGGAATTGATTGAAATGAGTAATATGGAATGAGTTAAATGTTGGCACTAGTATGCTTGAGTACAAATGATCGATCATTAGGATGTTAGTGTGTACACATGAGTCAAAAGTCGCGCGTGGCCTTGGTGGCGTTGAGTCACCAAGGAGGAGTACGGGTACGCCCGGAAATGGTATTTATATATAGTCGATGATGAGTGGAATCCCATCGACGGGACGTGAGGATGAGTGGAATCCCCTCCGCGAGACCGGTGATGAGTGTAATCCCACCGTGAGGTAAAGTGGTTGTTGGATGTGAGTTCCAACGTATTTATCCCCGTATTCGGGTCATAGCTAGGTGCCAATGTTGATTGATATGTGCATGAATGTGTTGCGATATGCAATCCTTACTTGGATGTTTATATGTGATTACACATATTATGAAATAGAGCTTGTTGAGCATGGCTTTTAATTGAATGTTGTCCATGCATCTTTTTCTTGTGGCTCTTGAGGATCTTTGGTAATTATGTGTTTACCTTGGCTAAGATCGTGCTCGGACCCTGCAATGTTGAGGTTTGTTTTTAAGAGCTTACCCTCACTAAGCATCATTGCTTACGCTCTCTTTGTTCAACATTGCAGATCCTTAGTTCGTGGGTTGCTAGCGCAAGTGGGGGGGCCTCCAAGTGTGGTTGTTAGCTTTGAGTACATCAAGTATGAGTTTTTAAT
Source organism: Hibiscus trionum (assembly GCA_030270665.1). Classification (NCBI taxonomy): domain Eukaryota; kingdom Viridiplantae; phylum Streptophyta; class Magnoliopsida; order Malvales; family Malvaceae; genus Hibiscus; species Hibiscus trionum. The sequence goes on from BSYR01000014.1 coordinate 1,826,870, forward strand.
GTTGAACATGTAATAGTTAAGCAATGGGACATGAGTTATTTTGAAGGATGTTGTTGGTTGTTAAGGAGCTTGCTTAGACTCCATGTTTATGTTGCTTTTGTATGGCTTGTTGATGCCATGTTTGAATTGTAAACCATGCCTAAAATGCTTACCATGTGTGTGTTGGCCAAGTGCCTTAGGAGGACCCTTATGTGTATGGTTGTTGAAGTATGAACCTTGGTGTGCTTATATGCTATCTTTTGCTCAATGCATGATTCCCTTGATGAATGTTGCTTGTCCATGATTGGGTGACTTGTATGGCTAGATCATGATGATTAAATGTTGTATGAATGCTTGTTTGGGTCTAAGGAAGTCTTAAATTGCATCTAGGTTCGAGTCTTGTATACTTTAGTTGATTTTGGTGGAATGACAGTGCAGGGCGTATCGATACGCCCAAGGGCCGTATCGATACTGCCTTGCCCAAAGGCCACAGTTTTAGCTGGGCGTATCGATACACGGGGGTGTATCGATACGGTCCCAAGTCTCTGGAATTCAGTAAGTGCTAGGCGTACTGATACCCTCTGGGTACCGATACCCTCCGAGCTCACTGGAATTTGTGAGATTTGGGAAGAGTAGGGCGTACCGATACGAGGTTCACGCGTATCGATACGTGTCTACTCCGTTGACCAAGAAGAGTTGACCGAGAAGGTCGTATCGATACGCTCAAGGGCGGTATCGATACTGTCTTCCCGAAGTTGACTCTTTGGGTTGACCTGGTCAGGGCATATCGATACCCTTAACAAGTGTATCGATACGGCCTGCTTAATCACAGAAAATGGGCTGTTTGATGAATGAAGCCTTGAATGGTCGATCTTTGTATTGCTCTTGTTTCCGCTGACGTGTTTCACATAGGTGTTGGTAACGCATTTAGACAAGATAAATAAAAGAAATTTTCTGGGTCGTTAACCGAGGAGGAACCCTAACGGGTTTCGCTTCGGTTTTCCCCGTGTGGCCCACTCGGACCGGTCATCCGGCCAGACCGGGACGAGGGGGTTACACTTGTTGGTATCAGAGCCTAAGGTTATCGAGACCTTGGGCAGGTAAGTGAGGTAAGTTTAAGTTTTGAATTGACTTGCACGGTGTTTGTTTGCCTTGTAAGAATGATTGCTTGTGTGACAAGTATGTTGATTGTTTTATTTCAAAGCATGTGTGTAAGAGTCCCATTGCAGCTATTACATTGGAAAAAGGATTTTTTTTAGTGAGGGAACGTACTTGAACACTTGGAAGCCTTGCCTTGCTAACCCAGCTTTGTATGTTTTGTTGTTGTGGTTGTAGTTAATATCTGTGAGAGCAATGTCTAGGCCGAGGGGTAGGCCGAGAGTGGTTTGTCAGGAACCACGTGTGGCGGCTTCTGTTGAGCCGGTGATTGGAGTGGAGGCTCATTTGGAGGGGCCTGAGGCTGCTGGAGTTGGAGCACCTCCACCACCTCCACCACCACCACCTCCTCCGCCTGGAGCTGGAGGCGAGGATGGAGCTGAAGGAGAGGGACCTCAAGGTGGCCAAGGTCCGGCCGGAATTGATATGACTCCGCTAGTGCAAGCTATAGCGGGAGCATTTCAGGCCGCAGTTGCGGGAGCTCAGGCTGCAGCTCAGCCTAGGTGTGACGATGCCAGTCTACCTTTGGAGAGGCTCCGTAGCTTGGGGGCCGAGGAGTTTAGGGGATCTACTCCAGAGAGGTCGGAGTTATGGTTGGAGAAGACAGTTCGTATCTTGGCTCAGATGGGTTGTGCGGGCGCACGTAGATTGGGTTGTGTGATCTCGTTGCTTCAGGGTGATGCCTACACTTGGTGGGTCACCATTACTACTGGGGTTCCTGAGGCAGAGATTGATTGGAATTTCTTTGAGACCGCTTTCAGAAAGAGGTACTTGGGACCGAGGTACTTAGATGAGAAGAAGCGAGAGTTTATGGCCCTTACTCAGGGAGAGGCTTCTGTGACTGACTATGAGATCTGCTTTGTTCGCTTGAGTCAGTATGCACCAGAGTTGGTTCCTACGGAGGTGGAACGCTGTAACCGTTTCCGCTATGGGTTGAGTGAGGAGATTAAGAGGTACACGTTAGCTTCTGACTACTCAGACTTTGATGTATTGGTCGCGAGGGCCAAGGACTTAGAGCACAGTTTGGGTTCGGCCAAACGATCCAGTGGTTCCAGTCCTGGTAAGAGGCATAACCACTTTGATGGTAGAGATGCCAAGAGGCACAGAGGTGGCGGACATCAGTTTGACCATAGACGTGGCGGTGGCCACCATGGTAGGGGCCATCAGGGCCACAGAGGTGGAGGGCGTTTGCCCGAGTGTACACGATGTGGGAGACAACACGCTGGTGAGTGTTGGGGTAATTTCCATGCTTGCTGGAACTGTGGTTCGAGGGACCACTTTAGGAGGGATTGTCCGCATCAGGCGGCTCAGGCACCGAACATTGCTCAGGCTCCTGCGAGAGCGAATGATTTTCAGAGAGGCCGTGGGCGCGGTCGTGGCTACTTCCAGCCTAGGGCTGATGCACCTAGGGTAGATGCTCAGAGGAATCTTGCTCATGTTGTGGCAGTGCAGCCAGAGGCGGGAGGACCAACGAGAGTTTATGCTCAGAGAGAGGCCGGGAACGACACTGATGTGATAGCAGGTAATTTTGAGTTACAGTCTATGTCTTTGCTTTCCTTGGTTGATTCGGGTTCTACACATTCGTACATTTTGAGTGAGCATGCACGGAAATTAGACATATCTGTTGAGATCTTAGATGTAGGTATGCATGTTACTAGTTCTTTTGGTGAGACAGTTGTGGTTAGACGTATGTATAGGAGATGTCCACTAAAGATTCAGGGTCATGTGTTCTCAGTTGATATGATTGAACTTCCCTTCTATGGCTTTGATATTATATTGGGTATGGACTGGTTGGTTGAGCATCGAGCTAGTGTGGATTTTGAGACAAAGAAAATTTCCTTGAAACTTTCTGATGACTACGAGGTAGTAGTAGTAGGCGAGAACATTAAGTTCTTGTCTAATGTGGTGTCAGCTTTAGAGGCTCATAGGTTGATGGACTCTGGATGTGGGGCTTACTTAGCTTATGTGGTGAATCCGGATATGAGTGAAGCTAGACCGAAAGATATCAGAACAATGTGTGACTTTCCGGATGTGTTTCCTGAAGAGTTACCGGGTTTACCTCCTGACAGAGATGTTGAGTTTGTGATTGAGACTGTTTCAGGGTCTAATCCGGTTTCGATAGCTCCGTACCGTATGGCTCCGAAAGAGTTGAAAGAATTAAAGAGTAAGTTGCAAGAATTATTAGACCGTGGTTTCATTAAGCCTAGTAGTTCTCCTTGGGGTGCTCCCGTGTTGTTTGTGAAAAAGAAAGATGGTAGTATGCGCATGTGTATTGACTATAGATAGTTGAATCAGTTGACTGTGAAGAAAAAGTATCTGTTGCCCCGCATAGATGATTTGTTTGATCAGTTGAGAGGTGCTTCAGTGTTCTCGAAGATAGATTTGGGATCCGGGTACTACCAGTTAAAGGTGAAAGAGTGTGATGTTCCGAAGACAACTTTTAGGACTAGATATGGTCACTATGAGTTTCTTGTGATGCCATTTGGGCTCACGAATGCACCTGCAGCATTCATGGACATGATGAACATAATTTTTAGGGACTATCTAGACCGTTTTGTAGTTGTTTTCATTGATGACATACTTGTGTACTCGAAGACTGAAGAAGAGCATGATGAGCACTTGAGATTTGTTTTACAGAGATTGTTGAGCAATCAGTTATATGCGAAGCTTAGTAAATGCGAGTTCTGGATTCGAGAGGTTGTATTTCTTGGCCATGTTGTTTTGGCCGAAGGTATCCGAGTTGATCCATCGAAGATTGAGGCAATTGTTGAGTGGAAACAACCTAAGTCCGTGACCGAGATTAGGAGTTTCCTAGGATTAGCCGGTTATTATAGGAGATTTGTTGATGGTTTCTCTAGAGTAGCTGCTCCTTTGACTAAATTGTTGCAAAAAGGAGTTAAGTTTGAATGGTCAGATACAAGACAGAAGGCCTTTGAGAAATTGAAAGAAGCTTTGACAAATGCTCCAGTGTTAGTGCAACCTGTTTCAGGTAAGGAATTTGTGATTTACAATGATGCTTCCTACGTAGGTTTAGGATGTGTCTTGATGCAAGAAAGAAGGGTTGTTGCTTATGCTTCTAGACAGTTGAAGATTCATGAGAAGAACTATCCTACTCATGATATAGAGTTAGCCGCGGTTGTTTTTACATTGAAGATTTGGCGTCATTACTTGTATGGTGAAAAGTGTATAGTTTACACCGATCATAAGAGTTTGAAGTACTTGATGACACAGAAAGAGTTGAACTTGAGACAAAAAAGATGGCTTGAGTTGTTAAAAGATTATGATTTGACCATTGAGTACCATCCGGGTAAGGCAAATGTAGTAGCCGATGCCTTGAGTAGAAAAGTGGTCGTTGAGTTGAGAGCTATGTTTGCTAGATTGAGTGTGTCCGATGATGGTGGTTTGATCACCGAGTTGCAAGTGAAGCCTTCTTTGATTCAGTTGATTAGAGAAAAGCAGTTGCAAGACGTGACTTTAGTTCCTCATGTTCAGGACATAGCCGAAGGAAGGCCGACCGAGTATAGTTTCAGTGGTGAGAACTTGTTGTGCTTTAGAGATAGAATTGTTATACCAGAAGATGTTGAGTTGAGACGTCAGATTCTGAGTGAAACACATTCGAGTCCCTTTTCTATGCATCTGGGTAATACCAAAATGTACCGAGATTTGAAGAATGATTATTTCTGGGTTGGTTTGAAGAAAGATGTGGCCGAGTATGTGAGCCGTTGTATGGTTTGTCAGAGAGTGAAGGCAGAACATCAGGTTCCTTCAGGTTTGCTACAGCCTTTGAAGATTCCGGAATGGAAATGGGAGAGGATCACCATGGATTTTGTGTCGGGGTTGCCCTTGTCTCCTTCGAAGAAGAACTCTGTTTGGGTGATTGTTGATAGGTTCACTAAGTGTGCTCACTTCTTAGCAGTGAACACTACGGATTCCTTAGACAAGTTGGCAAACTTGTACATTCGTGAGATTGTGAGACTTCACGGAGTTCCGAAGTCTATTGTTTCAGATAGAGATCCTAGATTTACTTCGAGATTCTGGGGTTGCTTGCATAGTGCTCTAGGTAGCCGTTTGCATTTCAACACGTCTTATCATCCGCAGTCCGATGGGCAGTCAGAGCGAGTGATACAGATTCTTGAGGATATGCTTCGTTGTTGTGTGATTGACTTCTAGGGTTCTTGGGAGAAGCACTTACCGTTAGTTGAGTTTGCTTACAACAACAGTTATCAGTCTAGTATTCAGATGGCTCCCTATGAGGCTTTGTATGGTAGACGATGTAGGACTCCGATTTGTTGGGCTGAAACAGGTCAGAGATTGTTACCTATGCCGGATTTACTTAAGGGGACTACCGACAAAGTGAAGTTGATTTGTGATCGTTTGAAAGCATCTTCCGATCGCCAGAAGTCTTATGTAGATTTGAAGAGGAAAGAGATTGAGTACTCCGTGGGTGAGAAAGTGTTTCGGAAAGTATCTCCGTGGAAGAAGGTGATGAGATTTGGCCGGAAGGGCAAGTTGAGTCCGAGGTTTATTGGTCCGTATGAGATAGTTGAGCGGATTGGGCCTGTAGCTTATCGTTTGAGGTTACCTTCTGAGTTAGAGAAGATCCATGATGTTTTTCATGTGTCTATGCTTAGGAGATATAGATCGGATCCTTCTCATGTTATGCCCGTTGAGGAGATAGAGTTAAATCCGGATTTATCTTATAATGAAGAGCCTGTTGAGATACTTGCTTATGATAGCAAGGTGTTGCGTGGTAAGACCATAGAGTTGGTCAAGGTGTTGTGGAGACATAGAGGTGTGGAAGAGGCCACGTGGGAGAGGAAAGCAGATATGGTTGAGCAGTTTCCGTATTTGTTTCCATCAGGTAATTTCGGGGACGAAATTCCTTAAGTGGGGGAGAGTTGTAACACCCGAGTTTAGGGGTTAGGTGAAAATAATATTTTATTATTATTTGGGTTCGGTTTTATGATTTAATTAATGGTTTGGGTTTTGTTTTCAAATTAATTAATTTGATGTTGACTATGCTTTGGGATTAAACCCCAAATGGCCATGGATCATATACTCTTGTGAATATCCCATTTCATTAAGGGCAAATTGGTCTTTAGGCCTTTAAGTTGAAATAAAACAAAACACCCTATTTTACTATTCATTGTCTTCTTCAAAATTTTCTAACGTTGGAAGAGCTCTCTCTACCTCTCTACTATTCCATCCAAAAAGCTCCTCCATTTCAACTCATATTCGAAAGGTAACAACGTTTTTGACTTCCCCTCAACTCCCTCTCTTTAAAAGTACTATTTATTTTGATTTTCATGGAAGTTTTGGAAAATGGAATTTTGGAAGATTTTGTTTAAAAATGGAAACTTTATGTTGTTAAGTTAAATGTTTTGATTTAATATGGTTAGTTATGATGTATAGAGGTCAAATGGTATAACATATGTGAATTTCGAATGATTTTGAGCAATTTTCGGATTTGGGTAAACATGGGGTTTTTGGAGGGTTTTGGGTGAGTTTTGGGGGTTGTTTTAGGTGGGTTTTGATAGGCTATTGATAGTACTATGGATTGGGGTTGAATTGGGATAATTTGTGGGTGTAATGGAAGTTGGAAACATGGTTTTTGGACATGGTTTTGGGGCTGTCCGAGTTGGTGAAAATGGGGTTTGTTCATGATTGCAACATGGTAAATTGTGATTGAATTGTATTCCGGGTTAGTTCCGACGATGAGTTATTGATTGTGAATGTTTTGTTTGTGTTTGGGATTGATTAGAATCGAGGTTGGGTATCGGTGAAGCATCAGAAGTAAATCCGGGAATTTGAAGGTGGTCGCTTGCTTGGTCTTTGAGCTTGGGAGCTTAGGTGAGTGGTTAAATGTTTTACATGGTTTCTAAATGGTTGGTTCGAGTATGTGGACTAGGTTGGGCTTGGTAGACCCACCTAGAGTTAGGATTAGGGTGGTAGCCTAATCCTAAACTTGATCTAGAGCCTTTGGATGAACTCATATATATGGATGTTTATGCCTCGTATGACTTGTGATATGGTTGCTTATGTATATTGTGTTATACATGTGAGATGAGGCATGATTTGTGATGCTTGAGGCATGCATGGTAATGGTTCATGATTGTGTTCATGGTGAGTACGTGTTAAGCACGGAATTGATTAAAATGAGTAATGTGGAATGAGTTAAATGTTGGCACTAGTATGCTTGAGTACAAATGATCGATCATTAGGATGTTAGTGTGTACACATGAGTCAAAAGTCGCGCGTGGCCTTGGTGGCGTTGAGTCGCCAAGGAGGAGTACGGGTACGCCCGGAAATGGTATTTATATATAGTCGATGATGAGTGGAATCCCATCGACGGGGCGTGAGGATGAGTGGAATCCCCTCCGCGAGACCGGTGATGAGTGTAATCCCACCGTGAGGTAAAGTGGTTGTTGGATGTGAGTTCCAACGTATTTATCTGCGTATTCGGGTCATAGCTAGGTGCCAATGTTGATTGATATGTGCATCAATGTGTTGCGATATGCAATCCTTACTTGGATGTTTATATGTGATTACACATGTTGTGAAATAGAGCTTGTTGAGCATGGCTTTTAATTGAATGTTGTCCATGCATCTTTATCTTGTGGCTCTTGAGGATCTTTGGTAATTGTGTGTTTACCTTGGCTAAGATCGTGCTCGGACCCTGCAATGTTGAGGTTTGTTTTTAAGAGCTTACCCTCACTAAGCATCATTGCTTACGCTCTCTTTGTTCAACATTGCAGATCCTTAGTTCGTGGGTTGCTAGCGCAAGTGGGGGGCCTCCAAGTGTGGTTGTTAGCTTTGAGTACATCAAGTATGAGTTTTTAATGTTGAACATGTAATAGTTAAGCAATGGGACATGAGTTATTTTGAAGGATGTTGTTGGTTGTTTAGGAGCTTGCTTAGACTCCATGTTTATGTTGCTTTTGTATGGCTTGTTGATGCCATGTTTGAATTGTAAACCATGCCTAAAATGCTTACCATGTGTGTGTTGGCCAAGTGCCTTAGGAGGACCCTTATGTGTATGGTTGTTGAAGTATGAACCTTGGTGTGCTTATATGCTATCTTTTGCTCAATGCATGATTCCCTTGATGAATGTTGCTTGTCCATGATTGGGTGACTTGTATGGCTAGATCATGATGATTAAATGTTGTATGAATGCTTGTTTGGGTCTAAGGAAGTCTTAAATTGCATCTAGGTTCGAGTCTTGTATGCTTTAGTTGATTTTGGTGGAATGGCAGTGCAGGGCGTATCGATACGCCCAAGGGCCGTATCGATACTGCCTTGCCCAAAGGCCACAGTTTTAGCTGGGCGTATCGAAACACGGGGGTGTACCGATACGGTCCCAAGTCTCTGGAATTCAGTAAGTGCCAGGCGTACCGATACCCTCCGAGCTCACTGGAATTTGTGAGATTTGGGAAGAGTAGGGCGTACCGATACGAGGTTCACGCGTATCAATACGTGTCTACTTCGTTGACCAAGAAGAGTTGACCGAGAAGGTCGTATCGATACGCTCAAGGGCGGTATCGATACTGTCTTCCCGAAGTTGACTCTTTGGGTTGACCTGGTCAGGGCGTATCGATACCCTTAACAAGTGTATCGATACGGCCTGCTTAATCACAGAAAATGGGTTGTTTGATGAATGAAGCCTTGAATGGTCGACCTTTGTATTGCTCTTGTTTCCGCTGACGTGTTTTACATAGGTGTTGGTAACGCATTTAGACAAGATAAATAAAAGAAATTTTCTGGGTCGTTAACCGGGGAGGAACCCTAACGGGTTTCGCTTCGGTTTTCCCCGTGTGGCCCACTCGGACCGGTCGTCCGACCAGACCGGGACGAGGGGGTTACATTAATTACATATACTTAGATTGTTTGATAAACGTAAAGTTTGAAGTGATAAGTAGGTTCTTACCTGCTTATAATTTTTCAAACTTTTTCATAGAATAATTTTCGTTTTGAATTATCAAACATGTTAAAAAAATTAAATCAATCATCGGAATTATTGATTTCATTGATTTTTAACAGGTTATCAAGCATGACCTTAGTCTTTCTATTTGATTGATTTAAAAATTAAATTTTAATCGATAACATTGTTAAATGACTTCTGTTTTAGTATGTTTGGTTCTAGAGAACGAAGCCACTTTTCATTTTTATTTTCTTGGAAAATAAAAAAGATAAATAAAACGTGTTTGGTTGAAAATTAAAAAATGAAAACAAAAATAAGTGAAAATTTGAAAACATAAAAAAATGTTTTCATTTGTAAATGTTTTTAGGAAAGTGGAAAAATATGAAAACAATAGTTTTTTTAATTTTAACTTCATTTAAACTTGGGTTTGAATCTTTCCAATGTTATTTTTTAAATATTTGATTTATTTACTCAAATTTGATTTGTTTATTTATTATTCTACTAATATTTTTCTAACTATATTTTATTTTAATTATTTAATAATTATTTTTCATTTCTTTTTTGAATGGTCTAAAGGTGATTATAATGTAATATTTGTTCATATATATCTTAACCCTTTGACAATGAGCATACATCTTGTAGACAAAGCGATTCGAACCCGTGTCTCATATGATGAACATCATCCGCTTTTTCACTAAGACACTTGTTAGGTTCAATTATTTTTCATTTCTATTTTGAAAAGCTACATGTCAAACACATTTTCACTATTTTCTTTTTTGAAACAATTTTTCATTCCTATTAACCAAGCATGTTTTCTAATTTTTAGAAAACTGAACATGAAAATTATGTTTTGAAAATAAAAATAGAAAACAAAAACAAAAAATATTTTCTAAAACTAAACCGCCCAATCTCTCTATTTTTCTGATTTGAAAATTTTTAATGGGTTTTTGTTAAAATTTGAATAGTAGACATTTAAAATTTAGAGGATTTCTTCAATTTTTAAAAAAATTAATAACACATATTTAAAATTAACAAAAGATACCTAACAATGTTATCAATTTGTATTTTAATTTTTAAATCAAACAAGTAAAGAGATTAAATTCCAAGAATTAAAAGCAAAGGGATTAAATTTTAAAATTTTGAAAACTACAGAGACGAGAGGCAGAATTTGGAGATTAGAGAACTTTTTTTTCGAGGTAATGAGTATAATAGACATTTGAATAATTATCACTAAAATTAACCATTAAAAATATTATCAAACGACGAAATTCATTAATTGGCCTAATAATAAAAAATATTTATATTATCTTATTTTATGTAAGTTCGAGTATCGGTATTTGTTATTTGAAATGTAAAAACTCTCTATTTAATAAAAAAATATTATCAAACTAATAACCGAAATACATTAATATTTGAAGAGTCCACGCATTGTAAAATTTAAACCAAAATTTTAAAAACCTTATACCTTGAAAATTAAACTTGTTTGGTAAAGAGATGTTTGTGCAAAAAATAGAGGTTTGAAGCATAATTAGAGGTTTGACTAGTCAAATCCGCTAATATTGTTGTTTGGTGAACAACAGATTGAAAGAGTGAATTGGTGTGAAACCGCTAATTTTGAAAAAGTTCATAATATGAGCTTTTTGAGATTAGAGGTTTGATATTAGAATTGTAAAGACTCTTTTACCCTTATCAGTTACCAAAAATCTCAAAATAACCTAAATTAAATATTTTCTCACCCTATTTATAAGCTAATCCTATTTATTTTTTTCTTTTTATTATTACATATTTATATGTGTATTTAAATTTATTAATTAATTAAATTATATTAAAATAATTATATAAATACTAAATTAATATATAAATCATTCGTGTAACACCCATAAAAAATGAAATGAAATGAAAAAAAAAAAAGAAGTGAGGGTCGTGGGAATCGAACCCACAACCTATGCATGTTCAGCCGAAAACCCAGCCAATTGAGCTAAGTAAGCTCTTAGCTATAAGCTCCCCTTGGTTTATTTTAAACCATTGTTTCTCCTTCGAATAAAATAATAATGAACCTAAAATATCTCATATGCCCAATTAAAGGGCATTTATTTCGGTCCAGCTACCCTTCCCCAAGATTCGAGAAACCTCCACCCCGACCGTCCATCTCCCCTAAACCGACCACCGTCCCTTTTCGCTCACCGCCGCGCCGTTCCGTGCACCACCGCCACCGACGAGTTCACCGTCGAACGCCTACCAAAACCCCTCAACCTCTTCTCGCTTTCGTCGCTCCGACCACCGGCATTTGAAGGATATAGGTTCGGCGAACCTAGGGGTCGGTTTATTGAACTTTACGGTCGCCGTGGGCGTCCGTTCGCCACATCGTCGCCACCCCTAGACTCTCCGCTCCAAACCGAGCAAAACCCATATCGCTGGACAACGAACGACCACCGTTTAGACCGTCGTCGGAGTCACGACAGTGTTGAGATTTTATTTTCGGATTTGGGTAAGTTCGGTGAGTTCTGGTTTAATTTATGGGTTTTCGGTTGAGATAGGTTAGATTTAAGGTTGTTTTCGGCGTTTTTGGGCTGTCTGACATGTTTTCCGACCGGGAAAGGCCACGCGTGGGCTTAACGCGCCGTCCAAGGCGATTCTCGGCCGTCTTAGACGGTGGCTGCCGAACCGGCCGGCTCAGACCCGGTCTAGCCGTGAACCGAGCCACCCGAACTAGTCCAAACAAGTCGGCCCAAGCCCAGTGGTAAACCAAGCCCGTTGACCGACCTGACTCGTTGACCGAGTCAACCCAGTGAGTCAACTCGCCCGAGTCAACTCGCCTGAGTCAACTCGCCGAGTCAGCCTTTGGACCAGTGACGTCAGCATGACGTCAACGTTGACTTTGATCGCCGACGTTAGCGTTGACTTTAACAAAAAAGTCAACTTTTCACGAAAAGTCCTATTTTATGTTTTTTGACGTCCCGAGTCCGATTTTGAAGTTCGTTTCGCGAAATTCTAACCCGAAAGCCTCCGAATTGGACGTTGAACCCGAACATGCATATGTATAAAGTTATGACATTTAAGAGAAATTGATGATTAATGACTGATATTGATCTTCTGATTTAATAGGTACTCGTGGATCTACCGATTGTGCCTACGCCCAGCCCAGCTCGTCCCGATCTATACCGCCTCGTGATCCTATCGTCACTCGTACGACCCTTAAACTTAGTATTTTATTACGAATCAAGGTGTAAATCTGATTGTAACCATAATCCTTGTCTATTTAGGTTCCAGTACTGTAGCGGAGCGTGATCCCGGTGCTCGATAGACCTTTCGACCGACCGATTCGATCTTTTGAGGTGTGTTCCTTGTGTGCTATATGACGGTTGCATATTTACTGTTTTACATGCTTCATATGTTTTAATATAACAGACCATGTGCACATGATTGTCAAATTTGATTTTGTGTAAAACTAGCATGTTTTCTTTTTATGAAAGAAACACGATTGTACTGTATGTTTGATTCATGCCCTAGCATCTGATATGACAAGCATGCCCTATAGTTCCCGGTTATCAGTGTAGAAATATGTTGTTAAGCATTGCTATAACTGTTATTGTTGCGTACTATGTTACTGTCCGGACTATTTAGTAGGGGTACTTGGGGTATGATGTGGAGACTATCGGCTCAGCCTTGATCCAGCTGGTATAACCGCCCGTATTCGGTGTAACCCCCTCGTCCCGGTCCGGACGCTTGACCGGTCTGAGTGGGCCACACGGGGAAAACCGAAGCGAAACCTGTTAAGGTTCCCCCTCGGTTAACGACCCAGAAATTTTCTTTTTAATTTAATCTTTTCTAAAGGCTCAATTAAATCCTATGTGATCATATCAGCGGAATAAAATGCGGAAGACAAACATTCGAACTCAAAACAGCATTTAAACAGCCCAATTTTAATCCATTAATCATGCCGTTTCGAAACACCCTTGAGGCGTATCGAAACGCCTTGACCAGGTCAACTGCTCCAAGTCCATACGAGGAGGCCGTATCGGAACGGAGGTCAACCGTTCCGAAACACCCTCAACGGTCAACTTCTCGTGGTCAACGAGATTTTGACCGTTTTGAAACCATTAGACCCGTTTCGAAACGCTTTCATCTCGCCATTTTCTCAGATTTCCAGTAGCCAAAACGTTCCGAAACCCGTATCGGAACAGGGGCTCACAGTGGCCAAACCGTATCGAAACACGTTCCGATACGGGGTCCCTGAAGCCTTACCCGTTCCGAAACGGCCCAGCTCGTTTCGAAACACGGGCTGTCTGCAACCTTTGAAAAGAAGACTTAGGCATTTCTTAACAACTCTAAGGGTCCCGAACGACCCCAAACAACACTCAACATAAACATACATGATCTAGAGGCATGAACCCTAAGAAAAACATGCTCAAACACTCAAGGCATATAAAGAAACATCCATTCAAGGCTTTACCAAACGCGGACTTCAACATAGACATCACATAGGCAATTCAAGGTAAACAATTGTCAACAAGGTTCATAAGCAAGGGCATACATCTCCAAGGCCAAATTAACGAATACATATGAGGAGTCTAACATGCTTCTAAACAACAACAACAACAACATGTTCCAAAATCATCATAACACGATTACATGTCCCATTGCTAGACCATTACATCATACTTAAAATGTTCATACTTGGTAGCTAAACAAGCACCACGAAGCACACTTGGAGGCCCTTCTTGCACTTCGCAACCCCGAACTGAGGATCTGCATTGTCGAACAAAGAGAGAGCGTAAGCAATAAGCTTAGTGAGGGTAAGCTCTTTAAAAACAAACCTCGACAATGCAGGGTCCAAGCACGATCTCAACCAAGGTAAATGCATGATTACCAAAGATCCTCAAGAGCCAAAAGTTAAAGATGCATGAACAATATTCAATTATATGCCATGCTCAACAAGCTCTATTTCACAACATATGTAATCACATATAAACATCCAAGTAGAAATCTCATTCCACAACACATTGATTCACAAATCAATCAATATTGGCACCTAGCTATGACCCGAATACGCGGATAAACCCGTTGGAACTCACATCCAACAACCACTTTACCTCACGGTGGGATTACACTCATCACCGGTCTCGCGGAGGGGATTCCACTCATCCTCACGCCCCGTTGATGGGATTCCACTCATCATCAACCATATATAAATAACAATTTCCGGGCGAACCCGTACTCCTCCTTGGTGACTCAACGCCACCAAGGCCACGCGCGAATTTAGACTCATGTGTGCACACTAACATCCTAATGATCGATCATTTGTACTCAAGCATACTAGTGCCAACATTTAACTCAATCCACATTATTCATTACAACCAATTCCGTGCTTAGCACGTACTCACCATGATCACAATCATGAACCATTCACATGCATATCACAATGCATCACAAATCATGCCTCATCTCACATGTATATTACATTATACATAAACAATCATACCACAAATATTACGAGGCATATTCATCAAATACAAGTTCAACCAATGGCTCTAGATTAAGTTTAGGATTAGGTTACCACCCTAATCCTAACTCTAGGTGGGTCTACCAAGCCCGACCTAGTCCATATGCTCGAACCAACCATTTAAACCACTTTAAAACGTTAACCACTCACCTATAGCTCCAAGCTCAAATACCAAGCAAGCAACCACCTTCAAGCTTCCGGATTTCCTCCCGATGCTTCACCAACACAAGTTCTCGCCTCTAAACAACCTCAATACAATTCAAACAACATCCAAATCAGTCCAAGCATCAAAGTACTAACCCGGAACACAATTCAAACACAAATCACAATATTTCAAGCAAAGAACCCTCTCAAAACCCACATTTTCGTGCAACCACAAAACCCAGCAAATAACTCCCATTTCCAACATCCAACTTGCCATCTAATACACCCAAAACAACCCTCAAACATCACCTAACCATCAGCCCTCAAGATTCCACCCAAAACAGCCCCAAAAACCCATTTTAAAGCACTTTAAAATCCCACTTAAACCCAAATCCGAGTTTCTTCATAAAACCTCATGAAATTCGACTATGTTGGACCATTTGGGCTACCAATAACATATTTAGTAGTAAGGAATCAAAAGCTTTAGCAAAAGACCATAAAGTTTGGATTTTTAACTTAAACTTGAAAACTCTAATATGCAAAATAATGAGTTTCATTGAAAACTAAATACATGGAGAGAAAGAGGAAGTTGAGGGTAACTCAAAAATGTTATTACCTTCCAAAAACCTTCAAGGATGAAGAAATGAGAAGATGAAATAGTAAACTTCAAGGGGAGGGAGGAGATGTCGTTAGTTTGAAGAGGAGGGGGAGAAGATGAGTGAAAAGATATCTTTTATTTGTTTTGTTTTAACTTAAAAGCCAAAAGTCCCTTTTACCCTTAATAAACATGGGTTATTTACAATAGTGTAAAATCCATGGTCATTGGATTTAATTCTAACAAGTCCAACACCAAAAATATTTATTTTTGAAACCCGAGGCCCACAAATTATTTTGATTGTAAAACCGAACTCGAAATAATATTAAAATATTATTTTCACCCAACCCCTAAACCCGGGTGTTACATTCGGATCCTAAGCTTCGGCTAGGTCCGCCTGTATTCGGTTCCTAAGCTTCGGCTAGGTCCGCCCGTTTTCAGTTCCTAAGTTTCGACTAGGGCCGCCCGTATTCTAAGGTATTTTCTTAGGATGGTACCCGCGCCCAATGGGCTTGGGTTAATGCCAGTATAGGATACTGTTCTGGGGAACTGTATCATGGTGTTCGGTTGGAGGGTAGATAGGTTGCATGGAAACTTAGATGCTTTTTATGATATGTTTGCATGACATGATTTATTATGAAATGATGATGCAATTGTTTTACTTGCACTGTTGGAACACACTGAACTTTCTAGCTCACGCCCCCAAATTCTTTCCCCTTTCAGATATTTTGGATAGGCCACCCCGTAGCTAACACTTGGAGGATCGACACATTTGGTATTCTTTTTGAATGTAATGTTTCTATCCACCGTTTGTACTTTCAGGGTGACACGTGCCTATATTTTGTTATGTATGGTATTAAACTTAAAATATTTTGATATGCTAATTGATGCTTATTTTGTAACCACCCTATGATGGGTTTACTTATGTGGTCATGGCTGTCTATATCATTTATGAGTCTATGTTATGATTGACTTTGGAAATGCTACATGATGCACTACACAGGTTTATCTAACTTGATGGTTTTCATCGAGTCCTGCCGTTATGCTGTCGAAATAAATATTTAATTTACCAACAGGTTTTCCACTCGAGTTTAAATTGTGATGTGCCTTACTAGACTTGGTCATTCCGCATAGGCCGGTCTAGGGGGTTACAATTCGAATATGTTTAGAAAAGTTATATTAAAAATGATTTTATAGATCTAATTAATATTAATTAGATACAAAATATTGATAGCTAATAAACTATTCAAACAAGTAATGAATATAATCATGTCCTTATATGTCATTTTGCTTGTTTAAATAATCTAACAGCTATCAGCTATCAGTTAATTTTACCAAACAATTTTATACAATCAGCTAATACAATCCGCTAGTCAAATCAGCTAATTCAATCATCTATCAGCTAATGTAATTCGCTATCAGCTATCCGCTAATTGCCAAACAGGGCCATTATAGTTTTGAGTTTTTTATTTAAATAATATATTTGCATGCCATTGCGTCAGCAGCAACAAGCTTGGAAATTAAAATAATGGCAACGTGCTTTGAATTTTATTTTCTTTGATGCAATAAACAATGGAATCTAAAAAGCAGGCAAAACCCTAGAACTGTACCCATCATTTCTCAGAAATTAAATTGCTTGCGTTGAAGGATTTGACAAAATTTTACCCTAAAATTCACTCATTTTGTCAACGCTTAAAGTCAACCCTAAGATCTTCCCCTTTATTATATTTCGTCAACGTTGACATCAATTTACATAAGTCAATTTAGACTATTATATATATATAATATTTCCAGGAGAGAGAAGTGAAAATTGATAGAAAGAACATAAGAGGAGAAAATTCAGGTTAAAAATGATAAATGAAAGTATATTATTTTTCATTTAATTTCGTTATTATCATGGGAGAAATTAGGATGAAATTATAGGGGAAAATTACACAAATATTGCACTTAACCCTTTTTTTTCCACAATTATGGCACAAGTCAGATTATTTTCACAAATATTGCATTTGCTACAGTGAAAGTAAAGATGATAGGAATATCCACCGAATTTGAACAATGTTTTGATATTTTGAAATTAAAAAAAATTGAAGATGATAAGAATACACACCGACTTTGAACAATGTTTTCTGTGTAAAATGACCTATCTTCATCATTTTTTAATTAAAAAAATTACAGTGAAGTCAGGTTGAGTGCACGTCGACTTCACTTTTACTGTTCAAACTACAATATTTGTGTAAATAATTTTGCTTGTGTCATATTTGTGGGAAAAAAGTCAACAACCATATTTGTGTAAAGCTTCCAATTATAGGTGTCAAATTGCTTATCTTTTAAACTAACAAGGTTCTACTGATAATTAAACCATAAATAGAGGGTTCAAGCTTAGTTTTACTGATTTCAAAACTGACATGTACTAAAAGGTAATTAAACAAGAAAAGTTAAGGGCAAGACTTAATTTTATTAACTTTAAAACCAACATGATTTTAAAAATTAATTAAACAAAAAAAATGAGAGGGATAAGACTTAATTTTAGTAGTTTTAAAACTTTCAAAGGTTAAAATAAAATTAAACTATAAAACCATTATTGCTTTTATGAAATTAATTTTACTATTGTTCGGTTGAGGCGAATAACTTTGTTTGCCTCAACGTTTTACTGAAAAACATAATATACATGATCGAACTCGAATTTAGACGCTAGAAAACTCAAGCCAACACTACCAAATGCCTTGTTGAATTAAATCCGAATCTAAACTTAAGCGGAAAGCAAGTTTAGTAGAACTTAATTGCAGATTAATTTCAGTAGAATTTTATATTGGTTTTAGTTAAACCAACAAGAATCTTACAAGCAAATGAGTTAAAAGACGCTGACGTGGTAGACAGTTGACTTTCACATTGGAAAGATTTTACGCATTTCAGGTTTAGGCAGCTTTTCCTTTGCATGATAGTCAAACATTTCCTAGTCAAAACAGAATGTCCAATTACAATTTTGGTATTTCTATTATGCTTATATTTTAATTTAGTTTTTTTACTTTAATTTAGCATAACATATTTTCTTTATATAATATTATTAACTAATCCAAATAAAAATTAACTCATTAAATATTTCATTTAAAATATTACTATGATTTTTTTAAAATAAAAGAATTATAAAAAACCATATTCTCTCCCGTTAGGCATCAATAAAAAATATCTCAACTTAAAAAAAAATATTCTTTTCCTATTCGGCGTCCCTATATATGCCCAAACATTAAAAAATATTAAAAAATAAAATTTCAAGCCTTAACCCTAAATTATAAATTCTAAACCCTACACCCTATACCCAAAAAAATACAACCTACCCTAAATTCCCTAAACCCTAACAATAAACACTAACCTTAAACCCTAAACCTAATTTTGAGTGTGAGAACATAAATAAAGACACCAAAAAGGGATAGAAGATTACCGTCCACAAAAAAATAGTTAACAATATTGCATGTTTAGACTAGTTAACAAAAATATAAAAGTAAAGAATTAAACATTATGAAACTAAAGTTGAGGGACCAAAACCAAATTTGACCCAAATAGAAAAAGCTTTGACTCTTTTCCTTTCTCTCTCCCCCTCTCGCTCTCTATTATCAGGGATGGACCGAGGGAGCTAGCGGGGGCGGTCGCCCCCTAAAAGTTTAAAATTTATATACGATTTAGAAATTTTTTAAATTTTTTCTATGTATTTTCTACTAAAAAATCTATTTTCGCCCCCTAACCTAAAGTCATGCGTCCGTACCTGTCTATTACATAACATAATAAAAACAAAACCTTTTGATTCATTTAATCAATGTTTAAAGCAACACTTGGAGAATCTCCTGGAAATTTTCGAGCAGGAAAATAAATTCGCCATTACTCTTTATAAATAGAAATTAAATTTCTGAGTATCAACCCAGATTCATCAATGAAATTTCCTGCCCTATCTGCACAGCTTCAAATAAAGAACAAATATTTTTCATTTAAAAAATAACAATTTTATTGAATCTATGACCTTATTACAAAAGAATATTCATCCATGTCCTAAATTATTTCTGAATAATTCTATGGGAGATCGAAAAAAAAGAAAAGAATTTTACAAAATTTTACAACTTCTTTAGGGTTCTTGTTTAAGACCTTGCACAAGATATGTAGTATTTTTGCTTGAATTCTCAGCTTCCAATTCCACCAAGTTCTTAATAACAGCATCGGTTGTAGTATTCAAGAAACCCGACCAGTCCCTACATTTCCAGAAAAACAAAGTTATTACAAATTTTTGGATCGAAAATGCAATTTTACCATTTTATTAGTTTATAATTTTTTTCTTCTATTTGTACTGTCTTTTAAGCAGTGTCCCTTGTTAGAATATCTGGATGGTGAAAAATAGTGGTGGGAGAGCTAGTTTAATGATATATATAGTCCGATTTAGTCGGAGTTTAATGTGATTATCGAACATCGAAGATCTCGAATATGAAAAAATCGAGTTCAAAGAAGGTGCATTAGAAGTTATTTCATACCCTTCTAAAGTATCAAATGCAAGTCCAACGGTGTATTTAGCCTCCTCAAGAGCCCAACTAAACCTCTGCAGTTGCTCCGCCGAGCGAGTCCCGTAATCGACAACGCGAAGCTGAGACGGCTTCACGTCACAGAATATCGGTATAACCCTCTTCTTGCTCTCCATCAACAACGCAAGCTCGTGTAGGCAAAAGTATGAATCACAATAGTTCGGCGAGAAGATCGCAACACCGAGTTTACATCCCCGTATCGCCGGATCGATCTTTCCGAACAGCTTGTCCCCGGGCTTCATGCTCATGCTATCGAGGAAAGGCCTTAGCCCCAGCCTGAATAAATGGTCATGTAGCAACCCGGCAATGGTTCTTTTCGTGTCGATCCCCCGATGGTTGATGAAGATGTCGCAGACGGGCGGCTGCGTTGCTCGGATCGGAGGTCGGTGTTGAAGGATTTTGCGGCACAGGTTCTTAGCTGATGTAGCACAACGTTGCTGCATGGTGGTTTTTGCCTCGGAGAAAAGCTAAAAACAATATGGTTTTGTCTGATAGTTGTTTGAGAAGATATAGCTTGAGAGCTATGCCTATATATATAGGTTTAATATATATTTTTGAAATAGGTTTAATATTTATTTATTTGGTGAAATTTTTTATTTTCAAGCTGAGAATTTTATAATTTTCTATGGTATTTTGTTTGACAGTAAACAAAAAATAAAAGGAAAATGGTTCTTAGCTTGACTCCTATATGCTTTTCAGCCTATTTCATTTGCATAATCCTTCAAACACGTTTAATGTCTATATATATACACTTAATGGATCCATTTTGAAACAGTCTCTCCGAGGAATATTGCATGCTCTAATAACACTAAAATATTTATAATTTGGACCAAATGGAAACTTTGAAATATTCTACTCTACCCCTTTTATTGAAGTAGACTAATCACAAAAATTGATTATTTTCTTTAAAACAACTCACCAGCTACTTATATTGCAGGAGTTTAAATTGCGGCCGCAGTCACGTTTTTGGTTGCGTTGCGTTTATCGCGGTTGCGGACATAACGGATGCTATTGCGGTCATTGTGGCTATTACGGTCGTGAATTTTTCAAAGAACATATGCTATTGCGGACATAACAGTTGCAGACATCGCGGTTTCAGTGAATGCCAAAACCTTTAAATAACGGCCGTGATAGTGGTCGCAAACTACTATTTAAATCCCTGAATATAGAAAAACTAGCACGGGTCCAAAGTAGGGGTAGATAAGCACGCTAACAAAGGTTAAAATTCGTCTGCCCCTTTTCGGTGCTCCTACTTATGCCCCAACACTAAAAAATACTACAAAATTAAATTCTAAGTCCTAACCCTAAATTCTAAATCCTAAACCCTACACCCTATACCCTAAAAATACACCCTACCCTAAATTTCCTAAACCCTAACTACAATCCCTAACCTAAAACCCTAAACTATAAACTTAATTTTGAACGTGGAGCATATGTAGGG
This sequence comes from Hibiscus trionum, assembly GCA_030270665.1. Classification (NCBI taxonomy): domain Eukaryota; kingdom Viridiplantae; phylum Streptophyta; class Magnoliopsida; order Malvales; family Malvaceae; genus Hibiscus; species Hibiscus trionum. The sequence goes on from BSYR01000014.1 coordinate 1,848,167, forward strand.
GCACCGAAAAGGGGTAGAGGATTTTCATCCCGCTAACAAATAAACATTAACTGAAAAGGTAAAAAGAAAAGATATGCTAGAAAAGTAAACAAAATCATCGCCTATTTTCATATGAAAAAAAGGATATTAATTAAACAAAATAAAAATATGTGAAAATAAAATAGGACAAAAGTTACGACAAAATCCGAAAAAAAAAGAAAAAAATGACGAAAAAAATCAGCGGTCGGCGATCAATTTAAAGCCGATGAAAAAAATATAATAGAAGTTATGAGAGAAACAAGAAAAAAAATGGTGAATTATCATATACATTCACGTGGGTGAATTTAGAAATATTTAGAGGGCTAAAATGTAAACACAATTATTTTTGGCCATAGTATAATTTTTCATTGGACTGATTTAAAATTTTATGATTTCTTAAGGGACTATAAAGCAAATTTTCCACCGTAAGGGACTAAGCAATTTTCTATACTATAATTAAAATGCTGGCGGAGCTTGGTGTCACGAGTTATGTAACACCCCCTTCCCGGCCTGGTAGAGAACCGGGTCGGAGAGTGCTACCGGAAAACATAACGGAGATCGGAGACATAAATCTTTTAGTGACATAACATATTAGAGATTAGAACTTATTCCAAAGTTCAAAAATCATTTCGGCATATTTTATTAATCTCTTTTAAGACTTAACACTTAACTTATTAACAACTTATTTGAATTGGGGTCAATTTTAAACTTTTTCAAACTCAGGGACTAATTTGTAATTTTTACAAATTGGGGGTCCTTATCTGAAATTCGCGATATTATACTGAAATTAAATTTACTAGTTATTAGCTTGTAAAATCTCATTACTAACGGAGGTCATTTACCTATGTGATTAGACGATGTAATGTTTAGTGACTATTTTGTAAAGTATTTAAATCTATTTCTTTTGAATTATCTTACTAAAATTCTTTACATATTTAAATGAGCCTAACAACTCACAAAAATCATAGAGTCCTTTAATCAATGTTTTACTACCAATTATGTCAATTTTATTACTAACTCAATAGTCTATATAGCTTTAAAACCTTATATAAAACATAGGCAGATTTCACAATAGTAGGCTCACAAGATTAGTATAATTACTTTAACTACTTTGCCACCATACTAGGAGTTCATAAGGACAAAACACATTACTCTTTAATCGTAGTGACTTGCCAACCTTCCAACTAATCTCGATCTCGATCTGTTACTTTCTTTAACCTGAAATGTTATGCAATGAATGCATTAGACTTACATAGTCTAAGTGAGGTAGCCAATGACAATGAATGATCATATTATGTCATGTAACATGCTTCCAAAAAAAATGAATGTCATGCTAATTATGCAATAACATGGCATACTTCATATTCATAACAAAACATAATATCATATCATGTGCATAACATAGCATAATGTATCAAACACATAATATATTGGTACCATTTCTTGATTTGTGCGTGTCATTCTTGCGCAGGGGTCATGCCAATCTTGTAACCATTTCAAGTAACCATTGATGCAACATAAACATCATACTTTTATATTCATTTATACAACATGTATCGATCAAACATTATCATATACAACAACAAGCATCATTTAAAAGCATTAGCATATACAAGACAAGTAGGCATATCAATCTCATTTCATTGGTACTTATCATTTAAGTACTTATCCTTCAAGTAATGTAACTTTTAAATATTTTGCCTTGGATGATTAATGAACAAGGTAATCGAGTCTTCATGTAACATGTAACATTAGATACTCAAAGTATCCATTTCTCATTTCAACATATAACAGGGGATGCATATGCATCAATGGTGACTTACCACCATTCAATTATCAAGGTGACTAACCACCTTATCAGGTTTATAGGTGACTAACCACCATTCTGTAACAAAGATCAGGGGAGCTCAACGACTCTAAGGCATGCCCTTCTACCTATAGACACTAATCATACCAAGGACTTTATTTATCTTTCTTTATTAACAATATCATTCACTTGCCAATCATTCATAATTTCAAAGGCATTTAACCATTTCAATGGGCATGTACATATAATCAATCAAGCATCATGGTAACATAAAATTCCAGCAAGAACATGAGATCATTTTCATTTTATGATCATAAAAAAAATCAGTAGTAAAGCTTATCATTTAGTCACATTTCACATAGCTCAAGCAATCAACACATCATAGCAACTAATCATATTTATACTAAGCATGCTTATCTAACAAGCAATATACACTTAGATCAATATTTTTGCCTTTAATCCTTCTTCCTTATCATTTTAAATTTTACTAATCATTATTAAATTCATTTCATGCTTTCTTCATGTTATCTAAAAAAAAATAACAAGGTTAGGATACTAATCCCAACACTTTAAACAAAAACTACACTCACATATCAGAACATAAAAAACAAATATCGGAATGACACCGCGTCACCCGAGACAAATGCATCCACACTCACATATAAAAACAATGATCGGAATGACACCGCGTCACCCGAGACAAATGCATCCACACTCACATATCAGAACATAAAAACAATGATCGGAATGACACCGCGTCACCCGAGGCAAATGCATGTACACTCACCTCAATCCAAGCTTAGAGACATTTTCCTTATTCTCCAACTTTGTGGTTTCCTTCATTTCTACATCTTTTCTAACCAAACATTAAAGAAACATATCATTTATTACATTAGGCAGCTTGCATTGTCCTTAAAGAAATATTTATATAAAATGTTCTATAACTCAAAATCTGATTTCGTTTGTTTCAAACGAAACTAGACTGAATAACCTTTTAAACCATATAAATTATAACTTTTAATTCTTCTTATACAATTTATAATGAATTTCTAAAGTCAATGTTGATGCAGATTTAGGGGTAAACTGTTACCCTGTTTTTATGACCTTTACTTACTCAAAAATTCATATCTTTTTACTCACAACTCCAAATAAAGAGTTCTTTACCATTCTAGAAAGCTTATAAACACACCTTTAAAATCATGTATGGTACATATTTTTAGCATGTACCTATCAATACAGTTTATTGTTTGAAAACCGGGCTTTCTCGTAGACCTATTCTGCCCACTGTTTTCAACTTGTCACTTTAGTGTACATTTAACCTATGTTTCACTACACCATTAATCTTGAGATTTTAACCACATTTACCTTCACATATTAACATTATTTCTATAATCCAGCAACCTCAAAAATAGGACATGTAAGTCCTCAATTTATCAATTTCTATAAAACAGTCCCCTTTAATTCTTTAATAATCCTATATGTGATCTAAATAGATTTAACCTATCAATTGAGACTTAATTCAAGCTTGGCCATTTAATTTCATTCATTTCATGACTCCCCTGTTTCAAGTATAAATTTCCAGAATTTTATTGGCATTATTTAAGCCCCTATAATTTTCGAATTTTACAATTTAGTATAGCAGATTCTAGATTTATTCAGTTTTAGTCCAGTAACTTCTAACAACAATTCCGAGACCTATACTTAACATTTTTGAGCAAATCATACCTCTATTTCATGTAAAATTTTGTTCTCTACAACTTTGTAGAAGAACACTTTTTCCAGAAATGACTCTAACATGCTCGAAAATGCAGTTTTCTACAGGACAGTTTATAAATCCGAATTTCCTTATTCTTTCTTCCCTTATCTTTTACCAACCTTTAATTAATCCAATTTCATGCTTAATATAAATACTAACATCAAATTAAAGATAGTTGAGACTCTAATCTCAACTCTAATTTGTTTCACTCACCTTGACAGACCGGTACTTTATTTTTACTTCTTGGGCTTGACGGTTGTTCCGAATCAACCTCGTGTACTATGATAATTAATAAAAACTAATCAATAAAACAGTATCGAATATATATAAAAATATTCATCAAACTCGATACCGAAACTTAAACTTACTATAGATTTGAGCTTACCCCGACGTCGGCAGAAATTCGATATTACTATATCGAATTTATCGGACCACCAATCAAATATTGGATCGTATGATTACTAATTTCCTTCAATTGCCGTGTATTCAATCAATTCCCCCCCCCTCCCCTTTTATAGCAATCTGTCGTCCAACATTCCCCTACTTTTTTTTTCTTTTTTTTCTTTCTTTTTTTATTCATTATTTCAAATGGTTTGCCACTCCATTTCCATTACTATCACTTTACCTAACTTAATTAGGTCTCCATTTCTTTTCTTTTTTTTTAATAATAATAATAATAATAATACTTATTATTTATTTTTAGAAATAAGATCAAACCAACTTATAATCGAAGTAAAATACTCGATTGCTGGAACTTGACCCTGATTCATAAATTATCTCGAATAATCTAAATAAAATCGAATAAATTATATATCTCCCTATTTATACTAATTTGGATGGCACTTTTTTTTTTCATTTCCCTTCAATTATATAACATTGGTGGCATGACCACTAATTTAGTGATTATCTAATTTACACCACTTTTGTTTAGTGGTTACCTAATTTACACCACTTTTGTATCTTTATTTTTTTTTAATAATAATAATAATAAATCATATTTTAATTCGAATACTCTAAATAAGATCGAATAAATTATACAATTGATATAAAATACTCGGTCACCGGAATTTAATTCCGACTAGACCGGTTTTTGGGATGTGACAACTCTCCCCCCCTTAGACAAGAATTCGTCCTCGAATTCTTACCTGTAGCTTCGGATTGTTCATCCGAGCACTCTTCGGGATCAGAATCTTCTAGAGATGAGGAATTCTCCTTTCCTAATTTTTTTTTACGACATTGTCCTTCATGTCGTCGTTGACAAAAATTGCACTTAGTAATTCTCATGTCTTGATTTCTTTTCAGACTTATTAAATTTACTAACTTTCTAAGCTCTCTTCGCTACTTTTGTAGCTTTGACTCTATTTACGAGATCTTGGAAATTTTTAATGTATAATGTTGTAAACATGGGTTGTAACTCATCGTTGAGCCCTACGATAAACATCTGACACTTATGTACTTATTATGGAACTCTTTCAAGAAAAATTCCCAACTTATGGTTTCCTAGGAGACGGTAAGGACAGTAGTCTCCCATCACTATAAGGCTTCAACGCAAGAGCGCATTCAAGCTTATGTTCATCCGAACATCTTAATTGTTTATCAAAAATCCTTAAATTATTGTCTAATCAATACTCGGCTATTTCGGGATCATCTACGTTCCGACCAGTAAAGGTGTAAGATCGATATTGCAATAACTTATCGATTGGGGCTCGAAGAGGTTACGCAACAAGTGGCGTAGGTTGCATGACTTGACTAGCCTTTAACACATAAATTGCTAAAACATATCAGCCATGTTCTAATAACATTCTGCCTGAGCTATAGGAGCTTCAGGCTCTACACTTCGAACAGGAGGGTTCTGAGAATTCGGAGGATTTCCTCCTTGCACCTATTCGCCATAAGTCGAGGAGATAGCAACAGACTCATTATTACAGGTTATTTAGTTCGAGACACATATCTATATTATAAAAGAGATCGGATCAGTTGACAAGTCACAATACTTAACAGATTAACTCCTAGGTGGCAAAGTAACTTAACACACAATACAAACATACTTAAGTTTAGTCCAGAACCGACTAAACTCTAGCTCTGATACCACTACTGTAACACCCCCTTCCCGGCCTGGTAGAGAACCGGGTCGGAGAGTGCTACCGGAAAACATAACGGAGATCGGAGACATAAATCTTTTAGTGACATAACATATTAGAGATTAGAACTTATTCCAAAGTTCAAAAATCATTTCGGCATATTTTATTAATCTCTTTTAAGACTTAACACTTAACTTATTAACAACTTATTTGAATTGGGGTCAATTTTAAACTTTTTCAAACTCAGGGACTAATTTGTAATTTTTACAAATTGGGGGTCCTTATCTGAAATTCGCGATATTATACTGAAATTAAATTTACTAGTTATTAGCTTGTAAAATCTCATTACTAACGGAGGTCATTTACCTATGTGATTAGACGATGTAATGTTTAGTGACTATTTTGTAAAGTATTTAAATCTATTTCTTTTGAATTATCTTACTAAAATTCTTTACATATTTAAATGAGCCTAACAACTCACAAAAATCATAGAGTCCTTTAATCAATGTTTTACTACCAATTATGTCAATTTTATTACTAACTCAATAGTCTATATAGCTTTAAAACCTTATATAAAACATAGGCAGATTTCACAATAGTAGGCTCACAAGATTAGTATAATTACTTTAACTACTTTGCCACCATACTAGGAGTTCATAAGGACAAAACACATTACTCTTTAATCGTAGTGACTTGCCAACCTTCCAACTAATCTCGATCTCGATCTGTTACTTTCTTTAACCTGAAATGTTATGCAATGAATGCATTAGACTTACATAGTCTAAGTGAGGTAGCCAATGACAATGAATGATCATATTATGTCATGTAACATGCTTCCAAAAAAAATGAATGTCATGCTAATTATGCAATAACATGGCATACTTCATATTCATAACAAAACATAATATCATATCATGTGCATAACATAGCATAATGTATCAAACACATAATATATTGGTACCATTTCTTGATTTGTGCGTGTCATTCTTGCGCAGGGGTCATGCCAATCTTGTAACCATTTCAAGTAACCATTGATGCAACATAAACATCATACTTTTATATTCATTTATACAACATGTATCGATCAAACATTATCATATACAACAACAAGCATCATTTAAAAGCATTAGCATATACAAGACAAGTAGGCATATCAATCTCATTTCATTGGTACTTATCATTTAAGTACTTATCCTTCAAGTAATGTAACTTTTAAATATTTTGCCTTGGATGATTAATGAACAAGGTAATCGAGTCTTCATGTAACATGTAACATTAGATACTCAAAGTATCCATTTCTCATTTCAACATATAACAGGGGATGCATAGGCATCAATGGTGACTTACCACCATTCAATTATCAAGGTGACTAACCACCTTATCAGGTTTATAGGTGACTAACCACCATTCTGTAACAAAGATCAGGGGAGCTCAACGACTCTAAGGCATGCCCTTCTACCTATAGACACTAATCATACCAAGGACTTTATTTATCTTTCTTTATTAACAATATCATTCACTTGCCAATCATTCATAATTTCAAAGGCATTTAACCATTTCAATGGGCATGTACATATAATCAATCAAGCATCATGGTAACATAAAATTCCAGCAAGAACATGAGATCATTTTCATTTTATGATCATAAAAAAAATCAGTAGTAAAGCTTATCATTTAGTCACATTTCACATAGCTCAAGCAATCAACACATCATAGCAACTAATCATATTTATACTAAGCATGCTTATCTAACAAGCAATATACACTTAGATCAATATTTTTGCCTTTAATCCTTCTTCCTTATCATTTTAAATTTTACTAATCATTATTAAATTCATTTCATGCTTTCTTCATGTTATCTAAAAAAAAATAACAAGGTTAGGATACTAATCCCAACACTTTAAACAAAAACTACACTCACATATCAGAACATAAAAAAACAAATATCGGAATGACACCGCGTCACCCGAGACAAATGCATCCACACTCACATATAAAAACAATGATCGGAATGACACCGCGTCACCCGAGACAAATGCATCCACACTCACATATCAGAACATAAAAACAATGATCGGAATGACACCGCGTCACCCGAGGCAAATGCATGTACACTCACCTCAATCCAAGCTTAGAGACATTTTCCTTATTCTCCAACTTTGTGGTTTCCTTCATTTCTACATCTTTTCTAACCAAACATTAAAGAAACATATCATTTATTACATTAGGCAGCTTGCATTGTCCTTAAAGAAATATTTATATAAAATGTTCTATAACTCAAAATCTGATTTCGTTTGTTTCAAACGAAACTAGACTGAATAACCTTTTAAACCATATAAATTATAACTTTTAATTCTTCTTATACAATTTATAATGAATTTCTAAAGTCAATGTTGATGCAGATTTAGGGGTAAACTGTTACCCTGTTTTTATGACCTTTACTTACTCAAAAATTCATATCTTTTTACTCACAACTCCAAATAAAGAGTTCTTTACCATTCTAGAAAGCTTATAAACACACCTTTAAAATCATGTATGGTACATATTTTTAGCATGTACCTATCAATACAGTTTATTGTTTGAAAACCGGGCTTTCTCGTAGACCTATTCTGCCCACTGTTTTCAACTTGTCACTTTAGTGTACATTTAACCTATGTTTCACTACACCATTAATCTTGAGATTTTAACCACATTTACCTTCACATATTAACATTATTTCTATAATCCAGCAACCTCAAAAATAGGACATGTAAGTCCTCAATTTATCAATTTCTATAAAACAGTCCCCTTTAATTCTTTAATAATCCTATATGTGATCTAAATAGATTTAACCTATCAATTGAGACTTAATTCAAGCTTGGCCATTTAATTTCATTCATTTCATGACTCCCCTGTTTCAAGTATAAATTTCCAGAATTTTATTGGCATTATTTAAGCCCCTATAATTTTCGAATTTTACAATTTAGTATAGCAGATTCTAGATTTATTCAGTTTTAGTCCAGTAACTTCTAACAACAATTCCGAGACCTATACTTAACATTTTTGAGCAAATCATACCTCTATTTCATGTAAAATTTTGTTCTCTACAACTTTGTAGAAGAACACTTTTTCCAGAAATGACTCTAACATGCTCGAAAATGCAGTTTTCTACAGGACAGTTTATAAATCCGAATTTCCTTATTCTTTCTTCCCTTATCTTTTACCAACCTTTAATTAATCCAATTTCATGCTTAATATAAATACTAACATCAAATTAAAGATAGTTGAGACTCTAATCTCAACTCTAATTTGTTTCACTCACCTTGACAGACCGGTACTTTATTTTTACTTCTTGGGCTTGACGGTTGTTCCGAATCAACCTCGTGTACTATGATAATTAATAAAAACTAATCAATAAAACAGTATCGAATATATATAAAAATATTCATCAAACTCGATACCGAAACTTAAACTTACTATAGATTTGAGCTTACCCCGACGTCGGCAGAAATTCGATATTACTATATCGAATTTATCGGACCACCAATCAAATATTGGATCGTATGATTACTAATTTCCTTCAATTGCCGTGTATTCAATCAATTCCCCCCCCTCCCCTTTTATAGCAATCTGTCGTCCAACATTCCCCTACTTTTTTTTTCTTTTTTTTCTTTCTTTTTTTATTCATTATTTCAAATGGTTTGCCACTCCATTTCCATTACTATCACTTTACCTAACTTAATTAGGTCTCCATTTCTTTTCTTTTTTTTTAATAATAATAATAATAATAATACTTATTATTTATTTTTAGAAATAAGATCAAACCAACTTATAATCGAAGTAAAATACTCGATTGCTGGAACTTGACCCTGATTCATAAATTATCTCGAATAATCTAAATAAAATCGAATAAATTATATATCTCCCTATTTATACTAATTTGGATGGCACTTTTTTTTTTCATTTCCCTTCAATTATATAACATTGGTGGCATGACCACTAATTTAGTGATTATCTAATTTACACCACTTTTGTTTAGTGGTTACCTAATTTACACCACTTTTGTATCTTTATTTTTTTTTAATAATAATAATAATAAATCATATTTTAATTCGAATACTCTAAATAAGATCGAATAAATTATACAATTGATATAAAATACTCGGTCACCGGAATTTAATTCCGACTAGACCGGTTTTTGGGATGTGACAAGTTAATTTGATATCAACTCAATTAAAATTACTAAGTTATTTCTATTTTGAATTACTATTAACATTAGTTCAATAGTGTGTTAGATAATATTAAAATAAACAAATAAAAATCCCATTTCTAATAATCAAACACACGTTTAGTAAGATTTATGCATAAATTCTCTACTATTCTACCCATAATCATTGTTAATAAAATTTCTGCAAAATATATTTTTCTATATTTTTTTATGATAAAATCTAGTATTATGTTTTTATTAGTATAGCATTGAAATTTAAACTTGAAGTCGTGGGGGGCATACCCTAAAAATGAAGAATAATGTGAATTTTATTTTATTATTTTTTCATTAAGCATGCAAAATTTCCATTTACGTGAATGTGAAAAAGATACTTTAGTCGTATTCAAATCCAATTTTAATTACGATATTAATCTATATATAAGCACTTGTGTTGCACATGGTTCGATCTATAATTAGCATCTAGTAGTTGTGCCATTAATGTCTAAGACTCAAATAATAATTCAAGTTTTTAACACATTTTTTATAATCATCGATATCTGATATATTGGTTGATTAATCTGAATCGAATACTACAAAGGTTCATTTTAAAGGACTATCATCCTAATTCAATTTGCTCTATTCACAACATTAAAATTCGAACATCTGATTTTACATAAAATACTTTTATTTCCTCAATTACCATAATAATAATTTGATTAACATTTTGTTTCCTTAATTATCATTATCATAATAATGGTTTTATTTTTGTATATAAAAGATGCTGTTTATGTATATTGTCGATTGAGTTTAGCTCGGTTGATATATTATTAGTATAATATGCAGGAGGATGTGAGTTCGAGTATTTTTAAACGCACAATATTCTCTGATTTATGATTAAGGAAATATCTTGATAAGTCTCGAGGCAAATACCCTTCAAAATTCAAATTTAGATCAATATGAAAGCATGCAAAATTACCATTTACGTGAGTTTCCAAATGAGGAAAGTTGGCTCACTCGTTGATTTATCTATGTATAAGCAGTTGTGTGTTCACATGTTTCAACTTTAAGCCACTAATGTCTAAGGTTCTCTAACCAAAATCAATTTGATTCGTGACTAATAACAAGCAATACGATATTTTTATTTTCGGCTTAAATGATAAACTCGCCACTAAATTATAGTCAGTAACAATGTGTCACGTGTTGGCTTATAATATCATAAATGATGTATTGTGTCATGTTTTTATTATTTGAAATTTTCAAACAATTTTTTTTTAACGACGACTATAAGTTATGATATAATTTAAGGGTTATGTTATTGACAGCCCTTAGGGTTGTCAATAAGAAGGCTGTCAATAAGAACACTATAGATTCTTGTAATTAATGTTTTTTTGCTTTTTAAAGAAATATAGTATAATGTAATTAATTACATTTCTAAAAAGTTGTGTTTCATTAATTTAAAAATTTTAATTTAATTAAACAATAAAACCTCAAATCTTAAACTACAAACCCTAAATTCAAACTCCAAACCTCAAACTTAAATCTCAAATCATAAACTTCAAATCATAAACCTTAAACCCTAAACCTTAAACACAGACAATAAACCTTAAACATCAAACCCTAAAACTATAAACACTAACCCCTAACCCTAAATCCAAATCCACAAATCCTAAACTCTAAATAATAAACCATTTTAAGTGAGTATTAATTACATTAAACATGATTTTTTAGGAATGTATTTAATTACATTTTACTAGATTTCATCACAAAGCAAAACAAGCATTAATTACAAAGCAAAACAAACATTAATTACAAAGCAAAACAAACATTAATTATAAGAATCTATAGAGTTCTTATTGACAGCCCTTAGGGCTCTCAATAGTAAAATTCATAATTTAAAGATTGATTTATCAATTAGATCCACTTTTAAGTGAGCGAAGTCCGCCGACATGTCATAAATCTTAAAGAAGATTAAAAGTAATACAAACAGATCACCAATTAAGTGTAATGATATAATTTATTAATTTATGTAATAAGATGACAAGTGATTTTATATGTTCATAAACGTATTAAAAATATATAATAAAATAAATTACCATGTAGAAAATCAACCATTTTAAAACTAGAAACAAATGAATGAAAATTGAGAGTTTGGCAATGAATCCAAAGGAGTAGTTCAGTATGAAATATTGACTCAAATGAGAGAGAGAAAAAAGCAAACGTGATTCTTGAACATGATGAATAAGGCCAGCAAGGTGGGGTTCATGGTAATTTGGATTTAAAAATAAATAAATAATTTTTTAAAAGAATTGGGTTAAAAAAAAATCAAAGTTAAACGAATTAAGTGAAGTCAAGTGGGTTAAAATATACTAAATTTGCTCTCTATCCTCAAGTTTTTCTATTTTTATAAGGATTTTCTAGAACCCAAGTAGGGTCAATTGACGCCACTGAACACAATTTAAATCCCGCCTATGACCGACAATACATAAAGTTATACATAATCAATGTATCAGAGATGAATCCACAATAAATTTAGTACAATAATATAAATTAAGTTTTATAATTGGACGGTGTGATTCGACCAATTAAGTTCGAGACTCATGTAAATAAAAAAAACTAAATTGAAAAAAATGTCATATTTAGATATAAAAAGTTGTTTTTATCATAATTAGGTTCTTATTTTTTTCATTTAGGCCGACAAAACGTGAATGCAAGTTAATAAAGTGGAAGGGACTTATTGAGCGTTTGGATACTCATTAGGCAAGTTATGAACACTCTTAGTTTAAACACCGCGAAATAATTACAAAAAAAATGCAATTACTAGTAATCTAGTATAAAAAATGCAGAATGTAAGTACAATCGACCCATTAAAAATTAACAAAAAAAAGTTTAAAAAACATTATGATTGAGTGAATATATATATATATATATATATATATATATATGTTTTTGCCGTTAGATAAAAGCTTCGTTAGCAGGTCAAAAGTGTTGAATTGAAGGCATATTATGACTTTTTGCGACTATAGTCATATTTTCATGTTTAAATAAGAATATATATAGGGTTAGAATCAATTTACACTGTGTAAAACTCAATTACTTTTACACAGTTTTTGGACCGTTGGATGATGGTAATTAATGGCTCAGATTATTTTCTTATCTTTTTTTCCCAAGTGATAATCTTCACATTTTTTACTATTAATCTCATCCATCTATTTTACTCATCCAATGGTCCTAGATTAGTGTAAAACTAAATGAGTTTTACACCATATAACTTGATCCCATCCCTATATATATATATATCAGATTTTTTTATAATCATTGATTTTTGATTTATTAGTCGATTATTTCAGATCAAATATTACAAAAATTTATTATGAAGACGATCATATCAATCTAGTTTACTTTATTCACAATGTTAAGATTTATAATGTTGATCTCACTTGAAAGACTTAATGTCTTATCTCGATATGCCAACTGATAATTTATATTACAAAGGCTAATTATTGGGACAACCTTCTCCACCTCGTTTTTTCCAATAATAATGTTATGATTTGAATTATCGACCTTACTTTAGAAGAATGATATTTTCCGAAAGATTTCATAATACGAAGATTCAATCCAAAGATTTTCAAATTCAATCGTCAAAAAAGTGAAAACAAAAACTAATTATTTAAGATTTATTTACAAATTACAAAGTAAGTTATCATCATGATAACCGACGATTCCATTTCATATATCATTTTAAAAATCAACAGACCATTATACAACTAAATAATTGGTTAAATTGTGGTTATGGTCCCTTTACTATGCTCAAATAGGGATTTACCATAATTTGGTCTCTACTTTTGGTAAATGTTCAAATACGAGTCTAACCTTTTAGGAGTTGTTTACATAAGAGCTTAACATTTTAATATAATCAAATATTTGCTTAACATTTTCGAATATGTTTAAATAAGGATTTAACTCTTTTTTTTTTTTTTTGAATTTGCTCAAATAAGGTCACATGTTCTCAAATCTGCACAAATAATAAAGGGAAGTTTGTTACCCAAGATAACAAGCCAATATTTGAGCGGATTCGAGAATGTTAGGACCTTGTTTAACCATTTTGAAAGGTTAGACCCTTATTAGAGCATTTAGCCTTTAATTTTATAATGTCATTAGTTACTTACTCCAAATAGTTTTTTTTGAAATAGGATTTTATTAGTAATTGGAACAGTAATTATACTGGCCTCATTAAAAAACCTTCATAAACCTATTTGAAGGAAAAAGAGTGCACAATATAATTGCAATAAGTTTACAATACAACCACTATGGATTTACTTGGAATATGAAACAGATCAAAACTCTGACTGGCCTAATTGGATTGAACCTGCACTTAGGAAACAAAGCAAACTTCCTTATGGACTACGGTGGATCAAACACCACTAAATTTTCAGATCTACCAATACTTTTTTTAGCTAGTCCATCGGCGAAAGTATTACATTCTCTCGGGGCAAAACTGAAACTGCAGCCTAGAGCCTTGCTTGCCTTCGCACAATATTCGACCGCTTCCTTGTGATTAGCCGGGGCGTTTTAAGGGTTATTCAACCATTGTATAGCCATTTGACTGTCACTTTCGAATGTAACATGATTCATGTTTCGCCACTTTGATTTTCCAAGCAAACTAATTGCTTCTGATATAGCCAATAATTGAGCAGAAACAACATCGCACTGGCCAGCATCTTTAAAAAAATATAGAAGAATCTTTGAGTACTCATTTCTAAGAACACCTCCAATTTCGGCCTTACCGTAGCTTCCACGAACAGCTCCATCAGTATTAAACTTTAGAGTTCCCTTTGCTAGAACACTCCAAGTAACTGGTTTTACCCGGATGGGTTGAGGAAGAGTGAACTTAAATTTAGAAGGATCTGCAACGAGGTCAGTAACCACCCACTTTCCATCCGGCCATTTGGCTTTACACCACCAAGATAATCTCAGCATACACAAATCGAATAGATGATCAAAATCGAATTTGCAACCCTTAAGGACTATATCATTTCTAAATTTCCATATGGTCCAAATGAAACTGTAAAAACTAAAATTCCATATCTGATTGGTGAGGTGTTTTGGCTCCAAGCTACGCCGTTGGATCATCAGGTTTTGAACACTTGTAAGCATAATGAGACGCACTTGCCAAAATTTACACCATTTAGTCCACATAGCCCACACTGAATAGCAGTGGCAAAATAGGTGCGAAATGGATTCTGAGAAAATCTGACAGAAAGGGCATCGATCGGATTCTTGATTGATAATACCCCTCTTCGATAGTTCCTGTTTCGTGGGGATTTTACCGTGAATAACCTTCCAAAGGAAAGCTTCGACATTTGGGGGAGATAGGCCATTCCAGACCAGATTCCATACTTCATCAGTCACTGCGCTTCCATTGACGCAAAAATTGCAAAATGACCTGACGCTATACGCCCCACTTGAATCGGCTAACCAAACAATAGTATCTGATGCAGAAGGATTTAACTTGCTGCCTCTTATGAGAGTAATAAATTCCTTCCACTCTGTTTGTTCCCTCTCATGTATTTTCCTGCAAAGATCAACTTTCCAGCAACAAGTCTGAAACTGGAAGAAGCCAAATTCTGCTATGGCTCCTTTTTTTCTTGATGGCGAGAGCGAAAATTCGGGGGAATGCCTCTTTCAGCACACTGTTCCTTACCTATTTGTCAGTCCAAAATTGAATTAGTTTCCCATCACCCACTTTGTATCGAACATTAGCCAAGAATGGGGAGTTAGGCTTAGATAGTAGACCAGTGATGCTTCTCCATAACCAAGACTTGTTGAAAGCTGTTTTTGAGACAAGTAAAATTGAGTTCAAATTTGGATTATAGATAGTGGAGATAGTTTGACGCCACAGACTGTTAGGCTCTGAACCATATCGCCAAAGCCACTTGCTTCGAAGAGCCAAGTTGCGTGTTTTAAAATCCACCAGGCCTAGCCCTCCTTTGGATTTAGGGTAGCTCAATATTTTATTTTTCACCCAATGAATCGCACGGCTATCTAAAGAACCCCACAAAAATTTAGCAATCAGTTTTGATAAGGAATTGCATATGGAGGCTGGCATTGGATATAGTGACATGTAGTACGTAGGGAGATTGCAAAGGACCGGTTTGATAAGAGTGATTCTTCCCCCAAGAGTTAAGGATTTTGATTTCCACCCGGCAAACTTCTTATTAAACTTGTCCACTATTGGTATCCACAGGGCTTTGGAGTTCTTCTGAATTCCCAAAGGAAGACCGAGATAAGTGGTTGGGAATTTCTCGCTTTTACAGTAGAGGATTGAAGGCCATTGATCAATTAGTGTGTCGGCTACATTAATCCCAAGGAGTTTAGACTTTCTTAAATTGATGTTGAGACCGGAAGCAAGCTCGAACCCTTTCAAAATTCGAACCACGTTTCTGATTTGAGATTCACTATCACCGCAGAAAATGATGAGGTCATCTGCGAATTGTAAGTGAGATAATTCCATGAAACCAGACCCCAATCGAAAACCATTGAATAGCCCTTTCCAAACACCTTTGCTTAGCAAAGAGCTTAAAGCCTCAGCCACCAAGTTGAACAAAAACGAGGTCATCGAACACCCTTGTCTTAGTCCCCTAGCAATCAGAAAGGACTTGGTATGAGAGCCATTGACAAGCACTGATATCCTTGCTGACTCGAGGCACTCTTTAATTCACCTACACAATCTATAGCCGAAACCCATCTTCTTCAAAACCAAGAGCAAAAATTGTCAATCAACAGTATCGTAAGTTTTACGTAAATTAATTTTGAAGACCACTCCCGGAAGTCCTTTTCTTCTTTTGTAGTCTATTAGTTTGTTTGCAATAAGCGAGCAATCAATAATCTGCTTACCGGGACTAAATGCAAATTGTGTATCACCAATGACCATGTGAGCAACCCTTCTTGATCAGATAGCTAAGACTTTGGCAAGTAGTTTATAGATGCATCCTACCAAACTAATGGGACGATAATCTTCCATGGTTGTCAGATTGCTTACTTTTGGGATAAGTACGATGAATGAGTGATTGCAATTTATGTCTCTAATTTCGCCATCGTAGAAGTTATTGAAAAGGTTACTATGTCGTCTTTGAGATTGTGCCAGAACTTCTTAAGAAAGTTCATGTTGAAGCCATCCGGGCCCGGGGCTCTTGAGCCGTCTGTGGAAGAGAGAGCATAGGAAATTTCTTCCACTGTGAATGGTTCTTCTAGTTTTAATGCTGAATCTGGATCGATCGAACGTAGGATACTATCAAAACGTTCTACTAGGAGAGTGTGTGACTCTTTATAAATCTGTTTGAAATGAGATTGCACAGCCAACTTGATGTGTCTTGGTTCCGATAAAATAGAATTCCCGACTTTCAGCTTGGAAATCGAATTTTTGCTTCTTCTAGAGGATGCAAAGATATGAAAGAACTTAGAGTTTCGGTCACCTGCCTTGAACCACTTTAGTCTTGACTTTTGTAACCATTCTCTTTCATTTTGTCTGAAAGTGTAACCCCCTCGTCCCGGTCTGGCCGGATGACCGGTCCGAGTGAGCCACACGGGGAAAACCGAAGCGAAACCTAAAGGATTCCCCCTCGGTTAGCAACCCTATCTTTTTTCTTTTCATATAAATCTTGCCTAGATGAATATTAAGTCCTATGTGATTCACAACAGCGGAAAACATTCAAAGGGAAAACACATTCGAAACACGACCATGCATAAACAGTCAATTTTAAGCTTATAAGGCAGGCAGTATCGATACTCAAATCAAGGGTATCGATACGCCTTGACTTGGTCAACCCCAGCAGTCAACTCGAAGAAGACCGTATCGATACTGCCCTTGAGCGTATCGATACGCCCTCTTCAGTCAACATCTCGTGGTCAACGAGATAAACCCGTACCGATACGCCCCAGCACCGTATCGATACTCCAAAAACTCCCCAATTTCTCAAAATTCCAGTGACTAAAAACCGTATCGATACCCTTAGGGTATCGATACGCCCAGCCAAAACTGAGCTCTGCAGGCAAGACCGTATCGATACGCCCTGCACTGCAACACCAGATTTTTCAACTTAGACGACCCCTACACGACTCTAAATGCATTTCTCGACTCGCCTAAGCGTATACAAACATACTAGCATACATATATGAGCCAAGGGAAGCATTCACACATGAATTCAAGCATTCATGCTTAGCATTCCAACAAGAGAGCAATTTAGGCAATATTGGGCATACATAAGGACTCAAAAGGTCATAAAAGGCACAAGTCAATCACAAGAGGTTTGCACTCAGCATAAGGCAACCTAAAACATCCTAAAGCATGCCATCACACACCAAAACATTCATCATAGTAATACGTGCTTACAATCCATAATCAAATTCAAAACATCATCATATGAAATGAGTCATACAAGCTCATACAAACACACCCTATTGCCACATTGCTTAACTACTACAAAATTAACCATACTTGAGCAACAACTTGGAAAGCCCTTCTTGCCTTGCCTCGAGCTAACTCCACGCTAATGATCTGCATCGTTGAACATTGAGAGCGTAAGCTATAAGCTTAGTGAGGGTGCTCTAAAACGAAAAACATCAACAATGCAGGGTTCAAGCATGCTAATCCTAGTCTTACACACATCAAACATAGGCATAAAATCAAGTAGACCTAGCTAGTCTTTCAAGTGGCATATATGGTCTCTCAATCCTAACAAGCTTAAACATCAATATCAATTATCATGTAACAACACCATATATCACAACCATATATCACCATCATACATCACAACACATGAACAAGTTTAATTGGCCACTTTAATTACCCCGATTGTGCGGATATAAACCTCAACAACACTTTACCTCGGTGGGATTACACTCATCACCGGACCTTGCATGTGCGGGATTCCACTCATCGCCACATGCCCTACGGATGAGATTCCACTCATCATCTCGTAGAAATAAATAAAAGCTTCCGGTGGAATGTTACATCACCGTACTCCTCCTTGATGACTTAACGCCATCAAGGCCACGTACGTTTTGACTCAATTTGTGTGCACACTATCCTAATGATCGATCATTTACAACCGGTAATTATTTTAGTGCCAATTATCATCATCAATCACATATCATCAATCACACTCATGCTCATCACATATATCCACATCATAATATATGTACATGCACCATATAATCACAAGTACAAGAGCATAGTCATTAAGCACATTGGCATTTAAGGAAGACAAGACTAAACTAACTACTTGGATTATAAGGAAGTGGCCTACCAAGCACACTTTACACACACACACTACTCATGCTCGATCTAAACTTTAAAACAAGTTAAGACCACTCACCGCCCTTCCTTAGAAATTCGAACCAATCCTCCTACGAACTCGGATTCGATCCCAAAGCCTCTTCAACGTTTCCTCTTGCTTCTAGCCAAACAAAACATACACATTACTTCTCAACTCAATGCTAAACTCAACCATCA
Source organism: Hibiscus trionum (assembly GCA_030270665.1). Taxonomy (NCBI): domain Eukaryota; kingdom Viridiplantae; phylum Streptophyta; class Magnoliopsida; order Malvales; family Malvaceae; genus Hibiscus; species Hibiscus trionum. The sequence goes on from BSYR01000014.1 coordinate 1,867,526, forward strand.
ACTTACTTCACAAACATAACCAAATTCCACAAATTCCCAAACCACATAATCTCCCAAAACCCAATTTTCGTGCTTCCCAAAACCCTTGCTGAAATCTCAATTTCCAAACACCCAAATGACTTCCAAAACATCCCAAATCACCCTCCTAACATAGGTAGACCATCAGCCCTTCAATTTCAACATAAAACCCACCAAAAACTCAAGTTTTACTACCTTAAAACTTGCCCTAAGACCATACCACGAATTTTCATCAAAACTCAACCAAATTAAAATATATTGTGTATTTCATTATGCTTAAACAAAACCCCAACATAATTTATCAAAACAATTTGAAAAACCCCTTTAAAAACCCAAACTTTAACATAAACCCTAATTTCCAAAACCCCATATTTTTGAAATCTAAGACAATAGATAAGTAGAGGATAGAGAGGAGGTTAAGAAAACATATTTACCTCTTAAAATGGTGTTGAAATCGAGTAGCAAAATCAATGGAATAGTAACAAAGCTTGAGAGGTTTTGGGGTGGGGTTTTGACGCTGGAAAGGGAGGTGGGGAAAGAGAAGATGACTTTTATTTTAAAGTTATCTTGCTTTTTCAAAAGTTTTGGGTCAAATTGCAACATAGGTCCCTCCCTTCTTATTAAAGCTCAATTTGGTCATTATTTAGGTTGAATTTGATTAAATTAAGTTTTATTGACTCGAATTATAAACCCGGTTAACTCCTAGGCCCAAAACACGGGTGTTACAACTCTCTCCCACTTAAGGAATTTCGTCCCCGAAACTACCTGACTGAAAGAGATACGGAAACTGCTTTTCCATATCCTCCTTCCTCTCCCAAGTGGCCTCGTCCACACCTCTACGTTGCCACCGCACCTTCACTAACTCAATCGATCTACCCCTCAACACTTTACTGTCAGAAGCTAAGATCTCAACGGGCTCTTCTTCGTAAGTCAAATCCGGATTCAATTCGATTTCTTCTACGGGCATAACATGTGATGGATCGGACCTATACTTGCGAAGCATCGAAACATGAAACACATCGTGTATCATCTCTAACTCGGATGGCAAACGCAACTGATAAGCAACCGGACCAACCCTCTTCAGAATCTCATACGGTCCTATGTACCTCGGACTCAACTTTCCTTTTCGGCCAAATCTCATCACTTTCTTCCACGGAGATACCTTCAAGAATACCTTCTCACCCACTGAGAACTCAACTTCCTTCCTCTTCAAATCGGCATAGGACTTCTGCCTATCTGAAGCAGCCTTCAAGCGATCACAAATCAATTTTACCTTGTCGGTTGTCCCCTTGAGCAAATCCGGCATAGGTAACAATTTCTGCCCTACTTCGGCCCAACACACTGGAGTTCTACACTTTCGGCCATACAAGGCCTCATACGGAGCCATCTGAATGCTCGACTGAAAACTGTTATTGTACGCAAACTCTACTAGAGGCAAATGCTTCTCCCAAGTACCCTGAAAGTCAATGATACAACATCGCAACATGTCCTCTAAGATCTGAATAACTCTCTCTGACTGACCATCTGACTGAGGATGGTAAGAAGTGCTAAAGTTCAAACGGGTACCCAAAGCTGTATGCAGACACTCCCAAAATCTAGAAGTAAACCGCGGATCTCTATCTGATACAATGGACTTCGGCACACCATGCAGCCTAACTATCTCACCAATGTACAAGTCGGCCAATCTATCTAAGGTGTATGTAGTGTTGACTGCCAAGAAGTGAGCACACTTCGTAAATCGATCCACTATCACCCAAACTGAGTTCTTCTTCGTAGGAGTCAAAGGCAAACCCGAAACAAAATCCATGGTGATGTTCTCCCACTTCCATTCCGGAATTCTCAACGGCTGTAACAAACCTGAGGGAACCTGATGTTCCGCCTTCACTCTCTGACACACTAAGCACTTACTCACAAAGTCGGCTACATCTCTCTTCAAGCCAACCCAAAAGTACTCATTCTTCAAATCACGGTACATCTTCGTACTTCCAGGATGCATAGCAAACGGACTACTGTGGCCTTCAGTCAAAATTGTACGTCTCAAATCACTGTCTTCTGGCACAACTATTCTGTCTTTGAAACACAAAACCCCATCGGTGCTGAAACTGTAGTCTGAATATCTACCCTCGGCTATATCTTGCACGTGAGGTGCCAAAGATCTATCTAAGAGCTGTTTCTCTCGAATCAACTGACCTAGAGTGGGTCTAACCTGAAGCTCGGCTACCAAGCCGCCATCTTCGGACAAACTCAATCTAGCAAACATAGCTCTCAAGTCCACGTCCACCTTCCTACTCAATGCATCGGCCACTACATTGGCCTTACCCGGATGGTACTCAATAGTAAGATCATAGTCCTTTAGCAACTCTAACCACCTACGCTGTCTGAGATTCAAATCTCGCTGAGTCATAATGTACTTCAAACTCTTGTGGTCGGTGTATACTGTGCATTTCTCACCATACAAATAATGCCTCCAAATCTTCAGAGCAAACACAACTGCAGCTAACTCTATGTCATGGGTCGGATAGTTGCGTTCATGGGTCTTCAACTGTCTTGAGGCATAAGCCACTACTCTTTTGTCTTGCATCAGAACACATCCTAGCCCTACATAAGAAGCATCACTGTAGACTACATAGTCCTTCCCGGACTCAGGCTGAATCAAAATCGGAGCTTGGGTCAAAGCTTCTTTCAATTTCTCAAAGGCTCTCTGTCTTGCATCTGTCCACTCAAACTGAACACTCTTCTGAAGTAACTGTGTCAACGGAGCGGCTAACTTAGAGAAACCCTCTACAAATCTTCTATAGTATCCGGCTAAACCTAGGAAGCTACGTACCTCTGTCACAGACTTCGGTTGCTTCCACTCAACAATGGCTTCAATCTTCTTCGGATCAACTCTAATGCCTTCAGCTGACACTACATGTCCTAAGAAGACTACCTCTCGGATCCAAAACTCACACTTGCTGAGCTTCGCATACAACTGATGATCTAGCAAAGTCTTCAAGACAAGTCTCAAGTGTCGGTCATGGTCTTCTTCAGTTCGCGAGTACACCAAAATGTCATCAATAAACACAACTACAAACTGATCTAGATACTGATGAAAAAATCCTATTCATCATGTCCATGAAAGCTGCCGGTGCATTAGTCAACCCAAATGGCATGACTAAAAACTCATAGTGACCGTATCTAGTTCTAAAGGCTGTCTTCGGTACATCAACCTCTCTCACCTTCAGCTGGTAGTAACCCGATCTCAAATCAATCTTCGAAAAGACAGACGCTCCCCTCAACTGATCAAACAAGTCATCAATTCTAGGCAACGGATATTTGTTCTTCACTGTCAACTGATTTAACTGCCTATAATCTATACACATTCTCATGCTTCCATCTTTCTTCTTTACAAACAAAACTGGTGCACCCCAAGGTGAAGAACTAGGCCTAATAAAACCTCTATCTGTCAATTCTTGCAACTGAGTCTTCAACTCTTTCAATTCTTTCGGTGCCATACGATACGGAGCAATCGAAACAGGAGCCGAATCAGAATAAGTCTCAATACTAAACTCTACCTCTCTGTCCGGTGGTAACCCTGGCAATTCTTCCGGAAACACACTAGGAAAATCACATACTGTCCGGATGTCCTGAGGTCTAACCTCACTCATGTTAGGGTTCATCACATACGCTAAGTATGCTTCACACCCTAACTCAACTAATCTCTTAGCCTCTAGCACTGAAACTACATTGGATAAGAACTTCACGTTCACACCCACCACAACAATTTCATAATCATCTGTGAGCTTCAAAGAAATCCACTTAGTTTCGAAATCTATCCTAGCTCTATGCTCCGTAAGCCAGTCCATACCCAAAATCACATCGAAGCCATAGAAGGGAAGTTCCATCATATCCACTGGAAACAAATGCCCCTGAACCATCAACGGACACCTTCGGTACATCTTCCTAACCACTACCGTGTCCCTAAAGGAACTAGTAACACTAACTCCTACCTCTAACAACTCACAAGGCAAATTCAAAGACTGTGCATGCTCACTCAATATGTAGGAATGTGTAGACCCAGAGTCAATCAAAGAAAGCAAACCCAAAGACTGTATCGAGAAGTTACCTGCGATCACATCGGTGTCATGCTGCTCCCCGCGCTGAGCGTAAACCCTAGCCTGTCCTCCGCCCTCCGGCTGGACTGCAACTACATGAGCTAAGTTTCTCTGACCATCGTTCCTCGGCTGGAAATTACCTCTACCGCGCCCGCGGCCTCTCTGAAAATCGTTGGCTCTAGCAGAAGCCTGAGCTGGTGCCTGTCCCACCTGATGTGGACAGTCACGCCTAATGTGGTCTCTAGCACCACAACTCCAACAAGAATGATAATTTCCCCAACACTCCCCGGTGTGGTTCCTCCCGCAAGTAGCACATGTGGGCAACTTCCCACCAGCTCTCTGGCCCTGGTGGCCCCTACCGTGGTTACCGCCACCACGCCTATGATCATACTGATGTCTGTTGTCTCGATGCCTCTTGGCATCACCTCTATCAAAGTTGCTGGACCTCTTTCCCGAACTAGATCCACCTGACCGACTGGTCAAACTCAAACTGTGCTCCAAGTCCTTGGCCCTCGAGACCAAGACATCAAAATCAGTGTAGTCTGAAGCTAGTGTATAAGTCTTGATTTCCTCATTCAGCCCATAACGGAAACGATTACAACGCTCCACCTCAGTGGGTACAAGCTCGGGTGCATACTGACTCAGTCTCACAAACCGGATCTCATAATCGGTCACTGACATACTCCCCTGAAGCAATGCCATAAACTCTCTCTTCCTCTCATCGAGGTATCGCAGACCCAGATACTTCTTCCGGAATGCTGTCTCAAAGAACTCCCATGTGATCTCGGCCTCATACATCCCCGAAGTAACGGTGACCCACCAGGTGTAGGCATCACCCTGAAGTAGAGACTCAACACATCCCAACTTGCGCTCACCAGTGCACCCCATCTGAGCAAGAATACGGACAGTCTTCTCAAACCATAGCTCTGATTTCTCCGGAGTAGCACCTCTAAACTCTTCGGCCCCGAAGTCTCTCTAATGGCAATCCGGTGCCCTCACCCTGATGGTGTGCTGCCTGATCTCCAGCTACCGCAGCCTGAAATGCTCAGGCAATTGCCTGAACCAACGGAGCTAAGTCGATCCCGGCCGGTCCCTGGCCACCCTGGCCACCTTGGCCTCCTTGTGGCCCATCTCCTTCGGCCCCGGCCTCGCCTCCCGCTCCTGGTGGAGGTGGTGGTGGTGGTGGTGGTGGAGCTCCAACTCCAACCACATGCTCTCCCACTTGAGCCCCAACCCTAACTTCTTGCTCAACTCTCGGAGCCTCTGCCCGTGGTTCCGGTCGAACCATCTTAGGCCTCCCACGTGGTCTCATGCTTTAGCTAGCAAGGTTTAAACTACAACAACAAACAAATAGGATTACGTTAGCCAAAGCAAGGGTCCAATAGTGCTCAAGTATTCCTCTTTCCAAAAATCTTTTTAAATTAAGTAATAGTAGCAATGGGCACACACTCTACACCAGACACAACAGTTCGTGCATTTAGAACAGCATACGATTAAGCAAGCATCAAGGGTTCATGGCAAAACATGCATCGAACATCATAAGCATTTAACACATTAAGCTTACCTCACTTACCTGCCCGAGGTCTCGGTAACCTCAGGCTCTGATACCAACAAATGTAACCCCCTCGTCCCGGTCTGGCCGGATGACCGGTCCGAGTGAGCCACACGGGGAAAACCGAAGCGAAACCCAAAGGATTCCCCCTCGGTTAGCAACCCTATCTTTTTTCTTTTCATATAAATCTTGCCTAGATGAATATTAAGTCCTATGTGATTCACAACAGCGGAAAACATTCAAAGGGAAAACACATTCGAAACACGACCATGCATAAACAGTCAATTTTAAGCTTATAAGGCAGGCAGTATCGATACTCAAATCAAGGGTATCGATACGCCTTGACTTGGTCAACCCCAACAGTCAACTCGAAGAAGACCGTATCGATACTGCCCTTGAGCGTATCGATACGCCCTCTTCAGTCAACATCTCGTGGTCAACGAGATAAACCCGTACCGATACGCCCCAGCACCGTATCGATACTCCAAAAACTCCCCAATTTCTCAAAATTCCAGTGACTAAAAACCGTATCGATACCCCTAGGGTATCGATACGCCCAGCCAAAACTGAGCTCTGCAGGCAAGACCGTATCGATACGGCCCTTAGGCGTATCGATACGCCCTGCACTGCAACACCAGATTTTTCAACTTAGACGACCCCTACACGACTCTAAATGCATTTCTCGACTCGCCTAAGCGTTTACAAACATACTAGCATACATATATGAGCCAAGGGAAGCATTCACACATGGATTCAAGCATTCATGCTTAGCATTCCAACAAGAGAGCAATTTAGGCAATATTGGGCATACATAAGGACTCAAAAGGTCATAAAAGGCACAAGTCAATCACAAGAGGTTTGCACTCAGCATAAGGCAACCTAAAACATCCTAAAGCATGCCATCACACACCAAAACATTCATCATAGTAATACGTGCTTACAATCCATAATCAAATTCAAAACATCATCATATGAAATGAGTCATACAAGCTCATACAAACACACCCTATTGCCACATTGCTTAACTACTACAAAATTAACCATACTTGAGCAACAACTTGGAAAGCCCTTCTTGCCTTGCCTCGAGCTAACTCCACGCTAATGATCTGCATCGTTGAACATTGAGAGCGTAAGCTATAAGCTTAGTGAGGGTGCTCTAAAACGAAAAACATCAACAATGCAGGGTTCAAGCATGCTAATCCTAGTCTTACACACATCAAGCATAGGCATAAAATCAAGTAGACCTAGCTAGTCTTTCAAGTGGCATATATGGTCTCTCAATCCTAACAAGCTTAAACATCAATATCAATTATCATGTAACAACACCATATATCACAACCATATATCACCATCATACATCACAACACATGAACAAGTTTAATTGGCCACTTTAATTACCCCGATTGTGCGGATATAAACCTCAACAACACTTTACCTCGGTGGGATTACACTCATCACCGGACCTTGCATGTGCGGGATTCCACTCATCGCCACATGCCCTACGGATGGGATTCCACTCATCATCCCGTAGAAATAAATAAAAGCTTCCGGTGGAATGTTACATCACCGTACTCCTCCTTGATGACTTAGCGCCATCAAGGCCACGTACATTTTGACTCAATTTGTGTGCACACTATCCTAATGATCGATCATTTACAACCGGTAATTATTTTAGTGCCAATTATCATCATCAATCACATATCATCAATCACATGTCATCAATCACACTCATGCTCATCATATATATCCACATCATAATATATGTACATGCACCATATAATCACAAGTACAAGAGCATAGTCATTAAGCACATTGGCATTTAAGGAAGACAAGACTAAACTAACTACTTGGATTATAAGGAAGTGGCCTACCAAGCACACTTTACACACACACTACTCATGCTCGATCCAAACTTTAAAACAAGTTAAGACCACTCACCGCCCTTCCTTAGCAATTCGAACCAATCCTCCTACGAACTCGGATTCGATCCCAAAGCCTCTTCAACGTTTCCTCTTGCTTCTAGCCAAACAAAACATACACATTACTTCTCAACTCAATGCTAAACTCAACCATCAACTTACTTCACAAACATAACCAAATTCCACAAATTCCCAAACCACATAATCTCCCAAAACCCAATTTTCGTGCTTCCCAAAACCCTTGCTGAAATCTCAATTTCCAAACACCCAAATGACTTCCAAAACATCCCAAATCACCCTCCTAACATAGGTAGACCATCAGCCCTTCAATTTCAACATAAAAACCCACCAAAAACTCAAGTTTTACTACCTTAAAACTTGCCCTAAGACCATACCACGAATTTTCATCAAAACTCAACCAAATTAAAATATATTGTGTATTTCATTATGCTTAAACAAAACCCCAACATAATTTATCAAAACAATTTGAAAAACCCCTTTAAAAACTCAAACTTTAACATAAACCCTAATTTCCAAAACCCTATATTTTTGAAATCTAAGACAATAGATAAGTAGAGGATAGAGAGGAGGTTAAGAAAACATATTTACCTCTTAAAATGGTGTTGAAATCGAGTAGCAAAATCAATGGAATAGTAACAAAGCTTGAGAGGTTTTGGGGTGGGGTTTTGACGCTGGAAAGGGAGGTGGGGAAAGAGAAGATGACTTTTATTTTAAAGTTATCTTGCTTTTTCAAAAGTTTTGGGTCAAATTGCAACATAGGTCCCTCCCTTCTTATTAAAGCTCAATTTGGTCATTATTTAGGTTGAATTTGATTAAATTGTTTTATTGACTCGAATTATAAACCCGGTTAACTCCTAGGCCCAAAACACGGGTGTTACAGAAAGCTTTCCACAATTGAGTTCTGGTAGAAAGGATCTCCTGCTTGAGCGATGGATCAAATTTTTCCCCAGTGAATTTGGACTCTAAATCAACAATTCTGTTTTCCATCGCAGCAATTGATGGTTTATTGGAATCACCTTTACGAGTGAACCATTCCTTAGCATCTTGTTTGCACCTTCTTAGGATATCACTAATACCCGCACTAGGCAAACTCTGACAAATTTTGTTGATGCAATCTACCAAATCCTCTTCTTCCGCCCAATGATCGAACCAACGAAATGGCTTGGGACCCCAGTTCTGTTTAACTAACGTGAGAGTTACTGGATTGTGATCAGAAATGTTTTTCGGAATCAACCTTTGCTTGAAATCCGGCCACGTTTGCAACACCTCTGGGGATAAAAGAAACCTGTCCAATCTGCTCATAGATGGCTTGTCCCTGTAGTTGGACCAAGTAAAAATCCCTCCTTCAAGAGGAATGTCCAACAGAAACAAGGAATTAATGAATTCCACAAACACCTTAATTTCACCATTTTTAGCGCAGACTCCTATTTTTTCTTCTTCACGGCAGATGGTATTGAAATCTCCTCCTATGATGAGAGGCAAATTTAGCCGGCTTAATAACTCACTCAAATTGATAAAGAATTCCTTCCTTTCTTCAATAAGTAATTCTACTTGTCATAAGTTTTTTACTCTTCATCGAACACGCAAAGAGAGAAGTAAAATTTCGTTTGGCGTTGAACTCTTCCGTACCTTGGAGGATATCGATGGAGGATCCCATTCGAAGGGGCTTCAGCGGAGGACACCATCTAACAAAGGACTAAAATAAAATTTAGGTCACACAACTCTAATAAAAATCATTCATGCACGATGAGTCGGAGGGTTTTTTCCTTTTTTTCTTTTTCTTTTAAAAAAGATCAACATCACCATTTTAATCGAGATAATTAACTGTATTAATGAGATTAAAGAGATCAAATTATGATAAATCAAAGTACATAGAGTAAATCTCAAGTTTAAGCATACTAGAGAGACCGAAGCCCTAATTTGACAAAATAAATTCAACATCAAAATGGATTAAATTTGATTATATATTTTTGCAAACCAGGGTTTTTGTCATCTAATTGTTGTACCAATGGGGTCTAAAATGAAACATGTGAATTTATTTTGGGTGAAATGAAGATGTAGAATATGTAATTAAAATGGCTTGATTTTATCTGATAATATTTGTAAGAAATTGTAAAATAATTGGTTTGATTTGGTCCTTAAGCAGATGCAAGACTAAATAGCAGTGCCTTAGTTTTGCCCGACTTTTGTTTCTGGTCATATATACTATTACTCGGTTTTCCTATATACTTGTTTGAATCGTTTCTTGACTATAGAAATGTGTTGAGGTAAAAAAAAAATCGTATCTCGAAAATTATTAGTTGGTCTAGCGGTATAATGTATTAGGTTTTTCAAATAAAGTCATGGGTTCGAATTCTGATTTCTGACATTGTAAATGAATTAAATTAATTGGGTTGGAATAATCACTCTCATATTTTACGGCACATGATTCAAATTAATTAGCAAGTGAATCGAATATTATTGATTCGTAAAATTCATTATAAACACAAATTTTATTTGAAATTTTGAAATTCAAAGATTAAGAGATAAAATAAACCAACACTTTAGGAAAAAACTAAAAATATATAATTATTTGTTACATCGACATGAAATTAAAAAAAACTTCACAAATAGAATTAAAAACTCATCATACATTTTTAATTGATATTTCAAAAAATAAAAATAAATAAACGAGACTAATAATTTCTTAATGCTGCTGGTGAATTTGAAAAATGAAATAAAATTTATTATTAGTATGTTAAATAATAATTCGTTAAAAACTATTTAAATTCGAGTTTATAAATAATTTGACTACTATTTATTTTTCTCGTGTTTGCGCCTACTGCATTTTTTTTTCATTTTTGCTCGATGAAATGCAATGAAATGGGCCTAAAATGAGGAAATATTTCTGGACCTTAAACCTTATATGGGTATCAATTCTCTCTTAATTTTTTAGGTATTATTATAAAAAAATGGATAAAGTTCACAATGGTCATTAAACTTTGATCAATTATTTAATTTGGTAACCAAACTTTTAATTGCTTCAATGTTACCATTAAATTTTTAATTTTGTTTCAATTCGGCCACTGACCCGTTAACAACCGTTAAAAGAGTGATGTGACTGTTAAAATATTTTGTATAATAACACATTTAGTCCTCCACGTTTACACATTCAAACAATTTAGTCATAACTCGAAAGAAATAATAAGTTTAACCCTCATTATTTCAATTTGACCCTATTTTTAGTTAGAGATAATTTAATATTTTATTTTGATCCCTCAATTATAACTAATGTTATCTTGTCCCTCTCAATCCCAACCAACCATACCCAATTAAAATTATAATTACATTAATATGTCATGACCTAGACTAAAATTAGAATCAACCAGAAGGTGTAAATAAACTTATAAATACATCGATATGTCATGACCCAGACTATAATAAATTTGAATAATATATGACAAAAAAAAACCTAATTAACCAATATTCTTATTTTCCTGAAAAAATGAACAATCATTTTATTTTTCAGAAACTGGCAAAAACACTGTTGGAATTGAGAGAGACAATATAACATTAGTTATTATTGAGGATCAAAATAAAATATTAAATTATCTCTAACTAAAAATATGGTCAAATTGAAACAATGAGGGTTAAATTTATTATTTCTTTCGAATTAGGACTAAATTGCTTGAATGTGTAAACGTGGGGACTAAATGTGTTATTATAAAAAATATTTTAACAGCCACATCACTCTTTCAACGGTTGTTAATGGGTCAGTGGCCAAATTGAAACAAAATTAAAAGTTTAATGGTAACATTAAAGCAATTGAAAGTTTGGTTACCAAATTGAATAATTGATCAAAGTTTAGTGACCATTTGTGAACTTTACTCTAAAAAAATAAGTATTCAAATTGTACTATTTTTTTGTTTTAGGTTTTTATTTATATTCAAAATATGTGATTATTGTTTTATTTTGTACTCATTTTTGTGTGACACGTGACATTTGATCATCTTCTTCCTTTCCTGATACGATAATGGGAGGGGTAAAAATAATTATATTTTACAAGAAATTAAAGTTGTTTTTGAAGGCTAGAACATCAATTGACTTGTGACGACTTTTCATATGAGATCCAAACATTTTTAATTAGGATAGTTTTTATAATTATTTGACTTTTATTTTATTTTTTTAATTAGGATAATATTATTATCTATTTTAATTGAGATAATATTCTTATCTCTTTTAACTGAGATAATATTATATTATTTTATTATTATCATCTAGTTAGTTTTTTAGATTAAATTAAACGATTTTTCCTTTGTAATTAGGATTTTACTAGCCTATAAATAGGTTCATTACTTTGTACAATTAAATTTATTTTTCTAGATCATTTCAATTATTTCTTTTAAAGTTCTCTTGTGAGTTTTTTTTGTTCAAAATTTTTATTTTGTTCTTGTTTCGGTGTGCGGGTGTCCAATTGCGCAGTAGCGAGTATTTGGCTTTCTTTTTCATCGTCTAGGATGCTAAGGACAAGATTCTTAAACGATTAGGCGTTACCAAGCACAGACGCACGTTTGTCAAGATCTTAGAAGGGGTGTTATCATATCCTATTTACTTTCATTGTTTTTACTATTTAAGCCTTTCTTTAATTTTTGTGTTTTTTATTGAGTCGTTGAAAAAAAAAATTAACTATTACTTTCTCTTACTTTCATCTTCTTCTTTTCTCCATTACATATTTTTCAGGAAAACAAACAAAAAAAACCAAAAAAAATTTATTAATTGGTTATTTTAAAAAAAGTCAAACAATCATAAATCTCAAAACAGTTTGATTTTGAGAGCTCGTATATTCTCGTTGGATAAATTTCGATCTATGAGTCATTGTTCTCATTTTTTGTAATAAAAAAAAAACTCAAAGTCCCGAAAAAATGTCTAAAAATACTTTGATAGCGAAAAATTCATATATGCGGAAGTGAAATCAATACCCCTAACTCTAAAAAATTAGTCTCAAAATACTTCGAATTTGCTTGTAATGACGAGTTAGATAAAAAAGAAGAAAAAAAATCAAAGCTTAAAAACTCATTAATAGAAGATAGCAGTTTTTTAACGAGCAACCTGAAAATGATTACTAAATGAAACGTTAGACACATACTTTGATGGAAAAAAATTAAGTACCTAAACTCGATATAATTCATGTACTTATTTTGTAATAAAATCCAAATTTATTATTTTATTTTGGATAAATTACAAACGACTGTTCATATCAATGCTAAAGTGATCGTTTTTTTAACAAAACATTAAAATTACCGTTTTATTCTGTTTTGGCCACCATCCATTAATTTGTTAATAAAATTTTTGACGCACCTTTTTTAATTGGCTTAATAACAAGATTTAGTCTTCAACACTGAAACATATATCATTTTTTATCCTAATTCTAAATAACATGTTAATTAATTTGGTCCTCCACGTTTACAAATTCTATAATTTGGTTAAAATTTTAAATTTTCTAAAATATAAAAAAAAAAACAAATAAAGATTAAAAGCATACGTAACCATTCATGCACGGTTGTTTGAAAGTAGCTATGCTCATGTATACATGAGTTGTTGTCTGTTGCATTTTATGGATTTTAATCATAATTTTCTGTTTATGTTGGTATTGGTTTTATATTTTATTTTTTAAATTTGGAAATATTTAAAAATCATGAAAAAAGAAAATCAACCAACAACCACAGTCTGTTCAAACTGAAAAAATAAAAAAAAAATTAATAAAAAAAAAATTGGGAAATCAACCATCCAATTGAAAGTTGAAACCCCCTCTGTACATTTTTGTTAAACCTGAAACATAGAAAACCATGAAATTGTAATAAAAAAACACACAAACACAAACTAATAAAACAAAACAAAACAAAGCCAAGGGTTTGAACAACATGGGGAGTTGGTTTCCATAAATAAGACTGCATTTGTTTTTGTTCTATCCTTGGGGTTTCTCTGTTCTGGAGATGGTTCCAGCGACATGGCACAGCAAACCCAGACTGGTTTTGTTCTGTCATGAAATCTTGCAATTGTGTTCTTGTTTCTCCATGTAAATCCATTACATTTTCCCCTTTCATTGTGTTCCATTTTGAAAGAGTTTTTACAGGTTTTGTTTTGGTTGAACATGCCATCAACTTTCTGTGGTTTATCACCAATGTTGTTTGGTCGGAAATTGCCAAGCATACTTCTCCAGGTAAATTATTTGGATTTTCTTTCTCTTTCTTTGTTTAGTTTGATGGCTACTAGGGCGGCTGTAAATGAGACGAGACAGATTGCGAGCTATTTGAGCTCGACTCGGTCAAAGCTCGACTCGGCTTGAGTTCTTGACGAGTCGAGCCGAGCTACTTGATACTCGACTCGAAAAGCTCACGAACTACTCGAAAATATAATATACTAATTTTTTTATTTTTTTATAATTTAAAATCTAAATTCTTAAACATAAAACCCTAAATATAAACCCTAAACATAAATATTAAACGATAAAATCTAAATCCTAAATTCTAAAACCAACAACATAGACCTTTAAACCCTAAACCCTAAAATTAACAAGCTTTAGTTTACACAACTTGTGTATCAAAGTTTTTTCTTCATAAGACTTTAAATGAGACATGACAGATGAAGAGTTATTCGAGTCCAATGCGGTCAAAGATCGGTCAACACTTGACTCGATTGGACTCGAATCAAGTTCGAACTCAACTCGAGTTTTAAACGAGCCGAGTCGAGCTCAAATTTCTCAGGCTCGTTAAAAATTACTCAAACTCGACTCGAAATCTTAACGAGCCGAGCTTAGTACTACTCGAACTCGACTCGGCTCATTTACACCCCTAATGACTACCGGGATTTAAACTACTGTTGCGGCAATATTTTTTATCACACATGCGTACATAACAAATGTTATTGCGAACATAAATGTTACTTTTCTCCCTTGTTTTCAACTTGAGTTTTTTTTGTAACTATCTGCAGGGACAAAAACTTCCTCAGCCTGAGGAATCTAAGGCACCCAAGAATCAAAAGGAAATTGTGAAAGGTTCCAAGAAGGAAACTTCATGGTCTCCATCAACATGCAACTTCATTCTTATTATGGAGCTTAGGAAAAAAACCGTAGCTTTCAGAGAAATCTTTAATCTACCGCTTCCCAATACATCAGTTTCAATGGATCAGGTTAGTGTTTGCTATCTTCTTTATAATTTGACCGAGGAAATACTTTCATCTGGGTTTGTTTCAAGAGTTTTTTATCCGTCTTGCTGCAGTTGCTGATAGGGACAATGAAAGATCTTCATAAGTTATACCCTGAAAGCATACCCAATTTCCGTATTTCAGAGTTGAAAAGATTGCCTCTTGATCGGGTATTGACATTTTCCATAATTTTAGCTTAAAATGGGGTGTTTTGATTGTCTGTGCTAACTGTTTGATGAAATGCCTCAACCAGGTTTTGATATACTTTTGCAAGGCATTGCAAGGACTTGGAGACGCGTCAAAGATGAGGGATGAGTGGATAGACAAATTTAAGTACGATATATATGTCAATGAGAAATGCAAAAGTGTTGATAAACTCGGTATGTAGTCAATTTTCGAAATGGTTTTCTTACATGTTGGCAATAATTATGTTGTTCATACCATTTTGGCTTTGGCAGTTGAAATTGCTGTGGCGACACTCAATGGATTGATTAAGATTGCAAGAGGGAAGTTCGATATGACCGATGAAGAGGATGAGAACAAAGAGTTCAGTCTGAAGGCGAAAACGTCCGGGAAGGTCTTGAAGGAATCATTGCCTTCACCATTACCATCAACATCGTCATTGCCTTCACTGTTGCGACCAACATTAGCCTCAGCTGAAGTTTCATTGCCTATGCCACCATCAAAGCGAGCAAAGATGTCAACAGACATGGACAGAGACATAAAATTATGTCCACCTCCAGCAGCAGGACCATCGACTGAAGTTTTACCACCAACGCAGCCATCAAAGCTGTCACCACCAGCGCCACCAGCACCACCGTTGTTGCTGCCAAATGTTGTCACAGGAAGACCACCAGCACCACCATTGTTACAGCCAAATGTAGTATCAGGAGGACCACCATTTCCCCCGCCCCTAACATCGCAACAAAATGTAGAAGCTGCACAAGCAACACCAGTAGAGACAGAGTCACATTTCCCTTCACTATTTCCAATGCTGACAAATATAGCAGCAGCTGGAATACCATTGCCGCTTCCACGGTTACCTCCACCTCCGGCCTCATTGAAGACAAATGTAGTGGCTACAGGAGCCCCCCTTCTGCCACCACCTCCAGTCCCACTAAGGTCAAAAGTAGAGCCTAATGGAGCACCACTTCCAGTTCCACCACCACCTCCTCCTCCTGGAAATGCATCAACAATGCCACCAAATGTAGTGGCTATAGGAGCCCCCCTTCCGCCGCTGCCTCCAGTCCCACTGAGGTCAAAAGTAGAGCCTAATAGAGCACCACTTCCAGTTCCACCACCACCTCCTCCTAGAACAGCGTCAACAATGCCACCACCTCCTCCAGTCCCACTGAGGTCAAAAGTAGAGCCTAATGGAGCACCACTTCCAGTTCCACCACCTTCTCCTCTTGGAACATCATCAAGAATGCCACTACTTCCTCCTCCTGGAACAGCATCAACAATGCCACCACCTCCTCCTCCTGGAACAGCATCAACAATGCCACCACCTCCGGCCTCATTGAAGACAAATGTAGTGGCTATAGGAGCCCCCCTTCCGCCGCCACCTCCAGTCCCACTGAGGTCAAAAGTAGAGCCTAATGGAGCACCACTTCCAATTCCACCACCACCACCTCCTCCTCTTGGAACATCATCAACAATGCCACCACCTCCTCCTGGAACAGCGTCAACAATGCCACCACCTTCTCCACGTGGTGCAACAAAATCCTTGCGCCCCAAGAAAGCAAATACTAAATTGAAGAGATCCAGTCATATGGGTAACCTATATCGGGTTCTTAGGGGAAAAGTTAAAAGATTTCCCTTGCAAAGCAAATCATCTGGTGAAAAAAAGATTGGCATTGAAAGCATCACTAGTGGGAAACAAAGGATGTCCGATGCATTAGCAGAGACGACAAAGAGGTGCATTACGCATCCTAACCTTATTTCCAGTGAAAAAACAAGAGGGATTCAGTGAAATGAGTGACTAATCATATTCTTAATTCGATTTTGGTTTCAGATCAGCTTACTCCCAACAGATCGAAGATGATGTCGAGAAATATGCAAAATCAATCACAGAGCTCAAAACTGCTATCAGCACATTCAGTACAAATGACATGACTAAGCTCCTCAAGTTCCACAAACATATGGAATCCATTCTTGAAAACTTAACAGATGAAACTCAGGTTATTTGAGCTCGTTTATCGACCTTTATAGCACTATGCTGATGATTCGATCACTTCATTAATCGTTGTTCAACCTCAAAATGTTTCTGATTGCAGGTTCTAGCAAGGTTTGAAGGGTTCCCCATAAAAAAGTTGGAAGCATTAAGGACAGCTTCAGCAATTTACTCGAAGTTGGAATCAATGATCACTGTGCTACAAAACTGGAAGCTTGAGCTCCCTATGGCTGAGCTTCTTGACAAGGTTGACCATTACTTCAACAAGGTACATTTCGCCCGAACCATTTTAATCATTATCTTCTAAGGCATTTCTCCATAACAAACCAAAATGTACAGATTAAAGGGGAAATAGATGCCTTGGAGCGAACCAAAGACGAAAAATCCAAGAAATTTATGAGCCACGACATTGAACTCGACTTCCAAATTCTCGTACGAATCAAAGAAGCAATGGTTGATGTTTCAACCAACTGCATGGAATTGGCAATGAAGGTGAGCTCAATTCCCAATCTCAATCAATTCTGAAGCTTGTTATTGTTCCTCTGACATATTAAAATCCATTTTTTTGCCTGCTTTTCGGGACGTAAAACCAGGAGAGAAGAGAAGTAAAGTTGAGAGAGAATGAATGGTCCAAAACCAAAGCTGATGCACAAAAAAAGGGGAGCATTAAAATGCTATGGAGGGCTTTCCAGTTGGCTTTCCGAGTTCATAAATTTGCCGGAGGACACGATGATCATGCCGACATGCTGTCCCGAGAACTGGCCGATGAAACCTAGACCGATACTCAACACCCATAGCGGCGATGCCTATGCAAAGTTCATATCAAAATCGTTACATATAAACTATATATAGAGCTTGAGAAACTTATGGTATTGAAGTTTCCAAGTGCTTTGTAAATCTATGCTACTTTTGTTGGCGTTGTGATTTTGATGATGAAACAGTAAACTCCTCAGCTTTCGATTGTAATTTATTATTCCATTTTTTCTCTTTGTAAGCAATGTCGAATTTAACAATTGATTTCTTATTAAATTAATAAAAATTTTATTATTTTTTAAGTTTTTTTTTCCTTCTTATTTTAGTTAAAGCTTGATGATAACTTTGTATGGTGGCTAAAATTTTGACAATTCGATTATCTATTGAACATAATTAACTGAATTTTCACGTCTGTATGATCAAATTATAATTTTAAACTTTTTAAATGTTAAAATTGAATTTCCACGTGACATTAGTTATATGATTCAGGGTTGTGTAACACTTTTACATATAGCTTTTGTATCAAAATATAACCTTAATTTAAATCATGATATTTATATATAATAGAGTTTGAATTTAAAATTATAATCAATTAGAATTCGATGAGTGGTCTTAGTAGAAAGGATGATATGCTTAGTCTAGAAGATTCAGGTTGAAACAGTTTAATCCGTAAGATATATGTATGAGTTAACATATTTATATATTATTTTTTCAATAAATTAATGTCTCCGGTTAGGGGTAGTTTTAGGGTGAGGCACCCTTTGAGTGCGGCTAAAATTAGACGCTCTTACACAAATTCTTACAATCTACGAAAAATTTTACTTAACTGGTAAGAATTTAAGTAACTAAACAAATTCTTACCTAAGCTAAAATCTATACAAATTCTTACCCAATTAATAAAAATTTATAGGCCATGTTTGTTAAAGAGAGGTTTGGGCAAAAATTAGAGGTTTGAGACATAATTAGAGGTTTGACCAGTCAAATCCGCTAATATTGTTGTTTGGTAAATAGCGGATTGAAAGAGCGGAGTGAGGTGAAACCGCTAATTTTGAAAAAGCTCATAATAGGAGCTTTTTGAGATTAGAGGTTTGATATTAGAGTTGTAAAGACTCTTTTACCCTTACCAGTTACCAAAAATCTCAAAATAACCTAAATTAAATATTTTCTCACCCTATTTATAAGCTAATCTTATTTTTTTTTATTATCACATATTTATATGTGTATTTAAATTTATTAATTAATTAAATTATATTAAAATAATTATATAAATAATAAACTAATATATAAATCATTCAAATATGTTTAGAAAAGTTATATTAAAAATAATTTTATAGATCTAATTAATATTAATTAGATACAAAATATTGATAACTAATAAATTATTCAAACAAGTATTGAATATAATCATGTACTTATATGTCATTTTACTTGTTTAAATAATCTAACAGCTATCAGTTAATTTTACCAAACACTTTTATACAATCAGCTAATACAATCCGCTAGTCAAATCAGCTAATGCAATCAGCTACCAGCTATCAGCTAATGTAATCCGCTATCAGCTATCCGCTAATTACCAAACAGGTCCATAAACTTTTCCCTCCAATTAGATAATAATATATCGATTTTAATTATGTAGCAATAAAGTTGACGTAGACGTTTCTGGGTAAAAATTTTTTGGCCCTAATCATGCCCTTTTATGCCTCACATTAAAAATCACTTAAAAATTAAATTCTAAATTCTAACCCTAATTTTCACATCTTAAACCCTAAATCTTATCACCCTAAAAAAATACTTCATCCCTAATTTCTTAAACTCTAACCCCTGACCTTAAATCTTAAACTCTTAAACCCTTTCCTTGGTCGCTTCTACTTTTAGTGGATAAATACGAGGTCAAAATCATTAAACAAAATTCAACTAAAGTAATCAAACCTCAATTCATGCTCAAATACGTAATTAGTAGTTTTATATTAATTTCTGGAGAAGTAAAACCATGCAAGCTTCCAAATAACAAGCGTTTAAAAAAGACTTTACTCATATTATCTGCATTTACTAATGTCTCCCACCTTTGTTACTCTTGCTTTTTTCTCACGCTTCTTCTGCTTACCTTTTTCTATACCTTTTTGCTTTTCTGGGTCATAATTTTCTGAGATTTTTGTTTCTGTTTTCTGGGTTTCTTTTTGTTTGTTTTTAGCTATGGCTTCAACGTTGTTACTGGCTCTGGTTTTTGTGATTGATGTGGTTGCTTTTGGACTTGCTGTTGCTGCTGAGCAAAGGAGAAGTACTGTGAGTTTTTTTCCTTTCAATTTCATGCATATAAAAAAACTAACTTTTTTGGACTACTCTTTGATGTTTGAGTTTTGTTTATAAACCTGCTTTGATAGGCTAATTCCCAGAAGTTTTGTTTATGATTTTGTAAGTGGGTTTTTGATTTCATGTTGTAAAGTTTAGGCCTTTTTGCTTGTTGTAAGTGAAAAGTTCCATGTTTTTGTTAAGAAAGTTCAAGATTTTCTGTAGCTATTTGCTTGATTTATACTGAAATTGCTTTGAACTATGCTAAATGCACTTGGGTGCAAGGTATTTGACTGAAAAGATGGGTTATAACAAGATTTAGCTGCTATGCATAGTATTAAATTGCGGTTGCAGTGTCGCGTTAATCTTGCAAACTGTTAAGATGCTGCCGTTATGCTGTGTTGTGGCTGCAATTTAATACTATGCTGCTATGTTACTGTCATGATCCATCGGCCGGCAAGAAACTCTCGTCTTCTTGGGCTGTGTTTGCGCTGGAATAGTGAGTTCGATACCGGTATCGTCTTGTTCGTGTGTCTCCTGATGGATCAAACGGTACCATCATTGCGAGAAAAGGTTTCCTATATGGAAGGTCTTGCCGGTCGGTTGCTCGTGAGAGTCGTAGACTCGTAGTCTTAATTAGAGCTTCAAGCTAAGGAGGGAAAGAAGTCGGTTCTTTCGATCCCAAACATAGTACTTAGTACACATGTTAGTGTCATGGAAATAGGTTATTGCTCTGAATTGGGTGGTGTATCCGCTGCTGCTAAGAGAATAGGCTATGCTCCTTTCAACAACAGCAGATGTGTTCTGTAGTTACGAACCGAATTAGGTGCTCTTGTTCGATGTTGCTTTCGAATTTGCAATCCTTATACCCTGTGCTGCTTTCCTGATGTTACAAGTAGGGATTCTTAAAAGGAAAGGGCGTTAATATGGTTGCGTTTTTAAGCTTGAAAGTGACGATTTCTGTAAGAAGCCGGTTTTATCGTAGTCTAAATGAGGCCTTCAATCATTCTCTGTTTGCAGGCCACCACTGGCAATGATGGGAGGGAAAGCTATTGTGTTTACGATAAGGACATTGCAACCGGATTAGGTGTTGGTTCTCTCCTATTCCTTGTGCTTAGTCAGACAATAATTATGGTCGCGAGCCGATGCTTATGCTGCGGGAAGGCCATGAAACCGAGCGGGTCTAGAGCGTGGGCAATTGTCCTGTTTATCACTTGTTGGTATGTTTTTAAGTAGTCTTCGAGCAACCTAGTCGACGACTCCTTTTTAATGCCTTACACTAGTTTCCCGATCACTTAAACGATCCGTTCCGTTGATATTTCAGGGTGTTCTTTTTGATCGCGGAGGTATGCTTGCTAGCAGGGTCAGTCCGGAACGCGTATCACACCAAATACAAGAACTTACTGAACGATCCCCCAACGTGTGCAACATTGAGAAAGGGTGTCTTCGGAGCAGGGGCTGCATTCATTTTCCTAACGGCCATAGTTTCGGAGCTTTACTACATCAGCTACTCGAATGCTAGTGAAGATAAGGCCAACTACGGCAGGGACACCGGAATACGGATGGGAAACCTATAGATGGAAAGTCACTTATACGGTATATGAAGTATTCTTTGTGTAGCAACTCCATTGTTAATTGACCATAGAGCTTTTAGTGTAGACAGTAACTTATGTTCTGTGTATGGCATGTTACATGTTTCTATTTTAGGATTTTGCTTGTTTTACAAGGTTTTATTAGTTTCCTTTTTTGGAATATGATTGTCATTACAATTAACTGAATGTCTGAATCTAGTTTTTGTTTCTCATGAACTGAGGCCTAAGGTCCAGTAAAGTGAAACATCGTCACAACAATTTAGGCCCAAATTCTTTTATGATATTATAATGGGTTAATTTCATCATAAGTCCCCACACTATTGCCCTGATTTTAGGTTGGTACCTAAACTTCAAAACTATATAATTGAATCCTCAAAGTATTGGAATTTGTTTTGACCAAATCCTTCTATTAGCTTAGACATCAATGTAGGCGTTAAATATTGGTTCGAGTCTAACGTGGAGTACATTAAAACTCGTGAAATAAATGGTAAAAATGTGTGTATATTTCGTAAATAGTTCGGATAAGAACAAATAGTGTTGATGAAATTTTCAATTTGTGAGGAATAAAGGCGGTACAAATTATTAGGAAGATATATTAGAAATAGGGGTGCGCTTATTAAGTTAAACAGTTTTACAAACAACTCGAGCTCTCGACTCGGTTAAAGCTCGGTTAACAGTCGACTCGAGATCTTAGCGAGTCGAGTCGAGCAAGGCCCAACTCAACTTGATAAGTTTGTGAGCAGTTTGTCATTTTTTATAAATTATTTTATGATTTTTTGGTAGCTACTTAAAAAAACATGTTCCAAGGAATTTAAATACTAATTAAAAACTCTAAAAAAGTTCGGTAAATTGCTAGGTAATTTACCCATAAAATTTTGGTTTCAAATTTTCAGAACGTTTATATTTTCCTGAATTAAAAAAAAGTTAATGTATATTAATAAGGAATTAAATTATAATAATGGATCTTTCACTTTTCTTTTATTATTTCCTTTATGTATAGAAGTAAAAATAAAACGAGAAACGTTTCCAGTTTCCACATTCTATATAAAAAACGGTTGAAAGTTAAAACCCTGAAATTCCTAAGTATTTTCTCATTTGTTGTTCTTCGAAGATTGTTGAAAAATTAAACAGAGTCTTGCACTCAAATATCAACTTCATCTTTAACTCAGTCATGACAGGTTCGTTTATTTATCTCTTCACATCTCACGTTTTTTCTTATAAATTTTTGTGTTTATAGTAAGCTCTAATAGTATAACTAGATTTTACCTATATTAAAAAAATAATGTAAAATTTTTTGGCGAGCTTAACGAGCAACGAGTTGAGTCAAGCAACAAAAATATTTAACGAGCACGAGTTTAGCAAAATTTTATCGAGTTTAACGAACAACAAGTCGAGTCAAACAACGAGATTTTTTAACGAGAACGAGTTAAGCACTACTCAACTCGCGATCGACTCGCTCGATAAGCATCCCTATTAAAAATATAAGAGAGCAAAAGTACAAAATTTTAGAAGGTACAAAATTTGATTGTCAATAAAAAATTAAAATTAAAATTTTAATGGGGTGCGACTGTTCCTGCTAGTACCCTTCAGTACATCATGATTTACCACCGATGCACATGAATCGGTTCTCTTTAGATACTCACAAGTTCCTTAAATGTTCTAACATTCGAAAGAAAATTTTCATAATTTCAATCTCGAAATATATAGAATATAAATACATTCTGCGAAATGAATACCAATTAATCTAAAATACGACAACAAATGAAACTCATGCAAAACATATGCAGAAAAAAAGAAAGAAAGAAAGAAGTGAAGTAACACACTGTGTTTAATGGGGTTGTTATTACATGTCCCCACAAGTATACCTCATAAACTTGATTTGAGACCCGAACCAATTTACTCGAACCGAGATATAAAATCGACCCGAATAAAATAATTCAAATATGATCCGAAATCCGAAACAAATCGAGATCAATCCGAATTTTAGTTGACCCGAAAATAGATACAAATCGAATTTCAACCGAACCGAATGGACCCGAAACGATTTCCAACCGAACCGATTTCACCCGAACTGAACCTAAACAGAAGGCAACTCGAAATAACGAAAATATATTAAAATAAAGAAAGATGAGATACGAACTGGCGCACAACTTAGGGATGGGCTCGGGTCGGGTTTTTGGCCCACCCGGACCCGATCCGAAAATAAACACCCTGAACCTGCACCCGACCCAAAAAATTCTTTAAAAAATCCGACCCGACCCGAAAATAAATATACTAAATCCGACCCGACCTATATAAAATAAATTAATTTTAGGGACCTAATTGTAAATAAATATAATTTAAAGGACTAAATTATAAATAAAAATTCAATTTTAAGGACTTAATTATAATATATATATATATATATATATAAAGAGGGTATTATTATAAATATCCCTAAAAAATTTAGGGGAAAATTACACTATTAGTCCCGGGTCGGATATTTTCCACCATAAACTCGAACCCGACCCGACCCGGACCATATTTTTCATTAAAAAATTCGACCCGATTGGGCCAGGTCGGTACCCGTCGGGTCCGGGTAAAATGCCCATCCCTAGCACAACTCACGAAAAAGCCAAATATACATGATATATAAAGTGATATATAGGGTGTAAAAACTTAATTGGCCTGAAAATCCGACTATAACCTCTCGATCTCCTATTAACTCGATATTAACCCACCAAAAAATCAACCGACTCAATCCAATACTCAAACTGAAATCACCACAGACTCAAACTAAAACCAAACGTCTAAACCAGACTCGAACCAAAATTAAATCAGATGTAGTCAGACTCGAAATTACCCGAACTGAATGATTTGTTGACACAAGCAATGAGAGGTGCTTGGATTTCCTACAAATGTTCCCATACTATTCAGGGAACAAGTTAAATCAGTCCCCATTCTTTATTTTTTTTGTAACATCAATCAGTTCAGTCTTATCATTTCAATGGAAGCTATATATAACATAATCAAATGCCATATGATAAGTTATTTGATTCATTTCTTACCCTATGAAACGACAAGTCTTCCCTCAATAGGCCACAATTATTCATCCATTTCCATCATCAGTTTTGTACACAAGCCACTGAAATCTCAAAGTAAACAATACCTTTGATGTTCATGATAATGGTTTCCGTTTTAAAAAAATAAACTACATAAATGATCATTATAATATAGGTTTAGTCGCGATTTGATCATCATATCTTTTTTCAAAGCAATTAAGCAACCATATTATTGAAATAGACTCAATGTGACCACCAGCCTTAGAACCTAACAGAGAGAGTAACGTGACAGTTAGTAAAAATTTGTATAATTACACATTTTCCCCTCTGATCAGGTGGTGTCACCACTTGATGGATGAAGAAAACGAAATAAAAGAAACTGGCCTGTCCAGGATTCAAACCTAAGTAAGGCACAAGGAGCATACCTTAGCCACTGTGCCAAGCACAAGTCTTTGCTATGAATCACTAACTTTAATATATGTCTTATTTCAGCCATGGATAAGGAAAACATATGGCTTGGACAAAACCCATCGCTTCAAGCTGTAAAACAAGCGGGGATCGATCCATCCCTGCAGTTGCTGCTTCATCAATCACCGAACTGCTGATGCTCTTGAATAGCTCAAAGAGTGCTTCAACTTCACTAACACTAACTGCAGAAGAAAACCAATCTGAAGTGAAACCAATCAGACCATAGAGTAAATGCAATGAACAAAGAGATAGTAATTTGTAAACATACAAGCAGTTTGTGAAGCAAGAACAATAGGGTCTTCGTGTCCAGGGTATTGTCTTGTTACTTTAGATTGAAAGCAGCCCATTTACTTTGGAAAAAAGAGAGGGTAAATTACATAAATGATCTTCCGACTATGCTCTAATTATCTTTTACGTCCCTTAACTATTAGAAGTTACAAACTGGTCTATTGACTAATCGTTACATACAAAGCAGTCCTATTCCGTTAAAAAACAAACGGACGTCCTGACCAAAATGTTAACGTACTGACTGGGCTTCAATAAAAATATTTTTTTATTATAGTATATTTCCATGTCATAAACGGTCAATAAAAATAAAATAGAAAAATAATTCCTCTTCCATTTTTCTATTTTCTTCAACAATCCAACAAGAACAACCCTTTCTCAATTTCTAATTTCTGGATCATACCACCGAAAAAATTAAAATAAATTATAAATGGCACATTAACCTTAATCAAATTCCTCAGCAATTGCTCATCAACATCGTGGAAGGACCTTGCGTACGGATACGAAATCCCAACGTTGTTAATCAGAACCTTAACGTCTAACCCTTCAATGGAATCTTTTATCATGTTCACGCCTTCGTCCAGATCGCCGGTGAAGTCCACAACTATTGTTCTAATCTGAATCTTGTCATGCTTGGCCAAGATTGAATCGAAAACATCTATTAGTTTTTTCGAAATTTCGACCTACCAAGTCAAGATTTATCGCTTTACGAGCTAACCGAAAGGCGAAATCTTTGTCGATACCGTCAGTGGGTCCGGTTACAAGACCCCAGGAGCCATAGTTCTTGAGAATCTTATCGTGTCTAAGAAAATTAACTCAGACATATTTTTAAGAAAACAAAAGAAAATTTTAAAAGTGACAAAAAACCTAAAGTAAAAAGAGCAAGGAGCCATAAAAGGTTGAGTCTTGAGAGTTTCAAAGAAACATGTTGTCGCCATGGATAATGCAAAGGGAAAAAAAAGAAAAACTGGAAATGGATTTTGGGTTATTTGATTAGGGTTTTAAAGGGGGTTTTATTTTATTTTATTGATCATTTATGACATGGAAATATAGTATAATAAAAAAATAATTTTATTTAAGCCCAATCAGCACGTTAACGTTCTGGTCAGACGTTCGTTTGTTTTTTAACGAAATAAAACTACTTTGTATATAACGTTTAGTCAATGGACCAGTTTATAACTTCTAATAGTTAAAGGACGTAAAAGATAAT
This sequence comes from Hibiscus trionum, assembly GCA_030270665.1. Taxonomy (NCBI): domain Eukaryota; kingdom Viridiplantae; phylum Streptophyta; class Magnoliopsida; order Malvales; family Malvaceae; genus Hibiscus; species Hibiscus trionum. Next base: position 1,894,123 of record BSYR01000014.1, read on the forward strand.
TAGAGCATAGTGTGAAGATCATTTATGTAGTTTACCCAAAAACAAAAAAACGAAAGCGAAGTTGTTAGGCTAAAGGGCCAAGGCTTTACTGTGTTCTCTCAGCAAAACCATTTTAAACCCTACATGTTCATTAAAACTAAATTAGCTTAGAAACCAAAAAATAAAAGGGAAACAAATGTGCTAAGTAAAACAACAGGGATGGGATATATGAAGCAGCAACTGCATGGATGGATTGATCCAGCTTGTTTTATGGCTTGAAGTGATGGGGTTTAATCGAGCCATGTGTTTTTCTTATCTATGGCTGAAATAAGACATATATTAAAATTAGTGATTCATAGCAAAGACTTGTGCCTGGTGCAGTGACCAAGACATGCTTCTTATGCCTGGCGTAGTGGCTAAGACTTGCTTATTGTGCCTGGTGCAGTGACCAAGACATGCTTCTTGTGCCTGGCGCAGTGGCTAAGACTTGCTTCTTGTGCCTGACGCAGTGGCTAAGACATGCTCCTTGTGCCTTACTTGGGTTCATATCCCAGCGAGGCTAGTTTCCTTTATTTCATTTTCTCCATCCATTAGGTGGTGACATGTGTCACCACCTGATTGGAGGGGAAAATAAGTTTATTTGATCACATATAAATAATTAAATTCTTCTAATAAGGTGTTGACACATGTCATCATGTAATTCAATGTTTAATTTATTTTATTAAATTAAAATTAGGATCAAATTGATAGAATGTATAAATCATGAGGACCAAATGTGTAATTATACAATTTTTTACTAACTACCACATCACTCTCTCCGTTGAATTCTAATGGTTGGTGTTTACATTGAGTTCATTTTAATAATATGGTAGTTTAATTGCTTCGAAAAAATAAGGTGGTCAAATCTCGACTAAACCCATAATATGGTGGTCAAATCTCGACCAAATGGATCGTTCCATTAATGTTTTTTTAAGTGTTTTGTGTTCATAAATCTCTTGAATCGAATATTTTTTAAAATTTGATTTATAGTAAATATGAGTGAAGATTCGTTGGTAAAAAGATCATATTGAAAAAAATTAATAAAATGAATAATTTTTATTGGTCGAGACCATGGATGACGTGGCAGGACGATCCTATGATATAATTTCTCCTTAAATTGGTATATTATGTGGTCTAGTGAGATCTCTAGGGATGAGCAAAACTAAACTTGACTTGAAAAAAAAAACAATTTTTTCGACATGACTTCACTCGAATCGTAATCTCATAAACTTAACTCTACTCAAACAAATTTCAAATAAAGTTTGAGTTATAAAGTGAGACTTGAATAATTCGAAATTTTTAATAATTAGGGGATTGATTTTCAAGTTAGGGTCCAATCCCTCAACTCTACGTGATGTATGTATATCGCATATATATGAAAAAATATGAAGAAATATATATATCGAACAATTTGACTCTACTAACAAATTTTCAAATAAAGTTTGAATTATAAAATAATACTCGTTAACTCGACTTATTTAAATTTTTTTGACACAACTCAATCGGATAATCACTCGTACATAGGAATAGGACTGTGTGTATGAGATGTATGAGTTATGGATGATCCTGATTCTATCCAGACAAATCATGACCAAGTATAAATAATATAATAGTAAAGATGGCAAAAACGAATTACGGATATTTTTTTATGTTCGATAATGAGTAAGGATTTAAATAGCGGTCTGCAACCGTAATAATAGTATAGATACTGTCTGAAACCGTGATACCCACAATAGCATTTATTGTTAAAAAAAATTTACGACCGTGATATCTACAATGATCATAATGACATCTATTATATTCGTGACCGTAATAAACGTGGTCGCAACCACAATTTAAATCCGCTAAGCCTAAACAAGCCTGGGAACTGTGGCCCCAATATCCACATGCTGTGGATAATGTTGGAACAAAGATTTTGGTGCCTAATAAACTAGTAAATAAAACATAAGCACACAGTTTAGACATGGCCAGCTGAGAAGAAAGACACTACTTTACAACCAGACAAAGAACAAAGAATGATTCTCAAACAAACAAGTGGTCATAAATTATGAAAGAAAAAGAATCCATGCAGAATTATTACAAGCAATCAGACATGTCCCTAAATATGCATATCCACAAGAACCTTCCATCACATTCAATTTGCCCAACCATAGCTGGAAAGTGACCCCATTTCTCAGCACTTCACATACATGACATGTCCCATCATAAACCTAACATGCAAATTCATATTTTGTAACATGTAAAAGAGTACAAGAAAATGTACATCTAGAACCAAGACTATACACATCGTGAACACGATATCGATATATCGTCACGGTTTGATCTCGTAATCGTCGTCCCACGGTACGTTGATATCGGAAGAGACAAGTGCATCAATATCATCCAGATTCCAGAAATTGGCCATGTTCATCATGCCAGTACTAGTAATAGGCACTTGCCATGTCTGTGGAACAGTGCCATTTGGATCCTTCATTGGTTCTGCAATGTAGTTATAGATGCTTGGTGATTGAAATGAGGTCGATATCGTGTCGAACGGACTCGAACTCGAAAACAGGAACTCGAACCCTCGAGTTCGAGGTAAACAAAGGGGTGAAGAATCCAACAACGAAGTTGGTGGAAGTGGTTGTTGCTGCGCCTGCCATTGAATCCCCATGGCAGTGCTGCTGGTTTTGGTAGTGCCTCCGGCACGGTTCGATGTCTTGAGCCGCTTGTTCTTGCGGCCTCCGCCGACCGGAACATTGCGGAGAGTGCCGCCTTTTGTCCAGTGCCTCTTACAAGCCTTGCAGAAATGCCTAGGCTGTGATCTGTTGTAGTTGTTGTAATAACAGAACTTCGTGTTCGAAGAATCACACCTCGGACACTTCAATGGCTCCGGTTGATGCTGATCCTGTTTAGAACTCAATCCCATAACACTCTGATCTAAAGAGAATAAATTGTAATAACAACAAGATAAATATATATATATATATATATATATACATAAAATTACATGATTTTTGTATTGTAAGAAAGCTTTGGGTTGCTTTTGAATTTTGATAAACAATTAATGATATATAGAAGCATGGGAGAGGAGAAGGGATTTCCTTAGCATTGAAGGTGAATGTGTGGGGTAGGGTGAGACGTGGAATCAGCTGGACCGTTGATAGTGGAGTGATTGGATGTGCTGTAAAGGAAGAACGTAGAGCTCAGCTGTGCTATAATAAGTAGTAACATTGAACTAATGAAGCTATGAATATAAAAATATACCCGAAGATAAATATTTATAATATTATGACACTAATTAATTTTAATTTAAATAATTTTTATAACTATATATAATACATATATTTTAGAATTGAAAGATATTACTCGAACTTGAAACAAATACACCAATTACTAAAATTTCGAGTTATTGAAATTTTCATTTTATAATTCAGTCTTAATTTGAAAATTTTGAGTCGAGTTGAGTCGAATAATTCGATTTTTCGAATAGATTTAAAATTTGCTCACCCTTACTTAACACATAAATCATCGTCAAGTTACACGATTCCAATTACATGATATAGTAAAAAGCCCTCCAACTACATTTAAGTACATGCACTATAAGAACTCAACAAGTAGCTTCAGTAAAAAAGATAATATAGTTCATTCTAAGAGACTGGATTCAGGCACATGTGTGCAAGGTTTGTATGTCTTATCAAATAATTAAGAAAAAATATGAACGTTAAACAGATACTACTATATAATCACACTAGCATAATAAAAAAACGCATACTATAAGCGTGTGCACATGTGATTATGCACGTGTGGACTCGCCCTTGGGCGTGAATGATCTCCAAGTTTGGTTCCTCTCGTTAAATATTGGTTCCATCTTTATTTTTCTAAAATATAATTGAAAATAGGGTGATACGAGAACTGAAGGTATAGTTTAATATTGTTCTTTTTAAAAAATTTAAGTTCGAACAATCTTATATATATAATGTGTATGTTTTATTAACGATTAAAATTTAACAGATATTATTATGAGATTTAAGTTACTTAGTTTCGATTTTAGATATAACTGAAATCCAAATAATTGTTAGATACTAAAAGATCGTAGGAAAAAATATTTTTTTTTCAATAATATCGTTTATATTCGAAATTTGTAACTCTTATTTTCAATAATATCGTTCCAAGATTCGAGAAAAATTCTCTCCCGATTTTAGTATCCCTTTTAACCTAATTTTAGTCGGTCGGTTAGGTAAAGTTGATTGTAAGGGCATTTTCAGTACCTTTCAAAAAGGATGAAATATAACATCGGTCGCACAATTTTGAAAGCGACTAAGCAAGTTTAGTAATTCATTATCAAAACTTAAATTAATTAATAATTTAATCACAAAACTGTTTAAGCTTGTCGAGTCAGAGGTTAATTAAATAGTTCATCATACCACCTTTGTATTTTAAATTAAGAATTTGTTTCACAATTAGCTGACAGCGGATTACATTAGTTAATAACGGATAGTTGATTGCATTAGCTGATAGCTGATAGCTGATTGCATTAGTTGATTTGACTAGCGGAATGTATTAGCTGATTTTATAAAAGTGTTTGGTAAAATTAACTGATAGCTTATTGATTATTTAAACAAACAAAATGACGTATAAGGACATGTTTATATTCAATACTTGTTTGAATAGTTTATTAGTTATTAATACTCCGTATCTATTAATATTAATTAAATTATGAAAAAAATATTTTTTTAGTAATTTGCATGTCCGTCTTACGGTCCATGTTCGAGATGCTTGGCTGCCCCTCCCAACAATGTCATCTTCAAGGTTTGAACTCACATCCTCTCCTTGGGAGTGCAATGTGCCTTACCAATGCACCCAACTTTTGTTGGTTGAAAAAATATTTTTTAATATAACATTACTAAACATATATGTTTATTAATTTATTATTTATATAATTATTTTTTATATAATTTAATTAATTATTAAATATAAATATAAATGTGTGAGAATAAAAAGAAAAAATATTAGTTTACAAATGTCACAATACAAATAGGGTGAATAATTAAAATAAAAAAAAATTAAATTTAGGTTATTTGAATTTTTTTTTATAATTATTAAGGGTAAAATGGTCTTTATAACTCTTATGTCAAAACTTCTAATTTCAAAAAGCTCCTATTAACAGCTTTTTCAAAATTAGAAGTTTCACCCCAATCCGCTATTCACCAAACATCTAAATTAGCGAATTTAACTGGTCAAACCTCTAATATTAACTCAAACCTCTAATTTTAGCTCAAACCGCTATTTATCAAACAATGCTTAAATATTCTTCCCATAATCCTAATTTAAATCTAGAAATTTTATCAGATTAATGTCTAATTCGATCAAAATATAAAACCCTAACCCAAACCCATCTAACTTAAGTTTGAATTGAGAAAATTCAAAATTATTCGAACCCGTACCAACACAAACTAAAAATCTTAAACCTCTCTGTCCTCTCCCCCCCCCCCCCCCCTCCCCTCCTCTCAAATGGGTATATTAGTATTCATAAAGTTTTATACTTTAATTTATGTGTTTTTAAAGGAAATTTTATCCTTCCCTCACCTTAAAAAAAATAATTATATTTTGGACTCTGCTAAAACAAAATTCTAACTTGAAGATCCTAAAACTGAGATGACAGAAGAAAAAAAAAATCAACCCGAATCGAGATAACTCAAAAAATTTAAATTAATTTGATCTGAACTCGACCATCCAATTAACTATTCTATTTCCAACTTAATAATGCGAGCATATAACCAAAGTATCATTCGCATTAATCACCAATGCTAATGCGACATAATTCCAGGGTTGTACATGACCCTTGTTGTAAAGAGAATTTTTCTATGTATTTTTTTATTGAAAATTTATTTTACTCTCTAAATTTTATTTTACAAATTTTATTTTTAAAAATTTATAGATTCGCCTCCATTAATTTAATGTATTGTGTCCGTCCCTACTGGTTGTACCACTTGACCACAATTGATGATGAAATCCGGGTAGGAACATGAATGAGTATATACGGTGGTGGTGTTCACTTGGAATTAATATTAAAAAAAATGAAAACAATAAAGTTTTCAAATTTGGCTATCGTGGGTATGGATGGGCGTTTTATCCGAACCCGACGAGTTTTGACCCGATCGGGTTAAATTTTTTAATGAAAAAATCAGGTTTGGGTCGAGTTGGTTTTGTTAAGGGTGAACTCGGTTTGGGTTTAGGGTAGAAAATATCCGACCTGAGGTTAATAGTGTAATTTTTCCCTAAATTTTTTAGAAATATTTATAATAATGTCCATCTTTATATATTTTTTATAATTAAGTCCTTAAAATTGAATTTTATTTATAATTTAGTCCTTTAGATTATAATTTTTTACAATTAAGTTCCTTAAAATTATTATTTTTACAATTAGGTCCCTAAATTTAATTTATTATATGCAGGTTGGGTCGGGTCGGGGTCGAATTTAATATATTTATTTTCGGATCATGTCGAATTTTTAAAGAATATGTTCGAGTCTGGTCAGGTGCGGGTTTAAGGTGTTTATTTTCGGGTTAAGTTTGGGTGGGCCAAAAAAACCGACCCATGCCCATCCCTAATCGTGGGGTTTAAATCAAGAAATCGTGCTGTCGAATATTAGGGAACAGTTGGAAAGCGATGAAGGATCGAGAGTCATGAAGTTTCATGGCAGATCATTTCATGATATGACAATACATGTCATATTGCATTTGTTTCAGACATTAGAGATGAGCTCTTAGGACCAACATTGCACCGCTGGTATATACAACCTCAACAGTTGGCTGGTCGGATTATCCCAATCCGACCCAACTCGTTGAATCATGTCGTGAGAATATAATCTGAAATTAACCCGAACATAATAAAGGTTCGAAAAACATACTCGAAAACATAATTTCAGATTACGAACTCACGACTCCGCCAGGGCTGAATCGGGAAACGAATATCCGTTAACGGAATAAAATATGAGGAAACTCAAGGCTGAGGGACAAGGTAGGCTTTGACAGCATCCATCAGCCATCAGCAGTAGAAGTTGATGGTGACCCCAAATTTTCTTAAGGGCCAGTCTTCAAAAAAAAGAAGACTTCAAATAAATTGAATTAAATGTTTATATGGAGAAAAGAAGCTCGCATACCGTATGAAGTATGTAAGTAGAACATGATATATTTTTTTCTTTTAACATGAGCAAGATGTCAAGTAATGTCTGATGAGGAAACAACAAAAGAAATTTCGTATTTGCTAATTGACAATTGAAATTTTTTATTATTTCTCTTTTCAATATAATTGTTGATGCTTAAAGCGAGATGGTGACAGTTTTAGACGATTTATCTTTTGTAGATTAAATAAAGAGTCAAAATTAAAAAATACGAATAAAAAAATACAGATTTAAGAAGATGACGGGGTTCAAAAGTTCTCCTTCTGATTTATACCGGGAGAACAATTGCCCCCTAACATCCTTCGGTCCATCCAACCAACCAAAACACATGTATTAATCAATTGATCAATTATGAGAGCAGCCGCATATCCATGTAATAAAACAAAGCAAAATAGAGTTTGCGTATGAGATTGCACGTGAGAGAAGTTGGGCTGTGAGTCTGATATGATTGTATTATGAGATATATTGGGCTTTCAAATATCAAGTTTAATTGGCCTAAATTAATCTTATTTGAAGCCCAATACATTTTTGATTTTTTTTAACTTTTTTTAAGTTAATTTTTTTTGACAAATCTTAAATCTAATTCTATTCCTACCTAGAGGGGAGGGGGATGGAGGACTCTAGAGGAAGGAAGGGGAGCGATCCTAGAGAAAATAGGTCTAGAACTCATGACCTAAGGGAATACGAGGAAACAAAGATGAGCAGTTTGACCAATCGGCCAAATGTACTCATTAGTAATGTGATACATTCCAACTCAAATCAGAAAAGGATTTATATATAATATTTGACAATTTAATCATATTCCTACCTAGAAGGTCAAGGGAGGGGAAGGGAAGACTTTAGGAGAAGAAATGTGATTGTTCTTAGCCTTGTTATTAAATTAAATTCTCAATAATATCGTCTCTAAAATTTAGATATGAAATTTTTTCTCTTAAAAATTGAATGTGTTTTGTCATTGCACAACACTCTCGGTGACTCGAACTTCTTTACGTTGAGGAAGGAACGTGGTGAAAGCGATGGGAAAAGAGGGGGGCACATGCTTTAGCTTAGGGGTGTTCAAACTTCGGTTAAAACCAAACTAACTTAACCGAAATTTTTTCGGTTAATCGATCGGTTAATTTTAGATTTGGTCGGTTAACGGTTAATGATTTTTTCAAACTTCGGTTAATTTGGTTCGAAATCAGTTAATTAACCGATTTAACCGAAATTTTTATATATTATATATTTCATATATTTATTTTTAGTCACTGAATTTTTAAAAATTATAAAATAGTCATTAAATTTTTTGATATATTATAAAATGGTCATTAAACTTTATCAAATTAGCGCAAAATGATTTATCAATAATTTATAACGTGCAAGTTAATGATTATTTTGTAATAGTTCGATAAGTTTAATGGTTATTTTATAATTTTTGAAAGTTTAGTGACCAAAAAGATTATTTTAAAATAGTTTAGTGACCATTTGGGTGATTTACCCAAAAAAATTTAACAAATTTTTGTTAATTCGAAAATCGACCGAATTAACCAAACTTTTTTTGGTTCGGTTAAAAAGCTTCAAAAATTTTCGGTTCGGTTAACGGTTAATATAAAAAAAAATTCGGTTAATGAGATTTTGGAAGTTCCGTTCGGTCCGTTAACCGAACCGACCGATTGAACACCCCTACTTTAGCTTTTAAGAGGCGGCTGACTATAAAGACAAGGTGAGGCCATTTCACTGTCTTAAATGCAATTGTCATTTGTCACAATCAATTCCCAAAGCTAAAAACTTACTTACAAAACTGTCGAAATATGAAACAAAGATGATAATAACATGTTGATGTTTCCCTACAATCTGTTGTTACAGAGCACGTGGTCATTTTGACAATGAAGCTAACAACATTTCATAATCTATTGTATAATGTAACTAGATCTTGGTTAAGATGTTTTTTTATACGACTAATGCGTATTTATCGATACGAAATCGGAGATGAATGATTAGAGGTGGTTCACACGATAATATCGAGAGTTGTTTGCGGAGATTTTAGATGAATTCGGAGTGTTTTGAAAGTTCTAAAAGGGTTCGGACAAAGTTTTAATAGTGTAGAGTCTTGCATTCAGATGCGGAGTTTGGTGAGAGCCAGTAAAGACCCTGAATTTAATGATAATTTTTTATGTTTGTGTTTGAATGTGATAGAGACATCTTTTAGTGATCGTATATGGATTTGATGATAATTTTTATATGAACAAATATTTATTTGAATAAATCATTCTTAAACCTCTAAATAGATGAGTATATAATTAGAGGAAGATTTCAACTTGTTTATGACCCTGTTTAGCAATTAGCGTATAGCTAAAAGCGGATAGCGGATTACATTAGTTGATAGTTGATAGTTGATAGCTGATTGCATTAGCTGATTTGACTAGCGGATTGTATTAGCTGATTGTATAAAAATATTTGGTAAAATTAACCGATAGCTAATAGCTGTTAGATTATTTAAACAAGCAAAATGACATATAAGAACATAATTATATTCAATGTTATGAATATTTATCTATGTGGATGTCTATCATGATTAGAACTTTATCAAAGGAGTTTGATTTATTTATTATTAGGAATATTATCTCTATGAATTAGAGTTTAATGTATTATGTACTTCTTATGCCTATAAATAGATGATTCATTGAAGGCATTGTATACAATTCTATTTTTGGAAATAATACAAATCTCCCTTTTTCTCTCATCTCTTTGTTCTTCTTGTTCTTATTCTTGTTCTTCTTTATTTATTCACAACGCGTTATCAGCACGAGACTCTAATCAACTGAGGTCTTCATCATTATAATTTAAAAGAAGTTACCGGGAAGAATTCGATTATAGAATAAACCAAAGATAAGTTTTTTTTTTCTCCTTATTTTTTTTAGTTACCGATTGTCTTTCTCTTTATATTTTAACTTTGTTTTAATTTTTGAAAATTTTGGAAGTATGTTTGATTTTATTCGAACATTGGAAAGAGATAAATTTGTGGCTTCTCACAAACCAAAAGACGAATCGACAGAGACGAAGAGGTTGCATTTGGTGTAAATTACGTGTGTTTTCTCTTGTTTCTAAAAGGGTTAATTAGCGGTATGGTTATTCATACTTTTATTTATATGATTATGTTTGATATTTTTCATATTATTATTTGTCATTTTATTTGGTAAAAGTTAATATTTTTAATCGTGTTTTGAGTTTTACATGATATGCTTAAATGGCTTGGAAAGAGATGTGATATAAAGGGACTATGAGAAGCTATCTCGGTCATATGTTATGTCTCCATTGTCCACGAGAGAAAAATCAATATCGGTAAATTTTGGTTTTATTTTTATTCTTTATATTATCATGATGATTTTGAATTTACAAGAAGATTATTATAAAGTCTATATTTGCTCGAAAGCAATATTTCTTCTTCGTTGAAAAACTTGACCATAGACTTCTCCCAATTTCAAGTTACGAAAATTCTTCTTGATCCAAAAAGTTTTATGAGAGGCATTCCTTGAAGTGAATGCAAAGCATGATGTTTATTCCATGCGATTATCAATGATAGGGGCATTCCCTGAAGTGAATGCAAGCATGATGTTTATTCCATGCAATTATCAATGATGGGGCATTCCCTGAAGTGAATGCAAGTATGATGTTTATTCCATGCGATTATTGGATCTGTTTCATTCCCTGAAGTGAATGCAAACATGGTAAATCATTATTCAATTAGAGACATAATTTCGATATAATCCAAGTATAATTGGCTGGACATCCCGTTCTGCGAGGCTACTGGTCTCAAAAGAGGTTTTTAAAGGACCTTGTGGACAGGTTTAACAATGCCGCGTACGAGGATTAAATCTTTATTCTCTGTGATAAGGATATATGAAAAAAGGTTTTAAAGCCCCACTGGCTCTACTCCATTCCCTGAAGTGAATGTGAGATTATATTATGGAAGGAATAAAAAATCACATTAAAAGTTGTGGTCGTGGTCGAGGCTATGAATATACACATAAAAATATAGTCGTTTTAAGAATACTTCTACCCGCTGGTAGCGAAGTTATAAGGATGACAAGAGTGATAAAGATCATTCTAAGGAAGTGAAATCCTTTTACCAATGTGATGTTATAAACCATTGGTTTCGTACTTGTCAAACGCCAAAGTATTATGGACTTTATCCATAATCATGAATGATAAATGAAATAAAATATAAACAAAATTTGTTTATGGCAAAAATAATTATGGCGTTATTGGTCCAACTCAATTGAATATTGTTAATTTTTTCATAACCCTTGAAGGGAATAATTTACCATTTATTTTATTTCCCTTATAACCTCTAACAGGAATAATTGGTTTTTTTATTTATTTTATTTATTTTATGTTAATTCGTTTTATTTATTGTTTATTTATGTTAGTTTGCTTTATGTTTATTTATTTCACATATTATTTATTTACGCTTTATGTTAATTTATTATTTGAAGAATATGATTACTTCCGGAATAAAATATACAATGAATTGTGGCTATTTATGCCTAGAATTGTGGCTATTTATGCCTAGCAGATAATGCAAGTACTCATATTGTACTTAAGCATAAGAAATATTTTTCCCATTTAAATGCAAGGGGAAATATGAGTAGTATTTCTCAAAGTACTAAAATATCAATACTTCAGAAGAGCACTTGAAAGTTTATCTTTGATAGATAATCGACTTGATATGATGTGCTATATTTTATATTTTTCATTCCTCGAAGTGAATGATACAAAGTACATATTTTCATTACATGAAGTAAATGAAACAAAACACATTTTGAAAGGTGCACAATTATGCATTTCTCGATTAAAATGCAAGGGAATAATGTGAGTACTATATCCGGAAGTACTAATATCACAAAAGGCTCTGGTTGAGCAAATATGTTATTGTCAAATGGAACTTTATTCCATATTCACAGTGCGTTATACTCGTCAAAGTCATAAAGAGAGCAATATGAGTTCGCAAACTATCCCTTTGGGAATTATAGATAACATATGTTATCAATTGGCATTTGAAATAAGCCAATATGGATATAAGTTTTGGTAGCCAAAAAGTCAGTTGAAAGCTCTAGAATAGCTATATATTGCTACCAAAAGATAATTTTAATTGAAAGCTCTGAAAGAGCTAAATATATTCCTATTTAAAGGAACAATTTTGATGGTCGTACTAGACATGTACGAGTGAGATTGAATTACATGTTATGGTAAACAAGAAGTTTACAAATTCAGAGATATATACACACATATATATAGTTGGCATGATCGGTTAGACCATCCTGATCAATAATGGTGCAGAAATTATTGAGATTTACATGCACATGTATTAAAAGAACCTGTAGTTCTTGTTGTGCTTATTCTCAAAGGAATGGATTAAATTCCACTTATTAAAGAATGTGAAGTTCTTGTGTTGCTTAAAGGAATTGATTAAATTCCACTTACTAAAAGAACCTGAAGTTCTTGTGTTGTTTGTTCTCAAAGGATATAAATGATCTCACTTACCAAAAGAATTAGAACTTAAAGTTCTTGTACTGAAGTTGAGACTGTATGTCTTGCATATCTGAACGAAATATGGGCCCATATATCCACAAATGTGGAAAGTTTTATATGATTTTAGTAGATGCATCTACATTGTTTTATCGACTTACAACCAGAAGTTTGTGAGATTGATTCTAAAAAGATTCAGATTATGCAATTAGACTTTTCGTCTTAAAAAGCTAGTGGGTTTATATTTTAGGCTATATCGGTTGTTACAAAGCCTATTGATTATGAAAAATACGGTTTAGCAAATTTTTAATTGGATGCCTCCTATTTAATAGCTAAACCGTGAGAACAAAACATTTAATATTTATATGGTATTTTCATATAGCAACACTTATACGCATCAAGTCAACGAGTTATAATAAACTCCCCATTATGATTTGACTTTTGGTCAGAAGTCATATTTCCCATTTTTTGAATCTTTGAATGTGCGATATATAGTTGAATTGCTCCACCATAACGCACAAAATGGGCAAGTAAAAAGGGTTGAGAATATATATTGAGTATGAGTCTTCTTTTATGTTTAAATTCTTAAACATTAATTGGAGAATCATTTATGACATGATTTTTCTCAACATCAGGGGGAGATAATAATCAGCTGGATAGAGGAAAATGAATTATCATTATCTAGATCCTCGTATATGAACTAGAAGTTCATAAGATAATTTATGTTATTACATGTCAACTGCCAGACATATTTACTGACCCAATAAGAGTAATTAAGTCTCATATACCAGCTGAAATGATGTAAGTTTAAATTACATGTTAGAGCGAGAATGTAAATCATGCCTGAAGCATGATAGTTGAAATGGTTCCAATGATCAAAATTATCGTAAATATAAAGTAATATGAGATGGTCATATATTGGAGGCGGGTGCTCCTGAAGAGACCCAAGACATAACAAATAATAAAATTCTATAAGATTTTCAGGTACCTGAAATAAAGATTGAAATCTTGAAGAGATCTCGATGAGTTATGTCATTACGAGAATGGAACCAGAAAATTGGAAAGTTGTCGACAACGATTTCACAAACAATTTTACATAAAATACTTCTATAGAAGTAAAGAAAGAAATCGAGGATCTTGTATAAAATCTATCCAGAAGTATAGATATTGAATTGGTCAATGTTGAAAGACGCTTTGAACTTCTAAAATAGAAGTATTTGGACCAGCAGTCCAAACACCTAAAGGTGTAATGCAAGTGAGACACAAATAAGTAGTCGTAAATACGACTTGAACTATGATTTATGAAAAGTTTTAATTACTTCATGGTGGATGCAATTACTTTGGCAGTTTTGAAAACTTTACATGCGTCTAATTATTTGTGGATCCATATTTATCCTTGAAGGATCTAAAATGCTATAAGCATTTGGAAATTTCTGAGGAAATTTATTTAGACATGTCTCATGAATATTTTGGCGCATTTGGTATAATCGCCTTAGTGAATACTAATTGAGAAAATACTATAAGAATGATCAGATTTCTTTATGTATTTTATAAATGAGTTTGGATCAAGATCCATTATGATAATTTTAGAATTCCTAAAGAGCTTCAAATTGGAAACTCATGAAGTACTTTCAATACAAGTACTTGAATCTTGACATCAAGTTTATCTCGACCTGAAGATCGAGCATTTTTATATATTTCTTTTGTCTATGAAAAGACATAAGCTGAAAGAATCTTAAAGAAGATTCAATATGAATAGAGCATATCTATTGAGTATCCCAATAGTTGTAAGATTGTTGGATGTGAATAAAGATAATTATATCTTTTCTTGGTCTTGAAGCACTATATATTAGTTGGTCAAGAAATATCTATGAATATACAAAGATCATTACATTTAGATCTTCAAACATTCGTTGATGCCTCCTCAAATGTCGTAGAAATAATTGTTATGCATGAGGCAAGCCAAAAAATGTGTTTGGCTAAGACTATTGACCCAACATATCCAAAAGATATGTGGATTTACTTTTACAAGATATGATAAAAGCTATCTTGTGTGAAGATAATGCAAGATGTTTATCTCAGTTTGAAAGTGGATACATCATGGAACATATTACTCCAAAGTTTCATCCCTCACGATCTTTAGAAAAATGATATTCAAGATTAAATTATGAAGATTCAAAGATCTTCTGTGATGTTTGCATGAGGGGGAGTAAATACGCGTTGCACTCTTTTTCCCTTAACCAAGGTTTTGTCCCAATGGGTTTTCCTGGTAAGGTTTTTAACGAGGCAACATGTTATGCGTATCAGAGATGTGTGTACTCTTTTTCCTTCACTAAAGAATTTTTTTTCCAACTGGGTTTTTTTTTCTTAGTATGGTTTTAACGAGGCACATTATCTTCATAGACATCCAAGGGGGAGTGTTATGAATATTTATCTATGTGGATGTCTATCATGATTAGAACTTTATCAAAGGAGTTTGATCTATTTATTCTTAGGAATATTATCTCTATGAATTAGAGTTTAATGTATTATGTACTTCTTATGCCTATAAATAGATGATTCATTGAAGGCATTGTATACAATTCTATTTTTGAGAATAATACAAATCTCCCTTTTTCTCTCATCTCTTTGTTCTTCTTGTTCTTATTATTGTTCTTCTTTATTTATTCACAACATTCAATACTTATTTGAATAGTTTATTAGTTATCAATATTTTGTATCTAACTAATATTAATTAGATCTATAAAATTATTTTTAATATAACTTTTCTAAACATATTCGAATAATTTATATATTAATTTATTATTTATATAATTATTTTAATATAATTTAATTAATTAATAAATTTAAATACACATATAAATATGTGATAAAAAAAGAAAAAGTACATATAGGATTAGCTTATAAATAGGGTGAGAAAATATTTAATTTAGGTTATTTTGATATTTTTGGTAACTAGTAAGGGTAAACGAGTCTTTATAACTCTAATATCAAACCTCTAATCTCAAAAATTCCTATTATGAGCTTTTTTTCTAAAATTAGCGATTTTACCCCAATCCGCTCTTTCAATCCGTTGTTCACCAAACAACAATATTAACGGATTTCACTGGTCAAACCTTTAATTATGCCTCAAACCTCTAATTTTTACCCAAACATCTCTTTACCAAACATGACCTATATTTTTTTGTTATTTTTTTTCTTATTATTATTATCATGACATTCATCCATATCTTTGGTCAAATTTGGATACATTAATTAATTAACAAGTGTTCCTTCCCTTTAAACAAACTCAAAGCAAAATAATAATAATAATAATAATAATAAATTATGCCCTTTGCATGTGCAAATCTTCCTCCAAAACCCTTTAAATTGACTACTTACAAATAAATTGAATAATGGCAAATAGGGACGAAGCCACCTTATAGGTGGGAGGGGCAATAGCCCCCTCCAAAAAAAAAATAATGTGATAATTGCATTTTAAGCCTTAAGATTTTGAAATCATTGCAATTAAGTTCTTGTTCCTCCTAAAATTTTATGGTAAAATTAAATTTTGATCCCTTATTATTTTTGTTTAATTACTTTTTAAGACCTATTCATTTCAAAGTTAATCAATTTCCCCTCACAATTCAATTCGCAAATGAATCCTTTTTTATACACATGCAAAAAAAAACAAGCCTACACGTTTATTCTTTAACGATTAAAATTTAAATTATTACCCATAAAATCTTAAAACCTGAATCCCAAAATTTATATTTTAACCATAAACTCTAAGCTCTAAATCATACAAACTAAATCTAATAAACCTAAAGTTTAAACTAAAATTATAACCCCTAAAATAAAAATATTTGTGCCATCTAAAGACCGCTCATGTGTATTGAATAATTTCCTTGACAAATAGGGAGAAACTACATTAATGGTGAAAGTGGTATGCCTCTCAAACTTTATTGGTTCAATTATATTTCCATTATAGTTTTATAGTTAGTGAAATTAAATTCATCGTCAGTTTTTCTTATTTAACTACTTTTTTAAACTCTGTTAATTTTGAAATTAAATAAATTAAAACTTAATTTTAAGGGTGTAATTGAACTCACTTGATTTGTTGGGTATGAATTTTCAATGAGCTAATATAGAATTTTTCATAGGAAAATATTAGATTTGACCACACTTAATTTAGAACAAAAATCTCATGCCCCCTAATTATGTCCTACACTAAAAAATTAAACTATACACCTTGACCCTAAACTCCACATCCTAAACCCTATACCCTAAAAATACATCATACACTTAATTTTCTAAACCCTAAACCCACTTTTTAAAGTAGGGACACCAAAAAGGACATAGTTTAGGGCAGATGATTTTCATCTCTTAATTTGTTGGGTATGGGGTAAACAATACTTATTGTAGTGGTTTGAAAATCCACCATACCTCATACTCTACTATGATTCCACTATATGAAAATCTCGACTCCGCCGCTGCCTAAACCATAATCAATTTCAAATTTAAATAATTTAATCTCTTATAATTTCATCCTAATTCCGTTATGAAGACAAATCCATCCCAAAATAAAATTATTGAGTGTAGATTGCACGACCTTAAAACAACAAAATGAATGTGTCATTGCATCACGTTTAAAGATGCAAAATGCATATTAAAATGGGGTGATATTAATGTACCCATTGACTTAACCAATACAATCATTTATGGCATCTCAATTTTTATATGATTTTGGTTCTGTCATGGGCACAACTGATGATATATATTTTGAAAATTAATAGAAAAAATGAGGTGGAGAATCTTTCATTTTAATTTGAAATTTTATGAAATTTGAACATAATGATGAAGCTTCCTTTTGTAGTTGATGATACAATTCATTTGAAATTTATTTAAACTCAAGACCTGATTAAGTAAAATTAAACTGCTTACTACTTGAATCTAGTCAATTTGTCAAAATTTAATTATATATTTTACAAATTTTGAGAAATTAGTCCAAGTAAATAACATTATTTAACTCTCGTTAAATTATCGATCTGAAAATAAATAATTCAATTTATACACAAAGAATTAGCCCCAAAAAAAACAACAATAACACTTTAACAATTTGTATACAACATATTAGAAAAAAATCAGTAAAATCATATTTTTTGTATTCGCCAATAACTAGACTACTTAATATTTTTGTTTTATGTTTAAGCATAATTGAGTTTATATTTTCATGTATATTGCAATAATAATAGTATCAATCGAGTTAAAATTCAGCCACATTTATACAAATCTCTTTAAGTACTAAGATCAAATATGGAATAATTAAAGCAAAAAATTCATTTTTCAATTTTTATAAAATAGATGAATGAAATTTATAATTAAAGACCACTTATTTGTAGGGATGGAAATTTTACCCGACCCGACCCGGCCCGATCGGGTTGGGTTTTTTAATAAAAAAAGTCGTGTTCAGGTCGGGTCGAATTTTTATTAGAGGTGAAGTCGGGTCGAGTTTAAGTTTAGGGTAGAAAATATCTGACTTGACCCGACCCGAGATTAAGTGTGTGATTTTTCCCTAAATTTTTTAAGTATATTTATAATAATACCTTCTCTTTATATTTATTTATAATTAGGTCCTTAAAGTTAAATTTTTATTTATAATTTAGTCCTTAAAATTATATATTTTTATGATTAAGTCCCCTAAGGTTATTATTTTTACAATTAGATCCCTAACATTAATTTTTTTTCTATAAGTCAAGTCGAGATCGAATTTAGTGTATTTATTTTTTAGTCGAGTCAAGTTGAATTTAGAGTATTTATTTTAGGGTTGACCCGACCTGACATGTGTCCATCCTTGTTTATTTGCTATTCACTTTCATGGCTTATCCAAGGAATAACCTCCTACATTATCTACCTTCTTCAACCAATAATTGATCAAAACAAGACAACCCAAATCTCAATTATTGCTTGTTTTTCCGTAACCAATCATGAAATAGCATGTGAAAATAAAGTATTTAAGAAAAATCAAAAAATCAAATTTTATTATTAGTTCATGTACTTGTACGTAAGTTGTATATTTAATTCTTTAAACGTGACTTGATAACTTTTAGTTTTTAGGTTTCAGTACTGACTTAAGCTGTGGTTAATAAATTTGTTAAGTTAATTTCTAATATCAGTTTATGTATTCCGACTCGATCTGGTCTTATTGGGTCGAGTTTTTTTTAAAAAAAATTAGGTTCGTTTTTAAAATTAAAAATATCCGATCCGACCCATAAAAATTTACCTAATTTAATATTTTTATTTTTTTTACTTTTCCCTTTCTTGATTATCATTTTCGATTGCTTTCGTTTAGGGTCTTTAATTTCCATTTTCTCTTCGCCTACACTTTTTTTTTATTCTTCTTCTTCCTTGATCTTTTATACTTTTTCATTCATTGTTTGTAATGTTAGAATTATTCTAATATTATAGGATTTGTGTTTTAATTTGTATTTTTAATTATATTATGAACTTGTAGTTTTAATTATGATTTATATTTTTAATTGCATTTTGTTTGAACTTGTTTCTTTTTTGTTAGATTTGTGTTTTTAATTTGTTTTCATTTAATTTTTCAATGAAAGTGAGGGCGAAGAAAATAATCCGGGTCAAGTCGGGTTCACGTCAAGTTTACACTCTTAAAATTGGGTCGGGTTCGGTCGGGTGGAATCTCTTTATACCCCAGGTCGGGTCAGGTGGTGGGTGAATAAGTAGAAAATCAGGTCGGGTTTGAGTTGACTAAAAACCCGACCCATGGCCATCCCTACGTGCATGGATGATTCTAGACATATTCAATAAGAACGACTGTATAACGCCTTAAAAAAGCCCAAAATGTATTAAGTTAAATGATTACAATGAAAAATTAGAAGATTAGTTATGTTTCCGCGGTAAAACACATGAGAAAAATAAAATGTATTCTTGTACTTAATAAAATTTAAATTTTATTACACTCATTTTTATTCAAAAGTCAACTTATTTGGTATACAACAAATCATAAAACTCAAGTGTAATGGGAATAATGCACAATTAAAGATTCTATTTTCTTTCAATTTTCATCAACACTTAAATGGTGGAATCAATAGGAGTTAGCCTATACATATATATATATATATATATATATATATATATATATATATATATATGCTAACAACTAACATCATAAATTGCATTCAAAGAGAGAACAAGAATGGTACAATTTTGAACGTTATTATAAAACTCGGGATTTAAAAAGCGGACTGCGATCGCGATATCGGCCGCGATATAGTGGTTGCGCGGCTGTCCGAAACTGCGATTAGGATAAAAAACGGTCCGCGATCACCGCAATTCAGCCGTTTTTGTCCGAAAACGCGATATAACGCCGCAACCGTGATCGCGACCGCTATTTAAAACCCTGATAAAACCTATACTTACAAACTTGATGACGTTGAAGAATTGCAGAAGATGCAACAATCTGATATAATATGATGAACAATGCTTCCTTCTTGAACTCTAATGTTCCTACTCTGCTTGTTCCAAAGGTGAACCGCGTAGCTTTGCCGGCGGATTTCCTCGAGTTTACGAAGCAACCAATCGGAATGATCCCGATCATTAGGCCCTCGAAACAGGGTTCGAATCCGGCTCCAATCGACCGGATAAAACGCGGACGGAGGCATCACGGTGAAGTTAAATCGAGGCCTACCGGCAACTCTGGCGACCACCCTCGAAACCAAGTAAGGTCCATTGTGACCCCATTTGTTGCCATCAAAAGTGAGTGCAAATTCTTGGATGAACTTGAACAACAATGGATGTTGTTTATCGAAAACCAGCACGGCATTGTTTAATCTACTCCAGCTCTTGGTTTCGGCATTAATGGATTGAGCACCAATGGCATTTCTCAAATTGTTGAAGCTCTTCAAAACTAGAACATCCGTGTCTATATAAACACCGCCGTACTTGTACAACAAGGTGAGTCGGAGCAAATTCGAGAGGTTTTGGCCTAACGAAACCTCGCCGGGATCGATATTTCCTTTCTTCAACCGATTAAACCACGATTCCGCGGGTGTGTTCTTGAAAATGAAGTCGAAATCTGGACTTAAAGCGATCAATTTGAACCCTTTATCAAAAAATGGCTTTAGAATTATGTTTCCCATTTTGGAATCCAATGTGTTCGACACAATGACTAAACAAGCTTTGGGGTGTGATTTGAACACGCTTTCGATGGCAAGTAATTCTCTGTCGCCTAATGAATGTAAAGAAGAAATCCAAGTCATGAAGAACCGAGATTTACAATTTGAATTCTGGAAAAAACCCTTGATTTTGGAGGAGAATCCGATGGTTTTAGCCTCTAAATGCAGAGTTTTTAGTGTTTGTCGATGGCTCGAACGAGGCCGATTTGGCCTGGCGGCCATTGAAACGTTTGGTTTTTGTAAAAGAGGCGAACGGGTCTTTGAAACAAAAGGTGGGTTTTCTTCTTTGACTGCATACATCACCGGGGAAGATGATAGCTTCGTCACCGTTTTGTCACCGGGGAGAATCTCCGGCGAGAAATTGGCGGGGTCCGGTGAAGATTTGGCGGGAACGGGGAGGTTGATGTAGAAAACGGAGAAGCCATTGCAAGCTAAAAGGAGGAGGAGGAAAAGAGCTAGAAATGAAGTGGGGAGCAGAAACACAAAGCCAAAGGCTGAAGTTTTGGTGTGTCGGAAAATATGGTGAAGTTCAGTGATTTGAAACATTGTCTTCTTCTTCTTCTTCTTTTGGTCTTGTAAGAAGCTAAAGTGAATTGCTTGCCGACATTGGTGGAAGTAGCTATCGTTTCTTTTGAGGGTGAAAAAGTTTAAGGAAAGAAATGAACATAGCAATTGTAGTTGCAGAAGACAAAAGGAAGAAGAAGAAGAAGACAGATGTTAAGAGTGATATGTCGGTATAATAAATTGAAAATAGAAAATAATAGGGAAAACTACATATGTAGTACTTAACTATACCAGCATTACTGTTTTGGTACCTCGACTATTAGTTTTTGCAAAATGGTACCTAATGTTATGGTTTTGTTCTGTTTTAGTATCTAGCCGTTAAAAACTAACGAAGATGACGACGTGACTAGGTATAATCACTGTTTTTGTCCAAACACTTATATATTATCAATTTAGTCTAAAATCCATCAATTTAAAATACTATCTTAATTTTGATTGAATTTTGTATCATCCTTTCCTCACCCCTCGTATTCTTGCTGGTATCCCGATCGTGGAGTTTGGGTCCTCCAACGAACCCCCTCATTAGCCTCCCGTTGATCCGCAAATTCTAAGTTTTAATTGTCCCTATCGTATTTTTTAAACTCCAAAACTCAAAAAAAATGTTCGATTGGAAGAAGAAGAAAATGAGAAATTTATAATTTTAATCCAAAAAATTAAAATAATGTTTAAATTGATAAAATTTTTATAAATTTTTGGACTAAAACTGTTATTAACCAAAGCCACGTCGCCATTTTCGTTAATTTCCTTGGCAAAAGTACCAAAACAGAACAATTTAGGGTACCAAAATAATAATGTTGACATAGTTAGGGTACTAAATATATAGTTTCCCCAAAATAATATAAGCTTATTAAAAGGTTTAATGATTAAATTGAACAATTTAATACTATATAGACCGAAATTAAATTCGAAATCAAATTAGATCATATTTGTCGAACAGAGCTTTTGATTTTATTTTCTTACTTTTTCTTTATCGAGGTTTATAGATTATATTGTCTTTTTTATCATCATTCTTTTAATATATATATATATATATATATATATATATATATATATATATATGTATATATATATATATTAGTTTATAAATATTTTATGTCACTTTCGACTTGAACTTTTATTGTTTTCACAAATTGAATTAGCTAAATTGAAAAATAATAAACCTTTTAAACTGGGGTCAATTATTTTATTTTTTTTAATAATGTTATTGTTATTTATCTTGTGCTTTTGCACAAAGAATTTAAAATATTCAAAAAAATTAAAAATAATGAAATATTTGAAAACTATAAAATATTTAAAATTATAAAATGATATAAAATATTAAATTTATTAAAAATAAAACTATAAGAATAAAAAATTGTGAAAATTTGTCAAAGAAAGTATAAAAGTTATTAAAATCGTTATTTTTTCTGTCAATTGACTCAATTTGAAGAAGAAAAAATTAAAGGGTCAAAATGGACAGAAAAAAATAGAAACGGATATTTCTAAAACAAATTCAAAGGGCTGAATTATAAATGTTAGAAGTAAATCTTTTCGCTATTAAAAAAAAGAAGTAAATCTTTTCATGTGAGGAAAATATAATTGGTTCATTGACTAATGATAGAGTTTAGTTTATCTCATTTTATACACGTAATTCACCCCAAAATCGTGGAAAATAATGCTCAATATTATTTTGAACATATACTCATGTCTAATTATTGAATAATGATTGGTCCTCAATCATTTAAGGTAAAATTATAAAAGATGACCCCAACGTTTGTATGTTTTATTATTTGGCTCTCTATCTTTTAGAGCAAACAACCTCCAACATTTTAATTTGGTGCAAATATGCTCATGTTAGATGGAAACTGCCAATCAACGACTGATGTTGACTGGACTTGTCACGTGTTAAGATTTACTGACGTGTCAGTATCATATTCACCACGTGTCAACATCATATTCGCCACGTGTCAGCATGATAGTCAGCCACATGTCACCATAAAGAAGGGTATAACAAAATAATTTTTTTAAATCTAACATGGCATATGCCACGTCAGCAGATCTTAGCGCGTGACAAGTCCAGTCAAAATCAGCCTTTGACCGTCAGTTGACTAATAATTTTCATCCAACATGAATATATTTGAGCCAAATTAAAACGTTAGGAGTTGTTTGCTCCAAAAAAAAATAAGACAACAAAACATGCAAATGTTAAGAGCATCTTTTGTCATCATTTAACGAGCATTTGTTTTAACGAATATTTGTTTAGTTGGGTTTGACTTTTTGATGTACATAATGACCGGGATTTTAGTCGGATTAGAACTTTAATCAGATCAAATTTTTAGATGAAAAAAATTCAATTAATACTTTTTATTTTTCAACTCGAAATATTTTTATTTATGAGCCTCGAACTCAAATTTTTTTGAACGTTTTATTTCTTAAAATACTTTTAAATATATTGATCGAGTCGTAACTAAAATTTCAAGATTTGAAAAAGTACCGGAACTAAAATTGACCAGAATAGAATACATGAACTAAAGGGGATAAAAGCCTAAAACTAACCCAATAGAATAGGAAAACTAAATGCACAACTTATGTATAGTACAAGGACTAATGATAGAATTTGACTAATATATTATATGTTAGCATGTTTTATTTTCATTTGTTTGGCATTACAAAACAAAACTTCAGAATTTGACCAATCATTATTCAAAAAAAAAAGAATTTTTGATATCAGCTGCTAGCACTAGCAGTCGAACCATAATTTTATAAACCGAAAAACAACATATACATACACCCAAAAAACAATTAAAACAATATGCTAAAATTGTAGTCACCAAGAAGAGCTGAAATTTACCATCTAAAGAAGCCCTCTTCTTCTCTTATAGTCACTGACAGTCAAGGTAAGAGCATGTCTCCTCCCATCATTCTCGGGGACTCCGCATCCGACGGTTGCTTCAATCCTTTGTTTCCTGGCCATGAA
Organism: Hibiscus trionum; assembly: GCA_030270665.1. NCBI lineage: Eukaryota > Viridiplantae > Streptophyta > Magnoliopsida > Malvales > Malvaceae > Hibiscus > Hibiscus trionum. The sequence continues at coordinate 1,918,511 of BSYR01000014.1, forward strand.
TCCCGCCACGGCACCCTCGTGACCACCAAACTTCCGAAGCACTTCCAATGAGATTGGAAGCTCAAAGCCGTGAAGCATGTTGGATTCTGTCCCTTCATCGACGGGGGCACTTGTGTCAACCAATTTCCCCGCGCCAGCAGCTTCTTGCAAGGCAGCTGCCGTGGCTGCCCTGCCAGCATCTGCAGCAGAAGCATTTGCAGTTCCATTGCCATTTGTGTCACCATTAGCAGGCACCGCTGCATCTCCTCCAGGAGCCTTCGCGTTATAGTAATTCCTTGATCTAGTCCACCTCCTGGAAAAGGGATCATAGCCGGCCTCCCCTGCTTTTAAAGCAGTGTTTACGGGTTTCAACCCCGACGCATTTTTGAAATTCTCAACTCTGTTCTTTCTGTTCATCTCAGCCAACCTAATAGCCTTGGCATCTTTCTCCTGCGACTGCCGGGAAGCCTCCAGTTTCTGCAGTCTCTTCTTAATCCTCTCAACCTCTGCCTCGTCATGCCTGCTTTGTGCAATTTCCAGGTCCCTTCTCAATCGGTCCTTCTCAGCGGCAATGTTCAACGGTCTAGCTGAGGAGGATTTTTTCTCCTGCAACATCTGCTTTACAGTAGCTGCTGAGTAAACGAAAGTTTTGGCCTTCTGTAACGCGTCTTTCTTTTCCAACACATCTTGCTTGCTCGGCATCCGGCCTCCACTTCGCTCCACCTCCCTAATCAATTGTCTAAACTCCTCCTCTTGTGGTGGGGAGTCGGAAATCATGGCCATCTGCCACCTGGCAGCAGAACTTTCATTTCCCCAAACAACATTCAAGTACTTATATGTTATCTTGTTCTCTAATTTGTATGTCCGATCAGGATCTGTGGCATCAACATTTCTGACCATGCAGAGCCTGTAGATAGGACCACTTTTCGACCTTCCGATACCAACTCTTACAAAACAACCCACAATCAACTCCTCAAAAAACGGCTCCATAAACCATTTTGCAAGTTTTGACCTTCTGATAGTAATTTCCTTAATATCATTGAATGTTGGTCCATCTGGCCCCCATGTGCCCCTCTCGTCCTCACTATCAGCCATTCCGTCGTCCCCAGTCGATCCTTCGTCTTCACTGTTAGACCTACTTTCACTCTCACTCTGACTAGAGCTACTTAGACTCGATGCAGTGGATGGTTTCCGCTTGACTGGTGATGACCCCCTGCCACCAGAACTGCCTCTAGATGCATCTCTCAACTTACGATGTGCCTCTGGATCTTGCTGTTTCAGTCGTTTTGCTCTCAACTCATTCAGGGCATCATCCTTAGCAGCAGCCCTATCTGCAGATCTAGCTGATGACCGCACTCCACGAGAAGAAGGAAGAGGTTGAGTCTCTCTCCGTGACCGGCTAGGCCTATCATTTTCCCGCTTCGATCTAATCTTTTCAGTAAATTTCTTATCACCTCTCTTGTCTGCACGTTCCGACAGAATCATTTCTCTTTCCAGTTCAGTCAACTGCGCAAGCTTTCGCCTGTCTTCCTCATTCTTGTAAAGATCATCACCAACATCAGATTCATCGCTGCTGTCACGGTCCCGGCCAGACCCAGCATCATTGTAATCAGCTTCTTCCTGATTGCCCTGATCATCATCTCTTTCAGCAGGGTCCAGCCTCTTCTTCAATGGAACTTGTGACCCGGATGGTTTTCTACTTGAATAGCCATGACCATCATCCGAATCATTATCCCTAGAGTCACTTCCCCCATCTGAACATGAACCCCCGCGTCGCCTTCTAGCTGGTGGATGCGAGTGTCGTTTTCTCCCTCCAGCACCTGTTCTTCCCGCTGCCTCGAGAAGCAAATTTTCTAAGTCTGCCATGATCGCCCGCGCACCCTTCTACACCGTGACAAGCTTGTTTTACTTCTGAAACCAATTAAAAAGTTATAGTAACCAAGCTTGAACATCCATTAAATACATGTATACGCGCGCATGCACGTGCGCATACACACACAAGCAAGCGAAGGGAATGCCATTATGCATCTACAATGGAATTATGAAGAGATACTCTATTAAAACAGACACAAAACAAACACTTAAACTCGAAATCAAGATTTTCTTACAATCTATAAGCTCATATATGCTCTAATAATCGGTGGCATTTTCTACAGTAAAACAATTTCAATTGAAATTATACTAACAACTAAAGAGCTCTACTTTTGTAACCAGAACTTGTTCATCCAGCTTTCTTCTTCAGCTCTTTTAAGTTTTACCATTATCAATGGTGAATCACATAATCAATTAACAAACATCATAGCAGTAAAATAATAAAGCAACGACCCCCGCCCCCCTCCTAAAATTACTTACTAAGATCTAAAACAGATCTAAGCCAGATACACATGAAAAAAAATCATGATTTTTCTTATTCTCTGCATGAAACACCGAATTTCAAAACAAAAACGAAAGAAAAATGGATGATACCGGCTCCGACTAAGTGACGGAGGCGGCACCGCCTATGGTGGTAAAAGAAGGGAGAGAAACGAAGATTAACCTGGGTATCGCGAAAAGCTTACCGTTTTCGTTGGGAATTTTTTTATCTGAGCCTCAAATCAGAGAGAATCAACGGTTAAGGGAGGGAAGAACGGCAAATCACAAGAACTGGGTTGGATTTGGATTCGGAATTGGAATTGGAATTGGATTTTTTTAATTTTCGACCCATTTATTTATATTATCAGCTATTGGTTTTAGCTTGCTTTCTAAACCCAATTTTGAACGCTACTTTCGGCCTATTTACAAAAAAAAAAAATATGAGAGTTAGAAATAAATTTTAGAGAAATAGGAAAGGTTGAAGAAAATTTGAAAATTTATAATAAAATGTACAATAAATATAAAAGTCGCCTAGAAAGCGATCAAAAATAGTTTATTTTTTTCTGCACTAATAGTGGAGTTTTCTAGCATGCGGCCGCTTAATATACGGTTAATATACGGCGTTACCGGAAACATGATAAGCGTTACCGGAAACATGATAAGGTATGGATACTTTCGAAAAAGTATGGATAATGTATTCGGTAAGAAAGTATCCATACTTTTTCAAAAGTATCCATACCTTATCATGTTTCCGGTAACGCCGTATATTAGCCGTATATTAGGCGGTCGCATGCTAGAACAACCCACTAATAGTTGAGCTATGTATTTTTTTATTTAAAAAATAATTAAACATTTAAGGTCGCCTTTTGCGGAAGACAATTTTTATATTTATTGTATATTCTTAAAATTTTCCAGCCATTTTTATTTTCTTAAAATTTGTTTCTATCTCCCATGTTCCCCAAAATTTACCAAAAAAGGGCTTATGAATTTGTCTTTGTTTATAAATATAGAATTTGTATTTTTTTTATCTGATTTGATACTTATATTATTAAATATTATACATTTAGTATTTAAATTTGTCATTTTTATAAGTGTTATGTATTTTCTTACTAATTGGTACTTATATTTTTCACATGTTACATATTTGCACCGATAATGCGGGACAAATACAAGTATCAAATATGTAATGTGTAAAAGTACAAATACCAAATTGGTAAAATCAAAAGACACATATATCACGTTTGTAAAACGATAAATTCATGCATCAAATTGGTCGAAGAATAGGTACTGCTTTTTTAAAAAGTAATAAATCCATATACCAAATTATATTAAGCTTTTAAAAGAAATATTGTATCACATGTTTGGTAAAGAGAGGTTTGAGCCAAGGTTAGAGATTTGTCTGGTCAAATTCACTAATTTAGATATTTGGTAAAGAGCGGATTGAAATAGCAGATTGTGGTGAAATCTCTAATTTTAAAAAAAACTGTTAATATGAGCTTTTTGAAATTAGAAGTTTTGACATATGAGTTATAAAGACTCTTTTACCCTTAACAATTATCAAAAATCTCTAAATAACCTCAATTTATCAATTTCTATTTTAATTCTTCAACCTCACGTATTTACATTGTGACATTTGTAAACTAATACTTTTTTGTTTTTTTATTGTCACACATTTATATTTTATTTAAATTTAATAATTAATTAAATTGTATTAAAAATAATTATATAAATAATAAATTAATATATAGATCTTTCAAATATGTTTAATAATGTTATATTAATTTTTTTATAATCTAATTAATATTAATAGATACAAAATGTTGATAACTAATAAATTATTCAAATAAGTATCGAATATATCATGTCCTTATATGTCATTTTGCTTGTTTAAATAATCAAATAGTTATAAGCTATCAGTTAATTTTACCAAACACTTTTATACAATTCGCTAATTAAATCAGCTATCCGTTAATTGTCAAACATGGTCAATATGTTTAAATATATTCTATAATATATTTTTGTTTCATGTGGTTAATAGACTCAAAACTCAGTTGACATTTGTATTATAATATTGTGTAGTTCGTGAGTTTAAACATGCTTAAAATTGTAATTAACTTTTAATTATTAAATTTTATTAAATTGATGTTTATTGTTGTTTTTGCTAATAATGTTGTCTTTTGAAGTTTAATTTTGAACTTAAACACTAAGTTTAAACCTTATAATTATAAACCTCGAGCTCTAAAATCATAAACTTAAGAGTATAATGTATTTTGTTATTACATCTAATACAACTCTATCTTTTAAGTTCAAGAGATGATGAATGTTTTTAGATGGAGTATAATTTAATTATAATTGCTTTAATATATATTATTAATTATAAATATAAATATAAATATTATGGACTCGTTTAAAAATCAGATTATTTGTACAATTCAAGTATTTAAATAAAATATTTTATAGTTTCAACCGATTTAATTTTTTTTTTTGAAAATAAGCCACTAGTTTTATTAATGAGAAAATACTCAAAATTATAATAAGGGTTTACAAACTATCATTGTAAACTAAATACATAATTTGGACTTCCTCCTAAAACTAGCCACTTTAGATCAGACATGAACCATATATGAAAAGATTATAAACCAATCCAAATATTCGATCGGAAATAGATACGAAACCTGACTGCATCGGCAAAACGAACCACAAAAGGGGATGAAGCTATTGATAGACCACCGAGAAAACGCAAATCAGAACCGAGCACCTGAGAAACTCTTCACAAGCGCAAACCGCGTATCCAATTCAAACCGAAGGTCCATAGCAGGGAAGATCAACATTATTACAAATAATCGCCATCTTGATCAGTCGTGGCGTCATCAAATCAACCCTGATAGAAAACAAATAATAGAAAAACGTGCCAAGAGACAGAAAAACATGCTAAGAAGCAGAAAAACGTACCAAACGGTAGAGAAAAGCGTATCATAAAGACAGATTTATTGAATTAAAAAGACTGAAAATCAGAAAAACAAAACAAATAAGTGAAAGAGTGTGACCGGCGGTCGACAAATAACTCGAAAGCTATTGCCGCCGCCGGTCTATGTTCAGCGATAAAATCATATCAAAATAAAAACCGAAAAAAATAAAACCTAAACCGACTAATAAATAGATGTGATTAAATATATCATAGTTATTATTAAATAACAGACTTTTTTATATAAAAAGTACTTAATTTACCTTTTAACTTAAAATAAAATTAATCCTAAATAATTTTAACTTCAAAAAAAGAAATTTTGGTTGAAGCCAACAAGAATTACGAAAAATCTAACCTAACGGAAGCGGTCAAAAAGAACCAGACGGAAGCGAATCTATAAAAAAACGTCAACAGCAGCCGTATAAAGCGGCTATCCAACAGGTTTAATTTAACCCAATCCATGAGTTTCATAAATATCAATTCAAGTCCCTAAAGCTTTTGCCAATTCTTCATGTACGTCCCTCCTTCCGTTAGGTGGTTTTCCCGAGCACGTCTCCGAATGACGGTAAAAAAGGGGGAAATTAAAGTTTAGCCCCTCCAACTCCGGTCCCGAATGACGCCTTCACAGTTCACATTAAAATCTATAATGGTTTAATATCCACTGGATCTAGGGTTTTCTCAAATTCCTCATCGTCAACTAATAGCAAACCCTAAGAAAGCCATCGGTTTTTTGGAATATTTGTTTTCTCGGGAAAATTTACAAATTCGGAAATCAAGAAATCAATTGAAGCGAAGAAGGAAGCAGATCTGCTATTACCTTTTTTTTTTCAAAATTTTTTCCTTGAGATCAAAATTCAAACACCCCCCAAAAGAGCACAGATCTACGTTAAAACAAATCTGGCCAAGAAATTAAGGCGAAACCCTAAATTTCTCTTTCGATCCTTCAACTTGAACTTGCAATCTGCAAAGAATTTGGTCAAATCTAAAGAGAACCGAACCGAACCGAATCGATCGAAACAACTTGTAAAAACTTTTTTGTTGTTGTTGTTGTTGATAAATTTGACGAGAAATTGAGGATCTGAAATCTTGATGATGAGTATGTACAAATCGGTTGTGTATCAAGGGGATGATGTGTTGGGAGAGGTTGAGATTTATCCACAACAACTAGAAGAAGATGGAGGTGGAAAATTAACGGTGATGGGTGAAGAAATGAAGGAAATCAGGATAGGATATTTGACGCAAGGCAGTGAGAGATGTCCGCCACTTGCAGTGTTGCATACCGTTACTAGTACTGGGATTTGCTTCAAAATGGAATCTTCAGAAGACAACAACTACTCTTCTTCCTCTCAGGACATGCATCCGCTTCATCTTTTGCACTCAGAATGTATCAGAGACAACAAGGTATAGCCCGCCAATTGCCCATCAACTTGAACAAGAAAAAAAATTGAGCTAAAACGAAGTGGATAAACAAATAATAAGTTAAAAAAGGTTAAATCTTGATTGCCCAGAAACTACTAACTTACTGGACTCTTTACTGGACAGACATTTTTTTCAGGACCTCCAGTTTGAAATTTAGAGGGATTTTTTTGCAGAGCTCAAGATACTTGCTAAAAATGCATCAACTTAGACAACTGGGGAACTTAACCAGTTCTAGCCCTTGATTTTCTGAGAACTGTATGAACTGAAAATGCATGAACTTCTGAACTCTGTGGTTTATGACAATTTTGCTGAAGATGCTGATGCCCTAATCCTCAGTGACTTGTAGGAACTTTTATACTCCTTAGTCCAGAAACAGGAAGTAGTAATTTTTTTATAAGGACTTGTGATGTTCTAGATTATTAATTTCTTGACAATTTTAGAGTGAATCCATCAATCCATGAATTGCATGTACCATAAAAATGTGAACTCATGAACTGTTAGAATTTTCTCAACTTCATTCGAACTGCCCAGAAAACCTGAGCTGAGCTGTTTGAAGCATTATCCCTGAAATTACTAAGGTGGGCACCTTATGATGGGAGATCTCTAAATGCACCTTTAGATATTTATGGCATTTGTCTTGTGTTGTATCTATTAACCAGTTATTGTTAGCAGATTTTGGGCTATGTGGATGAACTTTACCTGATAATTTCTTACTATTTCTGAGTGAACTTTTATGATGTTTTTGTTACTTCATTTGGTTATCAGATGATGTTTCCCCTTTTCTAATTGGATTTTTTGGTGAGAATTGATGGTGATGTTATTTGGTGCTTTCAGACTGCAGTAATGCCTATGGGAGATTGTGAGCTCCATTTGGTTGCAATGTATTCTAGGAATAGTGATAGACCTTCTTTCTGGGCTTTCAAGGTTGCAAGGGGACTCTATGATTCTTGTCTTGTCATGTTGAACCTAAGATGTCTAGGAATTGTATTTGATCTGGACGAAACTCTCGTTGTTGCAAACACAATGCGCTCATTTGAGGACCGAATAGAGGCTTTACAACGAAAGGTGAACACCGAGGTTGATCCACAACGCGCTGCAGGTATGATGGCAGAGATTAAACGTTATCAAGATGATAAAGCCTTATTAAAGCAATATGCAGAGAATGATCAGGTTGTTGAAAATGGGAAGGTGATTAAGATTCAGTCTGAGGTTGTTCCAGCCTTATCTGATAATCACCAACCTATTGTTCGACCGCTTATTCGATTACAGGAGAAAAACATTATTCTGACACGCATCAATCCACAGGTATAGACTTTGCCAATTCACATAAAGATCTTATGCATGTTGTTCAATTGTTCTTTTCTTGTGTGTTACGGTTAAATGCAGCTTTGTTCCATCCTCTAAACGAGGAATTGTTCGGATTTTATGCAATCATTTAGAGACTTATTTGCATGTTCTCTCATGGTTTTGTCGATTACATATTGAATTACTTGATTTTGTTTTTCCCCATAGATTCGTGATACTAGTGTTCTTGTGAGATTGAGACCTGCTTGGGAGGATCTGCGAAGCTACTTGACTGCAAGAGGACGTAAACGGTTTGAGGTTTATGTTTGTACAATGGCTGAAAGGGATTATGCTTTGGAAATGTGGAGGCTTCTTGATCCTGAGTCAAATCTGATCAATTCAAAAGAATTGTTGGATCGAATTGTCTGTGTCAAGTCTGGTAAGCTGGTTATTGGTAAAGCTGATTTATATGCATAGCTTGCGAATCGATTTGCTTTCTGTCTGAAATGGTTCATTTCTAGGTTGTTTTGTACTAATCAGTATTTGCATAATAGGTTTGAGGAAATCATTATTCAATGTCTTTCAAGATGGAATATGCCATCCAAAAATGGCATTGGTTATTGACGATCGCTTAAAAGTTTGGGATGAGAAAGATCAACCTCGTGTGCATGTTGTTCCTGCATTTGCTCCGTATTTCGCTCCTCAAGCTGAAGTATGCATGATCAGAAATTTGGTTCTCTTTATGGGCATTTGATGACAGCATACATGAGCAATATAACCATTAGTTTTCAGCATCTTTTTTTATGCAACATGCACTTATTGCAACTATCTATCTTGTAGGCAAATAATACTATTCCAGTTTTATGCGTTGCAAGAAACGTTGCTTGCAATGTTAGGGGTGGTTTTTTCAGGTAATAACACTGGAAGCCCTTCCATGGCATAACCTTGTCAGCCTTATAACTCAAGATTGAGCAATTCAATTGGTCTTATTTGTTTATGCCTTACAATTTTCATTAAATAACCCTGGGAATTGATGACAGAGAATTTGATGAAGGCCTTCTTCAAAAAATTCCTGAAATTTCATATGAAGATGATATTAAAGATATTCCTTCACCTCCAGATGTGGGTAATTATTTGGTCTCTGAGGTTAGTCGTGAGACCTTTTTCCTTTTCTTTAGTTTTTCTGTTCTTGCTTGTAATGTTTACCGGTTATAAATCGTATTGAACTTTCTGGTATTGCTACGTTGCTCTTTGTTCATTACTAAATTTTCCATTCCTCTCAGGATGACACTTCTGCTTCTACTGGAAACAAAGATCCACTTGCATTTGATGGCATGGCAGATACTGAGGTTGAAAAAAGACTAAAGGTAATTGACAGTCATAGTCTCTTTTGATCCATGTTACTGGGTTTATTATAAGTTATTGTTTTCTCCAGTCTGTTTAGATTAGGTGAGAGTGTTGATTTTAGAATTAGTCACTTATGGAGGTGATTTTTTTTATCCGCGTGGATTGAATTTATAAAATATTTCTTTTTAATTTGCTTGTTTTCATCTAGGAGGCAATTTCAGCAGCATCAACAGTCTCTTCATCTACCCTTAACCTAGATCCAAGGCTCGCTTCTTCTCTTCAGTTCACCATGCCTTCTAGTTCAGTTCCATTGCCAGCAGCTCAGACATCGATGGTATCATTTCCTAACATGCAGTTTCCTCAGGCAGCACACGTGATTAAACCAGTGGCTCCTGTTGTAACCCCAGAACCAAGCTTGCAAAGCTCCCCGGCTAGAGAAGAAGGCGAGGTTCCAGAATCAGAATTGGATCCTGATACAAGGAGGAGGCTTTTGATTTTGCAACATGGGCAAGATACCAGAGATGCAACACCGCCCGAACCTGCACCTGCACCTGCATTTCCCCCTGTGAAACCCGCAATGCAAGTTCCAGTTTCACGTGCTCAATCACGTGGAGGTTGGTTTTCTACTGATGAGGACCCACGACAACTGAATCGAGCAGGTTCCAAAGATTTTCCGTTAGATTCTGAGAGAATGCATATTGAGAAACACCGTCTCCCTTCCTTTTTCCCTAAGACTGAGAGTTCTATTCCATCAGATAGATTTCGTGAAAATCAAAGATTATCGAAAGAGGTAATTGGTTCTTTGTGGTGGCCTGACATGAAGCCATGATTTTTATGCTAAAGTGGAAGGTTAAATTATCTCTTGTTGCTGAAACATAATTATCTTAGAGCATAATTCATTTGCAGGCACTTCATAGAGATGATCGTTTGGGGTTAAACCATATACCGTCTAGTTATCATTCTTTTTCAGGTAAGCTGAAGCAATTAATTGCAGATTGAAATGAATGTGAACTTTCTTATTATTGTTTGTACTCTGAGGTTTCATCTTACTTAAAATTACAGACATAAGTACATTCTTGTCTGATATCAATTTTTATAAGTTCTTGAGCAGGATGATGACATGATGTGTTTCTATCTTCTTCTTCTTTCAGTTTGAATGGTCATTGGTTGCTATGTCTATGCATTATATTTTTTTGTCTGATTTTGTATACTGTTCTACATTTTTAAGGTTTGGAGATGCCCCTTGGCCGATCATCTTCTAGTCACAGGGATCTTGACTTTGAATCTGGACGAAGTGTTCCAAGTGGAGAAACTCCAGCGGGAGTTTTACAAGATATTGCAACGAAGTGTGGAGCCAAGGTAATTTGGTAGTAATTTCTACCATGAGTTAGGTCGTAATGTATATGTTACAAATATCATATTGTTTCACTATATGCCTACTGCTTCTAAATTTTGTTCTAAAACTTGTAGGTGGAATTTAGACCAGCTTTGGTTGCTAGCATGGACCTGCAATTCTCCATTGAGGTTTATATACACTTTGACTTGTAAATCAGTTTTTACTTCTTCATTCTATGAGCTTGTGGCCATTTTGTTCACAATTATTCTTTTTTTAATATATCATTGGGTTTGGTTTCATTTGGTATTTCAAAATTTGATAGAGATACTCTGGCTCATCCTCTTTCTTGCCTGTGGTAGGCTTGGTTTGCTGGGGAAAAGGTTGGTGAAGGAACTGGGAGAACAAGAAGAGAAGCTCAACGTCAGGCTGCAGAGGATTCTATAAAAGGCCTAGCTAGTAATATCTCTTCCCATTTTTATTCTTATCTACAAGCATGTACCGAATTTTATGGGTTGAGATCACCTCTATTGCTTTTTAGGCTAATAATAATCAATGCAGAAGAGCTAAAAACCTAAAAGCAATCTTACACCTCAATCTCTGCTTTGCTGAAAGGATTTTTGGCACGTTTCTTTTTTGCTGTCCATATTCAGGATCTCTTCTTATAGTGCTCTTTTGGACCGATTCTGATTCTCTTATGATATACTTACAGATACATATTTGTCATGTATTAAGCCTGATACTGGGTCTGCACAAGGGGATTTAAGGTTAGCCAACACAAACGACAATGGCTTTCTCAGTAATGTGAATTTGTATGGGAACCAGCCATTGTCTAAAGAGGAATCTATGTCATTTTCAACTGCACCGGAACCATCTAGGCTTCTTGATCCAAGGCTGGAAGGCTCCAGGAAATCTATGGGTTCGGTCACCGCACTTAAAGAATTAGTAAGATCTCAGGACTTCATTAGTTTTTTTAGTCTTCAAAACGTGCGACTACTAGCACTAATGTAGTCCTTAAGTTGGACTGATAATATGTGGTTTGTCTACAGTGCATGATGGAGGGCCTTGGGGTAGCTTTTCAAGCACAGCCACCATCTGCATCAAATACGTTGCAGAAAGATGAAGTATATGCTCAGGTTCGCATTTGACAACTCACTTGTTCTTTAAAGTCTATCGAAGAATGGTTCATTTCACTGAATTCATTGGGGATCCCTATTCATATAAATTACTTAGTGTGGCAGTAAAAGAAATGATGAGGCCAAATTTCAGATGTAGAATCAATTATGATTTTTTTTTAATTAGATTTAGTTATTCTTCATCGTGATTTCAACAGTTTGTGTATTCTGGTCTATGGTTTAGGTTGAAGTAGATGGGCAGGTTTTAGGGAAAGGTATCGGGTTCACATGGGAAGAGGCTAAGATGCAGGTATACCGTCGTTCTGTTTACATTCAAAATTCTCATTTGACACAGTATTTCATATGGTGATTTTTTTCCTCCTGTTTGGGCTCTTTTATCCTCCCCCCAGGCTGCTGAAAAGGCCCTTGGAAGTCTAAGATCAATGCTCGGCGGTCAATTTACTCAGAAACGTCAGGGTTCTCCAAGGTATGTGATCTTGTTGGAAAAAGAACGTTGCTGCTTCATTTATGTTTACTTATTTGCTGTATCATTTTGTTATATTGAACAAGGTCATTGCAAGATATGCAAAGTAAACGCTTAAAGCCAGATTTTTCACGAGGTCTACAGCGCATGCCTTCTTCCGGTAGATATCACAAGAACACTCCTCCGGTTCCTTGAAGACCAAACCCTTTCGATAGACTTTTTTCTCGTTTCGTAGTGTAGCAGTTGTTGTGACATCTGTACAGTATTCAATATGGACGACAACGGGTGAAGGCCATTGAGACCTGCAACCCAAAGTTGACTGTTAACTTAAAGTGTTTCTTGCATGACATCTCTGAAGACACGAATCATCCCGTAGCGACCGAGGATATTTTTGAATTAACCGTGTTATCCTTCCCGGGGATGGACATTTCGGTTCAGACAAGTGGGAAAAGGGAGATGCCAAATTCATGGTGGAATTATAGCCAGTATTTTTTTCTTAACCATAGAGTCTAGAGCCCCTAACTAACTGGTTTGCTTGCTATATAAATGTGTCAGTACGTGAGAAAATTAATCTTGGAAACCATAGTTTGAAATTGATGAAATTTGCTTAGTTCAGTTCATTGAGTTTATGTACTACATTTTTTATCATCTATCGCGAGTTTGGCTTTTCGCATTTATTGTCAACTGCTTCATCTAGCCATGCCTGGTGTTGCGGGTAAAATTTTGATACACAAACTGCATATTTATTCTATAAAATATAAATTTTAAATTTTAAAGAACTAAGCCTTAAAGGCTAAATTCTAAACAGTAATCTCAAAATTTAAATTCTAAATTTAAATCTTAAATTAAACATCTAATCCATAAAATTAAGAAGCTTTTTGCGCTGCCGACCGATAGATAAGGTATCATTACTAACAGGAACAAAAACATGATTTTTGCAAATTTTTAAAAAAGTTGTATTATAAATTTAAGAATGGATATAAAATTTTAAGGGTAAAACTTTGATACACGGTCTGTATAAAGTTTATTTTTACACATGTCTGTATTTTTGCCTTATAAAATACAAATTTTAAAATTTTAAGCCTAACACTCTAAATTTTAAACCCTAAATTCTAAACACTAACTTTAAATTTTAAATCTTAAAACCTAAATTCTTAACCTTTAAACCCTAAACTATAACTCTAACCCTTAAAAATTAAAAGGGTTGTATTTAAGTTTACACGACTTGTATATTTAAGTTTTTTTAAAATTTTAAAGGGTACGAAATTTAAATATATATTAAATTTCACTAAAACGGTTGGATTTTGTGAGCAATTTTTTTATAAAAAAATTTTGCATTCACAATGCTTCAAATTCAAAATTTACTTAAACGATACTAGACTGTTTATCACTTGGTAACCTTATTAATAGATTTTATGAGTAATTTTTAATGATTTTCACTCTAAATAAAATTTTCGATAATGACAGGTGGGTACCAGCTTAGCAGTAACTAATAAATTAGGCATGAATTCCTGAAGTACCAAAGATATCGAAAACTGCGTCGTTTAGCTGTCTTTTAAGTTTCAACGGGAAGGATTAACGAGTAATTTCGTATAGTTTTATTTCCTTGCCAAAATCAAGTGCCGTTCCGTCGGCCGTCAACGTTTAGTATAAAAGGTCAAAACTACAGAAAAATCAAAATGAAAGTTTGAAAAAAAGGGAGCAAAGCTCTCTCTCAAAAATTCCATTTCTTCCTTTTCTCTAACCTTCTTTACAGAGAAAGATGGCTTCCTTTGATGCGTTTGGAATGGAAGGAGAAGAGATTCATACAGCAGCTGCTGCTGCACCAAATAACCATCCTTTCGAAGTTGACGACGAGAGCTACTCCAATTACGGCTCTTACTCGAACTTTACCGACAACCAGCAGTTTCCGGCGGACGGAGGTGACGTGACGGTGGATCATTTGGCTTCTTCTCCTGAGATCTTTGACTTCGGATCCTCCGATCCGTCCCCTGCTTACTCCCAATCTCCTTTCGGAACTACGATTCATGTGGAAAACGGAAACGGAACGAATGGATTTGGTGGTGGAAACGATGACGTTTTCGCTTCTGACGGACCGATGCTTCCTCCTCCTACTGAGATGGCGCCTGAGGAAGGATTCCTTCTTCGCGAGTGGCGGCGGTTAGTAGTTGTAATTTATTTATTTTGTAATTGAATCGCTTGATTTGTTAACCTTTTTGTGTGGATTTGATCTGTTCTTTTGGTTTAGCAATCCTTCTCAGCTTAGATCTGCAATGCTTTAAGCCGGCTATGAATTGATGTTGCATCGGTTGAGCTAAGATTAACTTTAAATCAAATTCGTTAATGATCATTTCGAGTTTTTAGATTGATTCTTTTAGCTTAGCAATCCTTCTCAGCTTAGATCTGCAACGCTTTTGTATCGGCTGCGAATTGCTGTTGCATTGATTGAATTAAGTTTAATTTCAATTCAAATTTGTTAATGGTCATTTCATGTTTCTTGATCAGCCGTGGTGACTGGTGGTGATCAACTTGTTTTTGCAGTTTCGTTTATGTTTCTTATGAAGTTCAAATTTGCCGATCTCTCTTATTATTAATTGAAGTTCTTGTTCGATTTATATTTGTCTTGGTTGATAGTTCGCTTGATTATAATCTGTAAGAGTTAATTAGCTGTGATGCACAAACCAGGGATCTTTTTGAATGCGGTAGCTACTTATATGATCTCATTAGCTGATGTATTTAGAAGATTCAGATCCACATTGATTTTCCATTCAGGAGATGTTTGCATATTTTTCTGAACGAAGTATGATCCAATCACAAGTTGTCTCTGCACTAATATCATTTGAAGATCATTCGCATTATTCTAATGTACTGTCACAGTAACCTCAATGATATGAGAATATGTTTCAAAGCTGGTGCTTGTATTTCCATAGCTCCCGCCTGATCTCTTGTAGGTTGAAAAAAACATGTTTCCTTCCTGCTTATGGTAGATAGAATAAAAGAGGGTAGTTTTATTTTTCACAGTGATAATAACGAGGATGATAAATATTCAATAATTACCCTGTTTATTGTAGATTCTAAGAATATTCTCGCATCATATAATGTTTGAAAAGCTTTGCTGTGAAACTCTTATGACTTTGATTCCTGTGACTAGGGGTGATAATGAGCCTGACCGGCTCGTGAGCTACTCGGGCTCGGCTCGGTCAAAGCTCGGCTCGAGTGAGCTCGTCTCAGGCTCGGCTCGAAAAGCTCGTGAACAGGCTCGGAATCTACATATGCACTAAAATAAATTATGTGTTTGTATTTTCTTTCTTTAGTTGGTTGATGTTTGATTTTGTATTTTCTTTAATTATGAGTTTGTATTATAAGAATATTTATTGATTATTTGGATTAATCTAATTTTTGACACTTTTTTTCCTCTTTCTGGTCATTGAATTTTGTTTTAGTGTTGGTTATGAAATGGATTTTTAACGAATCTTTTATACAAAAAAAAAATTATAGCAAAACTTTTCATTTCGAGCCGAGCCTGACGAGCCCGAGCCGAGTCCAATAGTATTGTTTTCGAGCCGAGCTCGAGCTTAAAATTCCGAGCTCGGCGAGCCTCGAGCCCGAGCTGAGCCCAATTACACTGTTTCCGAGCCGAGCCTGGCCAGGCTCGGGCTCAACTCGGCTCGTTATCACATGCCACATTTTTGAACTTCATCATTTGCAGTTAGTTATTGTTTCTAGATCTACTTGTGAATTTTCAAAGTGTGTTGCATTGTATTCATTTATGGTGGAGTCCTTTCTTAGCTTGGGCATGATAGTTTAATGAAATTTCTGAACTTTTCGCTTTTTTCCCCGATCTTTGGTTGAATTTATCTTCAAAAGATCTATGCACTAACTTGTCCTTTTATCCTATATCAGAGATAAAACTTATTTCCTTCTTTGGAAACAAGTTTCTAATTACTATAGTATTACTTCTACATATACTATTTTTTCGTGTTCTATATATAAATCCCATGATCTTTTACTAGCCAAAAGTTCTAATCGTTGATTGTCATTTCGTTGTTGCAGTCAAAATGCCCTTGTGCTTGAAGAGAAGGAGAAGAAGGAAAAGGAGTTGCGAAACCAGATTATTGAAGAAGCTGAGGAGTATAAGCGAGCATTCTATGAGAAGCGGGAGAAAACCATTGAGACCAACAAGACTAATAACAGAGAAAGAGAGAAGGTAATATTTTGAACAAAATGTCGTTTCATGCCTGTTGGATATGCCGGCATCTCATCGGTTGATTTTTTTTTTTCTGGGCTTGGAGCAGCTGTACGTGGCTAACCAGGAGAAGTTCCATAAGACTGCGGACAAACAGTACTGGACAGCAATAGCAGAACTCATTCCTCGCGAGGTCCCTAATATTGAGAAAAGAGGAAAGAAAAACGCAGACAAGAAGCCATCAGTAACTGTCATTCAGGGACCGAAGCCCGGAAAACCAACCGATCTTTCGAGACTGCGGCACATTCTTGTGAAGCTGAAGCATTCACCCCCACCTCACATGATTCCACCCCCACCTGCACCGGCAAAGGATGGAAAAGATGCGAAAAACGCAAACAATGCTGCATCAAACGGAACTCCATCTGCAGAAAAGGGAGCACCCGTTTCATCTGCAAAAGATGCCACCACTGCTGCAAGTACTCCCTCTCCCGAACAAGATGCTACTGCTGCTGCTGCGGACCAAACTGTCACGGAACCAGAAGCAACATCAACAGCCTAACTGCTTATTGCACATTTACAATGGTTGTTTTCTTGCCCCATTCTTTTTCCTCTCTCAAGGCTTCTGTTTCTTGTTGCATTTCATATTACCATATTTTCCTTGGAAGGATTTCGTACCATTTATTAAGTAGTTCTTTTTTCCTTACTGACTTGAGACTGAACTTATATTTTCCTTGTGCAAAAGTCTGAATATTGTTTATAACTTGCGTTTTATTTACTTTCGTTCATACAAAAATTGCTTGCTCCTTTGTTCGAAAAAAAAATTATTTCACAAGCGAGTTATTTAGAATTTATAAATTTAGTTTAAGGATTAAGTGTTTAAGTTGAAATTTTGTTTTCACAACCATTGCATAGAATAATAATCTATAAATAATACTTGATTGATACAATATTAATATTTAAAAATAAATAAATCTATTTTTATCCAAACATGGAAAAGACAACGGCTGCCAATAAACTAATGTTAATTTTAACATTTCAACCCATTTTTACTAATCAAATAACGTTATTTAACAATATTTTATTTTTACTAACAAAACATTCAAAACAAAAAATATACATATAATGCTAAAATTCAATAAGAAAAAACGTAAAATAACAAAATCAACTTATATTGACTTGAAAAAAATAATGTGGAATTTTGACCTTTCACTTCACAGCTCATTGGGCTGGCCTTCTAAGTACAATAATCATGAAGGGGGAATCTATTACACCTATGCATCTATTCTAACACTCATCTCGTTTCAAACAAAGTTCCAGTTAGCCGTATGTAAAAAAAATAAAAATCATTGAGTTGGCCCAAGTGGTAAGCAGTTTGATATCGCTTAAGCTGGTTTCGAGTTCGAGTTTTTTGCGTATATAAAAAATTTCTATTTGAAAATTTACCCACCAAAATCAGGTGTGCGACACGGATCGATCCAAATTAATCAGGGCAAAGTCATGAAAATCATAAAGAAAACCCAAAGAATAAAAAAGTATAAAATCTAAAATCATTTTATCAACAGAATTTTATACAGAAACAACAAGTTCTGTTGGGAGATTACATGACACTAAGTTAATATACATGTACGTAAAAAAGAGGATACGGAGTGAATTCGGTATGACAAAGAAAGAATCAATGTTTCAGCAAGCATCATCTACACAACTCGAACCCAAGATTTACTGCACATGGGACATCCATAAGCCCACCAACTGATCTAGGGGTGGTAATGAGCCGAGCCGAGTTCAAACTGTCTACTTCGAAAGCAGTCTGCTTTAACTTCCGCACATAGCAGTCACAACATATCGTTGAGATCCCATTATACCAAGAGATGCACCCAGACCAACAGAAGTGTTTAAGCCAAATGCTGCATTTCTTTTAGACAGCCGACTGTCACGGACTTATTTCTTTCAAACTCGATCCGTGCGGTGCTAACACTCTCGACACAATGTTAGCAAGCCTTACTCGCGCAACGCTATGGCAAAACACAAGGAGCAAGAGAGTTTTACAAGGAAAGAGCCTTGTATTGAACAAAGAAAGCTCACAAGGATACTTTACACTACACAACTCTTGGATCTCTTCGATGGATTTACAAATGAGAGGGGTGGCCCTATTTATAGGCTCCCACCTCCTCAACGGACGGTTAGGATCGATTTGATTCAACGGTTACAATGTTGCCTCTCAAAATATCTAAGACTCCTACATTATAGATAAGTCATTTCTTATCTACATATATCTCTAGTACTTTAAATATTCTAAAATATTCCGGAGATGTTCAGACTTATCCCAAGCCTTCCGGAGTTGTCTCGAGCCTTCCGAAGCTGTCCTGATGCTTCTACAACTCTCCTGATCATTCTAGGTCCTTCCGGGTGTGCCTAGATGATTGTGGAGTGTCCTGAAACCTTCTAGAACATGGTGGAGACGTTTTAAAAGGGTTGGAAGCCTTTCTAGGCCGTCCTAGGTGCTTCCTTGGGGCTTACCTTGCTTTAAATTGCCCAAGGTTGCTTGGTGTACGTCCAAGGCACTTCTTGTGTGTAACACCCTAAAAAGTACCCTAGTTCGAATGATAGAAAAATGACGATGATAACGTAAATAATTATAATCTAACTAAGATTAAATTGGTAACTAATATATTCACATGTTGAATAATATAAGATGTAAATTAGTGTACTCATAAATACATGTACAATTTGGTGAGATGATGAAAATATATATGTACAAGCTATATATATATAAGATTAAAATGTGATAAATTAATGATCTAAAATATGTATATTATATGGTATATGGATGATAAGTAGTGGAATTATTAGTAGAATTATTAGTGGAATTATTAGTTGAATTATTGGTTGAATTATTAGTTGAATTATTATATGAATAATAATAATATAATATATATATATATTTTAGTGGGATTTTTATATGGTTAAAGAAGGAACCATGTGTCCCTTAGTTAGGAGAGAATCGGCCACCACAAAACCACATTATTCCATTCATACATGTGCAATCCATTATTTATACTTCATCTTCATCAATTAAGCATTCCACCGAAATTAAAAGAAATAAGAGAGAGAGAGCTCTGAGTTTGAAGGATCAAAGTTGCTGGAAATTAAATCATTCATACATGCATGTTCATTGGATTTAAAGTAAGTACACATCTATGCTATTCGGTTTTGTATTTTGAATTAGGATGATGTTTGGTTACGTTTTGGTTATGAATGGTTGCTGGAAAATGTTTAAAAATGTGTTATATTGATGTTAGATTACTTGGTTGTTCATATACATTACTGGGTTTAAGTTGGATTTGAATTTGAACTGAAAATAAAAAGTAGAAACAAGTTAGAACACCTAAACTGTCCAGATTCGCACCTATAAGATACCCTGCGGAAATCTGGAAAATTGAGCATGTTAGAGTCATTTCTGGAAAACGTGTTCTTCTACAAAGTTGTAGAGGACAAAATTTTACATGGAATAGAGGTATGATTTGCTCAAAAATGTTAAGTATAAGTCTCTGAATTGTTGTTAGAAGTTGACGGGACTGAAACTGAATGGATTTGGAATCTGCTGGACTAAATTGTAAAATTCGAAATGTTTAGGGGTTTAATTGATACCAATAAATTCTTAAAAATTTATTAGAAACAGAGGAGGTATTTTATGAATGAAAAATAAATAATTTAGTTTGAATTATATATCAATTGATAGTTTAAATATCATTAGAACACATAAGAGATTAAAATGGACTAGTTTGTAAGAATTGATAATTTGAGGACTTATATGCTCTGTTTTCATGGTTTCTGGAACATAATTATTATGTTAATATGTGAAGGTAAATATGGTTAAAATATCAAGATTTATGGTGTAGTGAAACATAGGTTATAAATACACTAAAGTCACAAATAGGCAGATTAGTTTTCTAAAGATACCCTATGTTCAAGTAATAAACTGTATTGATAGAGAAATGATAAAATTATGTTCCATACATGGTTGTAAAGGTGTGTTTATAAGCTTTCCAGAATGGTAAAGAACTCCTTATTTGGAGTTGTGAGTAAAAAGATATGACCAGTTTAGTAGAGGTTACTCAAACTGCCAGTTTAGGGGGCAGATTCACTTTTCTAAGTGATTATGTTTAAGTAAATGAATTTATATGTTTGAATTACTTACTAATGGGTATTGTATATGATATTTTATGATTCAAGAGCATATTGGTGAAGAGATATTAGAGGAATCAAGGGGTGATCAAACCAAGAAGAAAGGGAGAGGCATCATCATTAAGGAGACAAACTAGCTTGGAGTATTGTGAGTGTAGTTTTGTTTAAAGTGTTGGGATTAGTATCCTAACCTTGTTATTTTTTTAGATAACATGAAGAAAGCATGAAATGAATTTAATAATGATTGGTAAAATTTAAAATGATAAGGAAGAAGGATTAAAGGCAAAAATATTGATCTAAGTGTATATTGCTTGTTAGATAAGCATGCTTAGCATAAATATGATTAGTTGCTATGATGTGTTGATTACTTGAGCTATGTGAAATGTGACTAAATGATAAGCTTTGCTACTGGTTTTTGATGATCATAAAATGAAAATGATCTCATGTACTTGCTGGAATTTTATATTACCATGATGCTTGATTGATTATATGTATATGCCTATTGAAATGGTTAAATGCCTTTGAAATTATGAATGATTGACAAGTGAATGATCTTGTTAATAAAGAAAGATAAGTAAAGTCCTTGGTATGATTAGTGTCTATAGGTAGAAGGGCATGCCTTAGAGTCGTTGAGCTCCCCTGATCTTTGTTACAGGATGGTGGTTAGTCACCTATAAACCTGATAAGGTGGTTAGTCACCTTGATAATTGAATGGTGGTAAGTCACCATTGATGCCTATGCATCCCCTGTTATATGTTGAAATGAGAAATGGATACTTTGAGTATCTAATGTTACATGTTACATGAAGACTTGATTACCTATTTCATTAATCATCCAAGGCAAAACATTTATTAGAACAATGATATATGTTTAAATGAACAAGTTGGGTATTAGCCCTTATGATATGAAATGAATATGTGTACTTGGTTGAGATTCGAAATGAACTATGTTGTGATGTGAAACTATGAAATGTTGCTTCCAAGATGACAATGAGATTACATGTTGTTTGTTGTCCATGTTAGCTTGAATTGTAAAAGTTTGCTGCCCTATTGGTTAGTACATGAGACTAGCTAAGTTAACTTGGTTTTTGATGGAACTAGCTAGGTATTTCAATGTGTGCTAAGCCTAGCTAAGTAACCTCAAAGATTGAATAAGACTTTAAAAGATTGAAACTAGTAAAGTTAGGGCTGCCTCACTAAGTACATTATGTGTACTTATCACTCTCTTTGTTTCCTTCTTCCAAAATAACAGGTCCTTTGATATCCGAAAGTCATCCGTTCTGATTCGAGAGCTTCGCAAGCCAAGAAAAAGTATGATATAATCTTGCTTAGACTCCTAGTTGGTGGCATAGTCTAAATTATTTTGTCATGCATTATGAATCATGTAATTCTTAAGTGTGGTTTGTATAAAACTAAGACATGTTATATTACGTAATGACTTAATAAATGTTTATGTAAATATGGATATGATAATATGAATTAACTATGTTTGAAGTTAATCAAGTTTGATATGTATGAATCTGTCTATCATCCGAATAGTAACATCGCTCGCTCGTAACCGGGTGAGGGGTGTTACATAAATTGGTATCAGAGCTTCGGTTTAGTCGATTCTCGGACTAAATCGGGTCTATTGCATCATATAGGTTAAATTATGCCACCTAGGAGTTTTATATCAAACTGCTTGCGATTGCGCTCTCTAACTTCGATCTTTTCTGAAGTCTTATTAGAATGTCCGAATCACTTTTGGCTCGTGATAATGAAAGTCCTCGGGAATCATCTAACGAGGATGGTAGCGTTAGGATGAAAACCAACGCTCCGGGACAATCTAATCCTCTCGAGCAAGCGGACCCTCCGAGAAGATCGGAACCGCGAGAACCGACTCCGCCCCCTGAACCTAATCAAACAACTCCGACAATTCCAACTGTTCAAAGTGCTCAGCGGGAATGTCTCCTAAGTATGAAGGAGATGTTCGATCAATTAGTAATGAACATCCGAGGAGAACAACCGACTCCGGTGGTTGCTACACCGAGTCGAGCCCCTATCGACAAGCTCGCACAACATCGAGCAACTACATTCACCGGTGAAAACGAGGAAAAGCCGGAAGAAGCTGAGAATTGGCTAGAAAGAACCACTCAAATCTTAACTCGCCAACTCCAATGTTTGGATGAACATAAACTTGAATGTGCGATTGCACTTCTAGCCGATGAAGCTCTAAGTTGGTGGGAAACCACGACTCTAACTGCCCCTGCCGAGTCAGTTACATGGAAATTCTTCGTTGATGAATTCAAAAAGAAATATATTAACGAACAATACCTTGCTGATCGGAGGAAGAAATTCTTACATCTGAAACAGGCCAATCGGCCGATTGAACAATATGTTGCCGATTTCTGTAAATACTGCAAGTATGGCTCGGAGTACATCAAGACCGAGAAAGATAAATGCAGAATGTTCATCGACGGGCTAAGTGATGAATTGAGTCCGATGTTCACAGCACTTGACATTACGGATTTTCAAATCCTTGTGAATCGGGTCATCGCCACTGAATCTAAGATACAGAATGCCGAGAAACGAAAGAGTGGATTCCGAACTGATAAGAAGCGGAAGAGTGACGACAAGTCTCAGTGGTCTAAGAAGCCGAAACATCAGAAGGAATCATCCTCCACCTATATACCATTTACTCGGAATAATTTCCAACCCCAACACTCCAACAAGATGGCTACTTCGGTTGTTTCCATCAACAGTACTGGAAATGTCGACAGACCTCCTGTTTGCAAATTCTGTCAGAAGAATCACTTTGGCCAATGCCGAACCCAAGCGAACCTCTGTTATGCTTGTGGCGCTGACGATCATTACATCCGAGACTGTCCAAAACGAAATGATCAATCTTTTGTTCGACCGGCTAACCAAAGTTCTGTACCATCTAGCCGAGGCAAACATCCGAGACAAGTTCAGTCGAACAATCCCGGGAAAGGCAAGGCTGCCCAGTCAAAAGCCACCACTTATCAGGAGTCCCGAGTCCCAGCTCGTGTCTATCACATTCGTGGCAAGGAAGAAGAAGAGTCTCCTGATGTCATTGCGGGTACGGTTGAACTTAACCTTAAACCTATTTACGCATTGATAGATTCGGGATCAACCCATTCATTTATATGCTCATACTTGTTAGATGAACTTAAATTGAAACCTGAAACTGTACAAACTGGGCTAATTGTTTCGAACCCTATAGGAGGTAGTATGCCAATAAATTTGATCTGTAAAGATTGTCAGATAACAATTCAAAATATACCCTTTCCTTGTAATCTATATGTTTTACCCAAATGTGAATTTGATCTAGTTTTAGGACTAGATTGGTTGGGAAAAACATGAAGCCTGGATAGACTGTCAAAACCGTAGGTTATATTTACGAGGTTTAGGAAAAGAATCCATCCTATTGATAGACAAGAAACCGACCTCTATTTTTGCCGCTATGGCATTGCAAGACAAGCTTGATTTCAGTTTACCTGAAATGCCTGTCGTATCTGAATTTTCCGATGTTTTTCCTGAGGAACTCCCTGGTCTTCCTCCAACTCGGGAAGTTGAATTCAAAATCGAAGTTCAACCCGGAACTAATCCGGTGTCCATTACACCTTATCGGATGGCACCTGTTGAACTCAAAGAACTAAAGAAGCAAATTCAAGAACTCGAGGATAAAGGATTCATCCGACCTAGCATATCTCCCTAGGGTGCTCCTGTCCTATTCGTGAAAAAGAAGGATGGTACGATGCGGCTTTGTATCGATTACCGGCAACTTAATAAAGTAACCATCAAGAATAAGTATCCGCTACCGAGAATCGAAGATTTGTTCGATCAACTCAAACACGCAGCCGTGTTCTCTAAGATTGATCTTCGGTCTGGTTACTATCAAATGAGGGTAAGAGAAGAAGATGTACCCAAAACAGCTTTTCGAACTCGATATGGGCATTACGAATTCTTAGTAATGTCGTTCGGTCTAACAAATGCCCCTGCTGCATTCATGGATCTGATGAATCGAGTATTCAAGCCCTATCTTGACAAGTTCGTTGTCGTATTTATCGACGATATCCTTGTTTACTCCCGGAACAAGGAAGAACATGCTGATCATCTTCGGATTGTACTTCAGACGCTCCGAGATCACCAATTGTTTGCCAAATTCACTAAGTGTGAGTTTTGGTTATCCGAAGTTTCATTCCTCGGACACATCATTTCTGCCGAAGGAATCAAAGTTGACTCTAAGAAAATTCAAGCTATTCTTGATTGGAGACCTCCGAGAAATGTGAGCGAAGTCCGAAGTTTCCTCGGATTAGCTGGCTATTACCGAAGATTTGTGAAAGGATTTTCCACTATTGCCGCACCGTTAACTAAACTCCTTCGAAAGGATGTAATCTTTGAGTGGTCGGAAAAACAACAACGAAGTTTTGACCAACTCAAACAAGCTTTGACACATGCCCCAGTCCTTATTCAACCCGAATCGGGTAAAGAATTCATAGTGTACAGCGATGCATCACACTCGGGCCTAGGTTGTGTTCTGATGCAAGAAGGCAATGTGATTGCATATGCCTCCCGGCAACTGAAGCAACACGAATTGAATTATCCTACTCACGATCTCGAGCTTGCAGCCATTGTGTTCGTGCTCAAAATTTGGCGACACTACTTGTACGGTGAAAGATGCAAGTTGTTCACTGATCACAAAAGCCTGAAGTATTTACTCACTCAAAAAGATCTGAACCTTAGACAAAGAAGATGGTTAGAGTTGCTCAAAGACTACGATCTGACTATCGATTATCATCCTGGAAAAGCCAATGTTGTTGCCGACGCTCTGAGTCGAAAACCGAACCTCTCTTCTTTGGCTATCAACGCTCATTTCCGGCTATGCAAAGCTCGGAATTATCTGAATGAACTTCAAGTTCAATCTACTCTGATCACCAGGATCAAAGAACTTCAACAAATTGATCTGGAACTTCAGAAAATCAATTCTAAGCTTGAGTCTAATTCTGACTTCTCTGTTAAGTCGAACGGTCTTCTATACTTTAAAGATCGTATATGTGTCCCTAATAACAAAGAATTACAAGATGAAATCCTACAAGAAGCACACCAAAGTTCTTTTTCGATCCACCCTGGATCAGTTAAGATGTACAAGGATCTCAAGCTCTTGTATTGGTGGCCAGGAATGAAAACGGCTATCAATGACTATGTAGCAAAATGTTTGAACTGCCAAAGGGTTAAAGCCGAACACCAAGTCCCTACTGGTTTACTCCAACCTCTCAAATTTCCGCAATGGAAATGGGAACAGATCACAATGGATTTCGTAACCGGCCTTCCCTGTTCGCCAAGAAAGTGCGATGCTATCTGGGTGATCGTTGATCGTTTCACCAAGTCAGCACACTTTATTCCGGTGAGAATGAATCTCAGTCTTGAAGCCTTAGCTGAATTATACATCCGAGAAGTAATTCGTTTACATGGAGTTCCGATCTCAATAGTCTCCGATCGAGATCCTCGATTCACAGCTCGATTTTGGAAATCATTACATAAAGCTCTCGGAACCAGACTGAATCTCAGCACAGCCTTCCATCCGCAAAGCGATGGTCAAACCGAACGAGTAATTCAAATTCTCGAAGACATGCTCAGAGCTTGTATCATTGACTTCGGAAAGGACTGGGAGAAATCGCTACCTTTGGTAGAATTCGCCTACAACAATAGCTTCCAATCTTCGATTCAAATGGCTCCTTTTGAAGCGTTGTATGGCAGAAAATGTCGAACACCCCTGTGTTGGTCTGAACTCGGTGATAATAAAGTTTTGGGACCACAATTGCTTCGGGAAACCGAAGAACAGGTCCAAATCATTCTTTCTCGATTGAAGCAAGCTTTCGATCGTCAAAAGTCTTACGCCGATTTGAAACGTAGAGACATTCAACATCAAGTCGGAGATAAAGTGTTTCTTAAAGTCTCCCCATGGAAGAAAGTATTCCGATTCGGCAAAAGAGGCAAGCTAAGTCCTCGGTTTATCGGACCATTTGAAGTAGTTGAAAGAATTGGTCCTGTAGCTTATCGACTCGCTCTTCCTCCCGAGTTTGATAAGATACACAATGTCTTCCATGTCTCAATGCTCAGAAGATATCGATCTGATCCGTCTCACATCCTTGAGCCTGAAGAAGTTGAGCTCAATCCTGATCTTTCATACGAAGAAGAGCCTGTTCAAATCCTTGATCGAGAAGTCAAAAGACTTCGAAATAAAAGTGTTCCTCTTGTCAAAGTTCTTTGGAGGAATCACAACGTCGAAGAAGCGACGTGGGAACCTGAGGACACGATGAAAAAGCAATATCCTCATCTGTTCGATTCAGGTAAAAATTCGAGGACGAATTTTCTTTAAGGGGGGAGGAATTGTAACACCCTAAAAAGTACCCTAGTTCGAATGATAGAAAAATGACGATGATAACGTAAATAATTATAATCTAACTAAGATTAAATTGGTAACTAATATATTCACATGTTGAATAATATAAGATGTAAATTAGTGTACTCATAAATACATGTACAATTTGGTGAGATGATGAAAATATATATGTACAAGCTATATATATATAAGATTAAAATGTGATAAATTAATGATCTAAAATATGTATATTATATGGTATATGGATGATAAGTAGTGGAATTATTAGTAGAATTATTAGTGGAATTATTAGTTGAATTATTGGTTGAATTATTAGTTGAATTATTATATGAATAATAATAATATAATATATATATATATTTTAGTGGGATTTTTATATGGTTAAAGAAGGAACCATGTGTCCCTTAGTTAGGAGAGAATCGGCCACCACAAAACCACATTATTCCATTCATACATGTGCAATCCATTATTTATACTTCATCTTCATCAATTAAGCATTCCACCGAAATTAAAAGAAATAAGAGAGAGAGAGAGCTCTGAGTTTGAAGGATCAAAGTTGCTGGAAATTAAATCATTCATACATGCATGTTCATTGGATTTAAAGTAAGTACACATCTATGCTATTCGGTTTTGTATTTTGAATTAGGATGATGTTTGGTTACGTTTTGGTTATGAATGGTTGCTGGAAAATGTTTAAAAATGTGTTATATTGATGTTAGATTACTTGGTTGTTCATATACATTACTGGGTTTAAGTTGGATTTGAATTTGAACTGAAAATAAAAAGTAGAAACAAGTTAGAACACCTAAACTGTCCAGATTCGCACCTATAAGATACCCTGCGGAAATCTGGAAAATTGAGCATGTTAGAGTCATTTCTGGAAAACGTGTTCTTCTACAAAGTTGTAGAGGACAAAATTTTACATGGAATAGAGGTATGATTTGCTCAAAAATGTTAAGTATAAGTCTCTGAATTGTTGTTAGAAGTTGACGGGACTGAAACTGAATGGATTTAGAATCTGCTGGACTAAATTGTAAAATTCGAAATGTTTAGGGGTTTAATTGATACCAATAAATTCTTAAAAATTTATTAGAAACAGAGGAGGTATTTTATGAATGAAAAATAAATAATTTAGTTTGAATTATATATCAATTGATAGTTTAAATATCATTAGAACACATAAGAGATTAAAATGGACTAGTTTGTAAGAATTGATAATTTGAGGACTTATATGCTCTGTTTTCATGGTTTCTGGAACATAATTATTATGTTAATATGTGAAGGTAAATATGGTTAAAATATCAAGATTTATGGTGTAGTGAAACATAGGTTATAAATACACTAAAGTCACAAATAGGCAGATTAGTTTTCTAAAGATACCCTATGTTCAAGTAATAAACTGTATTGATAGAGAAATGATAAAATTATGTTCCATACATGGTTGTAAAGGTGTGTTTATAAGCTTTCCAGAATGGTAAAGAACTCCTTATTTGGAGTTGTGAGTAAAAAGATATGACCAGTTTAGTAGAGGTTACTCAAACTGCCAGTTTAGGGGGCAGATTCACTTTTCTAAGTGATTATGTTTAAGTAAATGAATTTATATGTTTGAATTACTTACTAATGGGTATTGTATATGATATTTTATGATTCAAGAGCATATTGGTGAAGAGATATTAGAGGAATCAAGGGGTGATCAAACCAAGAAGAAAGGGAGAGGCATCATCATTAAGGAGACAAACTAGCTTGGAGTATTGTGAGTGTAGTTTTGTTTAAAGTGTTGGGATTAGTATCCTAACCTTGTTATTTTTTTAGATAACATGAAGAAAGCATGAAATGAATTTAATAATGATTGGTAAAATTTAAAATGATAAGGAAGAAGGATTAAAGGCAAAAATATTGATCTAAGTGTATATTGCTTGTTAGATAAGCATGCTTAGCATAAATATGATTAGTTGCTATGATGTGTTGATTACTTGAGCTATGTGAAATGTGACTAAATGATAAGCTTTGCTACTGGTTTTTGATGATCATAAAATGAAAATGATCTCATGTACTTGCTGGAATTTTATATTACCATGATGCTTGATTGATTATATGTATATGCCTATTGAAATGGTTAAATGCCTTTGAAATTATGAATGATTGACAAGTGAATGATCTTGTTAATAAAGAAAGATAAGTAAAGTCCTTGGTATGATTAGTGTCTATAGGTAGAAGGGCATGCCTTAGAGTCGTTGAGCTCCCCTGATCTTTGTTACAGGATGGTGGTTAGTCACCTATAAACCTGATAAGGTGGTTAGTCACCTTGATAATTGAATGGTGGTAAGTCACCATTGATGCCTATGCATCCCCTGTTATATGTTGAAATGAGAAATGGATACTTTGAGTATCTAATGTTACATGTTACATGAAGACTTGATTACCTATTTCATTAATCATCCAAGGCAAAACATTTATTAGAACAATGATATATGTTTAAATGAACAAGTTGGGTATTAGCCCTTATGATATGAAATGAATATGTGTACTTGGTTGAGATTCGAAATGAACTATGTTGTGATGTGAAACTATGAAATGTTGCTTCCAAGATGACAATGAGATTACATGTTGTTTGTTGTCCATGTTAGCTTGAATTGTAAAAGTTTGCTGCCCTATTGGTTAGTACATGAGACTAGCTAAGTTAACTTGGTTTTTGATGGAACTAGCTAGGTATTTCAATGTGTGCTAAGCCTAGCTAAGTAACCTCAAAGATTGAATAAGACTTTAAAAGATTGAAACTAGTAAAGTTAGGGCTGCCTCACTAAGTACATTATGTGTACTTATCACTCTCTTTGTTTCCTTCTTCCAAAATAACAGGTCCTTTGATATCCGAAAGTCATCCGTTCTGATTCGAGAGCTTCGCAAGCCAAGAAAAAGTATGATATAATCTTGCTTAGACTCCTAGTTGGTGGCATAGTCTAAATTATTTTGTCATGCATTATGAATCATGTAATTCTTAAGTGTGGTTTGTATAAAACTAAGACATGTTATATTACGTAATGACTTAATAAATGTTTATGTAAATATGGATATGATAATATGAATTAACTATGTTTGAAGTTAATCAAGTTTGATATGTATGAATCTGTCTATCATCCGAATAGTAACATCGCTCGCTCGTAACCGGGTGAGGGGTGTTACATTGTGGCCCTGGTTGGTTTCGGTGCTTAAGGATGAGGCGTGACACGAAGCTTCCTTGGCTTGCCAATGCGCGACAGAAACCTGCATAAAGCAGCAGACATGTAATAAAATGTGAAGCCAGATCCAGAACAGCATCACCATAAGCCTGCATATTGCATCAACAACAATAAGTATAAGTTAACTTGGCCCTGTCGAATGTAAATGCTAATGGTAGAATAGATAAGTATTTTGATCAACATGAGTAAAATTTGGACCAGAGAAAATGTGGACACCACCCCGAAGAAATGAAATAGCTATCCCAGGCCCGTCCAAAAAAATGTATGGGCTCTGTGATACATTTTAAAATGAGGCCTCTAAAATATTTTATAATAAGATGAAATTGTAAAAAATTAAAATTTATCATATTACGGTTGTTTTTTACAAAATAAAAAAAAATCAAACATACAGTAAAACCTCTATAAATTAATACTCTTTAAATTAATAAACTCTATTAAATAATAAATTTCTCTGGTCCCGATTTGGGCCAATGTAAAAAATCATCAAATTCTATAAGATAATAATATAATAATTTTTTGGAGATCCCCTTTATAAATATAAGGGCCCATCAAAACTATAAATTAATAATTCATAAATATTATAATTACTACTTTGGTAACTTGCTAAAATATGAATCTATTGTAATCTGTTTCTTTTTAAAATTCAAATCTAATTCAATTTCATCTCTAACTTTTCTAATTGCACCCACAAGTTCTGGCGTTGCAGTCTCCAATTTACAATTTATTTGCACACAATATCTTTATCAAAGTTATATTTGCTAAATTGAGAAATTTTCTTTTAATTAATAAATTATTAATTTATCGATATATTAATATCTCTCTAAATTAATAAAATTTTATGGTCTCAAGGGTATTAATTTATAGAGGTTTTACTGTATAAACTAAGACAATGTCGCAAAGCAACTATACAATCATAACATTTTATTTAAAAAGTGCAATCCTCCGAACGCTCTTAAAAGTAAAATCGTCAATCAAATTTTAATAGTCAACTTTCTTCAAAATATCATTCTCAATCGCTATCAATGCTAACTCATTAATCATTTTTTGTGACATTGTAGAGCGCATATAGCTCTTCAACAACTTCAATTTGAAAAAACTTCTTTCCGCGAATGCAACTGTCACAAGAATAGTCAACAAAATTTTATATGCAATAATAACATTAGTAAAAATATTACCTTCCAAAAATATCAAAAATTTCTAGTGGCCTCATTTTCTCAACAAGCAAGAACACTCTCAGTAACCTCAACTCCAAATACAATTTATTTCCATCAATATCAGATTGTCTTTTATTCTTAAGAATAAACTCAAATTAAGTACAATGAAACTTTAGACTCGCATTATCTAGTAACGACAACTTATGAGAAGTAAACAAAAATTTAATTTTTTTCATAGTTTTGTATTGTTCAAATCTCCTATTAAGAGAAAAAATAGCTTTATCAAAATTTTAAAATCTTCAAATTCCTTAATTAGAAATTCAACCTTCAAAATACTAATTAAAGTAGTAATCGAAACTTTATTTTAACTTTTAGAAGATGAATATTACTAATTAGTAGTTGAATCTAAAGTAATTGTAGAAAATTAAAATTAAGATGGACATAAATATAATTTTTTTGCCCGTTAAACACCATAAATTTGGTGTGTACTTTTAAGAAGGATCGATTACAATTAAATTCTTAAGATAATAAGAGAGAAAATTAAAAGATTATTTTAGACAAATATTTTTTCTCAAAGTGTTGGACTCTAAATTTTAAGGTCTCGTGACCAATCACAGGTCACACTTGTGAATGGACCGTACGGACCTGACTATCCCACTCCATGCGCAGAATAAACAATTCGAGCAAGGGTTCTAACATCACTTGATAGATCAAAGGGATCGAAACTAACTTTATATGCCTTCTCAGCACTCGAATCAGATGATGCTTTGCGAGCATCAGAAGTTGGTCCCGCACAAAGATGATACATATTAAAGTAAAAGGGTTATATTTATAGTTAATGCATAATATAGGGACTAAATAGTAGAATTTGATTATTAACAGATGGAGACAAAACGACGACGGTTAGGAAAACTCAAAAACAGAATATATTATCAGTATCCGCCCCGGGAACTTTGGTAACAGAAAATTAGAGATGCCGCGAGATTTCGTTACATTTTTTTTCTTCTTCCTTTTCATAGTCTCTGAAGCCTAAAAGACTGAGAAAATCCGTTAAGCCATGAGCTCGACGCCGCAAGGAACTCACTCGCTGGCGTTCAGGGTAATGCGGCTGTGCAACCCGTCGTTCCCCGTCGATCCACCGTTCCGTCTCGACCCTGCCGATCTCTTCGTCGGCGAGGACATGTTTGACGATCCACTCGTCGCCTCTAACCTCTCCCCTTTGTTATCTACCCACGTCAGTACGGCCACCGACTCCTCCGATATGTCCTTCGCCGACAGATACCTCCTCCACCACCCTTCCGATGCTATGGGCTTCTCCGACCTCCTCCTTCTCCCCCAATCCTTCGGGTATAACTATTAACTACACATTCTTCTATCTTTTTCTAATTTTTCGGCGAATTACACTAGAAATCCCCAAATTATGATCAAATTTGGAATTGGTCTAAATTTCAAAACCTTTTAATTAATTCCTCACACTAAAATACTGTTCCAACTTCCAATCAAGTTTTTTAACGCATTATGTTCAAGCTAACATTTATGATTTAACACCAAGGTTGACGGCTGAAAAACTTGATTGAAACAATAGAATTTAATTGGAATTTCTTGACGTTTAAGACTAATTTGAAATTTGAAACCTCTGTGCAATTAATTTTTTTATTTGATTTTTTGGTGTTTAATTAATGTAGGGCGATTTACTTGGGAGAGACATTCTGCAGCTATATTAGCATCAATAACAGCTCAATTTTTGAAGTTAAGGACGTTATTATTAAGGTCAGCCTGTTTCATTTTTTTTTCC
Organism: Hibiscus trionum; assembly: GCA_030270665.1. Classification (NCBI taxonomy): domain Eukaryota; kingdom Viridiplantae; phylum Streptophyta; class Magnoliopsida; order Malvales; family Malvaceae; genus Hibiscus; species Hibiscus trionum. The sequence continues at coordinate 1,951,750 of BSYR01000014.1, forward strand.
TTTTTACTGCAATTTTTAGTTATAACAACTGTTTACATATTGCATTGATAATGCGTTTGAAATGGAAGAAATTTTGAATATCAATTGGGGTTTTCGTTTGTAATTTGGTTGGACCTTTTTTTCTGCCTCTGTAATTGAATTTGAATAAACTTTTGTGTTACTAGCTTTGTAAATTGAAAAGTGCCAGATCATATGCTTGTTTTCAAGCTTGGTTTAAGTATCTAAGTTCAGTAATATTCTTTTTACTTATACTCATCTATGTTAAGATAAGTGTCTGAATGAAGTTTGGCTTGAAAACTCATACACACTGTTATTCTCAAAATAAGTGTTTAATTCGATACAAAAGATCAAGAAATATTCGGTTTATTATAGGCAGAAATTCAAACAGAGAGGGAGAGAATCCTCCTCTTGGATACATCAAAATCACCTGTTGGATCGATACGTGCAGGCGGGCATTATGATTTCATTGTGGAACACGATGTCAAGGAACTTGGAGCATATACGTATGTAGTACCGAACTGAATTTACTATCTCCTATGATTTCTTTCATTAATTATTTTTTTCTAACACGTCCATGATTTTTTGCATGAAAAAAAAAATTAGGATGGTTTGCACTGCATGGTACAATGACGGTGGTGAACGGAAATACCTTCCACAGTTTTTCAAGTTTGTTGTTGCGAATCCATTATCAGTTAGGACAAAGGTACTATGCCTTTAGAAAGAAATGAAATAAATCTAATGTATATACTGCCCCTGGCTAGCTCCAAAGGCATCTGTTGCTTCTACTTTCTTCTTTGAAACCAGTTCTTGGCTTCTTATAATTTTCCATTCAAAATTGTAATGTTTCTTGCCTCTGCTGTGCAGGTCCGCAATGTCAAGGTAGGTTGAGATTAACTTGGATTCTCTAATGTAAGTGAATAAAGCCTAGATGTTAATGCTGATGCAATTATGTTCTTTTTTGTCTAAACTAAACTATAGAAATAAAAAGTAAATGACTTGGCATTTATTGCTTTGTTATTTTATTAGTCAAGTTGATATCAAACAAATTCCTAAAGGTAAAAGTTTGAGAGTCTTGCTATTTTATCCCTCCTTAACTGAGCATTTTGAGAGGAAAGGGCAAGGGCTACGGATTTTTCTGATTGGAGTGTCCTGTTTGGTTTTATAGTTGTTTATCTATGCCAAAGTGCAGCAAATACTAGCACCATTGTCTTTACATTTGTTTAAATCTGCATCATTAGCTGTAAAACTTGTGAGTCAACTTGGGCTTTCATCCCTCTGTAATAGCTGAGTGTTTCAATCTCAGGAAACTACCTATTTAGAAGCTTGCATAGAGAATCATACAAAATCAAACCTTTATGTGGACCAAGTTGAGTTTGAACCAGCTCCTCATTGGAGTTCTACAAGACTAAAAGCTGATGGACTCCTCCATCCTGCGGATAATTTGTCAGCTGGGTCAGTAGTGGACATATCACTTGAAGTATAATTTTGATTTTTATTCTTAGCAGCTTGTCCTTGCAATGCTCTCAACTTCTAATTTCGTTTCTCTTTGATTCTTTTAACGAAAACTATTGTAATCTTTTCTTCTTTGTTAATCATCACTTACTGGCAGAGAGATAGTTAAGCCACCTATTCTTGTAAGATCTGGTGGGGGTATTCACAACTACCTTTATCAAATTAAATTGTCGTCATTTGGTTCTGAACAAGTGAAGGCAAAGAGGAGTAATATCCTTGGTAAACTTCAGATAACATGGCGCACAAATTTGGGTGAACCTGGTCGCTTGCAGACACAACAAATTCTTGGCACTGTAAGTTAAGCACTCTTATTATTTCAAAAGACTGGCTTTCATATCCCCTATTCTGAAATATTTACCATACTAAAGATAATGCTCTATGTTATGTTTATTGAGAGTTTGAGATCTGCATAAATTTCAATACCAAAAAGAGAAAGAAAATTATCAAAATCATTCTGATATGCCTTTTCTCCTTTTTCAGCCCATGAGCTGCCAAGAGATTGAATTGCAAGTTCTGGAGATTCCATCATTAATCAATTTGGATAGGCCCTTCTCTGTATGTTTACGTTTTGGAAAACCTTTGTTTTAGATATTCTTTTCACCCTAATGACAAAACTTAAGGTCTGCATAGGCCTTAGAGTATCTCCCTTTGCGTCTTAGTCTTCAGCTTCATCCTTAATGAATTTTTAATCGACTTTTAACTGACTTAATCTCTGTTTTGCAGGTACATTTGAAGCTTACAAACCATACAGAGCGAGAGATGGGCCCATTTGAGGTCTGGTTATCACAAAATAGTCCACATGAAGAGAAGTTTGTTATGATTAATGGACTTCAAACTATGGTAATTGGTTCATTTAACTTCCAACATTAATTTAGCTTATTTTCTCCTAAACTATTGTAATATTGTCTTTCATACATTTTCTGGCAGCATATATACATAAATCTTTCCTTTATTGGTAGAATGTAGATGGGATAAATGACATTTCGTCTTTAAATAATGTTTTATATGTTCCTTTCTTATTGTAACATATTGAAGTTATGATTTGCTGCAATACTTATATACAGATTTTGACACTTTTGTACAGGCAGTACCACAGGTGGAGGCATTCGGTTCCACCGATCTCCATCTGGTACGAAGAAAGTTTACCTGCAAATCATTTACACTACCAGTCTTGCTGCAACCTGATCTACAACTTCTTGTACATAAGCCGTTCTTCTAATTTCGTTTTGCCTACTTTGCATGTGCAGAACCTAATCGCAACCAAGCTCGGAGTCCAGAGAATTAGTGGCATTATGGTGTTCGACACGATAGAGAAAAGGACTTTTGACCCTTTGGCAGATGTGGAGGTTGGTATATCATATTTGCAGGCTCATACGTTTCCTTGTAATCTCAAATTAGTAAAACCAGTTCAGTTCTAATGCATCTCTCGATTGGAATCGCAGATCTTCGTGGAGTCGGATTGATTTATCAACGCGTTCTCGTTTGTTGGAGCTTGATGAAAGGTTGAATCATCTCTCAACTAAACAAAAGATGCTTTGATGTATGGTATAAGTTAGATTAAGAGCAACAATGAAGCAAAAAAGCAAGATAGTTCATTGCTAGATGAGATTAAATTATAGTTTTGGCCCCTCTAGTATGCTCAAAATTTGAATTTTAGTCTATGTACTTTAATTTGGTATAATTTAGTCGGTTTACTTTTAGACTTTAATTTGACACAAGTCTATCTTCTTTTATATATAGTTAGTTCATATAATTAATAACGTTAATTATGTTGAAAATATAATCCATGGTTTGAATTCGAAATTTGATAATAGTATAAGACCTGGAACCATAATTTTACCATTAAATGCGGATCATGTACAAGAAGGAAATAAAGCCAACAAAAAAAAAACAAGAAACCATTCAGAAATTAGGGAATAAAATGCGGATCATGTTATGATCCCAATCGTGTCAATGAAGAACTCAAGCCTGGGAGCCTCGCAGTGCCCAGTTGGCTTCGCTACCGACTCGCGGCATGCTACCGATTCTCGACCCAGCATCAGCCTTGAAATCGGCACCACACATCACCCCTTCGCTGTCGATTCTCGGCATCGCCTTCATTTGGTTCCTCGGATGCTCGAAACTCATCAGCCCTTGCTCGCTGTGGAACATACAACCTGCATTCACCAATAAAAAAACGTTAATACAGTTTATTTTTCTAAATGTAAGGACTAAGGACTAAATACTAAACTTTACCAATGTGAAAGTACTGGAATCATATTTTTACCAAATAAAATAATCAAATAAGAAGAACACCATACCGGCCGGAAATGGTGCGAAAGATTTAGCACAACTTTCTTTGATAAGCTTCAAATTATCGGAAACAACCACCGACCCATCAGCTGCGACGCCCCAATGGAGTTTAACCCTTTCGTCTGAACCCTAATCCCCAAAATTAAACAACATTTAATTAATCACAAAAACCAAAGAGCTTCCATTAACGGAGCTTTGAAAACGATGATTACCAACGCAGCGAAAACACTCCCAGCCTTGCTATCATACACCACGAATCCATAGCTGCCTTCAAGATCCTTCAGAACCTGATCGGCCGGGTACGGACCTCGGTCCCGGAGGGTCCGATACGCCTCGACGATGAACATCGCTTCGTTGTTTCCCTTCGAAAGACCGTACTGCCTCAAAAGGCTGCACAGATTATTCAAACCCCCCAAGAAAACGCAGTAGATTTCGTTCACTCCGCAAAACAACCTACATTTTCCATCAATCCCCAGAAAACCACTTCAAATCTCAAAAAAATTAAAGCGAATCTTTGCGGTGTAATCACTGTAATGTTGAGTAGCTAAGCTTACCTTTGGCTTTGGTGATTGGAGTAACGACTCTCGGGCGGGGCAAAAGCAAAGCAAGCCGAAGATCCGAACCCGATGGAGAAAGCATTGGTGGGATTTGAAGCAAGAAATTCCTTCACGATCTCTTCCGGGAGCTTGGGTTTCTTGGACGAACTGAAAGAAGCTGGGCTGTGCAGCTCCTTTGGTGGATTCATCAACTCTTTGTTGAATATTGTCAACATTTTTTTCACTCTTAAAAATCAACCCTCTTTTTTTTTCCCCTCAGAAAATGAATTTGCTAATGGAAATCGATTTGAATCAAAGCTAAAATGCAGATAGTGTGAAATGAAGATGTATATATAATGGAGGGGATGATGCTTAAAAACGTGGCGACATTATCCAAAACTCGATCATTTGATCGGTAGATTACACGTCATTTCCTAATTAAGATGAAATGTTACACAACTCCCAACGACTTTTCTGTGTTCTTTTTTGACAAAATACGAAAACCAAATCTATATGTTTATAAATGGGTTAATTGTGTTAAACATCCTCAAATTATATCCCATGCTTTAAATTGGTCTTCAAGTTTCAAAATGTCATGATTGAGTCTTCAATGTATTGATATCAAAACTTGTGATATAGTTCATTTCATTAGCTTAGTCATCGCTTAAGGAGAAATTATATCATAAGCATGACTTATCACATCAGTTATAGTATCAACTAATGAAAATTACCTATTATCTTTTTTTATGTTATTTTTTTATTATATAATAACTTACAAAAAAAATTGTTTTCTAAATGACAGGTAAAAAACATTAGTGAAAATTCACTAGCTGAAAAATATAATATGAAAAAGATAGTGCAATGGGTGGTTTTCATTGATTATGACCATGACTGATATAATGAGACAAACTCGTAATATAATTTTTTCCTATTTAAGCTATTAAATGACAACTCAAAAATAACGTATAATATATTAAAACACGCGAATCATATTATATGTACATATATATATTTATTATATGGGTAAACTACATAAATGACCATTATATTATTGGCAAAGTCGCGATTTGACCACCTTACTTTTTTTCTAAGCAATTAAACCACCAAATTATTTAATTGGTTGCAATGTGACCACCAGCCGTTAAAAACTAACGGAAGGGGTGACGTGGCAGTTAATAAAATTGGTATAATTACACATTTGGTCCCCGCTATTTGTATATTTTATCAATTTGGTCCTAATTTTAATAAATAAAATAATTTTATTATTTAATTAGGCTACGACACGTGTCGCAGTAGGACTTTATTTATATATTTTTAATTTAATAATTTTTATTAAAGAAAGTGAGCACAGCTACCACTAGGTCAAAGCTATCCCTGTGATGCATTGTACAAAATCTAATATATATCTTAGTTTGTTACTCATGCCAGGAAAAAAAAAAACAAGAAACATATTACCTCTTGGGTTAAAAGTGAGCATGCCTACCACTAAACCAATGTTATTCTTATGATACAATGTGCAAAATCTATTATATAACTTAGTTTGTTGATCATGCCAGGAAAAAGAAAATAAATATAGATTAAAGAAACTTGAATATGACACTTTTAGGATGCATAAAAACATTTAAACCATTAAAATATATCTAATAATTAAATTATTAACCATTTTATTTATTAAACTTTAATTAAATTATTATATTAAAAAATAAAAAAATATATTAAAATTTTATTTAACGAGTCTAAACTCACAAACATAATTTAAAAATTATTATATTCGTTAAATAAAATTTTAATATAATCTTTTATTTTTTAATATAATAATTTAATTAAAATTTAATAAAAAATAAAATGGTTAATAATTTAATTATTTGATATATTTCAGTGGTTTAAATATTTTTATGCATCCCAAAAGTGTCATATTCGAGTTTCTTTAATCTATATTTATTTTCTTTTTCCTGGCATGAGCAACAAACTAAGTTATATTATAGATTTTGTACATTGAATCATAAGAATAACATTGGTTTAGTGGTAGGCATGCTCACTTTTAACCCAAGAAACTTGGGTTCAAATCCTACCAGAGGTAATATGTTTCTTGTTTTTTTTTCTTGGCATGAGTAACAAACTAAGATATATATTAGATTTTGTACAATGTATCATAACGATGAGCTTTGGCCTAGTGGTAGTTGTGCTCACTTTTAACCCAGTAAACTTGGGTTTGAACCCTACTGGAAGCAAGTTGCTTTTTTCTTTAGTTTTGCTCCTCCAATCAGGTGGTGACACGTGTCGTAGCCTAATTAAATAATAAAATTATTTTATTTATTAAAATTAGGACCAAATTGATAAAATGTACAAATAGCGGGGACCAAATGTGTAATTATACCAATTTTATTAACTGCTACGTCACCCCTTCCGTTAGTTTTGAACGGCTGGTGGTCACATTGCAACCAATTAAATAATTTGGTGGTTTAATTGCTTAGGAAAAAAGTAAGGTGGTCAAATCGCGACTTTACCAATAGTATGATGGTCATTTATGTAGTTTATTCTTATTATATTGAATATTGATGACTTGTATCTGATGTGTTAATAAAAAAATACTTTCTAATTTATATGGTTAGATACATATGTATTTACAAATTTAATCCGGAGTATATCTAACTTAATATTTATTGCTTAATTTTATTACTATACAGACAAAAATGATTGAATTAATGATTCTTTGATAACCCAACTCATTAATTTCGATTATCTTTTTATATAATAGGAAGATATATATATATATATATATATATATAACATAAATATAAAAAATTTGATTACGTATAGAGTTATTACAATTTAAAGTTTAATGTTAAGATTCAAACTCATAAAAGTGGGATAATATGAATATTTTAATCACTTAATCAATTAATAAACTTTATAAATGCCAAAATTTTAACTTATACAAAATAAAAACGGATAAACATTGTTAATTACTGGACCGATAAAAAAATCTTATATTTTTTATATAAAAATAATGTATCATGTTAATTACTCACAGCCCGTGCTTATCCCCAGCCACGAAAACCACTGAATGCAAAGTTATCGACGTCCCAGTCAGCATGTTTTTAATACTCCATATAATTGCTCGTTCCATTATTAATGTTTTTATTTTTGTCACTAAAGGTAAATTATTTTTTGATTTCATGACTAACATTATAAAAAATTTATCATTTCGATCATCCGCGGTCGTTAAATAATATTAAAAAATGTGAGAAAAATGATAACTTTAAGCCATATTTCGAATAAGTAAAGGTAGAAATTCGAAAAGCAAAATTCTATTTTGGGTTTATGAATTCTATGACAATGTACATCAACCTCAAAAAAAAGTTTGTTTTTCTTTGCCCCTTTGGGTTTTATGTTTTATTTTTTGTATGGACATATTCTCCATTTTTTTAGTGTGTTGTATGTGTAATATTTTCTATTGTTTTTTAATAAAATTCAGTTGTCATTACTTAAAAATAATATTTAATTAAAATAATATTATGTTTTCGATTATTGAACTTTTATTATCTACATAAACATTACATTACTTACAACATATTCATGTGATTATTTACAACTCAAAACCCCAGTCTACACAAATTTTACTATTAACAGTATTGTTTGTATTAATATTTTTTCGCCCAAACTTAATTTGTATTAACATATTTAGGGGGCGTTTGATTCGTAGAAAAGATTATTATTAAAGACAATATTTTTTTTCGGAATCACATACCCATATGTTTGGTTTAGGAGAATCCCCAAGGGTAATACTACGTTCCTAATAGTAGCTTCTTTTCCCCAAAATGGTGGGAAAGTTATTGCCATCGTATTCTTAGGTATTAGACAATTTTTACCACTTTAGACTAAAATATCATTCAAATAATATTTTGTATTCAAATAAATCATTGTTTTCTATTTCTCTAACAATTTTTTTTTGTTTTGATATGTTAAAATAATTCCGTATCTAACCTAAATTGTTGCATAATAAAATATATAAACCACACTCACAATTAAAAAAAATATATTAAAAATAATTTTTAATATTATTTATTCTCTAAAGAATAATGTTCTTTATTTATATGGTAAAAATCTGTACTATTCAATTTTAAATCAAATTACAAATTTTGTTTGAAATTTTAGATTCTAAAGAATGACTTTTGATTTTAAAAACAATGTAAATAGAGTAATAAAATATATAAATATGATATTTATAGTTAATTATTAGTATATTTGATTTAGTAGCGAATGTGATGATTATTGTAGAAGCTTATAAATTTATTTTTTTCTATATTTTTCAAATATATAATTATAATAAATAAAAAATATTCAAATATATAATAATGTATTATAACATCAAAAACTATATTCAATTATTTGCGTAAGAACTTTATAAAAGAAAAATATATAAATTAAAAATAATAGAAAAATATATTTCATATGAATTTTTATGCAAATATTTTAACTTTAATATTGGAGGTTTGACTAGTTAAAAAGAAAATATATCACAATGATAATTTTGTAAAATATGTATTTTGGTAATCTTATAATCCATCAACCAAACACCGTAAATTTACATTCCTGTCAAACAAACCAAACAAAGTAATGTAACATTTTCAGTAATATGCCAAGTAATAAATCATTCTGAGAATTCTATTCTAAAGGGTAATGTTGCATTCCGTGAACCTAACGCCCCTTAATTCTCAATAGTTACATATTTTATTAATTTCACATTAATTCTAAATGAACTCATTAAATTCAGTCTCAATTCAATCCTTAAAATTTTGAGTTATTGTATTTGAGTTTTGGTTATGTAGTTTAAGAGCTTCACATCTTTTACATGGAGGGTTGAGGATCGATGTGTTGGGACTATGATGAAGAATGAAGATTTTGTGAAGTTGAGGTGGATGGACCGAAACCGAATGGTGTTGTACTAAACACAAGCAAGCTCTCTCTCAACTAGCTTTTCGCCCGGTTCTAGTTTGTTGTTCATCTCTTTTGCCTCCCTTCAGCAACTGGGAAACCAAACTTGATGGTGTGAGTGTGAGGTAGTTGAGCTGGGTTAGGAGCCTCTGCTTCCTTGCTTTCTTCCTCCTCCTTTTGTTGTCTTAACTGGTTCCAATCTTTCTCCTTACTGTTTTTTGGCTTTACGACATACGCGTTATTCCTCTGCACGTCTCTTCCATAACATGGACCACATTCTGGCTTCACTTAGCACAGGCGTAGTACATAACTGCCCCTCAAAGACCCCTGCTGACGCAAACCTTGTCAACCAGGATTTCATCGATGAGTTGGAACTGAATGAAGACAGTGAAGTAAATGCTGTCCTGAATAATCTTGCGGTTGTAGGTAAGCTCCTTACCTCACATCCTATTCGAATCCTCGCATTAACAGCCATACTCAAAAAAGCATGGAAGTGCGCAAAGTTAGAATGTCATGAACTAGGCAGGAGTTTCTACCTGTTTCTGTTTGACTCAACGGAAGATAGGCTCCGAATAATGGGAGCTAGACATTGGTCAGTCCAAGATGCTCTCCTAATCCTAAAAGACTGACAACCGGAGAAAGCATTAGAGGAACTCGACTTCTCTACTGAGGAATTCTGGGTGCAAGTGCACCATCTTCCCATCGGCCTAAGAACCCCAGAAAATGTCCAGAGGATTGGGAAGTTATTTCCTTTCTTCTACGGGTCGAACCTTGATGAGGATAAGAAAGCCCTATGGTCAGACACGCTGCGTATCAAAGTTGCCATCCGTGTGGAGGATCCTTTGAAAACAGGGTTCGTTTTGAACCGAAAGAAAGACAAACCTTTGGATATGGCTTTCAAATACGAAGGTCTACCAAAGTTCTGCTTCCACTGTGGAAGACTCGGACATGCCGAAAGGGATTGTAGTTTTGACACTTCCATGTTCAAACTCACCGGAAAATTTGGCCCGTGGCTACGTGCTCTGTTCCGGGGAAAACCGAAAAACACGTCGATCGCTACACAGGGCAAGACTAGTTCTTGTGCACAGGCTGTCAAAGAAGGACAACTCAAGCTACATGACAAAGGAAAAGCCAAACAATTGGCTATTTTCGGACACAATGCAGAAGGTGTTGATGAGAACAAAATCCTCCATAAGATTTCAGAAGCTGACGAGGTATGGAATGTCATGTCATCCCTATCCAAAGTCAACCCCGTCTTTCCATTCCAGGAAATTGGGAAAAGTGGCAGCAAGTTAGGGTTGGTAGACTCTCTTACCTTTTCGGAGAAATCCAAGGATGGCTACATAGGCTCCCTAACCAAGGTTGCTTCTGATATCTGCGAAAAATCTCCTCCCCAGACCTTGGATATTCAAGGTGGATCGGCTTGGAGAAATTTCCTTGCTTCAGGCCTTGACAACATGCAGGTGTCGGGCCCACGAAAGAGGAAGAGGGAGGAGGAAACCCTTGAAATTTTCGGCCCTGTCAAAAGAAGAGAGCTGTGGGAAAAGGTTTCCAATACGATTGTTGAGGTCGATAACCAGAACTGGTGCATCTCGGAGAAGAATGAAGCCGCTAAAGATGATTTTATCATGGCAGCCCTTTTTCCGGAGTCGATCTTCAACTCCTCTAAAATCATTCAGAGGGTCGAACGTGCAAAGCGAGGACGAACCTTCGGTGTTAAAAGGCTCACGCTGATTAAAAAGGCTGCAAGGAGGAAGTTCAACATGGAATACACCAGAATGTTAGTGGATGAAGCAGGGCTTATAGAATTAGGAATGGATCTTTTTGGGAAAAAGATCACGCATACTCCCACCATGTGCATTGACGATAACTTCGTGCTGAACGAAGAAATTCTCATAAGCGATGAAGACAATGCACCGCCACAAGCCCCCGCACCACTATCCCCGTGCCTGTCGGATAATATTACTACGGATAACTCCCTTGCGAGTTATCCGGATGCCTAATGAAAGTTTACTGTCCCGCACCCAGGGATAGGAAGGATGACTGGGTGATGCGGTCTTATCAGCCTTCCCATCGGATCATTGTCTCCAGGGGGGACCTTGGTGATCTGGTGTTTTGTTTAGCGAAATCGTTTCGTCCTTTTTTGTTTGTTTGCTGCGGTTTGGATGAACTCTTTTTACAGGTGGATGATCCTGATTTCTCACAGTCCACTCTCCATCGGATCTTTGCTGCCGCCGCCTTGATAAGGATCGATTTTTTATCGGAAGCCTGTCTCTTCTATGAGCTCTCAGGCGCAATGACGGTGAAGGCCCTATAGCTGAGGTCGGCGAAAATTCTTTTTGGTCATTGGCCGACATGTAATTGGGGTCTCTGTGTTGTTTCTTCTACCTTTCCCCAGAGGAAGGAGAAGGGTGCTGCGTCACTTTTTGTGGGACGCTTTGTTGCTTTGGGTGGTCTTCACCTGCTTTCTCCGTTGTCTTTTTATGGTTTCTGTGCCGATCGTGAACGGCGTTGTTCTTTCCTTTGTGATTGGCCTTGCATGGTCTTGTTGTGGGTCTGTTTGGCCACTCATGTGGCGTCTGTTGTTTTTCGTTTGATGTTGGGTGCCTTCAGGCGCCTTTGTTGTCCGTTCTCGTGCATGGCCCTTGCATGGTTGTAGGGCCCGTTTATGTTTTTATTTTAAGTTGAAAGTTTCTTTGGTCAAAAAAAAAAAGAAACCGAATGGTGTTAAAAGGGGTAGTCACTAGAATTTTCAGATTTTTTATATTTTATATTAATAACTTAATTTTCCACCTTAAAATTGTTGGTACTATATAATTTTATGGATAAATATTCTATACACATGCAGTGGAAACTGAAAATTTCCACATGCGCCTTAGTTTTAGGGTATAGGAAGTTAGTTTAGGGTATAGGTTTAGGGGTTTAGGTGTAGGAGTTAGAATTTAGGGATAGTTGTTTCAATTTAAGGTTTATGGTTATAATTTAGGGTTTATAGGTTAAAGCCTAAATCCTCACCATATTACCCTAAACACTAAACACTAAACCCTAAATTATAACCCTAAAACTTAAATTGAAACAACTATCCCTAAATTGTAAACCCATACACCTAAACCTCTAAACCCTATACCCTAAACTAACTCCCTATACCCTAAAACTAAGGCGCTTGTGGAAACTTTCAGTTTCCCCCGCATTTGTATAGGATATTAATCCTAATTTTATTATGTATACAAGTTTTCACTCCTAACATGAAATAGTGTGTATGTCTCTATTAATTTTTATATGGTGACGAAGAATGGTATAATGTGGTTTTGGAGTTGGACATGTTTTAGTGTTTATGGAGAATTCGATTGTTCGATGGAGATGGTAGAGATGATAGTGAATAGGGGTGATCAAAACTCGACTCAACTTGAAAAAATTGAATTGTTCGACTCGAGGTGAAAAAAATCTGACTCGTTTTGACTCGATTCGAAAAAATTTCAAATAAAGTTGAGTTATAAAATAGAAATTCAAATAACTCAAAATATTTAGTAATTAGTTGATCAGTTTTTAAGTTCGAGTCGAGTCTGTCAATTATGTCTGATATATTATGTATATCACATGTGAAAATATAAATATATATGTATATCGTATATAAATATAAAAAGTCGTTTAAATTTGAATCAATATGTATTATAAAAGTATAAATAAGTACTCGATTCAACGCTCAACCCTAATAGTAAATCAACCCTAATAGTAAATGAAACGGAGACAAATAATTTTAGTGCGCTTTGGTTTATGGTGAACAACGAACAAGGATGGTGATGGTGAGGTGGGCTGATGAGAGGGAAGATTATGAACGTTGATAAAGTTTTGGGGCTAAATTGATAAAATTTGTAAACATGAAATATTAGTTTTATTAAATTATAGTATAAAATTAGAATTGTATTGATAGAAGGTAAAAGTATTGAGAACTAATGTTTTATAATATTAATTATAAATTGTCGTATCAACAATTTTGTTGACTCTTTAACAGTATACGACTAAAATTGTCATTTTATTTTTGCAACTTTGGTAATGAAATAGAAAAAAATAGGACAACGACTAAAACAGAAATATATTAATAATTGAGTGACTAATTATATAGTTTACCCCATCTGGGCAGTTAACAAACACATAAAAATTGGCGAAAGTACTAGGTTGGTCCCTCTATTATAGGAATTGATTGAAATTAGTCCACATAATTTAAGCCTTATAAAAATAAAGATGAAATTATGTTACAAACTAATACATATTAGAAATTTCATAAACATGGAGGAAATTAAGCCCGAAAAATATACAAGAAAACATTAAGCAATCAAAAGTAATAAAATGTGGGTCATTGTTAATTATAACATCCCAATTCTGTCCATAAAGTATCGATTATTCAAGCTGTGGAGCCTCGCAGTGCCCAGTTGGCTTCACTGCCGACTCGCGGCATGCTACCGGTTCTCGACCGATCATCGACCTTGAAATCGGCACCACACATCACCCCTTCGCTGTCGATTCTCGGCATCGCCTTCATTTGGTTCCTCGGATGCTCGAAACTCATCAGCCCTTGCTCGCTGTGGAACATACAACCTGCATTCACCAATAAAAAAACGTTAATACAGTTTATTTTTCTAAATGTAAGGACTAAGGACTAAATACTAAACTTTACCAATGTGAAAGTGCTGGAATCATATTTTTACCAAATAAAATAATCAAATAAGAAGAACACCATACCGGCCGGAAATGGTGCGAAAGATTTAGCACAACTTTCTTTGATAAGCTTCAAATTATCGGAAACAACCACCGACCCATCAGCTGCGACGCCCCAATGGAGTTTAACCCTTTCGTCTGAACCCTAATCCCCAAAATTAAACAACATTTAATTAATCACAAAAACCAAAGAGCTTCCATTAACGGAGCTTTGAAAACGATGATTACCAACGCAGCGAAAACACTCCCAGCCTTGCTATCATACACCACGAATCCATAGCTGCCTTCAAGATCCTTCAGAACCTGATCGGCCGGGTACGGACCTCGGTCCCGGAGGGTCCGATACGCCTCGACGATGAACATCGCTTCGTTGTTTCCCTTCGAAAGACCGTACTGCCTCAAAAGGCTGCACAGATTATTCAAACCCCCCAAGAAAACGCAGTAGATTTCGTCCACTCCGCAAAACAACCTACATTTTCCATCAATCCCCAGAAAACCACTTCAAATCTCAAAAAAATTAAAGCGAATCTTTGCGGTGTAATCACTGTAATGTTGAGTAGCTAAGCTTACCTTTGGCTTTGGTGATTGGAGTAACGATTCTCGGGCGGGGCAAAAGCAAAGCAAGCCGAAGATCCGAACCCGATCGAGAAAGCATTGGTGGGATTTGAAGCAAGAAATTCCCTCACGATCTCTTCTGGGAGCTTGGGTTTCTTGGACGAACTGAAAGAAGCAGGGCTGTGCAGCTCCTTTGGTGGATTCATCAACTCTTTGTTGAATATTGTCAACATTTTTTTTCACTCTTTTTTTGTTCGCAGGAAAATGATAAACAGAGAAATGGAAATAGTGTGAGAAAAGATGGTGATCTAAAGGGTGTATATATAATTGAAGGGTGATGCACAAAAACGTGGCAACATTATCCAAAACTCCAAAATTCATGCTTACATTACACGTCATTATCCGAATTTAAATAGATTTTAATGGGATAAATCATAATTACATCGGGCGCGACAGGACGGATCTGGATAATATAGTTATTTGGCGTGCATTCAATCAAGTCGAGTTGAAAATTTTTAATTTGGTCGACTTGAAGAGTCATATTTTATAAATCAAACTTTATTTGAAATTTTTTCGAGTCAAGTTCAAGTTTCTATTTAAACATAAGTGTAAACATTTATAATTCTATAATAATAATTAGTTTTAATTTAAATGGTTTTCTATAACCATATACAATACATATATTTCTCATATGTTATATATATATATATATGTGTGTGTGTGTGTCAGGCATAATTAAGAGATTCGATTCAAACTTGAAAATTGATTCACTCATTACTAAAAATTTCGAGTTATTCGAATTTCTATTCTATAATTCAAACTTTATTTGAATTTTTTTTTCAAGCTGGGTTTATAAAATTACAAGTCGATTCGAGTTTTGTCCAGTCCTAAATATAGTTTGAGGGTCTATTTTAAATTTTTGAAAATTTTAAAGGTTTAATTTTTTAAATTCTTTAAAAGATTAATTTAAATTTTTCGCAAAAATAAGGTTTAACCGACACTTTTAAGAAATTTGACATTTAAGGGTTTTTTTAAATAAAAATTAGGAGGTGATTTAATTAAAAATATTTAAAATTTTCAAAACACGATAAAAAATTCTAAAATTTTCAAATGAGTCAAATATTTTTTTTAAAATGAGGGATATAGCCCCTCTGGGATGGATCGATTTGTAATTATGTATATTTTTATCGTATATATAAGTTATATCTGATCGTAACACGTTCTTCTTTATTTTATTGGCATTGTCTTTTTTTTTTGAAACATCAAATTCAAATTATTTATACGGAAGAATGTACATATTTGAACCAATATTCAATATTTAAATCAATTGATATATTTGTCGAAAGGACTTGATCAATAATATACTAATATTTTGAGGATTTAGTTAAAAATATTAAATTTATGGACAAAATTATAATATGAGCAATAGTGTAGGGATATTTAACGGGATTAATCCTATTAATTTTTTAGATAAACCTTGTTTTCAGTTGTATATGAATATTTTTAAATATTATTTTAAATTAATAAAATATTAATTTTATTTACTTGAAAACAGTGGATTTTAATGGTTTTCATGTAAGAAAAAAAATAGAGAAGAAACTGTCGCATATGATAAAAGGATAATGATTTATTTATTTATTTATTTTTAGTATAGTATTGGCAGGATGATGATTTATTTGAAACTTGAAAAAGTATGTACACTTTTTAATATTCTTTCACCTTAAATATTATTTGGAAATATGATTGAAGTCACGTTGACATTTGAGGTATCTGTTGACAATTAAATTTTTTAAAAATTATATTTTTATATAATTTTATATAAAAATTAAAAATATATATAATTAATACTTATTTATAAATGAAATAACTCTATTTATTAATAATTCACACCTATTAAATATCGTTAAAAAAATATCTCTTATATAAATTTTTGACTTCGTTTTACTTGGAAAGAGACAAGGGTGGGGACATTGGTTTGGTTCGGTTCAAGTGGAGACCTTATCTTAAACCGCAAATTAATGAAAGCCCCTTGGATAAAAAAGTGAGGACATTGGTAAAACAAATAGGGAAATTATATATGGGCAAAATTTTAATATATTATAAAATTAATTTTATACAATCCTACATATTTACACTATAAAATTTAAATTCTAAAATTTCTAACTCAAATTCTATAAAATTAAATCTTAAACCTTAAACCATATACTCTAAATTCTAAACATTAACCTTAAATCTTAAATTCTATACCCTACAACCTAAACTTTTAAACTTTAAATCATAACCCATAAAATTAAAAGACACGTGTAAACTAAAGTATACATGATCTGTGTATCAATTTTTTTTCTATTATATATATACACACGTGTAAATTTATATATATAAGTTGGTATATTTATTTTAAAAAATAAAATCTAAATTTATAACGTTAAAACTCGTAAATCTACTCCTAAATTATAAATTATGAATTCTAAATATTACAGACTAAACCATAAATTCATTAAGTTTAAACTAAATTCTTAATCTCGATTCTTTAGGTTATACATGTGCTTAAAAGAATGTCTCAAGTAAAAGATCTTAGAAAATTTGAAACTAAAATTCATGTTTTTATTACGTGTAAACACATGCGTTGATTTTTAATTTAATTTAAACTTCAAAATTTAAACTTTAGAGTTTATGAATTAATGTTAAATTTATAAATTTATATAGTTTTTTTCACAGAATTTGTGTAAAAAGCAAAACTCATAAGTTTAGTAAAGTAGAAAGGAATTTAAGAATCTTGTCTCATACCCCGTGAACCCAGTCAGCACATTATTTCTGCTGCTGACACGTGTTCCAGAATAATTTTCAAAGATAACTTGTAAATTTTATGATTTGATTTAGGAAAATTCTACAACGGGCGACGAACATTGATGAACACCACTAACGATGAACACCGATGAACACCATTAAATTAATTAATAAATATTTAAAATTTCAAGGACCCATCATACAATTAATAATTATTTAAAAAAATCAATTAAATTATTTTTATATATTAAAATTTTATTTTTTTAATAAGGGTAAACTATATATTTAGTACCTCACCTATTTTTGTATTTCTATTGAACCCTCATTGTTTAAATATTATTTTAATTTGACCCTATTCTTTATAAAAAAAATAACTTAACTCTTAACCCTCAACCTAAAACCCTAAACTATTAAACCTTAAACCCTTAAACTCTTAAACATATCCCCTAAACCATATACTAATAAAAATAATTTCACCATCATCGATTCAATTTAATTCAATGAATTGTTAAACCCTTAATACTCGGGTGCATTTGCTTCGATTTGGGTTGACGAGGACGGATTCATCGCAGAGGGTCCGAACGTGAATGTGGCATTTATAACCAATGATAAGGAGCTTATTTTTCCTTCATTTGATAAGATCCTAAGCGGATGTACTGCAAAAAGGCTTCTCGAATTAGCACCTAAGTTGGTCGAGGAAGGGCGTCTTAAAAGTGTCAAGACCGCTAATCTTACCGTTGAGGAAGCCAAACGTTCAGCTGAAATGATGTATATAGGAAGCACCCTACCGATATTGCCGATAACCATGTGGGACGAACAGCCCATCGGAGATGGTATGTACGATCCGATGTTTTGAAAGCCCTATAACACACCCCTATGCGATTTAGACATTATTTCTTTAGCATAATCGAACTAATTCATTGCTTGTGTACTAATGTTTCCTTGCTTGATTAGTCTAGCTCCGGATTTTCGGCTCGGTGACTACGGATTATCTCCTATGTTCTTACGGAAATATGCTGATTTGGCCTTGTTGCAGGAAAAGTGGGAGATTTGACAATGGCACTCTCCGATCTGCTTTGGCATGATATGGTAGCCGGTCCCGATACATAGAGGCTTCGCGTCCCATACATTAACTGAATCCAAGGTTCATAGAGGGTGCTCGGAACGGGATCGCCTCCATACGCTTTCTTCTTGCTTCTTTTTAAATGAATTAGCAAAAAGGTTCCAAATAAGAGGCCGGTTTCTTGTAATGTTAATTCTAAGAGATTCGAGTTTAATTAATTTTGATATATATAAAAAATAATTTAATTGAATTTTTTAGGAGAATTCAACAATTCATTGAATTGAATTGAATCGATAATGGTGAAATTATTTTTAATGGTATATGGTTTAGGGTATAGGTTTAAGAGTTTAAGGTTTAATAGTTTAGGGTTTTAGGTTGAGGGTTAAGGGTTAAGTTATTTTTTATAAAGAATAGGGTCAAATTAAATAATATTTAAATAATGAGGGTTCAATAGAAATACAGAAATAGGTGAGGTACTAAATATATAGTTTACCCTTATTAAAAAAATAAAATTTAATATATAAAAAAAATTTAATTGAATTTTTTAAAATAATTATTAATTGTATGATGAGTCCTTAAAATTTTAAATCTTTATTAATTAATTTAATGGTGTTCATCGGTGTTCATCATTAGTGGTGTTCATCGATGTTCGTCACACGTGGTAGACTCATCCTTTGATTTATGTCGTCTTAATATAAAAATAAATGTTTAAACTATCTTATTATTTTAGGAAATACGGGTTTAAATCACTTATTCGCATAAAATTAAATTGCAGGCACCCTTTCTCTCACTTATTCGCCTGTTTATGAAAAAAATCAATACAAAATTAAATTGGATCAACAAAAAGTAAACAAAAAGATTGAATAAAAGGAACCTGGAAAGATTTCTTACATTCCAAGTTTCATTCTTGTTTGCAAAAAAGGAGGTTCTCCAATGCCCTAAGCAGGTTGTTGAGCATGGTTATTTATGAGTGGCAGCCTAGCTTGAGTGAATTCTTCATCACTATCATAGTTTGAGCCTTGGTTGGGGCTTAAGGCTCTCAGTGCCATAGCCGATAGTACCGAAAGTTGTTAAGTGTTTAAAAGTACTATTTTATTATTATTTTTATTCATATTATTGTTAGACTTAAGCTCATTTTAATTGCATTATTAGGCATTCATGTATGTTTTAATGATTTCCTTCACCGTCATACTTGATTTCATAATTTGGTTGATTTTCGTGGAAAATGTACTGCGGGTATGTGTGTTTTTGTGCATGTGTGTAGGATTTAAAAATTTTCGAAGCAAATCTAGGATAAGCAGAGGAGCTGTCGATTTTGAAGATAGGATAAATCTATTTAATTCGAGATAATTGCGAAAAACAAGGATAAACCTAGAAGAGTTGGAGTTCCATGCAGAGATCAAAAGGAGACTAAATTCTAAGAGTTTTATGAGGAGATTTTGGAGGAATAAAAATACAATAAAAGAGATATATTTCTTTTAAGATATTTAATTCTAACTTAACTTCCTCCTCAAGAAAGACTTTGACCTAACTATCTTCTATATAAAGAAGGCCAAGCTGTCTACTTCAACATGTTCAATTGAGAGAGAAAAATAAAGGGTTGCTCGACATCATCTTTTTCTTCCCTCTTGTTTCGATTAGATTCATGCTAGGAATATTTTATTTTGTGTTTCCTTTAAATCTATCCATAAACTAAATCTGTTATTGTGTTTTTGTGGTTGTGAGAACGATTGAGTTTGTTTAGGTATCTGAGTTTGCAATTTTAATTCAAGTTTTGTTCATTATGGGTTCTTAATTTTGTTTGCGAGTGAATTGGGAGATGATCTCATGAATTCATCCATTTATCTAATATCGGGAGAGTTAAATTCAAGAAACGAATGAGCATGGTCTTTATTCAATCAATCGATGGTGAAGACTAATTCGACTCAGGGATAAGTTGTGAATTTCAACGGCTAAAAGGAGCGCAAGATCGGTTGTTGTCCACCCTTGATTCACGCAAGGATGTATTATCAAGGCATGCACAATTAACTAGTGTTTCAAATTAGGGATAAGGAGAAACCATTGAAGAACGCTTCGCCGAACCTTGAAGTTTGTTGCCCAGACAATTGTTCCATCCGTTGCTCAGGTTGCCAAGGCAATTGAGTTGCTATTGCACTAACTTACCAAGACAATCCATTCAACTATCACTCTACGACTCATGATAACCCGACCTATTCTCTCTTATTCGATTACATCTCTCTTTTATTTACTTGCTCTTTTATTTTACTCGTTTAAATCAACTCCTATTATCACTTGTGTTTTTATCTTTTCAGTGCGAGAAATTAGATTCCTGAAGTAGCATCAATCCCTGTGAAGACGATATGTATTCTATATTATAACTTGCGACGTGTACACTTGCACCAATTGCGAAGCACTTAAAACGCACAACAAAAGTCCCTGCGGAGAAACGAATAATGCTACCTGTCCTAAGAAAATAATGAAGAAGATCCATTCGAAGATGTCGATATTAGACTCCACAAATTCTTTGAAATCACGGAACCTCCCTGTTTGATCTTCGGGTATATCCTGATCCCAACAATGAAACTAAAAATGCTAAAAATGGAGAGAGATTAAATGAAAAAAAAGGGGGGAAAGTCTCATACCTTTTCCCACACTGAGTTTAAGAGTATATCAGCTGCAATTCCAGTCTCTATCAGTAGAAGCACTGAAATTATCACCATGTACTTTCCACCATTAAAGAAAAACAAATATTGCTTGCAAAACAAGTTTCCCGATGAAAAGAAGGGGAAACCGGCACCGATAAAGAAGTTTACGAACTCGAATGAAGCTAAACTCAATGAAAAAAGATACACAGAAAAGGCAAAATCCATTTGCAGTATCTGCAGCAATATGGCCTAGGCATGTTAGTAGGCATAAGGTGGCGCCTGTGGCCAGAAAAGTGTATCTAAACCTGCAGTTGTAGTAAGATCAGTAAACATAGAACATAGAGTTGCTCGGAAACTCAACTCCGACGCGTGATGCAACCTTCGGGATCCTCCGAATATACGAAAAAAATCGAAAGGTCTCGACTCTCGAGTAACATAGCATGAAAGAACTTACCATGGAGCAGTGGAATCCAAGTCATCAAAAGATGAGCCGGCCTTGTCTCTCTGCCAAACTCTGAGCATCCAAAAACCATATAAGATCATAGCAATCCCTACCATTGCAATTATCAGGTTCACAGCTTTCAACGTTGATTGCATACAAGATTTTAGAATATTAGCCATTGTGAAGAAAGAAAGAAAGAACCCCAGAGCTGATTTTTTGTTAGTTGTTGTTGTTGCTCTGATCAACACTTGGGTAATCTCAAGATTAACATGATATTTGTGGGGGGATGTTAGATAGAACTATAGAATTTGGGAATATAGGACAAGGAGAAAAGGGTGTGGCAATTAGGGGTGAGAATTGTAGGGTACCCGGTTCATCTGGGTACCTCAATCTTCCGCCCGTGTCCCGGCTTATTTCATCTGGGTAATCGGGTACCGGATACCCACCTATTTTTTTAAAAAAATTTTAAAAAAATTACATATTAAACACCAAAATATTTTAAAAAAATTTAAACTTAAAACTTAAAAGTATATAATACAAACATAAAAAGAATTTAGGGATTTAAATTTAGTTTTAGAGTAAAAATATTAAGAAACTTAAAATAAAAATATTATTAAAAATATAAAAAAATATATATTCAATATTATCGGGTCGGGTCAGGTACCCAGTAACTTAAAAATCCCGGCTCGTGTCCCGGGAAAATTCTCGGGTCGGGTAAATTTTTTTTAGAGAATTACCCGGTATTTTTAAGTTCGGGTCGTCAAGTCGAGTCAACCGGATCATGTATTTTTGCCCACCTCTTGTGGCAATGGCTTATCAATCAAAGAAACAGCGACATTTTTATTGTTTTTTCTTTTCTTGACTGCGTGCTTCACGTGATATATAAAACTTAAAAATTTTACATATTTTTTTAAATGGTTAGATTAATTGAGTTTATGGTTGAGAGGAATACTTTCCACTTTCCCCCCCCCCCCCCCCCCGTAAAATCTCCTCGTTTTCTAGCCTTAATCTTAATAATCTATTTTCACTCGTCCGACAATCTTACTTCAATATATATACTTGTCCAAAAGCTAGAATTGTATATATTATGAGATCCAAATGAGTGGGATTTTGAAGATTTTAGCTTCCGACAGGAAGCAGGAGAGGAAAAATGAATGGCCAACCTCATCTACAAACAAAGTTATGATAGAATGATTGAGAGACAGACAGAAAATTTCTCGAAAGCTATCTGTTTGTTATCTTATTGCTTGGTTTTTACATTTTCCCACTGTCAAACAGCTTTTAAATATTTTATATAAATAATTTCTATTCAAATAATTACGATTTTTAATCTGTGAGCCCCAAAACGAACAGATTACATTTAATTATGAACCGAATTTACAGAAATTAATGAAACAGAATTGGAAGTTGGAACTGAACTCAACAATTCAAATGGATTTTCGATCAGTAAAAAGTTCTTGCGTTCATTAGTACTATAGTTCTACTAAACTGATTTGGATAATACAAAACTATTAACAAGTGATTTTGTCGAAATCTACATCATGGATACAATACATGGACACGGTTTCAGTGGCAAATAATGGATCCAAGCACCCTTTTCGCAACCAAAACTTCGAATGATCTCATTCGGCCTGCTAATTCAAGAGATTGGATGATGTACATATCAACCGTGCCATCTACTTGTTTTGACTGCGAAGATGCTCGCGCATAAGCATATGAATCTCTGCCCTGACAACCATACGCATTTTCTTCGCATCCTCCCATAGTAAACCGGAATGCATTCGGGCAAAGTCGGAAGCAGCCTCAAAGACATCCTGTCCGATAGAGAGAGACGTGAAAATCCAAGATGATCGCATAACATTCAGAGACATCAGATATATATCACTCCGATGAAGAGGCTTGAGATTACCCTTGAAGGAAATTCATCGTAAAAATGAGCTGGAGTCATCTCAACTCTTTTTAAATCACTTTCCCACAATCTTATCTGCAACAAAAGAGTACCTACATTAGCAACACTCGATATCGGTTTAAATGAATTAGTCTCATCACAGTGCCAAAATCTTTTAAGCAGATTAAGTACTTAAACCTGATCTGTGACGTTTTCAGGTACTGATGGTACTTTCTCAGCAACACGAGGATGGGCGTTCTGCTGAAGGAATGTAACTATCTGTATTCATGAGTTACATTAACAAAAGAAGCTGCTTAGACTATGTTGGGTCATTGATCGTTCGATTTCTTGAATGCCTAGATCCTGCAATTTGAAACATAAAAGAGCAACTAGAAATGGATACTAACCTGGTCTGCTGTAATGCCATTGTCAAAAGCATTATACAGGCTTTCTTTTGTTATTGCACAAACTATGAGGTTAGGAAGTTGATACTCTACCCTATAAATGTGAGCACATTATTGTTTTAGGGAAGAATTCAAATAGTAAATATAGCAGTAATAAATAATCGAATCTTAGAATCAAACCCATGAAAGTGGATGGAGGAGAGAGAGAATCCAAAAGAAAACTATTAACAAGCTATGCATTAAATAAAGCAGAAACAGACACATCATTTACTTGCGGAAAACGTATTAGTATTATAAATTTCTGTATTCTATAGACAATAGCATCAAATCGATTCAGATACTCTATTTTTTGTGGTATTGAAGTGGCAACTTTATAATAAAAGGTTGAGTGGTTGCATTTCCACATTAGCTCCACAGACCCAAAAACCTTGGAGAAAAATGAGAAATAAAAGCAATTTGGGTCTTCAATAAGGCAACTACCTTGAGAATAGACGTAAAATTTCACAGTGCAACCTAGATGATGAGTACGCGTACATCCTAAAGTTTGTTTCCACAACAACAAAACCCTGAAGAAAAATATAGCATAAGAACTGCATGAGATAATGGCTAATACATCAGAACCGGTGTATTCACACAACTTAATTGACCATACCTGTTTCCTTGATGTTGTATCTGCTAAGCTCACAGAAAGATTGGTTGCTAATTTAGTAGGTATAAACCAACTCTCCTTCCTGCCCTGAACATATGCAAATACCACTGATCCATCATAAAGCATTACTTGAAACAGATTGTCATGTATCCTATAAGAAGAATAGCATTAATTAGGAGAACCTTCTGAAGTTTGACCAATCCCAAGTCTGCAAGGTCCTTGATCATAGCTGTCTGGTCATCCGTAAGTGTATCTAAATTATAAGCCTATGACAAGAAAAAGCAAGTTTATAGCAACTTTCCAAAAAAATTGTCACAGAATTAGCTTTAAAGACCCTCAAGAAAAGAAAGCACACCAAAAGGGAGTAAGCTTCTATGGAAATAACAAAATACAACAAAAGGTTTAAACCAAAAACAAAATGAAGATTAAGGTAGATTCTTTCCAAGACAAAACGGATTAAACAAATGGCAAGCATAGACTTCTTCCAACAAAACTTTTCCATGAACAATCATGGATCAAGGGAAAAGTTAAAAATGAATGTTGGTTACCTCACCAGTGGTATGAAAACTAAGTTCCAGCAAAAAAGCAATTAAGTCAGCTTGGTCTACACCTTGCTCCTGCATCAAACGATGAAAGTCCAATTATAAGATACAAACACATGACAGAACTAGAGTTGCATCAATGACCTCCAATTAGATTAAAGAGGTGAAACCAGAAATCAAGTTTTATTTTCCTTCATTGAACTGATTAATATGGATCCATCAATCCACAAACATGCATGCAATAATGCAACTATAAATCCCATATAGCAATGGCCAGATATTACAATTTTTCCTTGAACAAAAAGTAGCTGCTATAACACATTTATAAAATACTCATGCACAAGAACACAAGTATACACAAGCTCTTGCATTTGCAAATATGCACAGTCACACATCAAAAAAAAAAGGTGAAAGCAATACCGAGTTTATAAATCTATGCCGATTTCCTCTTCAAGAACTCAAAACATCACAACACACACACTATATATAACAAAAAATGTTTCAAGCAAAACACCAAAATATCTCATGAAGTATACCTCTGAATTGGAGATATATTCTCTGATAACGTACCAAAGCTGAGCATTTGTATCCATCAGCTGGAAATTTCACACATGAGAAGAAAATTAAGGTGACAGACAATCAAAAAAGAGGCAAAAGGGCCATGAGTTCAATGATGCTCACCAAGAACTGGAAACCACTCTCAGTTAATCTTGGTGCTTCTTTCTCTCTGTGGAAGCAGAAATATAGAAATCATGACACCAAACGTGAGATATAGAACCCTCAATATCTATCACATACAAGAAATGAAGCTAAAGTGCATGGTAGGATATAACACCTCTGACGTAAAAGGCCTCGCTGAAAAATTCTCATCATGGAAGAGCTGAAGCTTGATGACTTTTCAGCTTGTCCTGAACTTATAAGTTGCAGCAAGAAACACTGCTTAACAAAGCTGAAGTAAGAAGCAGCTCAAACAATAAAACTAAAACAGTCGAGCAAATAGCAAATGTAATTGCATAATTCCGCACCACATACACTACCATTAAGAACATAAATTATGCCAGTAAAGAAATGAAAAAAAAAGGTGAAAGTCACACCTCCCATTTCTCAAGTGCATAGGCATCAAGTTCCTCCGAGGTTGGAAGTCTTGCAATAACATCTGGAGGCATTGGTTCTCTCGGCAAAATCCCGCTGCAAAGTTATAATCCTTTAAACAACTACTACAACAACAACAAAGCACAAGGAATCTAGCAACTAAGTGAGCAATATAAATGACTGTAATTGAAGTAATACCTAATAAGATGGATAAATTTTAAACAGGCAAATTTGAAGGTTTTGCAAGTATGTAATTGTAAACTCATAATACATAACAAAGGGCAAATTGTATCCCCTTACATTCTGACAAGTGCAAAAGAAAATAAGTATCGTATAAACTAACAAAAAAGGAGAACTTACCCATATATCAAATGCTGCCGGAGACTAGTCTGAAATGTAGGATTTAACTTGTAAGCTGTTTCCTTCTTCCTACCAAAAGATAAAGATTAATTAATCCGATTAGCACATACAAACAATTTCTAACTATGCACAGTAACAAGAAAACATAAACGAGATTTTTTCATACTAGCCTCTTTATTTAAAGAGAAGATCAACAAAAAAAAAAGTAAATGAAGCAAACTGCAGTTGCTTACCGATCAATTACTTCAAATACTCTCAACTGAATCAACCGATCGATGGCAACTTTGTGCTTAGAGGATCCATCAGCAAGCACCCATTCCTGCAGCGACTTGGATGTTATTGGAGCATCGATGTACAACATCTGTAATACGTATTTCTTCGCCAGAGGCGGCAGCGACCTACACGATAAACAAACAATTCGATCAGTTCAGAAATCGAGTTAGCTTCTTCAATGTTTCTTATTAAAAGGGAAGACCTGAGAATGGCTTCGCAAATGAATTGATTACGATATAGCATGTCGAGCTTAATGGCGGGCAACGAAGCCACCATGTCCATGAAATTCTTCGCGATTATCTTCACCTGAGGCATCTTTAGTTTCCCTTTCTTCTTCTTCTTTCGATTTTCTAGGGTTTATGTTTTTGTCTAATGATGTACAATGGAAACTGGATTGAAATGATCCTAAAACTCGAATTCCAATCCACCATTGATTAAAGAAAGAAAATTAGTAGTTATTTTCTTCTCTCTCTGTAGAGCAAACTGTGAGAGAAAGCTCTAATGCGACGTCGTTTCAAGGAATGACTTGCATTCGAAGATGATAAAACATGTTAAAAAATCAAGTCGAAATTATTTTATTTTTACTATTATTAAATTATATAATTCTCTTAAATAGACTTATAAAATAAAATATATTCTAATTTAAAAAATTGTTAAATAGTGTAATAATACACTTTTTACATTAATGAACATTTTCATTTTACATCTAAACACATATAAATAGTTCAATGATTTTTTTTAACAATTAAATAATAAGTTTATTATTCTGTAACAATTAAATAAATCAATGATGAGTATGTAATATTTACAATGTTCAATAACCATCTTGTAACAATTAAAATATTATTTTAATTGAGCAAACAGCTTGCCATTAGACCATTAATAACATCTAACGGTTCAATGCTCATTTTATAACAAAATTAAAATTTTAATAATTGTTTATAACTTTTTAAAAATTTGGAGACTAAAATATCATTTTAGGATAGTTTAGTGAGAACTTATAAGCCTGCAATTTGGTTCTGTATCCAAACCTTCATTCCTAAAGATCAGACAGTCAAATGCAATCAAAACTATACAGCAAAGTTTCATTTTCAGATAACGAAATCCGAAAATTATCGAATCTCAACAGTCAACAATCTATCATAAACAAAATCGGAACGGCACGCCTCGTTTACATCTCGGTAGAGAACCGGAAAACTAGATATGCTGGTTTGAAGGTTAACTAAGGCGACAAGGGAGGAAAAAAAGGAACTATGCTTCTTCACCAAGACAGCCCCAAGACAATGTGAACTAATTATTGCATGTCTGCAACATGATGAGTCTCCTTGCAGACTATTCAGCTAATAATTTATTGAGGTATAACTTATGTTTTCACACCTCCTGTTATGCCATTTAAGCTTGGTTACTTTTTGGTAGGTTCACCAGGCTTACTGGCAGCCGGATTTAGCGGCTTCTCCTTTGGAGGATCGGTGGTTGTTTCTCCGTCGTCGTCATCTTTACACAGCTCGAGCTGAAGTATATGTATAAAAGCATCATTGCAAATCGCAAGACAAAAAAGAAATCGAATGACTAATCTTTCAAAATTCGATAGAATAAACCAACCTTATAACCACAGCCAGATAGACAAGCACTATAGCATTCCTGCATAGAGGAAGAAATAGGAAATTAATAGTCATAGTTGTGTTTTTTTTTTCTTCATTATTTCTGATTATACATTTGCCTTGTGATACAAATTCCTATTGGTTATGCAATTGCATACATCCTTGTGCAATGAATTTCCTATTTTGCACACTGAATTCAAGTATATGTCCCGCATTCTGTTTGAATTCATTGCACTTCCAAAAACATTCCGAACCAGGGAAAAGTTATGCTTTAGTCCCTTCAGAAATTATAAAACCTTTGGTAATACTGTATGTTGGCCACTCCAAAAAGATTTCTAGCCTCATCCCTTTTCCGAACATAATCAAGTAGCATCAATAGTTATAAACTCCTAAATGACAAAAATGCATCAAAGAAAGAATATTACCGCATTACGGCCAAGTTTCGTGTGCCTCAACCTGTCTATACCAACAATCAATGGCAACCCAATAAGCTCCGAGTAACAGAAGAGGATAAACGCTTAACTAAAAACTGCAATATAGTTTTCCTAGTACCAGTTTGGCGTCGACTAAGTTTGCATAGCATCAGACTTTCAGAAGTTCATAAAGATTAGCTCTCAATCTATCCGACAAGTCAGCTCATGAAGAGGAGACATAAACCAGCTAATCACAATCTAATGGCTCACCAAACAGTAGTTCAACCACATTAAGCATGGAAAACTAGAAGCAAGACAAAATTCAGGTTTCTATGACTAAAAGATTAAATACCTCAGATTGTTTGACATTTCCAGGAGAACGATCGATGTAAGAACTCCATTGCTGGTCCTTTAATACAGGAGCCTTATAGCATAAATCTGTGCACTCTGATAAACCTGAAAAGTCCATGATGTTTAGAACTTTGCTACTGTATCTTAGTAATGTTCAGCTCTATGTCTATAAAGGTTGGTTAAAGAGTTCTTCCAATTGATGAAATCTTTCTAAACCGAATAATCCAGCTAGAACTGAATGCATGACACATTAATCAATAATGAACAATCATTCTCAATAGCCTATAATAACAATGCTGTCTACAGTCACTCTAGCTTCAAGCATCTGCTATGTCTTTAAATTGCCTTATCTTTCCCATAAGAAATGATGCTCAAACTATAATCAGAGACTCGACGTAATGAGACTAATTCGTGGCAGATATTAATTAAGCATCGGAAAAACCAAACATGGAACTACAAAACATTAACGCTATGTTGCTCGGACTCTATTTTTCTTGAAGTAACCGTGTCCGATACTTGTGTTTGACACATGTATGGCGGGATATGATCTCCAAGGATCCTCCAGATACAGCGAAAAATTTAGAAAATCCCAACGAAAGCCATGCCAGATACACACCCTTGTCTGACACTCTAATCGGATACCAAGTACCATTGCACCGATGTTTGGCAATTATTTTCCTAGGAAACATCTTAGAAATTACAAGCACTATAGAAACAGAACTGCTTACATTCGTCCCACGTATCAGCATCATTGTCACATCCTTTTTTGCAGAACACTCTCCCTACAAGAAACTCACCATAGTTAACTAGAAATCTAATATGTTGCAGCTCTATGATCACAATTTCATAATTCAAAATAGGTGAATTACAATTACAATCCAAACATCAAAAACAACTACAAGTCTACAACCACAATCAATCTTTACAATGCATAGGTTCATTAAGCAAAGTAATTCTGACATCTCAATATCTCATTGAAATTAATAGCCAATTCATAGTAGTATATATACACATCATTATTAATTAACAACCAAAATAAGGAACAAACATGCATTAATTTAGTAAAACCAACAGATACCAGAACAAAAATGCAATCGATTCAAAAGCTAAGTTAATTAAGAATAAAGTAATGATCAAATAAATAGATCTATTTTAACGGATATTGAGAAATTCGCATAGGTAAACGAAATTAAAAGGAAACAATTGAAAGAAAAAGAGAGGAATTTTACAAGGAATTTCGGTAAGACTGGTGTATTTTTTAGTGCAGTGATTTCCACATTGCGAAGCCCATTGTTGAGGTATCATTTTCTCTTTCGTTTTTCCTTGCTTGCTTCTTTTTTTTTTCTCTCTTCCCAAACACGGCGTCTCCGATAATACAAATTATAACGGATTTTTGTTATAGAAAAAGGTGGTAATTAGCGACAGTTGGTTTGTTTAGATTGTTTTTAGTAGTAATTGATAAGTAGTTTATTTGATAAATATCAATCTGTATGATTACGTCATAATCAACGGCTACAATGCAAAAATAAAATGGCTAAAGTCCATAGGAAGTCCTTATATTACATTAAGCAAAATGACAAAAGATGCCCCCAATGTTTGCATGATTTGTCATTTGGCCTTTTATTCTTTTTTGGAGA
Source organism: Hibiscus trionum (assembly GCA_030270665.1). Taxonomy (NCBI): domain Eukaryota; kingdom Viridiplantae; phylum Streptophyta; class Magnoliopsida; order Malvales; family Malvaceae; genus Hibiscus; species Hibiscus trionum. Next base: position 1,982,446 of record BSYR01000014.1, read on the forward strand.
AAACAACCTCCAACTTTTTAATTTGGTCTAAATATGCCCCTGTTGGATAGAAACAACCAGTCAACTGATAGTCAACGGCTGATTCTGACTGAATTTGTCACGCGTTAAGATCGGCTGATGTGGCATATGCCACGTCAAATTTTTTAAAAACATTATTTTGTTATACCTTTTTTATGGTGACACGTGGTTGACTATCATGTTGACATATGCCGAATTGAATGGTGACACATGACGAATATGATGTTGGCACGTGGTAAATATGATGCTAACACATCCACAGATCTTAATGAGGGGCGAGTCCAGTCAGAATCAGCCATTGACCGTCATTTGAGTGGCAGTTTTCATCCAATATGGACATATTTGGACCAAATTAAAACGTTGAGGGTTTATTTGCTCCAAAAAAAAGGGGTAAATGACTAAAAATGCAAACGTTAGAGGCATTTTTTGTCATTTTGCAATTACATTATATCTAAAAAATTACTTTAATCCTTCCACTATAAAAAAAAGTGAATATTCCAATCATTGTATTATATCTAAAATTCATGTTAGTCTTTCTACTATAATCGTTGTACATTTGAAAACTGAATAGTTTAGTCCAAAATTTTAAAGTATAATTAGTTGGCTCAAATATTTTAGTTTAAATATTTTTTTAATTTTGTTTCAATTTTAAAATTAAGCAAATTAATTCATATTGAAAAACGAAGAGTAATTTATCCGATATACGTTTTGAAAGCGAGTAAATAAGAACAATTTATTATAATGTTAACTTTTAGTATACGACCCATATCTAAATATCTTATTGTGATTGGACATTTTTAATTAAAATAAAACGAAAATTTTATATGATTTTAGAATATTTTTTCATCATTTTGAAAATTTTAATGAAATTTCAATCTTTTTAGGATTTTGTATTGTTATTTTTATTTAAACATACTCTTACTCCAAATATATTTTTTAAAATATACACTTTTTTCAAATAAACATTTTAAATATTTTTTATGTTTAATTTGTAATTGTAATATTATTGTAAGCGAAGACAACAAAGTTTGGAGTTAAGAGTACAAATCAATTTTGGATTTAAATTTCATAAGTGTTTGACATTTTTATGTAAAAATCACAAAAAAATGTTTTGTTAGAGATTAATTTGTCCAATCTCAAAACTAAGAGGACGTGAATAGTGTTTAAACCAAAATATTTAGGTTAACTTAGCGATAATTGTAGTGTTTTCAACTAAAACATTAACTTTTCAAATGTATAAAAATTAAAATATCTATTTTATAATATAGAGACTAAAATAAACATTTAAATATAATACATACCATAAAATGACAAAGAATTTGTTTTAAGTACTTACAAATCATATATTTGATCCTTGTTAACTATTTTTAATAAAAATATTATAGAGATTAATAAATTGTTATTTTTGTTAATTTTGTGTACATTCTTTATTTTTATTTTTTTGAATTAAAAGAGACACCTAAATATTAGGCGTTAACAACATTCTGAATATCCTGTTGCACAAAGGTAATAACTTCCGCCGGCGGGGAATGCAAGTGTAGCAAGTCCAGCATAGCCATATTGGTTGTTTTTGCAAGCATATCGGCAACGCGGTTCGTTGAACGTGGAACCCAAATGACCTCAGTAACCCAACCATTCCGGCGAAGCTTGGCAATGGCTCGAACTAGAGTGAGAGGATTTCTGTCGACGGGCATGGCATTCACCATCTTAACCGCCTCGGCACAATCAGATTGAACTTGTAGAATCTCGATACCCTGGTTCCAAGCAAATTGTAATCCAACGAGAATAGCCCATAACTCAGCCTGTAGAGGTTTACATTTTCCGACAGCACGCTGAAAACCTGAGATCCACTGCCCAGAGCAGTCACGCAGCAAACCACCAACAGCAGCGTTGTTAGTGTTCGTGGAGACCGCCCCATCCACATTTAGGCATGTCCAACCTGTCTAAGGTTGACGCCATTGAGATGGTAGATTGATTGTAGGAGCAGGGCAAGGGAGTGGCGGGATACTAACCATATAGTGCGTAGCCCATGTTTCGGCACGGCATATCAACACATTAGACATGGGCATGATTCCATTAAAAATCATATCATTGCGGCCCTTCCATAGCTGCCATAGCATCGAGATGAATAGCGTTGGCCAAGGGATGCCCCTAGTTCCTGATGAAGCCGTAGAACAAATGTTTTCTGCGATCCAATCCTGCAAGTTGGACCGGAAGAACTGTTGGTGGATTGAAGCCGGCACAAGCTGGTTCCATACAGCAGATGCAAAATGGCAATCCCGGAGGGCGTGTAAGATGGACTCATCTGCAGCACTACAATGCGGACATTGGCTGGATTGCCCAATAAACCGACGACACCTCTCAAGGTTCGTCATTAACCTGTTGCGATAAGCCACCCATAAGAAAACTCGCAAACGTTGTGGCACTGGGGCTTGCCAGATATGCTTCCAGATTGCATTGGGTTGATCCCAAGAATGTTGCGATAGAAGGGCATAGGCAGATCGGGTCTCAAAGTTGCCTCGTGCCGTCGATTTCCAGATTATGCAGTCGTTGGAGTCAGATGGGTCGGAGCATTTGGTGCCTAGTATATGCGGCACCACATCTGAATGGAAGATGGTGACGAGTTTAGCTCGATCCTAGTCTCCATTTGAGTCTAGCAGGTCCGAAAAAGATCCAATCGGAAAGAGCAGACCTTCAGGAGTCAAATGTGCAGATAGCGAACCTACGGAGGGAATCCAAATATCATGTAAAGGATGGATTGAATTACCAGACCCCAAGGACCACGCGATACCAGATCGGAAAACATCCCAGTACTTCGCGATTGCTCGCCATAGAGAAGTGCAGGATGCTCTTTGAACTGAGGGTGGCAGAAGCTCATATATCCTATATTTTTGCCGAAGAAGCTGAACCCACATTGCTTTAGTGTCCGTGACTAATGAGAAAGCAATTTTCATGACAAAAGCAATATTAAAATCCTGGATACGACGAAGACCAAGGCCACCATGGTGAATGGGTTGGCATATAGATTCCCAATTAACAAGGGAGAGCTTTGTGGTATCCGAGTTAGCGCCCCATATGAATTATCGGAGAATCTTTTCAATTTTGAGGCATACTTATTTTGGAAGCATTGTCGATTGCATAAAGAAGACAGGAATGGCCTGGAGCACGGATTTGGCAAGAGTTATCCTGCCCGCCATAGATAAAGTGCGCGCAGCCCAACCATTTAATCTAGTGTGCAACTTATCAATAATAAAATCATAATCGGAACATTTAGCTCTATTGTGCAGGATCGGCACTCCCAGATATTTCCCCAAACAATCAACAGTTTGGAAGCCAAAAAAAGAACTGATCTCAGATTGCAAAGTAGGAGACGTATTTGGCGAGAAATAAATAGAAGTCTTTCGTTTACTTACACGATGCCCCGAAGAGTTGCCAAAAGCTGTGAGAATGGCTTGAATAGCGTGAGCATTTGACATATCAGCTTTCGCATATAAAATGAGATCATCTGCAAAAAACAAATGGGAAAGAGGGAGCCCATGTCTGATAAAGCGAAAGGGTTCCCATGAACCTTGGGCGACATAATGGTTAATCAAATGGCCAAGACGTTCCATCGCTAGAACAAATAAGTATGGCGACAAGGGGTCACCCTGTCGAATGCCGCGCTCAGGTTGAAAAGAGTGGGAGAGGGCACCATTCCATTGAATTTGGATGGTAGGGGTCGTTACACATTCCATGATAATCCGGCGAAGCCCCGGAGGAAAGTCAGCATCAATAAGAGAATCGGCAATAAAATCCCAGTGCAGACGGTCAAATGCTTTTTCCAAGTCTACTTTGATGGCCATCCAGCCACGCTTAGTTTTGATTGATCTCATTGAGTGAATAGCTTCCTGATTGAGAATTATATTCTCCATAATTGAACGCCCTGCGATAAAGCTTGTTTGATTCCCTCCAATTAAGGTCGGGAAGATAGGCTTGAGGCGTCGGACAATGATCTTGGTGAGCAATTTGTAGAGAACGGTGCAGAGACTAATAGGACGAAATTTCGCAAAGGACTGAGGTGTAACCCCCTAGACCCGCCTATGCGTTATAACGGATCCTAGGAAGTCACATTAGGGTCACAAGAGCGACCCACGGTAAAATACACATAAAAAAACATTTTATTTCTTCAAAACACTTATTAAACTGTAAAAAAATCATCTTTTATTTAAAATATCATTTCAAGAAATCATTTAAACACATAACAGAAATTGCAGAAAGTGCTTTACAAATACTATCATAAAACCATACATGACATACATGCCCACTAACTATACATCACCGTACTCCAAGGCAACGCCGAGAGAACTCCGAACACTGATGTCAAACTTTATACCATGATATATTCTTTTAACCTGCGATGGTAAAAACAACGTGAGCTTGGAAAAGCTCAGTAATACAGTACTACCAAAAGATGCTATAAGCTCATGCAAATATATGGTAGACATAACATTTTCAGGATGTTCCACGTAGTAACAGTCTCCATTTCTGTTCTACTATTTCGAGGTAGCATCATACTCGAGAATACGATACTTGCTCTTTATTCATACATCGAGAATTAGACGATAATTATATAGGCTAGCAACATATGAGGTAGGAATCAGAGAGTTTGGTGCCTAGTGTGTTCCAACGGTGCAACATTAATGCATGAAAAATAATAATGCAGTAAACCTTTTTATTTCAAATACATTTGTTTCAAGTAGTAGTAAAGTTCATTTTTAATTCTTTATTTACCCTCCAACCATACTCCAGTATTTAGTTTCCCCAGTGCGGTATCATGTACAGGCATTAACCCAAGCCCATTGGGCGTGGGTACCATCCTAAGGATATACCTTAGAATACGGGCGGCCCTTGCCGAAGCATAGGAACCGAAAGCGGGCGGACCTGGCCGAAGCCTAGGATCCGAAAACGGGCGGACCTGGCCGAAGCCTAGGATCCGAAAACGGGCGGACCTGGCCGAAGCCTAGGATCTGAAAACGGGCGGACTTACCAGCTGGATCAGGGCTGAGCCGACGGTAACTTCATATCATAACCCAAGTACCCCAGTGAATCAGATCATCAATAGTTCATTAATCAATAACTATATTTTTAGTAACGCATTATCCATATAACATGTTTGTCATATCGGATGCATATGCATATATCAGAAACACAATACAGTCATATTTAGTTTATAAAACATGTCATGTTCCTGTAGATTCAAGTATGTCTGTCATGTGCACGTGCTCGGTATTATAACATGTAAATCAGTATGCAAAAACAGTCGTGTAGCACACATGGAACACACTAGGTGGAACAGATTATTCCTTGGAGATACTTGTCATTTACGGAAGAGAACACATTAACCTTGTGACAATTTGAACGGGTTTTAGAAACGAAGTCCCTATAAAAAGGGGGTTCGTACTAGCGGTTTGAACCAGATATTCAGGAGATGATACATCAAGATCTTTGAGAGTTTAGGCATATCATGTGTGATTTAGCCATTTAGGCCTACCAGGGGCATTATGGTCATTTTATCATACACGAGCATTTTGGTAATTTATACCAACAAGGCGTAAACGGTAGCTCAGAAATTTTACTTGTTCATCAGGTATCCAACCAAGCATTCAGAGATTTCTACGTCAAGACCTTTCACTATATCAGACACGTTCGGGACTATTTTGATTACTTTGGCCAACGAGGGCATCTTGGTCATTTAATATCAAGGGTGATTTTGTAACTTAGCTCGATCATGAGGAATTTATGATTTAAAGTAATTAAGATTTCCAGAAGTTTATCGAGCCTCCAAAACCATTCGAGCTAACATATTCCAACCTTATAGTACTAACCAACCCTTCTGATGCATTCAACTGTATCGTATATCTGAACGGTTGCTTTCATATTTCACCACAAGACTTGCCACGGAATAGTCGAACTAATACTCTGTGCGGGAAGACTTCCACCCTTATATTAATATCAAGAGTGATTGACGTACATGAGTCATGCTTCAACCCTTAGGGGCATTTCAGTCATTTTCAACTTTATTGACATTTCTAGAATTTCATCAAAGGTAAATTTACTTATTTCAGTCAAGGGGTATTTCAGTCATTTTGAAACTCGGGATATCCATCATTTCTTTCGATTAAACCATTTATAGTATTTCAATCATTTAAATATTCGTGGGTGTCTCAGCCATTCTAGAAATTTCGGTATCTCCAACCACTTCATTTCTTTCAGAGCTCAAGGGTTTATCCATCCTTCCAGTTAATTGCAAACCTCGATGTCCGAGAATACCTCATCCCTTTTTGTCAATACGATCATTTCGATTACTTTTAACCATAATAGTATTTCCAAAACTTTTAGCCATTTCAATCAATTCAATATTCTGAGTCGCTTAATTAATTCGGAGGCATGGATAGTTTCCCGTAAATTTACATTCGGAGATTTATTCCAAATTCAAAGAAACCTAACACCTTACAATCTCGAAGGTTAAATTCTTGTTTTTCATAACTTTACAAATAGATCGAGGTTTCCAGACGAATCGAATTGTTTTACCATATCCACTGTAGATTTCTGGATCTCTTCCAATTCCAAGGATATTTTTGTCATTCTCATACTTTAAGGGCATTTTCGTAATTTTATATCCAAATATTTTTAACATTGATCATTTGACACTAATAGTCGGATTTGGAGATTAATTGTCTTATTAATTACTTATTGAACTCCATATCCTTCTCATTTATTGATCTTCTTGTTCGAGCATTGCAATCTTATCTAGAATATCATACTCGTTTCCATATTCGGTTTGACTTGAGCAAAATTAACAGTACTTATCATCATTTTTATGCATGCATTAACAAATACCAACATGCTCATAAAGCATACAAGAGGTAGTAGTGTATTACCTTTAATACATGCTATATCGGTCGACCATTATACTCCGTTCGATCACTCTCGAACCCGAATGCGACGTCCTCAGCACCCCGAATACAAGGAACTTCGAATACATTCAATAAAAATATTCCAATTTCAGTCTTTAATCACCTTACTCATAATTGATTATTAAAATACATAAGCAAACTCGAGTTCAAGGTTCAATTCGGAGGCTTTCGGGTTAGAATTTCACGAAACGGGCTTCAAAATCGGACTCAGGACGTCAAAAAACATAAAATAGGACTTTTCTGGAATTTTTGACTTTTTGGTCAAAGTCAACGGTCAACGGGCAGGTCAACGGTCAACGCTGACGTCAGCAGTCAAAGTCAACGCTGACGTCACTGGTCCAAGGCTGACTCAGCGAGTTGATTCACTGGGTTGACTCGGACGAGTTGATTCACTGAGTTGACTCGGACGAGTTGACTCACTGGGTTGACTCGGTCAACGGGTCGGTCAACGGGTCGGGTCAACGGGTCGGGTCAATGGGTCGGGTCAACGGGGCTTGGTTTACCACTGGGCTGGGCCGGTTTAGGCTGGACCGGTTCAGGTGGGCCGGCCGGTTCAATGGCCACCGTCCAGGGCTGCCGGAAATTGCCCCGGACGGTGCGTGAAGCCCACGCGCGGCCCTAACTTGTCGGAATCGGACCGGAAAACACCCAAAACAATCCACAATTCATCCTTAAACTTGAAAATCTTGAATTTTCACCGGAATCATTACTGAAACTTACCAAATCGGAATTTAACCCCTTTAACCGACGAACCTCCGATGAGGCCTCAAACGGCGACGGTCAAGCGATCCTCGACAGGGTTTTGTTCGCTGCAACTTGAAGATCACGACGGCGGCAACCACTCCCCGAACCGGTGCCTACGGTGGCCGGAAACGACGAGGAACAGAGCCTCGAAAACTCCTAGGTTCGACGAACCTTTAACCTTCAATTCCCGACGACATGAACGGCGATTGAGCGAGTGGTTAGAGGGGTTTTGGTTGGGGCTCGACGGGGAAGCCAGCGGTGGTGGCGGTGAACGCCACGGAGCGGCGGTGCGGCAACTAGGGCGGTGGTCGGGCTTGGGTTGTTGAAACGTCTTAGGAGGAGAAAACAATCAGATTTCTCTGGATATTTCCAGATCCAATATGAGGCATTAATTATGGATGGGGTTTGGTTCTATTTTATTTATTTTCATTATACCCCTTCAAATATAGCTTAACATTAAATTATGGTAGATTTTTAACATGGATAGCCATAGCCCTGATGGCTAAGGCATGGGTTTATGATTCCAAGGGTCAAGGGTTCAAACCCTACAACCCACAATTATTTATTTTCTTTTCTCCTTTCTTTCTTTCTCCCCTTTTGTTTTTTTTTAATCATATTTTAATATGGGTGTTACAGAGGCTTGTCCGTCTTTGGAATAAGAACCAAGACCGTTTTATTCAAAGCACTCTCAAGATGGCCTCTTTGAAAGATACGTTGAATCATTTGACAAATAGAAGGACCGACAATACTCCATTTCTTTTGAAAGAATTCCGCATGCAAGCCATCCCAACCCGGAGATTTCAGAGGAGACATCTCCATAAGGGCCTCATATACTTCTTGGTCAGAAGGAATGGTCTCAAGAGTTTGCATTAACTCCTCGTCTACCTGCGGAAAAGCACCATGAATAGAGAAAGGCGGCGCAGGATTAATATCACCTTTAAATAAGTCTGAGAAGAAATTGACAGCTTCATGTTGGAGAGAAAAATCATCGTCACACCACTCCCCATTAGGAAGCTTAAGAGATGATATACGATTCTTCTGCTTTCGGCTAACAGCTCGACGGTTGAAATAGCGAGTGTTTCGATCACCATTTAGAATCCACTCAGAGCGAGATTTCTGTTTCCACAACAGCTCCTCTTGGTCGATGATGCCTTCAAGCTCATTCAAAAGTTCAGTCTCAAGGCAAGAGAGGAAATGTGAGTGACGAGTAGTGAGAGCTTTTTGGATACCTCGTAATCTAGCCATTAACATGCGTTTCTTGCCACCTATGTAGCCAAAAACTAATTTGTTCCACACATCCACAGCTTTAGAGAAGTGAATTAGAGTATCGGTCATAGAGTTTGTGGGGCACCAATTATCCGTCACCATTCGGTGGAAATCATCATGTGAAAGCCAACCAGTGAAGTACTTAAATGGAAGAGGGGACCGCCGATTACTAGAATGCCCAACCTGAAGTAAGATAGGTCTATGATCTGACCGAAGCCGAAGAAGATGCGATACGGTAGAAATCGGAAAAGATTCATCCCAGTAGCTGTTATATATGAAACGATCTAGCCTAGCATGAGCCAACCCACGTGACCAAGTGAAAGAAGGGCCATGAAAACCCATGTCTCTTAGGCCATAATAAAAAATAACTTGTTGAAAGGCTTTGTTCGGGGGTTGAACACAGCCTTGCCTGTCGTCTAAACTAAGAGTGGCGTTAAAGTCGCCAAATAACACCCAAGGGGAGCGTATAGTTGCAGCTAACCGACGGAGATGTGGCCAAAGAGCCTTACGGCCCGTGGAGGTAGGACTTGCATAGACTGATGTGGCAAGAACTGACTACCCAGCCTTTTTATCAGTGACGCGACAATGAACGAACTGAAAGTGGTTAATAAGAACATCCACGGAAACTGAATCATACCAGGCTAGCCAAATCCCTCCCGAGAAACCTGCAGCCTCAACTCGGTGTGAGTTTGGAAAGCCCAAAGAGGCGATAACAACATCCGCTTTACGACCGCTAATCCGCGGCTCAACGAAGGCAACAACATCCGGTTTAGAATCACGCAGCACTTGCTTGGCAGCCGGTAAAAAACGCCAATCACCACAACCCTGGACATTCCATGAAAGAATTTTTAAATTCATCATAATAAAAAATAATGAATGTTTAAAGAGCCCAAATTACTCAAGCATTGCCACTGCCTGAGCACTGCCTATATCATCACAAATAGCATCATTCTGTCCAGGGTACAGATTTGCACAAGCCGTTGCATTTCGTATCAGGTCTTGAGGTGTTTCAGACCGTGAACCTGATTGATCAGGGGGTTCACCAGCTGGGGAATTCATACTGACTATGGCGTTTGGGATAGTCTCCTTAACAGGCAAAGGAATGTTAGGATTCGTATTTTCATCAACCACAACGGCAGTATGCTTTGATTGATCTAGGGAAGGAGGATTGCGAGAGCTACTGGCCTTGCTTTGATTGCGGGACAGAATCGGAAACTCCGAAAGGGTAATTGCAGGGGGCTTGCGGAGGGAAACATGTTTGGTCACTTTGGGGGCTGTCGTTAACTTCCCTTTGTTTTTCGCTCTCAACCTGGAAATAGCAGCAGCCGTACGTACCTGCTGAACAGGAACATCAGCGAGAGAAGCAGCACCATGCTGAGCATTATCGTCTGGTAACTCAGATTCAAAAATTGGGTTGAACCGTGAACCCTGGAAGACCATATTACTAGGGCCAGTTTTAGGATCTTCCTGCTTCTTCATCGGTCGACGTTTCCTACGTTCAACGACCATCCACGGGCCAAAGGGACTCTCCGTTGGCTGTTCCGGATTAACCTCTGTGGCATCCACATTTTCAGCATTACCATTCTCTGCAGCAACATTGTTTGCTCGGGCATCAGGGCATTTGTCTTGTAAATGGCCATACTTCCCACAATGAAAACAAATTGTCGGTAGGGATTCGTACTCAATGATCTGGACTTGCCCATTGATAAGGATTTTCGAGATAAGCGGTTTGCTAAGATCAATATTTACCGCCATTCTTGCAAAACGTCCTCGCCTCCCAGTTTCTGTTTGGTAGTCAATGCGAATCACTTGTCCGATAGATTCTCCTATTTCCGTGATAATACTTCGCTTGTACATGATCACCGGCAAGCCAGGTAAACGAATCCAAGCCATGACCTGACTCGGATAGGGCGTGGACGTTGAAAATAAAGGAGTCCAAGGTTGGGCTGTGAGGTAGTGTCCAAAAACTGTCCAGGGACCTTGGGAGAGAATTCGCTGATAATCTGATTTGTTTCGAAAGGAAACGAGGAAGTAGTCGTTGTCAATGTCCATAAGTTTAATCGGCTGAGTTGGTTTCCATAGCTCATAAATCTTGTTTCGCAAGGTGGTATACCCTATGCGTCGCCCTAAGAGCTTGACGACAACAGTTTGTTCGAAACTTTTTTCAGCCAGCGAGATGATCCGATCCGAGAAATCAATAGCGATCATCCCATCAACCTCGCTGCGTATAACGTCTCCTTCCTCCATCGGAATTTCTTCCTCATCCATTATCTCATCCGATTCAGATGGGAGATGTGTAGAATTTTGCACAAGATAATCTTTATAGGACGGGGCAGTCGGTGCGGCAGATTCTTGACCAGGATCAGCCCCTCCGCCGTCAGGGGGATCATCATCAAGTCGACGGTGTTTCCTAGGGTTTCGGGGTATGGAGGCGCTAGCGTCAAAGGTTTCTATCATTTTTTTATTAATTGTACATTCTTTATTTAAAAGCATGAAAAACTAAAACACCTTCGATTAACATTCTTTTTAATTTCCAACTGAATGGGTAGTAATTAACTGGAGATGAAATAAAAAATTTAGGTTTAAAGATGTTAAATGTCCATGTACTATTTCAAAATAAAAGATATAGTCTTATACTAATTTTATTTAAAAATAACGTGATATTTTGTCAATTCAGTATAGTTCGACTGATATTATTTTTGGTACAATGTATATAATAACGTGACATCGAACATGCTTAAATGCTTAATATCTTTCGATTGGATATTTTACTCATATAATGACGTTGGAATAAAAATTTTATAATTTGATGTGGGTTTGTTTTTATTTCGTGAAGTAGAGATGGTTTGAAAGACGCAATAATTTTCTGATGATTTTAGTGTTTTTTAGTTTGTTTTGTTGCCAAAAATTTTCAGCACTTTCTAACGATTTTTGAAAGTCTCATACACTTTTTCTGGTGACTCTAAAAAACATCCTTAATTCACGAAATAACCTAAAAGCATTCTTATTTTTTTAAGTAAAAAGCTCAACATCCCTATCTTTGCAAAAAAAAATATCTTATGGGTGTGGAGGGACCTGATGAGTATATGGAATTTTGGGGTGTGCAAAAAGAAATTGATCTAACCATCTGTTAATCTGTTTGATTTGATTCGAAAATTTAGATATTCGATTCAATTTTTTTATTTTTTGGATAATTTTAATCGAATATCTGAAAAATTCGAATCGGATACAGATAGTTATTTTACATTCTGGTGGAAAATCCGAAAATTGAAAATTTTTATGCATATGAATATTGTTATATTCGATATTTTTACTTGTTATATATGAAAATTTGAAACTTCCATGAATACAAATCTTGTTATATTCAATAATTTGTTTCTTGTTATATTCGAAAATCCGAAATTTTCATAGAAATGACCGTCAAATTCAAAAATAGTTAAATAAAATTATAGATTCAGATATTCGGATATAAAAATCCGAAAATCTGAAAAATCAGATATACGAAATTTTTGGTCGGATACAAATTGTTAATTCACCGATCCAATCTGAAATGTACACCCCTAATATGCATCGATTGTAAATTGAAATGTTCATGACAATATTATGATAATTTTTTAATAGTCTAAATGTAATTAGACTTTGATAAAGCGATTTGAACCCAAATTACATAATATGATATATTTATATGGTTCATTTAATGATATACTGTATTTTTTTTAAAGCTTACAAATCAAAGCGATGAAAAAATTATAAATGCTGAGACTAAACAAGTTATTTTACTTTTTTTTATATATATAGCTTTCTATCCATAACTAGGGATGGACCGAAGGGTGCTATGTATTTTTATTAAAAATCTATTTTCGCACCCCTAAACTTTTATAAGTTCGCCCCCTAGAAATTTATAAGTTCATCCCCTAACCTAAAGTCTTAGGTCCTTCCATGTTCATAACAATACAATTAAATAGGAGTGAGGAGAGACAAAGATTTTCGAGTAAAAAATAGTAGTATTAAGTGTGTAAAAAACCTTTGAACTTTTAAAAATAATAAATTAAGCTTGTGAATTTTATTTTTTACAATTAAGCTATTGAATCAAGAAATTTAATCAATTAAACTTATGAACCAGAAAATGAATCAAATTAAGATCTTTGACTAATTTTGAGCATTAAATCTTGACAGATTTTTTCTTTAGATATTACTACCACATGATACACCACAATTTCATCATGTTATATTTACAAAAAAATTCAAAAAAAATATGGCCCTGTTTGGTAAATAACGGTTTGGGCAAAAATTAGAGGTTTGACTAGTCAAATCCGCTAATATTGATGTTTGGTAAATAGCGGATTGAAAGAGCGGATTGGGGTGAAAAAACTAATTTTGAAAAAGCTCCTATTATGAGCTTTTTGAGATTAGAGGTTTGATATTAGAGTTATAATGACTCTTTTAGCCTTAACAATTACCAAAAATCTCCAAATAACTTAAATTAAATAATAATATTTTTAATATAAATAATAACATATTAAATATTCGACTTATTTGTTGTTACTACTAATTTATATGGTGATATTTGTAAGTTAATTCTATTTTTTATTATCACATATTTATGTGTGCATATAATTTTTTTAATAATTATATAAATAATAAATTAATATATAAATCTTTCAAATATGTTTAGGAAATTTACATTAAAAATAATTTTTACAAATCTAATTAATATTTATTAGATACAAAATATTCATAACTGATAAATTATTCAAACAAGTATTGAATATAATCATGTCCTTATATGTCATTTTGCTTGTTTAAATAATCAAACAGCTATCAGCTATCAGTTAATTTTACCAAACACTTTTATACAATCAGCTAACACAATCCGCTAGTCAAATCAGCTAATGCAATCAGCTATCAGCTAATGTAATCTGCTATTAGCTATCAGCTATCCGCTAATTGCCAAACATGGCCTATATCTTTTTATAAATTTTATAAGTTTTTTAGAATTTTTAGAACTTTAACATAATTTTTTAAATAAAATAAAATTTTCTGAAAATGTCAGGTGAAAACACTGTGGCACGACGTACTGCAACAACAAATCCAAAAAAACTATCAAGATTTAATGGTCAAAATTAGTCAAAAAGCTTAATTGATTAAATTTCTTAGTTCAGAGCTTAATTAATTAAATTTTTTTGTTCAAAAACTTAATTAGGTGCAAAAGAAAATTCAAGAACTTAACTGATTTTTTTTTAAGTTCAATGACTTCTTACGCCCTTAAACCAAAATAGTATAAAGACTCAATTTTGCAAACATAAAGTACATGGATTAAAATTTAGAATTTTAGAAAATACAGGTACCTATGGATTATTTAAACCAAATTTACTCACGAACAGATGCAACTACACGTGTACCGAGACGTGACCTCTCTCTAATAAAAACAAGATGAAGTGGAAGCGGGGAAGCAGGAAGAGCGATGGATTTGCTACAATGGAATCTCTTTCCTCTGTTAGCGCTGCTCGCTTCTTTTCTTTTCCTTTTCTACATTCAGGATTCTTCAAAGGTATCTTCTACTTTTACTCTAATTCTTAATTCTTTGTATTTTTAAAAAAATATATTGAAATTGAGTAGAAATCGAGTAGAAATTGAACGGATGAAATGAAAATTTCCAGTTCTTTTGACTGTCTTTAGTTTCTGATTTTTCTAGGACTGTGATTTAAGAATCTCAAAACTAAAGGAAAACTTTGATGAATTTCAATCTTAATAATCATGAAACGATTATGTGATTTTAGCTTAGCTTCGGTTTGCTTTATGGAATTACGTAAGTTGACTTTCGTCTTTGTTCTCTTGAAGGCAGTCTGTAGTTGTAGATTATGGTTTTTGATATTGTAAATCGATCGATTTCATAAACTAAAATTATGATTTTATGTTTGACAGCTATCTCGAAGCGATTGCAGTCTTCTTCCTCACAGTCACTATTGGATTGCAAGCAAGCGCATTGTGACACCACAGGGGATTATTTCTGGTGCAGGTATGTAAAATGACTGGTTTTGCATATGAGGATTTGTGAGAGGAAACATTGGAATCTAGTTTATTATGTTGTTGATAATACCAATGTTACCGCAAGATCATTTTGTTTTATTTATTTTCTGGATGCTTAAATGGACAGTGGAGGTAAAGGGAGGGGATATCGTATCAATAGTTAAGGACAAGGATTGGAATGGCAAATCTAAACAAGTACTTGATTATGGCAATGCGGTTGTCATGCCTGGCTTGATCGATGTGTAAGATATTAGATCTTGTTTTCTTGATATTCATGCTACTTAATAATGCATTCACAATTTGTTCATTTCTTCAACTGTAAATAGATATCATAGCACTATGTTTGGTAGGGAATGGAACTAAAATAAAACGTTTCCAACATTTCCTTTGAGTGTTGGGAGAGAAAAAATTAAGACCGAGGGAAAATGGGCGGATTTGCATCTTTACTTTTGCTCTGATTTCAGTCCTTCCATGAATGGAAACCAATTATTCAGCTTAAATTAAGATTTTTTTCTCGACTTTACCCCTTAATCCCTTTCTTTCACTTTAGTTTCATCTTTAAGACCAAACACAATGAAGGAAAAATAACTTTCTTTCCCCTCCTTTTTTCTTTCTTCAACTTTTCTGTTCCCTCGAATTTCCTTTCTTTCTATCAAACATAGTGTAAATTCTAAGCAATACTTGAGATAGGTAACTGCTTAAGCATCAGTAGATGAGATCAAAAGGAAAAATTACAGTGCTTACATTTTGTCCATGGTAGGCATGCGCATCTAGATGATCCAGGGAGGGCTGAATGGGAGGGATTTCCTTCAGGGACTAAAGCAGCTGCTGCAGGTGTCTTGCTTTATATGTATAAAGTATAATGAACTTGCACTTATGTCTCCTTTGGTAATAAATGCAAATTATCAATTATCAATGCACCTTCTTTGAGCAGACTTTACAGTTTTCTGTAGTGTTTTTTTCCTACCGATAGCCTAAAATGTTTATGATTGGCTTTGGTTGTTCAGATACATATGTTTTTCTTCCTTATTTTTCCTCCTTGATCAACAAATATATTCATGTATTATTATTCCTTTTGGAGTAGTGCTAACGGAATTTGGAATATTTCTTCATAATTTTTTTGTCTGCCAAATTGTATGCACCTTAACTTTCTATTACTCTTTATGTGCAGGTGGCATTACAACATTGATTGACATGCCTCTAAATAACTTTCCTTCCACTGTTTCAGCAGAAACATTGAAACTGAAGGTATGGTATGCGGTATGCCTAGTACATTTATGTGACAATGTAATTGATATGCTATCTATCTCATCTATTTGAACAACATTTTTTGACAGATTGAGGCAGCAGAGAAGAGTATTTATGTTGATGTTGGTATGTTCCATGAACTGTACCTTAATAAATCACTATTTCAAAGACTTGAGTCTAAAAAAAATTCCTTTACCAGGCTTTTGGGGAGGTCTAGTCCCTGAAAATGCATTCAACGCAACAGCTCTGGAAGCTCTCTTAGATGCTGGTGCCCTTGGTTTGAAGGTAAGCATCTAATGAGATGATTTAGCTATACTTCATGTGCATAGTTATGCCACCAATAATATTGAAGGCTGAGTATTTGTTTTTTCTTAGAGAATTATGCCTCCAATAGCATTGTATGATTAATATTGATGTCATGTATGAACTTAAGTGATTCGAAACTAGTGGATGTTGCTCTGGATCCTATACATGTTGTGCATCAGGTGAGTTGAGAACTTATTGACATCATTAGAACTTGACTCCCTTCTTTCTCCAACCCTTTTCCCCTGGCAAAGATAATAGGCGATATTCTGTAATAGTGTGGTTAATCATTTTTTATATTGAAATTTTGTTCTACAACTTCTATGTTCTTGCTTTGCAGTCTTTTATGTGCCCTTCAGGGATCAATGACTTTCCTATGACAGATGCTACTCATATTAAGGTTCGTTTCTGATTCCTGAATTGCACTCAACTGATAGTAAACCTGGTTTTCTTTCCTTTTGAACCAGAGCACATTTGCATTTCTGTCCTCTTTTCTTTTTCCATGTTCTTTAGTATTGTAGTAATGCATTAATAGTAGCATTTTGATGAAGTTATTTTAATCAATTTTTAAAACATCGGTAAATGTTTAGTTTATCTACTGAAATTCATATCAATTTGCTACTTTAGGCTGGGCTGTCTGTATTGGCCAAATACAGGAGACCTTTACTTGTACATTCTGAGATTCAACCAGCTGTTGAAAGCCACTTAGAAACTGAAGATGATGGTGGTGATCCTCGATCATATTCAACTTATCTTAAGACAAGGCCACCTTCCATGTAATTTTGAATTTTCTTTTCTTTTATTATCTAAGAAGGGACATGTTTAAATACTTTTACTTAGGGCTCAATGGTTCCATCCATGTTTTGCACAAATTTATAAAGCCTTGAATTCTGTTTCTTTACACAGTTTAGTTTAATCTTGATTTCCCACCCAGGGAGGAGGCAGCTATTAGAGAACTTTTGACTGTTACAAAGGACACAAGCATTGGAGGTCCGGCAGAAGGTGCTCATCTTCATGTTGTTCATTTGTCTGATGCTGGTTCTTCCTTAGATCTTATAAAGGTATTCATACGATAAAATGTCTCTAGTAGAATTCCCTCGCTTGATCATAGCCCTGTTCTTCTGACTGCCAATAAATTAGTGCTTATGGACATTTCTGATACTGCACTTTCAATGTGAATGGATCAGGAAGCAAAAAGGAGAGGTGACAGCATAACTGTTGAGACTTGCCCTCATTATTTAGCTTTTTCAGCAGAAGAAATTCCCGACGGAGATACTCGTTTCAAGTGTGCCCCACCTATCCGTGATGCAGCCAATAAAGAAAAACTATGGAATGCTTTAATGGTATTGCCAGTAATTTTTCTGGTGTAACTAGTTGTCATATATTCATTTTGTTAATACCATTGCTTTTCCTTTATTTGCTAATGTTCCAGGAAGGACATATTGATATGCTGAGTTCAGATCATTCGCCAACAGTCGCAGAACTTAAACTCCTGAATGATGGCAACTTTTTGAAGGCTTGGGGCGGTATATCATCTATACAGGTTGGTAATTTTCCATTTAAAGAAAAACGAGCTCAAGTATTTGTATTCTTTCTTCGTATATAAAATTCTTATACCATTAAATAGTGACATTACTTTCTGAGTATTACACTAATTTTCAAACAAATTTGACTTGTAAATTACCATAACGCTATAGTATCATCTCTCTCACCTCAAGGTCGAAATCTGATGAAACCCATTTGTCTGGTTCATATCGTTGTGCAGTTCCATCATTTCCTCACGTTCTCTCTCTCTTTGATCATTATTTGCTCTTACTTGGTACTGTAGTTGGTTGGCACTAATTAATAACCTTTCTATCGAAACATCTGCAGTTTGTTCTTCCTGTGACATGGTCATACGGACAGAAATTCGGAATAACATTGGAACAGTTAGTTTCATGGTGGAGTGAAAGGCCTGCGAAGCTTGCCGGACAACATTCAAAGGTCAATTATCTTAAACCATGTTTTTACATGCAGTTCCTTCGATTTTTTATTTGCCGGTGCACTATGAGTGAATGATTTGGAGAGGGTTAATTACATTGTTCAGGGATCCATTACAATCGGAAACCATGCAGACATTGTTGTCTGGGAACCTGAAGTTGAGTTCGACCTCAATGAAGATCATCCTATGTTTGTTAAAAATCCGGTATGCATCTCGTATTCTGTATTACCCCTCTTGCCGTATATGATCCTTTGTTCGTGTTTGGTTCGATTCTTAAGTCGGAAAATGTTTCTCCCCTTTTTCAAATGCAGAGTATCTCTGCCTACGTAGGCAGAAGACTGTCCGGGAATGTGTTGGCCACTTTCGTAAGAGGGAACCTTGTGTACAAAGAAGGGAACCATGCTGTTGCTGCCTGTGGTTCTAAGATCCTTGCAGGAACATCATTCTTGTAGTACATCGTTACAAGCAATGAACTTGTCAATTTCCATAACACAATGAAAACAGAACATTCAATAAACACGAATTGTACAATATGTTACAAGCAATGATATAGGCCCTCTTTAGTAAAGAGATGTTTGAGCAAAAATTGGAGGTTCGAGGCATAATTAGAGGTTTGACCAGTCAAATCCGCTAATATTGTTGTTTGGTGAACAACGGATTGAAAGAGCGAATTGGGGTGAAATCGCTAATTTTGAAAAAGCAATTTTTTAAGATTAGAGGTTTGATATTAAAGTTGTAAAAACTCTTTTACCCTTATTAGTTACCAAAAATCTCAAAATAATCTAAATTAAATATTTTTCTCACCATATTTATAAATTATAAGCTAATCTTATTTATTTTTTTTCTTTTTAATATCACATATTTATATGTGTATTTAAATTTATTAATTAAATTATATTAAAATAATTATATAAATAATAAATTAATATATAAACCATTCAAATATGTTTAAAAAAGTTATATTAAAAATAATTTTATAAATTTAATTAATATTAATTAGATACAAAATATTGATAACTAAAAAACTATTTAAACAAGTATTGAATATAATCATGTCCTTATATGTCATTTTACTTGTTTAAATAATCTAACAGCTATCAGTTAATTTTACCACACTTTTATACAGTCAGCTAATACAATTTGCTAGTCAAATCAGTTAATGTAATTCGCTATCAGCTATCCGCTAATTGCCAAACAGGGCCATAATTTTATCATTTTATGTATTATTAGGGGTGCTCAATCGATCTGTTCGGTTAACCGACTGAACCGAACTACTCAAAATTCATTAACCAAAATTTTTTTAACCGTTAACCGAACTAAAAATTTTTCAAAAAATTTTAATCGAACATAAAAAAGTTCGATTAATTCAGTCGGTTTTCGAATTAACCGAAATTTGTTACAAAATTTTGGGTAAAGTACATGGTCACTAAATTAAGTTAAAAATAATTTTTTATATTATTTTAACTATTGAACTTTTAAAAGTTATAAAACAATCATTAAACTTATCGAATTATTACAAATTTGTCATTGCATGTTATAAATTATTATAAATTAGCGATAAATATTGAAAAGTTTAATAATCATTTTGTAATAATTCAATAAATTTAATGATCATTTTATAATTTTTAAAAGTTTAATGAAAAAATAAATCTATTATATATAATATTTAATATATAATAATTTCGGTTAATTTAGTTAACTCGGTTAATTAACTGACGAACCGAATAAACCAATAACCGAAGTTTGAAAAATTATTAACCATTAACCGATAGAACCTAAAATTAATCGACCGATTAACCGAAAAAAATTTAGTTCGATCAGTTAATTCAGTTAAAATCGAACTTTAAACACCCTTATATATTATTATTATTATTATAAGTTATAACACCTGTAAAATTTCATTTACTGGTTTGACACTTAACAACTATGTTAACTCATATACCATAACAAGACACGAAATACTAATTAAAACAAGATACTAACTAAGAGTGCAAACTCAGATATAATATTGATGCACAAAGTGATAGTTCATGTACCATATTAAATATTTTGACAAAACATAAATATCATATTAAACATTTTTATTTAATTATCTATATTATCTTAAAGCATCAATAATAAAAAGTTAATTATATCATGCACCAGCGGTAAAAATATTTTGTTTCCACAAATATCATAATTTTAAGGGTTAAGGATTCAATTTAGGGTTTATACTTTAGGGGTTTAGGCTTATGTGCTTAGAATATATAAGGAGTGTTGTTTCAATTTAGAGTTTAGTGTTAGAATTTATGGGTTATAGAAGAAAAAAACCTAAATACTTAACATATTACCTTAAAATCTAAACTCCTAAATATAAAACTCTAACTTTAAAATTAAAACATATATAAAAACAACATTTTTCCACTGCCAGTGCATCATATATATTTTTATAATAAAATATATATTATTTTGAGATTAAAAATAATTTTATCATAATTTTTTCTAAACCTTTTAATGGCCCACTATCCCATGGTACGTTCACCCCTGCCAACCGCTGGGAACATTTTCAAAACAATTTCAACAACATCCGACACTAGGACACTGTCAGATCGCCAAAACTTTTGTCTTGTCTCGTAGTATTTTTTATTTTTTAGTTTTCTTTTTAATTTTTAATATTTTCCTCTATATATATAATTCACCAAACTTCTCACAAATCTCAACTCCACCCTCCTCCAGGGCCCTCACTGAACACCCTTTGGTAAGTTATTTAAAACTCTCTCTTTTATTTGTGAATTTAAAAATCCTTCTCTTTTGATTTTTTTTCTTCTTCTGAAGTTGATTCTTTGCTGCCAATCTGGGTATTTGTATATGTTTTTCGATTTTAGTCATGATTATTGAGATTGGGTTGCTTAATCTTAATCATTATCTTGATTTCAACTTTGTTAACTTTGAAAGTTTTGCCATTGAATTGTTATTGTGAAAGAAAATAAAGTTCTCTCCTTTATATCCCACAGAGCAAGTATTTTTGGTGATTCTGCTAAAAAAGTTGCATGAGCCAAGAATTCTGATGAAATATAATAAGTTAAACATTGGCATTATATGGCTGGTTAATGCATTTAATTTTGCTTCTTTCCCCTTATTACATGGTTCTTTGATCAGATTGATTTTGTTCTTTTTTGCTGATGACTAGATTTATCTGGTGCATTTTAGTCATCTTTTGAAAAATGTTTTAATGTTGATCATATATTGATATAACATTATATTTTCAGTAGCAATTTTTCTTTACTGTCCTTCAGATTTACAGCCTAAGTTATCCATTGTATCATTTCTTATTTTCCCTTTTTTGTTTTGTTTTTGAAGTTTGATAATTGAAGCGGAGGTGTCCGGTTCAAATGGATTGCAATATGATGAGGAGCATGCATTGAACTTTTTGCTTGATGCGTTTGGATCTGTATTTTCTCTTAAACATATTGCTTGTGCTTACTGTGAGGCGAACCGGAATGTAGATGTTGCTGGTGAAATTCTGTTTAAAATGCAGGGTGGCCTCTCTTTCATTGATACCAGTGCATCTAATAGCGAGTTGAAAAATGGGGAAAGTTTGGAGTCATCCCGTTGTAATAATTCCCAGAATTATTATAGAGTGAATGGGGATTTTGTAGCCCCTAAGCAAATATGGCGACAGGTTTCAGCCGCTAGTAATACATCTAATGTCAAGCTGAAAAAGGATGAACCTTTTGAATCAAGTAGTAATAGTTTGCAGAATTCTTGTCCAGCAAATGGGGATTTAGGAAATCTAAAGCAAAAACGGAGACCAGTTTCAGGAGGGATTGTTTCTCTTAAAGATATTGCTTGCGCTTCCTGTGAAGCGAACCAGAATGTGGATGTTGCTGGTGAAATCATGTTTAAAATGCAGGGGGACCCCTCTTTCATTTCTACCAGTGCATCTAATGGCGAGGCGAAAAACGGGGAAACTTACAAATCATCCCGGTCTAATGATTCTCAAAATTATTATAGAGTGAATGGGGATTTTGTAGCCCCTAAGCAAATATGGAGACAGGTTTCAGATGCTAGTAATACATCTAATCGCGAGCTGAAAAAGGATAAACCTTTGGAATCGTCAAGTAGTAATAGTTCGCAGAATTCTTGTCCATTCAATGGGGATTTAAGAACTATAAAGCAAAAGTGGAGACCAGTTAACGATATTGCATCTTCTTACTGTGAGGCAAACCGGAATGTTGATGTTGCTGGTCAAATTCAGTTTAAAATGCAGGGGGACCCCTCTTTCATTGCTACTAATGCATCAAATGGTGAGGCGAAAAATGGGGAAACTTTGGAATCATCCGGTACTAATAATTCCCAAAATTATTATAGAGTGAATGGAGATTTTGTAGCACCTAAGCAAATATGGCGACAGGTTTCAGCTGCTAGTAATACATTTAACGATGAGCTGAAAAAGGATGAACCTTTGGATTCATCAAGTAGTAATAATTTGCAGAATTCTTGTCCATCAAATGGGGATTTAAGAACTATAAAGCAAAAATGGAGACCAGTTTCAGGAGGGACTGTTTCTCTTAATGATATTGCTTCTTCTTACTGTGAGGCGAACCCAAATGTGGATGTTGGTGAAATTCAGTTTAAAATGCAGGGGGGTCCCTCTTTCATTGCTACTAATGCATCTAATGGTGAGGCTAAATATGGGGAAGCTTTGGAATATTCCTGTGCTAATAATTCCCAGAATTATTATAGAGTGAATGGGGATTTTGTAGCCCCTAAGCAAATATGGCGACAGGTTTCGGCTGTTAGTAATACATCTAATGGCGAGCTGAAAAAGGATGAATCTTTTGACTCATCAAGTAGTAATAGTTCGCTGAATTCTTGTCCAGAAATTGGAGATTTAAGAACTATAAAGCAAAAATGGAGACCGGTTTCAGGAGGGACTGTTTCTCTTAAAGATATTGCTTCTGAGTACTGTGAGGCGAACCAGAATGTGGATGTTGCTGGTGAAATATTGTTTAAACAGGGTGACCCCTCTTTCATTGCTACCAGTGCATCTAATGGAGAGGCGAAAAATGGGGAAACTTTGGAATCATCCTGTGCTAATAATTCCCAGCCCTCTTTCATTGCTACTAATGCATCAAATGGTGAGGCGAAAAATGGGGAAACTTTGGAATCATCCGGTACTAATAATTCCCAAAATTATTATAGAGTGAATGGAGATTTTGTAGCCCCTAAGCAAATGTGGCGACAGGTTTCAACTGCTAGTAGTACATCTAACGGCGAGCTGAAAAAGGATGAACCTTTGGAATCATCAAGTAGTACTAGTTCGCAGGTGTATATGAAGTCTGCCCCTTCGACTAATGGTTCCAATCCACGAACCAAACCTTTGAAGGTGGAACCAAAGGAGTGGCCAGTGTCTGTACTTTGGGGAGAACACAAATCCAGTTCTCTAAAGGAGGATCGTTTGCATAAGGATATGGAAGATTTTCTTTTCAAAATGCTTGGAGTGGGATTTCAACTGGGGAGGAATGTGATTAGCGAAGTTCTTGGTAATTCTACTGTTATTCGTTGTCTTTTATCTGATTTCCTAATTTGTTCTTTGTTAAGTAAAGAGAGTTCTTCATTTTTCATATAAATCACATAAAATGAAAATTACTCGTAAAATTCATTTTGGTTTCAAAAGCTCTTGTTTTGTACTTGAAGTGAGATCAATGGATGTCCATATGATTGTTAATTGAATTTGAGTTAATATATGCATGCACGTCTGCACACATTCATTATCATGCATGATCAATAATCAAGTTTTATTTATATGCAGATAACTGTGGATATGACATGCAAAAGGTATGAATACTATCCTCGTTTCAGACCATCTTTTCTTTTGAAATTCTTGTTTCAGACTATCAAATATGCATTTCGATTGATTTTTTAGTTCAAAGTACCGTATACTTTACTATTAAGGAAATGAAGTTTCTTTTGGCATGGTCTAGTTCATTGAAATAAGATTCTTTTGAAGGTTTTTCTAACGGATCCTTTCCCTCCTCTTGACTTATAAGAGCATGGAGAAGCTACTTGACTGGTCAGCTGCAGGTTTGGACGAAAGAAGCAAATTTCTGGGCGAGTCCAATAAAAAGGTTAGTCTAATAGTCAAGTGTACGAGATGATAATGACGAATATATGATCGCACAAAAGAAAAAGACACCAAGATTTAATGTGAAAACCCTAATAAAAAAACCGCGAGCAGAAGAGGAGAAATTCACTAATTGCGAAAATAACAATGATGCAAGAGATTTGTGACTAAGCACTATTTTTGGGTTAATCAACTATGTTCTAACCTAATTCCTAGTATCTATTTATATGAATATATACTTAATTACAAAAAAACCTTGCATAGCAAGAAATCTACCACAAATCCCCATTTTTTTCTCCCGATTTTATTTATTCTCCAAGTAGGTCCCAACGCTAACTTTTTGGACCAGATCAATACAAAATTCGGGTCACAAACTCTTTAACATTTTTTGTAAAGGTAAACAGGTTGGTAATGAACTCGTTGTTGACATTGTTTCTTAATCATTCAACTTCTTTTGTCAGGTATCATTAGGGATTTATGTATTAAGCTTGCCGCATGGAGATATTTCTATATCTTCTATTTGTATCAGACTCAATTGTTTATAACCTTTAGGTTTGATCATCTTTTTTCTGTTACATTTCTTCACTTCTTACAGACTAATGATAAGCATCCAAGGGCGAAGGAACCTTCATGTGAAAAGTAAGTTTTTATGATTTTTTTTCTCGTTTGTATTAGTTATTTTGTTTGGCTAAGTTCGATTTGGACTTTATCAACAGAGAGAATTAGGAAAGAAGTATTTTACAGTTCCTGATGACCCTTTTCACTAGCAGGAACAAAGTCTTTGAATGCCAATGGAGGAGCAAGACAACCGAAGGACAGAAACGAGAACCAAACGTAGAACTTATGGAAGGACCTCTTGTTGATTCTGTTGCTATGGTGAAGGTCAATGCAGTTGGCTCACAAGAAGATAAAAAAGATGGTATTTGATCTTATCCATTTCACTGGGAAGTTCATGTAACTATGAATCGAGTATTATGCTCATACTAGGCAGATAAGCTTTAGTATCTGGAGTAAATCCTAGATATTTTATCATGGATTTATATGGTGCGAATGTTCGTAGAAGAAAGATCGGAGGTGTGACTATTCTCATCTACCTCCTTTTACCTTCTCACAACATTTGTGACTGGCTGCAAATTTGCTGCTGTTGTTTTTCTGCTTATGTTGGCTATGTCTTGAGCTCCTTTGCTATAGGCAAATTCTAATTCATCTTATTCCGTGATTATTTACAGATGAAGATGAAGAAGATAGTTTCCAGGCTCTTCGAAGAGCTGTGAAGGAATATAGGGGCACGATGAAGGAATACTATAAAGCTGTAAGACTCAGGGTTTTGAAATCGCAGTCCATTTTTGCATGTTGACGCTATCCTCGAATGTTTGATGCAATCTATACAATGTCAATGTCCTTTGAGTTCCAACTGATATGTGTTCCTTTTCAGGCTTTTGAAGCTTTTGCTAAAGGGGATCAAGATCTAGCAAACAGACTTGTGGAACAGGTAAAAGAATAGTCAAATATATACATGTTCTGTCGATAAGCTTTACTTCCGTGACACGTAAAATCGACCTTAGTGGATCAAAGTTGAAAACCATCTGAACTTAAGGATGTGATCCTAATGCGACTCTCTGCTGTCAAGTTTCATGTGTCAACTACTTGAATCATGGATGAATCTGGTATGGCAGGGACAATTTTTGTGTGAAAAGGCTCGCCAAGCAGATGAAGAATCCAATCAAAAGATTTTTGACACTTGGTTAGCTTCTCGTTCTTTAAAACGTTTCTCGACCTCCCCCCCCCCTCTCATTCTGTCGCGTACCCTTTTCCCGATTGCATTTGTCAGGAACACGGATATGGAATATGAAATGTCGCTTGACTTGCACGATCATGGCGCTAAGGAAGCAGTACGTCTTTTGAAGTGTCATCTATCTTCACTAGCAGGCATCCCATGTAAGTCGCCATTCTCCCAACTTCGAATTTACTCTCAAACCATGCTGTTTTTTTACTGGTGATCTTTTGTTTTCAATCAGCATTCAAGTACCTAAAGGTCATTGTAGACAAAAATGAAGAAGAAGCATCAAAAGGCACTCGCCGACGATCGGTAAGAATGTCCTTTCTTTGATTTCGATCTCATCGTTACACTATTCAATCTTAGAAGTATACGCAGAGACAACCCTTTTTTCAATACACAAGAATAGTTACAAATACAATCTCACACGATACATATTCGAATAACTATCACCAGAATTAACTATTACAAAGCACTGTCGAGCAAATCGTAAATGAATAAATCTCAAAATTGATTTAACTGATTTATATGTTGCAGGTTATTAGGCTATTGGAGAAGGAATCAATCACATGGAATGAAGGAGAGAGACTTGGTATAATAAGGATCCAAATGGATAATATAAACCCCAAAAATTTGAGTTTTGCCAAAAAAAATCCATCTCTTTGAACTTTAAAGGACTAGTTTTTTGTTGTTGTTGAAAATTACAGCCTAATGTATGAAAGTTTGCTGTATTGCCTGAGTGATTCTTTTTGTTTAACAGTAATTTCTAAACTATAATTTGTAATTGCAAATTTTGGCTTTCTTATACTACAATACAAGTAAGCAGCTGTACTGAAAATTGAAGTTACTTTAACTTTTTTTTGTGGTGAAAGGGAAAAATAATAAATTTATAGGTAAACTTTTTTTTCCATTGTAATTTGATACATGAATTTTAATTTGGTAATATATATTATATAACTTTGATTGCAATTTAAATGTACATTGATAAAAATATTAGTGGTTCATGTATTTTATTCAAAGTTAATGAATTATTTTGAGATTTATCTCATTTAGATGCAAATTTTTATCTATAAATTTGTTAATATTGTTTGTTTTTATATAAATTTATCTACCATATTGTTAATCTCATTACTCGAAGCCTCAACTTAAGTTGAAAGTTGAACTTGATCAAAGACTTCTTAAGTACTTAAAAAAAACTGCCATAAAAGCAGATTTGAATAAGAATCCGACAAAGTAGAATAAAAACAAGAAACAAACTTAAAAAAAACGAAACATTCATCGAAAAAGATGAATTTTATTTATGTATAAAACCAACAGAACGACCAAAGGTTATCGCTGGTAAAAAAAACAATGAAGAAGAAGAATTTAAAAAAAATTGTAACTTAAAACATAATTAAGGACAATTAAATTTAATTAATAAATTAAAACATAATTTTAAATTTTAACATTTACATATTATATTAATTTAATCTTAATTATAAAAAGTGGATAGAATCAAAATTTTAAAGGGAAAAAGAATTTATCTTTCTACCAAAATTCTAAAGGGAAAAATTTAAACATACTAGAGGGACTAAAACCATAATTTGACCATAATCAAATGATCAAATTAACCATCAATAAAATAGCGTAGAAACAAAGTAGGATCTAGAAAAGACCTAAAAAGAAAGAAGTGAGTTCGACGTGGGAGCTGTTGAACTATTCCGTCTGCAAATCTCTTCTCTATTTTCAATTTGAAGCAGAGAAGAACAATCGGAACCATTGAACATAAACAATGGGTGGTGGTGGTGCCGGCGGTTCAGTAAAAGATGTCAAATCAAAGGCTGAGCTCGATGGGTTGCGCCAGAGCGGCGCACCGCTTATCCTTCACTTCTGGGCTTCTTGGTGTGAGGCTTCAAAGCACATGGACCAAGTCTTTTCCCATCTCTCCACCGACTTCCCCAACTCTCACTTCCTTAGGGTTCTTCTTCTCTTCCCTTTTTAACTTCGAGTTTCCGTGTTTGAGATTGATTTAGAAAAAAATCGTTGTTTTTCTTCTTTCTGTGATGAAAAAATTGTTTTTTGATTGATGGGTGATGTTTGTTTTGCAGGTAGAAGCTGAAGAACAGCCTGAGATATCTGAGGAACACTCGGTTTCTGCAGTGCCTTTCTTTGTCTTCTTCAAGGTAAATATTTTGATGGGTAATTTTCTTTTTCAGTGTACTCGATTGGTAGGATTAAATATTTTGTAATTTTGAATAAGAGTTGGCTATTCCTGAGTACATGCAGATAAATAAGTAACCTTTATAGAGTTTTTGGTGTGGTGTGGATTTGTAATGGTTGAATATTGTTGCTTTGTTTTATGGCTGTTCCAGATGTAGATAATAGAGGGTAAATTTAAAGATTGATTTATCATATCTGCTTGTATGTACCGGTCCAATCTCGGACTTTTTATATATTGAGATGCTAGCACAAAATTCTATTTAGTTCATGAATATGTTTTAGACCAGTATGTGGAAAAAGAGCAAAAGAATTTGCGAACGGAATATTGGTAACTGATACTTATTTTGTCAATGACAAGATCGGCAATTTTGATTAGCTATTTTTTTCGTGCACTGGAGATTTTCTAGGTCACGAGACTTGAATTTGGTGTTGTTCATTTAGTGCTAGTGATCATTGAAAAAATATATAATATATGTAATTATTTTCACACTGAAGTTGGTTTCATCCATGAAAGTCTGTGTCCGCATGCTAGTAGTTAAGTTGATCCAATTACTTATTTTCTTGTGAAATATAATCGTTAGCTGCTTGTTATTGCATTTGACAATCCTAGGCTGAGAGTATTTCACTGGACACCGAGGAAGATTTTCTATAGGTAGATATGAATCATTCATGCAAGGGTCCATGGAAAGGAAATATGATCATAATAGACTTTAGTTTGTTATAAATGAAAACATGGAAGGTAGATCCCATTTTTGAGGAAAACGATTGAATGGTAGAGAATCTTCAAGGGTTTCTACGTGCATTCTAAGCTCATCTTACCGGTCGGTACTAGAGAAGTGAATTTAACTAAACTTCCCATGAATGCACTTTTCCATCTTGAATAAAGGCAGTAATTTTTCATACTGATTGAGGCTGGCCTATCCAATTGTATGCTCGTTCTTATTTTAATACTGCCCTTTGATAGTTTGTTTGAAGTTTTAGTTCACGGTGCTAGGTTTGGTTAGTATTCCATTTTGCTATTTAAACACTCAAAAATTGAGTTTATATGGTTGACCATTTGATTGTTTCTGTCAGGATGGTAAGGTTGTTGATAAATTGGAGGGTGCAGATCCTTCCAGTCTGGCCAACAAAGTTGCCAAGGTTGCTGGATCAATTAACCCTGGAGAAGCTGCTGCTCCTGCTAGTCTTGGGATGGCTGCTGGCCCCGCCATCCTTGAGACTGTCCAAGATTTGGCAAAGGTAAATGGTTCATCACAGACAGGAAATCAAGTGCAAACTGGTCTCGATGACAAACTTAAGAAGCGACTGCAGCAGCTGATTGACTCTCATCCAGTAATGCTATTCATGAAAGGAACCCCTGAGGAATCCAAGTGTGGTTTTAGCAGAAAAGTTGTTGATGTTTTGAAGGATGAAAAGGTCAAATTTGGAACATTTGATATTCTATCAGACAACGAAGTTCGTGAAGGTTTAAAGAAGTTCTCTAACTGGCCAACATTTCCGCAAGTCTATTGCAAAGGAGAACTTCTCGGTGGGTGTGACATAGTAATTTCCATGCATGAAAGTGGTGAACTTAAAGAAGTTTTTAGAGATCACGGAGTTGATATTGTTGGGACTGGAGCGGGAACTGGTGGCAACTCAGAACCCACTGGATTAAGTGCGAACCTAAATTCTCGTCTGCAAAGCTTGATTAATTCAAGCCCGGTTATGCTGTTTATGAAGGGAAAGCCTGATGAGCCCAAGTGTGGTTTCAGCCACAAGGTAGTTGAAATACTTAAACAAGAGAAAGTCAATTTTGGGAGCTTTGACATTCTCACAGATGATGAAGTTCGCCAAGGGCTGAAAGTTTATTCAAATTGGTCAAGTTACCCCCAATTGTATATTAAAGGTGAACTTATCGGTGGATCAGACATTGTGTTAGAGATGCAGAAAAGTGGTGAGCTCCAAAAGATTTTAACTGAGAAAGGCATCGTTAAGAAAGAGACGCTAGAGGACCGTCTGAGAAGTTTGATTTCATCTTCACCAGTGATGCTCTTCATGAAGGGTACACCTGATGCTCCGAGATGTGGTTTCAGCTCTAAAGTTGTCAACGCCCTAAAGGAGGAAGGTGCGAGTTTCGGCTCATTTGATATTTTAACCGACGATGAAGTGAGACAGGGATTGAAAGTCTTCTCAAACTGGCCGACCTTCCCTCAACTTTATTACAAAGGTGAGCTTATTGGAGGTTGCGATATCATACTCGAGCTCCGGAACAACGGTGAGCTGAAAGCGACACTGTCCGAGTAAGACAGGTTCAGTTTTGTTTAAAAATAAGACATTGGGACAAAACCTTGGCGTACTTTTCAGTCATCCAAGTTGAATGTGTGCCAATTAACAGTACTTCAAAACCTTTTTAATTTGTCTTCAAACTCTCTCCGCTTGTGCTTGAGTTGATTAAGTAGAACTTCTTGTATCTATGCACAATCTTGCATCTATGCACAATCTTGCATCTATGCACAATCTTGCATCTTTGAGCATTGGTAAATTGATAAAACTTCGTTCAGTTGCTTATATTTAGCTAACTACATGCATTTCACTTGAACACACTTGGCTCGCTCTTCTTTCGTGTTATCTCCACTAGCCTTATAAATATTTAACTTGGGTTTTTGCAGTTTCAACATTCATGCTAAGCTTTTGTTCATATTATTCTGGTAACAATTGGGGCTTTGAGCTGTGATCTTAACCAGTGGTCCATACATATTGAGGTTTTCCTTACTGTTTAAGCCACCCCTCTTTCAATCTTTTTCCAATTTCCACAGCTCCACCACGAATTCCATGTGCCCTCACCAAGCCTTATCTAGACAACTTGTGACCACCCTTTTTTGGGGGTTAGTTGAAGTGTGACTGTGACTTCATATTCCCCTCATTACCACATTTATAGATCATTTTGAATTTGGATCATCAAGATTCAAGTTTGGGGATTAGTTTTTTTGAGTCAAAATCATAACGGGTTTGATATTCGAATAATTTAAGGCCCTTATCGTTTCGTGTTCGAATTGTTTCAGAGTTTTGATCAGATTTGAATTCATATTGATTTATTGGTTGAATTTTTGTGTTCTTGCTGGAATTAAGAGACCTAAATTTCCCTGAAATTGTTGTATTGCCTACAAGTTCTCTTTATTTATTAGCAAGGCAATTGCAAGCACCTAAATTACCAACAACCAAGCATAAAAGTTGCAAATTTGAAAGGGAAGTTGGGAAAAGAATGAAAATTTTCAGATAAAATCTGATATTTATATTATATCATACAGTATGATCTCATCTGCCTATGCGGCTATACAACGAGTTTACATCTTTGATTCTTTTACAATTTTATACAAAAGATAAGAAGCTCAAAATACGATCAGGCACAGAAGGAAACAACAGAAGAGGAAGATTGAGATTCTATTTAGTGACCTGTCGGCCAGCATCTCATGTCTTCTCAACCTGGGGGTGCTACTACTTCCCGTTACCGGATGTGAGTTCGGATATGCGTATATGCTTTCTGAGTTTCCGAAGACCCTTGCATATACCATCCCCCCGAACATCCCGACAAGCGGATGATGGAATGTGCCTCCGAGGTTAAGCAACGGTGACGATGGATCATCTTCAGAATAAGCATGGGGGTTTTGGTTTTGGTTTTGATAAGGGTTGCGATAAGGAAGCTGCTGACCGTTCGGTGATGTAGGTGATAGAAGAGGTTGTGTACTGCAAGCTGGTGGTCTAGGGGGTATCACCATACCCCTATAAACTGCCTTGCCTCGAAACTCGGATTCAGATTGGCCACGGCCGTAAAGGGGAACCATGGTGGTGTGGGATATATCAGCTTTGCAAACGGGACACTGCGGACTCTCATCTGAATCAAGGGAGGCACTCTGGACATGAAGCCACTTATAGATGCAGGGCCAGCAGTAGAGGTGGCCGCAGAGTGTGACAATCGGCTCGTGTGCGAAGTCTAAGCAGATATTGCAGTCAAAGTTACCATTCAAATTCTCGGTTCTTGAAGAACCGGGGATGGCCCTCCATTCCTGAGCATAATATTGCTCAAAATCCATGGATCTGTTAAAAGAAAACTTGGATTCAACCACCAGGGAACTCTTGATCTCTGAGACAAGAAAATCGAAGCAGGTTCAACACTCAAGCAACTAGACACAAAGAAAGATCAAAGCAACAAGTCTAGAAAACAGAAAAGAAGAGAGACAAATATGGTGAAATCGTACAAAGGATCTGCACTCAGATAGAAGCTATATAAGCAGAAGACATGAGAGGGGCCAAATTTATGAAAAGCACCAAACAGATAAGGTCCCAACACATAGCTTGATTCACATTTTCTAATCAGAAGGGGCCAAAAGTATTACTACCCTTCCACCAGATGGATGAGAAGAAACAGCACAGCAAATTTAAGGGACCACAAATCACATTCATGCATTTCAAAACACATATAGGATGCAATAACTAGCTTGAGGAAGTGGTCTAGGAAAAAGTACTAGTGTTCGACATCTGCGGTCGAAGCATATTCAAGATAATTTATACACGTATATCCGTCACTCACTTTCGAGCCGATAACAAAAGTATTTTCCACGGTCGAATTCAACATCTACCTTTCTGGTTCAAGGTTTCCCTATCACATTAGTTGCAACAACTCCAACTAGCAGCAAATTCAATTGCCATTTAGCCCCAAAGTCCACTTGGGAGTTGAGATTTAAAAAAAAACTCAACCATTTGAGAAAACACCCATGGTTCATATGAAGCACAAGCAGCAAACTGCATCTTTCTATGTTATAATTTGTTAGGTTAAAATTGGGTGAAAAATGAAACCTTGGAACCCATCAAATTATTAACTTACGAAGCTTCCACGAACCCACCACCGACACAGTCCCCTTCGCTGTCAATGGGACATGGCCGACACAAACTAGATCCTTTTTCGATTCTAAAAAAGAATTCAACATGTTGAGGAGTTCCAAGAGCAAATTCAGAAACTACAACCCCGAGTTTCTAATTTCCCCTATCTATGCACCATTATCTCTAATCAAAATTCAAACTTTACCCGAAAAAAGGATAAAAATTGGCAATCTCAATATAAACCCAAAGCTTATTCGATCAAAAGAAAACGATTTTGATATCAATCAAAATGAAAATCGATAAACAAATAAAATTTATAATAATAATAATAATCAATAACGTACCTAAACAAAGAGCAGAAAATTCGATGAACTCTTGAGTTTGTGTTTATCGTTTCGTTTACAAAGAGAAACACAAAAAGAGGGCGAATTGTAGAGGAAAGAATCAACTAAGCCTGAATTTCAATGGCTGTTTTCATATGCGAAAATGGGGAAAAAAGAAAAGAAAATTAAAAGGAGAAAGAGATCTGGCAAATGGAATTAGAGAGCGCGTCCGTTTCCATTATTGATAAGCAAGCAGTGTAGCATTAGCAAATCTTTTTTAATCTATTTTTTTAACGTTTCTACATTTGTTTATTTTGCATTTTCGTCCATTTGCTACATATTTTATTACCGTCAACTTCCATCCTATGGGAACTCGCCACGTGGTTGAACATTGTCATTTTTTTATGGGTAAATAATAATGGAGGTCACTCAATTATGGGTAAGGTTACATTTGGGTCACCCTTCTTATTTGAAAAAATACATCAATTTCATCATTTTTTTCTTCCATATCACTTGTATACACTTGTTAACACTAGAGTACTTCATTTGAAATCAGTAATTAATCTAATACATAAATTGATATATATTTTTCAAATGTGAAGAATGACCCAAATATAACCTTACCCATAATTGAGTGACTCAAGTGTAATTTTTAATAATTAGGTGACCAGAATAACCTTACCCATAATTGAGTGACCCAAGTGTAACTTTTAATAATTGGGTGACCAGAATGTAACCTTACCATTATTGACTAACCCAAATGTAACCTTACCCATAATTGAGTGACATTTACTGTAGTTTACCCATTTTTATTTGATAACTTTTAGTTATGATGGACCTATATTTTGTCAAGGTGTTCACTTATACGAGTTTAGTGACTAATCATATGTGTTATGTTGATTTATATGAGAGATAGACCTTAACTATAAGTTTTAAAGTTATTTTATGTCTTCCAACAATAAGTTGATCTAGTGAATGAGGTCAAAAATTTCAATTCTGACATTGTGAATGAAAAAAATTAGGTTAAGAAGTCGTTCTATAACAAATTTCTACAAAACATGATCTAAATTAATCTGTTAGTAAATTAGATACTAATGATTATTCAAAAAAATTATATTTACTTATTTAATCCTTATATTTCTTAAATTTTAAATCAATATTAATTCAAATAACATAAAGACAATATAACTAAAATTACTTTACATAAAGTTTGCAGATTAGAAAACATGAAATGAATCTATAACTTTCGCATAGAATAAATATTAATCATGAAATCTAACCCCAAATTTTATGGAATAAATAACGAGAATTAATCTAATAATTTTCAATCCAATTAGATTATTATGGTCATTTTTTTATTTATGATTTAAACTACCGGAAATATGAGTCCAATAATTAATTTGTGATAGAAAATGAATTATTCTCTCTCAATGACTTAAATTCGAACCATATTAACTATTATCTAGATTTCATTCGACTATAACATTATTTTTTGTGGTTAATATATATGTCTGTTTTACGGTTCATGTTCGAGGTACGAAGCTGTCTATGTTAAAACTGTTGTATTCAAAGTTTGAATTCGTGTTGGTGACAATGACATTTTTTGCTTGTTATATATAACCCAACATATATATTTCTCACTAATAAAACACCAATATGTTAAAATTCCTTTATTTCTATTTTGTTTTTTTTTTTCACATAAAATGGTTGCATCAATTTTGAAAAAAAAAGGCTATCACATGGTTGCTACTGAATATTCATTTTTTAACATATCTAAACCACCTTGGGAATACAATAAAGGAAAAATACAATTATAATCATTTAGGCTTGCTTAATAATTTTATCCTTATGATATGAGTCCATCACTTTTGGGAAACATAATCATATAGTAGCATTTGGATATTTTTTAATAAATTCAAAACATTGCATTATTTTGCTCCCCCAATTATCCCACTCCCCTTAATTTTAAAATCAATTCAATATATTATCGATAAATTTTATCTCTATATATTTTATTTCTTAATTAAAAATAAATAATATATATTTTTAATAGACATATAAATAAAAAAACACTTATTTTTTCGATACTGATATAATAGTTCACATGATAGTCTAAGTATCGATACTGATATAATATTTATTTTACATCGACATAGGCCTTGTTTGATAAAGCGCGATTTGAGTAAAAATTAGAGGTTTGAGACATAGTTAGAGGTTTGACCAGTCCAATCTGCTAATATTGTTGTTTGGTGAACAACAAATTGAAAGAGCGGATTGGGGTGAAACCGCTATTTTTGAAAAAGCTTCTAATAGGAGCTTTTTGAGATTAGATGTTTGATATTAGAGTTGTAAAGACTCTTTTACCCTTATAATTATCAAAAATCTCAAAATAACCTAAATTAAATATTTTCTCTCTATTTATAAGCTAATCCTATTTATTTTTTCCTTTTTATTATCGCATATTTATATGTATATTTAAATTTATTAATTAATTAAATTATATTAAATTAATTATATAAATAATAAATTAATATATAAATTATTTGAATATATTTAGAAAAAATTATATTAAAAATAATTTTTATAAATCTAATTAATATTAATTAGATACAAAATATTGATAATTAATAAACTATTAAAACAAATATTGAATATAATCATTTCCCTTATATGTCATTTTTCTTGTTTAAATAATCTAACAACTATCAGTTAATTTTACCAAACAGTTTTAAACAATCAGCTAATACAATCCGCTAGTCAAATAAGCTAATGCAATCAGCTATCAGCTAATGTAATCTGCTATCAGCTATGTAACACCCCCTTCTCGGTTCGGTCGAAAATCGGGTCGGAAGGTGAAACCGATGATCGATACAAAATTCAATGCAATAAACTTTCATTTTATTATTAACATTTTCAACCACATTCTACAACGACTCATTACAACAAATAACTCAGTCCAATATACTCAAATTGTTGCGACTAAAATTTTTTAAAACTTCATAGTACCTCGGATGTCGCTCGGACGAACCGGGTTTCGATTTGGTTTTTTGAAAATTTAGTCGGATTTGAAAAAATAGAGGAGTCGCCACCGGTCATTTAAAAATGGTAGACCGGACACCGAAATAAAACCAGAGATTCTTTTTGAAAATGGGTTCGGGAGTCGGTTACACGCGAGGAAGGATGAGCACCCCCGTCGTGCCCGAAAATCGGTACCAAAAACATTACCGCTGAATTAATATTAAATTTTGCGAATTAAAGTGACGAATCATATCGAAATTTGGTTATTCGAGCGAGTGAATTTTAAAAGTCTTAATATTCGAGAAGGAACGTCCGAACCACCACCACTACGACTGATACTGGCCTCGTTCGTTCCCAAATATAAAAGACGCTCGCATTGCATTTTATAAGTTCGAATGCAACTTAGAAATACACCAATGAGACATGGAATCAAACGATAAAAAGGAGAAATAAGCGAAACATATAGAGCAAGTGACATGGCATGTAATAGTATAAATGACATAAACGAACCTTCATAAAAAATGATAAACATACAAATTCAATATCCCACATAAATTATACGATTCACAACAATCATGCACGAAATTATATAACACATATGTGAAGATGCACTACTTTACAAAATCATAATACGCGAACAAGGCTACATGAAAACTATATGCTATATATGTATGCTCATTCATTACCATGCAATCTTAGATATAAAATCAAATAACATGTGCGATGGTGTGAGATTAATACACATGCTAATATGTTCTCATCCAAATCATAATATGTGAAACATATGTTTTAATTTTGATATAACTAAAAACCTAAGGACTAAAATGAAAATGTCAGAACAAATTTTAAAGTCCTTAAAATTTCCTATATATTGATAAGACCACTTCATAGTTAAAACCAAAGACTTTCAAAATATTTTTTAAGTATTTCAAAGTCAAAACAGTGGATTTTCAAGCCCTGTTTCGAAACGGCCCCAGGCGTTTCGAAACACTTTCAGTTCGATGTACACCTGTTCCGAAACGCGTATCGGAACGGGTTAAGGTGTTTCGAAACGGTATCACTCGTTTCGAAACTGTTCTTCATTCACATGAACAAGGGCAACAGTTTTTAACTGATTTTTGAAGGATAAACAGGGCGTTCCGAAACGAGCTAAGGCCGTTTCAAAACACCCCTTTGGCAGTGGCAAAATGTTCCGAAACGGGCTAAGGCCGTTTCGAAACACCCATTTGGCAGTGGCAAAACGTTCCGAAACAGCCCCAAGGCGTTTCGAAACGGGCTCTCTGAATACGCTCCAACGGCTATATTATTTGAAAAACCATTCCGAAACAGGTAGACCCGTTCCGAAACGGTAGGCTGCAGACTGCTTTAAAGGTGTGAGAAAAACATCCCCAACGGCTCTATTCTCGAGCCCAACACCTACAACGGTTAGAAATCAACAAGAGGCTATAAAAAGACCCCAAAAAGCTCCAGCAATCAACATTGAACCTCAAGAATACATCCTATCATCAAATCCAAGCATTTGTGCTACAATCCCATTTTTGTCTAGAAACCCCAATTGTATTTTTCATTTCTATTTTGTTCAATTGGGTTGAGTGCTTGATATTGGGCTATCATTTGTATTGAGAGATACCTTATTAGCCAACAAATTTCTTTGTTAACTTGTGTGAAGATTGGGTTAATTTTTGGGTAGAAAAATTAACCGAAATTGTAAAGGTTGCCTCCTTGTCCTAGAAAAAAGGGAAGAGCAATTAGTGGAATTGTTGCAAATCCTTGGTGAGACTAAGGTAGTGGATGTAGAGTTCGGTTGGTGAACTTGAACCACTCTAAATCCTGTGTCGATTATTTTTAACTTGCAATTTCAATTACAATACCTTTAAATTTCCAATTCACCCCCCCTCTTGGTTATTATCAATCGTGTGATCCACTCAACATAATAAAATTAGATTAAAATAACATGGACAACAAGCAAGTTGAAATTTAAACATACGCAAATTGCAGGATCGGCTATGTAAATAAACTACTGACTTTGGGATGAAAATTGAAAATAAAAAAAGGATCTGAGGGTTCGGACAAGATTATTCCAAAAAGAAGGTGGACCAATTAAACCAAACGGGGTGAAACTAATAGAGATTCTGAACATATAGGGACTGAAAAGGGAATTTCCCCGTGAAAACTTGAACGAATCGGATAAAAGAGGGGTGAAATCGAACAGAATGAGGGACGGTAGGGACCACGGGCGTGATTTTTAAAACGTTTGGTGACTTAAAGAGAATTATCCCACGGCGCTCCCATATATATTTGTCCTAAACCTGGGCGAAAACCCTAGAGACCCAAAAAAGACCTACGGCGCCGTTCATCCTCTCCCCTCATTTTTCTCACGAATAGAAACCATCTTAGCCCTTCTATGCCGTTCATCGGCGGCGTCCTCACGTTGCCGGGGTGGCAAAGACTCCCGGCGACAAGAAAACGAAAAGCAACCTCACAAAGCTAAACCTAGACGAGACGAAAACCTAAACTCGACCCCTATTTTCCCTAGAAAAAAAAACAAAAATGAAAACCCCTCCTATTTCATCTTATCAACCCAAAATAATGGCTCACCCGACGGGGATTATCGCCGATGGGGGTCGATACGAAGAAAGGACGGAGAGCAATAACGGACGGTTACCAAAGGTATCGAAAGCCTAACCATTTCCGATGCATGCAAAAAAATGAACAAATACCTCAGAATCTTTTCTTTTTTCTATTGATTTCGAAGCTTTACAAAAAAGTTTACTATCTCAACGCTCTCTGGTTTTTTTTTTCGATTGCTCTCTGATATCTCCCCCATTTTTCTTTATTTTCGGTTCTCTCTATATAACCGAAAAGAAGGGGTTACAACGGGTCTCGAAAAATCCTATTGGTTACTCCCTATGCTTTGTTGGTATTCATTGTGATTTTCGCCATTTCGACCTCTGTTGTTCTGTGTTTTTTTTCTGCATGTCAGGTTTGCCCGATCGGTCCCTGAGATTTCTGTTGCCATGCTTGCATTTATTTTTGTTTGTTTTTTTCTCTTCGTTCTAATCTCGCTTTGGGTAATCTGACTTTCTACTTTTTTCTGTGCATGTCGGGAGCTACCGGAACGGGAAGGGCCTTGCTGGTCACGACAGACGAAGGGTCAACTGTCCTGCGCGTGTGGGTGA
This sequence comes from Hibiscus trionum, assembly GCA_030270665.1. Taxonomy (NCBI): domain Eukaryota; kingdom Viridiplantae; phylum Streptophyta; class Magnoliopsida; order Malvales; family Malvaceae; genus Hibiscus; species Hibiscus trionum. The sequence continues at coordinate 2,022,451 of BSYR01000014.1, forward strand.
CGCGCGCGTGTAAGGGCGTCAATCGTCGCGCGTGGGCGCGTCGGATCTCAGGAAGATCTGAGCCGCTCGATTGGTCCTTGATCGGACGGCTGTAGGCTTTGCGGCGCGAGGCTAAACCCTGGGGCTCGCTAGGGTTTCTTCGGGCTTCATCCGGACCGTCAGATCTCAGCAGATCTGACGGCTGTGGGGAAGGGCGACACGAGATCACATGGAGGCTCATCTAGGGTTTTTTGGTGAGACGATCTGGACCTTTGGATCTGCCAGATCTGACGGTTCCTGATGTGTGGCGGCTGCAGAAGACACAAGGCAATGTGTTAGGGTTTTTCTTAACCATTAGGGCTAGCATCATTTGGGCCTACGGGCTATGTATTATTAGGACATTTGAGTGGGCCACATGTGAATGCTTGTTATTATTTTTTGGACTTGTATGGAATAAACTAATTCGGGCTTTTATTTATTTGGACTGTAATTTTTTAATCAAAGTTTATATTTTACTTATGTTTTATTTTTAATTGCGATAATAATACTTGTAATATCCGATGATAATAATATAGATAAATATAATAGTGATATGATATAATATAATATGTACAATAATATATAAATAATAACAACAGCACGCAGAAAACAAAATAATAATAATAACACACAATGATAATAAAAGATAACAAAGGTAATAATAATAATACTAATAACACTAACAAATAATAATAGGTATACTAACACACAATAATAAGACGTGACACACACATATATATATGTTTCTCTTTTTCTTTTTAACCTTTTTTTTAATATAAGCCCATTAACAACTCAAACTTAAAGGGGTTCGAGGTCCGGACAAAATTAGTGATTACAGTTGCCCCTCTTTGCTTATACTTGTGGAACAAGAATAAAGCGAAGACCATAAGCACTAATTTTGTCCTACTTCCCTGTTGGACAGTTCTTTTTCTGAAGCAGCCACGTGATTCCAAGCAACTCCTATTCCCGACGCCTTCCAATCATGAGTTCTCCCCTCGATGCCCCAAACCGGTAGACAGAGAGTTTTTTTTTTTTATTTACAGATTTCCATTCTCCAAGTGCCCGAACGGATAGGCGAGTTCTATTCTCCAAATGCCCGAATAGATGAGCAGATTTCGAATATCTTTCTCTTCTCTTTTCGAAAAAACAAGCTGGTTATTCAAACAACCTTGCTTTCCCTTTCGCGGTCTAAAAGCAAGCTGAAACTTCATTTTTTTTATTTTTTTATTTTTGCCTCCTCGTCGCGGTCAAAAGGCGATTTTGGGCGTCCAAGTGGATTTGCTTTTCCTTCATGGTCGTAAAGCAAATTGGTCATAACTGAATCTGTCCAGCTTCTATGTTGGATGATTTACTCCTCGGAGCTGCAACACGCTAGACCGAGTATTTTCTCTCTGAAGCTTTAAGAAGATGAGTTCTCTCTCTATAGAACTCATTTCCTTGGCGTATTCTTCGAGTGGCAGTTCTTTCTATATAGAACTCTCGTCCACGTATTTCTGAAATCAAAGATCTCCAAGTCCTCTCTCCGTAGGACCCTCCGCTTTCGAGATCTTGAAGCCTTAGGATTCTGAGTTCTTTCTCCACATAACTCCTCTTCCTTAGCGTACTTTTCGAGTGGTAGTTCTTTCTCTTTTGAACTTCTCTATGAAATCAAGGATCTACAAGTCCTCTCTCTATATGACCCTCCGCTTTCGAGATCCTGAAGCCTTAGGATTCTGAGTTTTTTCTCCATAAAACTCCTCTTCCTTAGCGTACTCTTCGAGTAGTAGTTCCTTCTCTATGGAACTCTCGTCTGAAATCAAAGATCCACAAGTCCCTTCTCCGTAGGACCCTCCACTTTCGAGATCCTGAAGTCGCAAGTTCTTCCTATATAGAGCTTGTTTGGACCCTTTCTCTGTAAGATCCTTTATCTTGAAATCTATCGGCAAGCTTGAAAGGTTTGATCTGAAATCCTTGAGTGGCGAACATGAAAGCTTCACCTGACATTCTGGAGCGGCGGCTTGAAAGGCTTCGCCTGAAATCCTTTTAGTCCTCGCTTTATCGTTTTCTCCTAATCCCGAGAGGTATTCAATCTGTCTTTCAAAAATCTGTGAAAAGAGATGAAATGCTATGATGGTATGAGTTAGCATGCGCCTATCCTACGGATGCCTAACTACTCATGATGCATGACTGGGGTTTCCAAGTTATTTAATCATATTAATTTTATTGACATCGTGTCCTTTGGTGTTGCTTCTTGCTTCTCTTCTCGGTTCTCCCGGACCATTGTTCTTCTTCTTCTTCTCATCTTGACTCACTTCTGGAATTGTCTGCCTCAAAGTGCTCAGACGGGTTTTCACTTTGAACCCTTCTTTCTCTCTCTTTTTCCTTCTTCTATTTTTTTCCTTTCTTTCTCTACTTTTATTTTTATTGATTTTTAATTGCCCGAGTAGATAGGCAAATTTCCATTCTCCAAGTGCCTGAACGGATGTAACCCCCTCATCCCGGTCTAGCCGAATGACCGGTCCGAGTGAGTCACACGGGGAAAACTGAAGCGAAACCCGTTAAGGTTCCCCCTCAGTTAACAACCCTATTTTTTTTTCATTAATTAATCTTGTTTAAATGCATTATTAAGTCCTAAGTGAAACATGCCAGCGGAAACACGAACGATAAAACAACGACCCACCAAATCTGCACATTAAAACAACCCATTTATCCTTTCTAACCAGGCCGTATCAATACAGCTCTCTAGTGTATCAATACAGCTACAGTGTATCGATACACTATTGAGTGTATCAATACAGCTACAGTGTATCGATACACTATTGTGTATCAATACAGCTACAGTGTATCGATACACTATTGAGTGTATCAATACAGCTACAGTGTATCGATACACTATTGTGTATCAATACAGCTACAGTGTATCGATACACTATTGAGTGTATCAATACAACTACAGTGTATCGATACACTATTGAGTGTATCGATACACTATTGGTCAACTAGGTCAACCCGTATCGATACTCTATTTCACCGTATCGATACGACCCACACTGCATCACTCATAAAAAAAACAGAGAGTTGAGACCGTATCGATACACCTAGTGTATCGATACGCCTGACCAAAAATCTACCATTTATGAAAGAGTGTATTGATACACCACTTTAGTGTATCAATACACCCTGTTTTGCAAGACTCCAAATTTCAACAAACACATACAAGAACACCTATTAAAGTCAAGAGAGTCATTTAAGCATGAGTTATCATTCATCAAGGCAACACAAGACACACACAAACAAGGCATCAAGGTCGTTTAAACATGCTCCTAACAATCAACAACTATCCAGCAAAACCATACATGTCCCATTACTCAACTATTACTTATTCAAACTTTAAAACCCATACTTGAAGCACTCAAGGCTAACAACCACACTTGGAGCCTTCCACTTGCGCGAGCAACCCACGAACTAAGGATCTGCAATGTTGAACAAAGAGAGCGTAAGCAATAATGCTTAGTGAGGGTAAGCTCTAAAAACAAACCTCAACATTGCAGGGTCCGAGCACAATCTAACCAAAGCATCACACAAACATATCAAGAATTTATAAGAGCCACAATATAAGATGCATGAACAATTTATACTGTAAATGTCATGCTCTCCAAGCTCTAACTTCCTCAATATAAACAGCCACAACCCACATTTCCATGCCTAGCATGTACTCATCATGACATCACCGTCATACACCATTTCCATGCATAGCATGTACTCAACATGACATCACCGTCATACACCATTTCCATGCATAGCATGTACTCAACATGACATCACCGTCATACACCATTTCCATGCATAGCATGTACTCAACATGACATCACCGTCATACACCAACCACATTTCCATGCATGCTTTATGCAATACAAAACATGCCTCAACTCACATGTATAATACAATATACATAAGCATTCATACATTTAAGTTCATCCAAAGGCTTTAGATCAAGTTTAGGATTAGGCTACCACACTAATCCCAACTCTAGGTGGGTCTACCAAGCCCGACCTAGTCCGTATACTCGAACCAACCATTTTAAAACCACTTAAAACATTTAACCACTCACCTAAGCTTCCAAGCTCAAGACCAAGCAAGCAACAACCTTCAATTTTCCGGATTCACTTCCGATGCTTCACCAATGCCCAAACTTGATTCTAATCAATCCCAAACACCAACAAAATATCCAAAATCAATAACTTGTCATCGAAACTAACCCGGAACATAATTCAAACATTAAGCTCAACATTTCAAGCCAAGAACCCTTTCAAACTCCTCATTTTCGTACTCATATTTTACCCAGCAGAAAATACCATTTTCGAACATCCAAATGACATCTAAATGGTCCCAAAACACTTTCCTCACATACATATATCATCAGCCTTTCAACCTAACTCTAAAACTCACCAAAATTCAAGTTTTAGACTATTCAAAAATAGCCATAAATACCCATTTCGGATTTTCATCCAAAATTACTCATTTTAACATATTATGTGTATTTTAAGGTGACTAACTCAAAACCCATCTCAATAATTCAAAATCAATTGAAAAACTCAATAAAAACTCAGATTTTCATTAAACTTGAAAATCACAAAAGTGGGTAGTTTCGAAATATAAAACTATGTAAACGTAGAGGATGAAGAGGAGAGTTCGAATATGTAATTACCTTCAAAAACGCCCTTGAATTGAGGAAGAAATCAAAGGAAATAGTAATGAGGGTTTGAGAGAATTTGGGGTGTTTATGAACGGTGAAGAAGAAAGATGAAGAAGAAAAGATGATATAAGGTGGTGTTTATTTTTATTTTGGTTTAATTACCAAAATGATCCCTCCCTTTCTTTCTAAACTCAATTTGCTCATACTAAGGTCAATTTGATTACAAATAAATTTTACCAACTCGAACCAATTAACCCGACTAACTCCTAACCCCAAAACACGGATGTTACAACTCTCCCCCACTTAAGGAAATTTCGTCCCCGAAATTACCTGGTGGAAACAAATACGGAAACTGCTCAACCATATCTGCTTTTCTCTCCCACGTGGCCTCTTCCGTCCCTCTATGCTTCCACAACACCTTGACCAACTCTATGGTCTTGCCACGCAACACCTTGCTATCAGAAGCAAGTATCTCAACGGGCTCTTCATTATAGGACAAATCTGGATCTAACTCTATCTCCTCAACGGGCATCACATGAGAAGGATCTGATCTATATCTCCTAAGCATAGACACATGGAAGACATCATGAATCTTTTCTAACTCAGAAGGTAACCTCAAACGATAAGCTACAGGCCCAATCCGCTCAACAATCTCATACGGACCAATGAACCTCGGACTCAACTTGCCTTTCCGGCCAAATCTCATTACCTTCTTCCATGGAGATACTTTCAGAAATACTTTCTCACCCACTGAGTACTCAACCTCTTTCCTCTTCAAATCTGCATAAGACTTCTGGCGATCGGAAGCTGCTTTCAAACGATCACAAATCAACTTCACTTTTTCTGTCGTTCCCTTAAGCAAGTCTGGCATAGGTAACAATCTCTGACCTGTCTCAGCCCAACATATCGGAGTCCTACACCGTCTACCATACAAAGCCTCATAAGGTGCCATCTGAATGCTTGACTGATAACTGTTGTTGTAAGCAAACTCAACCAACGGTAAGTGCTTCTCCCAAGAACCCTGGAAGTCAATCACACAACAACGAAGCATATCCTCTAGAATCTGTATCACTCGCTCTGACTGTCCATCGGACTGCGGATGATAAGATGTGCTGAAATGCAGACGGCTACCTAAAGCACTATGCAAGAAACTCCAGAATCTTGAAGTAAATCTAGGATCCCTATCTGAAACAATAGACTTCGGAACCCCATGAAGTCTTACAATCTCACGGATGTACAAGTTTGCCAACTTGTCTAAGGAATCCACAGTGTTCACTGCTAAGAAGTGAGCACACTTAGTGAACCTATCAACAATCACCCAAACTGAGTTCTTCTTCGAAGGAGACAAAGGCAACCCCGATACAAAGTCCATGGTGATCCTCTCCCATTTCCATTCCGGAATCTTCAAAGGCTGTAGCAAACCTGAAGGAACCTGATGTTCTGCCTTCACTCTCTGACAAACCATGCAACGGCTCACATACTCGGCTACATCTCTCTTCAAACCAACCCAGAAGTAGTCATTCTTCAAATCTCTGTACATTTTAGTACTACCAGGATGCATAGAAAAGGGACTCGAATGTGCTTCACTCAGAATCTGACGTCTCAATTCAACATCTTCTGGTACAATAATTCTATCTCTAAAGCACAACAAACTCTCACCACTGAAACTATACTCAGTCGGTCTTCCTTCGGCTATGTCTTGGACATGAGGAATTAAGCTCGCATCTTGCAACTGTTTCTCTCTAATCAACTGAATCAAAGAAGGCTTTACTTGCAACTCGGTGATCAAACCACCATCATTGGACACACTCAATCTAGCAAACATAGCTCTCAGCTCAACGGCCACTTTTCTACTCAAAGCATCGGCTACCACATTTGCTTTACCCGGATGGTACTCAAGGGTCAAGTCATAATCCTTTAGCAACTCTAGCCACCTTCTCTGTCTCAAATTCAACTCTTTCTGTGTCATCAAATATTTCAAGCTCTTGTGATCGGTGTAAACTATACACTTCTCACCATACAAGTAGTGACGCCAAATCTTCAATGCAAACACAACTGCGGCTAGTTCTATATCATGAGTAGGATAGTTCTTCTCATGAATCTTCAACTGTCTAGAAGCATAAGCAACAACTCTCCTATCTTGCATCAATACACATCCTAAGCCTACGTAGGAAGCATCACTGTAGATCACAAACTCCTTACCTGAAACAGGTTGCACTAACACTGGAGCATTCGTCAAGGCTTCTTTCAATTTCTCAAAGGCCTTCTGTCTTGCATCTGTCCATTCGAATTTGACTCCTTTTTGCAACAGCTTAGTCAAAGGAGCAGCTACTCTAGAGAAACCATCAACAAACCTCCTATAGTAACCGGCTAATCCTAGGAAACTTCTAATCTCGGTCACAGACTTAGGCTGTTTCCACTCGATGATAGCCTCAATCTTCGATGGATCAACTCGAATACCTTCGGTCGAAACAACATGGCCAAGAAATACAACCTCTCGAATCCAGAACTCACATTTGCTAAGCTTCGCATACAACTGATTGCTTAACAATCTCTGTAAAACAAACCTTAAGTGTTCTTCATGTTCTTCTTCTGTCTTCGAGTACACAAGTATATCATCAATGAAGACAACCACAAACCTGTCTAAATAGTCTCTAAAAATTCTGTTCATCATGTCCATGAATGCTGCAGGTGCATTCGTGAGCCCAAAAGGCATCACAAGAAACTCATAGTGACCATATCTAGTCCTAAAAGCTGTCTTCGGAACATCACACTCTTTCACTTTCAACTGATAGTATCCAGATCTCAAATCTATCTTCGAGAATACTGAAGCACCTCTCAACTGATCAAACAAATCATCTATACGAGGCAACGGATACTTGTTCTTCACAGTCATCTGATTCAACTGTCTATAGTCGATGCACATGCGCATACTACCATCTTTCTTTTTCACAAACAACACGGGAGCACCCCACGGAGAACTACTAGGCCTAATGAAACCACGGTCTAATAATTCTTGCAACTGACTCTTCAATTCTTTCAACTCTTTCGGAGCCATGCGGTACGGAGCTATCGAAATTGGATTACACCCTGAAACTGTCTCAATCACAAACTCAACATCTCTGTCAGGAGGCAAACCCGGCAACTCTTCAGGAAACACATCTGGAAAGTCACACACTGTTCTGATATCTTTCGGTCTAGTTTCACTCATGTCCGGATTTATAACATAAGCTAAATAGGCTCCACATCCAGAGTCCATCAACCTATGAGCCTCTAAAGCTGACACCACATTAGACAAGAACTTAATGTTCTCTCCCACTACTACTATCTCGTAGTCATCAGAAAGCTTCAAAGAAATTCTCTTCGTCTCAAAATCCACACTAGCCCGATGCTCAACCAACCAGTCCATACCCAGAATAATATCAAAACCGTAGAATGGAAGTTCCATCATATCAACTGAGAACATATGACCCTGAATCTTCAGTGGACACCTCCTATACATACGTCTAACCACAACTGTCTCCCCAAAAGAACTAGTAACATGCATACCTACGTCTAAGATCTCAACAGGGATATCTAGCTTCTGTGCATGCTCACTCAAAATGTAGGAATGCGTAGAACCCGAATCCACCAAAGAAAGCAAAGACATAGACTGTAACTCAAAATTACCTGCTATCACATCAGTGTCGTTCCCGGCCTCTTGTTGAGTTGATCGAACAATTGCAAATGGCCAAGAGGGGGGTGAATTGGCAATTAAAATTTTTGTGAAGAGAATATTGGAAAATAAAATGACACAAGGGGTTATAGTGGTTCAAGTTCAACAACCGAACTCTACATCCACTACCTTAGCTCCCACTAAGGATTTTCCAAAACAATTCACTACTTGAATTCGTCCCCTTTTCTTGGATGAGGAGGAAACCTTACAATCTAGATTAAGCTTTTCAACCCCAAGCTTAATCCACTCAAATACAAAGAAGATTTTTGGTAAACTCAAGTATTTCCTCTCAAAGGATGATTGTCTACCCACTTACAATTACAGCAACCCAAAAACTCTCAATAATATGACAAAATGAAATACAAAGAGTTGGGCACAAGAATATAGCTTTGAATAGCTCTAGGATTTGGATTTTTGCTTTGATGATGCTTGAATGTGTATTGTTGATCTTCCTGGTGAAATGAAGCTTGTATTTATACCCTTGAATCAGTTTCTAGCCGTTTGGATCATTTGACTTGTTGAAGGAGCCGTTGGGAACATTTTTCCATCTACTAAGGCAGCTCCCCAGCACCGCGTATCGATACACGACAAGGGTGTATCGATACGCTAGTTTAAATTCAACTAGCCGTTGTGCATAAAAACAGAGTGTATCGATACACAAGGCGTATCGATACGGTCCAAACTCTCTGCCAAGATTTGTTGCATCAAAGCGTATCGATACAGGGGTCGTATCGATACGGTCCAAACTCTCTGTTAAAAAACATTAATTTGTTGCATCAAAGAGTATCGATACTGTGACCAAGAGTATCGATACGTCATAACGGTCAAAACAAATTTTCAAATAATTATGCTAGGCGTATCGATACGTTTATTAAGCGTATCGGTACGGTTGCCCAGATGAACACTGTATCGATACGTATGGAAGGCGTATCGATACGCTATGTTCATTCAGAATTACAGTGAGTTTCAAGTGTATCGATACGCTGTGTGTATCGATACGCAGGGCCATTTTTGCATAATTTGGCTTTGAAAAACATGAAAGAGGTTTGAGAAACTTAATGTTTTGAGATCCAATCTTCAAACATTATTTTGTAAAAACATTTTGTTAATTTTTGAAACTTGAAAGAGTTCTTAAAAATTTATTTGTTTTGCAAATTGGTCCTTAACTTTTTATGTTATATCAAAATCAATTTTAGTTTTACAATCTCCCCCTTTTTGATATAACAAAACCATAATAAATTTTTAAGTTTTTTTTTTTTTTTTTTTGAAAACTTTGAAAAAAGGCTTTTCTCCCCCTTGCTTTAAGATAAATGTTTCAAAACAAATTTGTTTCTCCCCCTTACTTAAAGATAGAGAATTTTTGAAAAATTTTGACCTCTTTCGAAAAAATTTTTGACCTTTACACAATGAGTCCTTCTCCCCCTTTTTGTTAGATCAAAAAGAAACACAAGGATTAGAATAATCAAGCATAGGAATATCAATCATAAAACATAAAGCTCCAAATTCATAAACCAAGCAAGCATAGCAAGCATAATAATCCAAACCTTAAAAATCCTAAAACATAGAAAATAGGCATAATTCATGTTCTAATAAAAATGCAATGAAATCCTAAAATATCCTAATATGAGATGCATAATCTATGCGTCTCCACCATCATCATCATGATCATCCTCATCATCTTCTTCCTCGTCTTCATCTTCTTGAGGTGGTTGGTTCCTTCGATTTTGGTTGATCCAAGCACCATGGAAAGCGGTAAGAGAAAGATCCATTGAGTCTTGGCGAGCACTCAAGGTATCTATCTTCTTGTCCATGCCTTGAAGTCTTTCTTCCATCGATGTAAACCGATTATCTATAGCGTTGAAGCGACCGTCCATAGCATTGAACTTTTCATTGAGGAAAGTCATGAGATTTGCCATGGAGGAAGAGGAGGAGTCATGAGAAGCACGGCTAGAGGATGCGCGAGAGGCATTGACCGGGGCAGCGGGAGGATCAGCTTGAGGGTTGCGAACCCATTCATTACCGACAAAAGAGAAACCGGAGCGAGAAAGGGAATGCTCATCTATGGGTTGACCAAGGTTTTCGGGAAGGTCATGTGTGCAATCAACACCAAGGGAATGAAATAGACAACTCAATGCCGTAGTGTAGTAAAAAGATTGAACAAGTTTGGTGTGACGATTTTGAACCAAAAACACAAGATCGGCAAACATAATTTGACAAAGATTTGGTCGTTTACCCTCCCTAAAGCATGAAAGCCAAAAATCATCAATTTGACGAATGGTAGAGTATCTACCACCCGAGGGACGAATAAACCAAGAGATAATAAGATGAAGTATACGATCATGAGCATCTAAAACTTTTGCCGGACCTATGTAACCCGAACCTAAAGAGTGTTCATCATCTATCCCAACATCCTCAAAACCAAAAACATTGCACAAGACTTTTTGATCAATTAGAATAGGAGTTCCCATAACCGAGGATTCAATGGCAATAACATGCTCATTGGCTTCATCATTGACACAACAAGCATTTGAAAAGAAGACAATGACAAGATTCCTATATAAAATAGGAGGAATATTCAAAAAGGTTAAAAATTTCCATTGCCTAATTAAAGGAAGATATTTAAATTTGAATTTTGCAGAGTTTAAAAACGGAATAGACACGATACGTTCTTCCCTAAGATTGATTCCCATACAAAGCTTATAGGTTTCTCTAGCTAGGGGTGTGGGAAAACTAGTTTGGATAATATGAGGAAGGTTAGGAGTAGGATTACCCTCATCCTCATTAGAAACGGAAGCGGTGCGATGTCTCTTATTCCCTTTTTTCGGTGCCATAATCCTTGATTTCTTAGAGTGGATGAAAGAGGGTGTGTTTGTGCACAAGATTGATGCCCAAGGATAGCCTTGATGTATGAAGTAAAATCCCTCAAGAAGTTTTGAAGATTTGTGTAAAATTTTGAAGAATTTAGAGGGTTTTTATAGAGGTTTTCGGTTTAGGGTTTTTGAAGAGGAGAAGAGGATTTTAAAAGGTGTGGAATTTTGATTAAAACAGCCTAAATAGGCTCTCCGTCCGCCGAGTATCGATACGCTATGCATGCGTATCGATACGCTATAACCTAATATTATCTTTGTCGTTTTATGTGTATCGATACCGTTGACGTATCGATACGCACAGGTGTTGACTTTTTCCCTTGACTCTTACCGTATCGATACACTCTTCTGTATCGATACGCATTCATCTGCAAAAATCCCAGAATTGAACACCGTATCGATACGCTGATATGCAGTATCGATACACGCTTACCTGTTTCTGCAATTTTGGTATTTTTATGTGCAAAAATCCAATTTGAGACGCCCCTAAATGCATGTATGTGTTATATGAACAAGTTTTAATGACTTAATATGATACATACTTCCCTTAGCAATATGTGTAGAAGCGAAAAGAACAAAATTAACATAAACATGAATCACAAACAATCTCAAGCAAATTTTTGTCATTTTGGGACCAAAAAAAAATTAAGAGAGACAAGTTAGACCTAACTCTCTTCTAAGTGTCCAAAAGCGCTCTTTATCTAAAGGTTTAGTAAATATGTCTGCTAATTGGTTCAAGGTGTCAACAAATTCTATAACAACATCATTTTTCGAAACATGATCTCTAATAAAATGATGTCTAATTTCTATGTGTTTAGTTCGAGAGTGTTGAATGGGATTCTTAGTGAGACAAATGGCACTAGTGTTGTCACACCTAAGGGGTATGGTTTCCATTTTAACACCATAGTCTAAGAGTTGTTGCTTCATCCAAAGGACTTGAGCACAACAACTCCCTAAGGATATATACTCCGCTTCGGTGGTAGATAGGGCTACGCTATTTTGTTTCTTAGAGAACCAAGATACGAGCATACTACCTAAGAATTGACATGTACCGGAAGTACTTTTCCTATCTATCTTACATCCCCCATAATCCGCATCCGAAAAAGCATGAAGACTAAAAGTTGAATCCTTAGGATACCAAAGACCTAAGGTCGGTGTGTCTATTAGGTATCTAAAAATTCTTTTAATGGCAACTAGGTGTGATTCTTTAGGACTAGCTTGAAACCTAGCACACAAGCAAACACTAAACATAATATCCGGTCTACTTGCGGTAAGATAAAGCAAAGAACCTATCATGGATCTATAAAGCTTAGAATCAACACATTTACCGCCTTCATCTTTGTCAAGCTTTATGGAAGAACTCATAGGTGTGGCTTGAGGTTTTGCATTCTCTAAGCCAAACTTCTTGAGCATATCACTTACGTATTTAGCTTGATTTATGAAGGTGCCATCACTCATTTGTTTGATTTGGAGTCCCAAAAAGAATGAGAGCTCCCCCATCATGCTCATCTCGAACTCACCTTGCATTAGCTTAGAAAAATCTTTACAATAACACTCATTAGTAGAACCAAAAATAATATCATCAACATAAATTTGAACTACTAAGATGTCATTGTTATATCTTTTTATGAAGAGTGTTGTATCCACCTTTCCTTTTTCAAAACCCTTTTCAATTAAGAAAGTTGAAAGTCTCTCATACCAAGCTCTTGGAGCTTGTTTTAAACCATAGAGAGCTTTTGTAAGTTTAAACACATGGTTTGGAAATTTTGAATCCTCAAAACCTGGTGGTTGTTCAACATATACCTCTTCATTTATAAAACCATTTAAAAAGGCACTTTTTACATCCATTTGAAAAAGCTTGAAATCATGATAACATGCAAATGCAAGTAACATTCTAATAGCTTCCATTCTTGCTACGGGTGCATAAGTCTCATCAAAATCAATTCCCTCTTCTTGAGTATAGCCTTGAGCAACAAGCCTAGCCTTGTTTCTCACTATATTACCGTTTTCATCTAATTTATTCCTAAAAACCCATTTTGTACCTATAGTAGATTGATTATTAGGCCTTTCTACTAATGTCCAAACTTTACTTCTCTCAAATTGGTTTAATTCCTCTTGCATGGCCAAAATCCAAAAATCATCTTTTAAAGCTTCTTTAATGTTTTTAGGCTCAATGCATGAAAGAAACGCAACATGATTCATTAATTTGAGAGAGGATCTAGTGGTTACCCCTTTGGATGGATCACCCAAGATTTCACCATCTTTGACATAGTTTAACTCCCTTGGGTAAGATACCTCTTTTTCTTCATGAGCTAAGTCTTTTAAGCCTTCAAGAGGAGGTTCTTGTGAGTCTTCTTCTTTAGTTGGAATCTTATCCTCTTTTGATGTTTGTCCTCCATCAATAGTATCAATGATTCCTACATCATCATCATCACACGATTCCTTTCTCGAAAGGAGGTTATCATCGAAAACAACATGTATTGACTCTTCAACAACTAGAGTTCTTTTATTAAATACACGGTAGGCTTTAGAGTTTGAAGAATATCCTAAGAAAATGGCTTCATCACTTTTAGCATCAAATTTACCTAAGTTTTCTTTACCATTATTTAAAACAAAACACTTACATCCAAAAGGATGAAAATAGCTAATGTTAGGCTTTTTGGACTTTAAAATCTCATAAGATGTCTTCTTTAAGATTGGCCTAATCATTACTCGATTTATTATATAGCAAGCGGTATTTGTAGCTTCTGCCCAAAAATATTTAGGTAAATTATTTTCGCAAAGCATGGTTCTAGCCATTTCTTCTAAAGTTCGATTTTTCCTCTCAACTACCCCATTTTGTTGAGGAGTGCGAGGTGCAGAAAAATTATGGCTAATCCCATTTTCATTTAAAAATTCATCAAAACCCAAATTTTGAAATTCACTTCCATGATCACTTCTAATATGAGAAATTTTAAGTTCAAGATCATTTTGAGTTATTTTAGAAAATGTGATGAATTTTTCTAAAGCCTCATCTTTTGTACTTAAGAATAGAACCCAAGTATATCTAGAATAGTCATCTACAAGCACAAATGCATATGATTTTCCACCCAAGCTCATTGTTCTAATTGGCCCAAAAAGATCCATATGAATCAATTGTAAACATCTACTAGTAGAGACATCATTTATGGATTTAAAAGAACTCCTATGTTGTTTACCTTTTGAACATGCATCACAAATTTTATCATTTGAAAAATTAAGTTTGGGTAAACCTCTAACTAGATTAAGGGAATTTAATTTTTCTAGAACACTCATGCTTGCATGTCCTAACTTTCTATGCCATAGCCATGAGTCATGTTCATCATGTGCAACTAAACATGCATGGGATGAATGGATGTCATCTAAATGCACCATGTAAATATTGCCTATTCTATGTCCTATGAGCATTGTTTGATTTGTTTTAATGTTTACAATTTTACAACCACTTTTATCAAATAAAACATTAAAACCTTTATCACATAACTGACTAATGCTCAACAAATTATGTTTAAGACCGTTGACATACAAAACATCTTTAATGTAGATAGAAGAGTGATTACCAATAGAGCCTATTCCTTCAATGAGTCCTTTTGAGTTATCGCCGAAGGTTACTACTCCACCACTCTTAGGCTTTATTTCCACAAATCTATTTTTGTCACCGGTCATATGTCTTGAGCATCCACTATCAAGGTACCAAGAATTTTTGCTTGAAGCTTTAGCCTTGAAGCAATGCTCCCCCTACAAACAAAGAATTTAGGCCTTGGTTTTTGGTACCCAAATCATCTTGGGTCCATGAGTGTTAGCCTTTAACAATTTGGTTCCCTTGGGAATCCAAGAAGCAATAGCATTTAAGTTATTAGAAATGATAAGTTCTTTAGGAACCCAAACATTTCTAATTTTATGACTTTTAGTTTGCTTATAAAAATTTCTTTGTTTAGGTATAAAATATTTTCTTTTTGTATATTGGGGTTTAAAATGATTTTCCTTCTCAAAATTCTTTTTCCCAATATCAAAAGATGTTTTAAGATTATCTACTTCCTTTGTGTGATAATCTTGAAAATCGGAAAGACGTTTTTCAAGTTCTAGATTTTTAGTTTTAAGATCATTTGAAAAATTGACTAAAGATAAAACTTTCTTTTCCAATTCGGAGTTATTTTTTAAAATTGTCTCATTTTGAATTTTTAAATCAGAAATTATTTTCTTGTTTTTCAAAATGGACTCCTTGTATTTTTCTACTAACTCATCATACACTTCTTGAAGTTCATCATAAGCATCTTGAAGTTCTTCAATAGAAAAATCTAAATTGTATGAATTAGAGGTTACCTTTGATTCATCATCGAAGGCCATGAGACATAGGTTGGCCACTTCTTCCTCTTCCTCGGAAGACTCATCATCACTCCAAGTTGCAATTTGTGCTTTGAGCTTGTTCTTCCTCCCAAAGCTTTTCTTTTTCAATTGAGGACATTCGGAACGAATGTGACCCGGTTTGTTGCATTCATAGCAAGTAATTGGGTCTATTTCCTCATCTTTGTTTTTACTCTTGAAGTCCCTTCTTCTCATGAATTTTCTTCCACGATTTGACTTCATAAACTGAGTAAATCGTTTGGCCAACATAGCCATTTCTTCTTCTTCATCCTCACTAGAATCGTTTTCTAATTGTGAAGCCTTTAATGCGATTCCAACTTTCTTTTTCTCAGCTTCCTTCTTTTCTGCTATCTTCTTCTCTTGTTCTCTTCCCTTTCTCATAATCTCATGTGTGAGTAGAGATCCAACAAGAGCATCTAATTTAAGAGTCTTCAAATCTTTGGCTTCAATTATGGCCGTTCTCTTGCTATCCCATGATTCCGGAAGAGAGTATAACAACTTTCTTACTAGCTTGTCTTCGGGAATGATTTCTCCGAAACCCTTTAAACCGTTGACAATGACCGAGAATCGATCAAACATTTGGGAAACACTTTCATCGGGATCCATCTTGAAGTTCTCATAGTTTAGATTGAGTAGTCCAATCTTTGTCTCCTTTACATCGCTAGTCCCTTCATATGTTGTCTCGAGAGTGTCCCAAACCTCCTTGGCATTTTCGATTGAAGACACCTTAGAGTAGATATCCGGACCAAGTGCACAAAATATTACATGAAGAGCTTTGTCGTTCACTTGCATCCTTCTTCTTTCATCATCGGTCATTTCGGCTTTGATTTTTGGAACAAGCCTTTCTCCATCTCTCCTCATGGGAATGTATGGACCTTCTTCAACTACATCCCACACCATAAAGTCGGTAGATTTAATGAAGAGCCTCATCCTATTCTTCCAATAAAGATAGTTATCCCCATTGAAGAATGGTGGCTTGGTGGTGGATTGAGATTCATAGTTGGAGGTGGATGCCATTGCTTGACTTGTTGTTGATCAAACTTTCAACTTTCCAAGGATCGACTCAAGAGGGTTGTAATCCTTCCAATGAGTGTAGCTCTGATGCCAATTGTTTAGTTGATCGAACAATTGCAAATGGCCAAGAGGGGGGTGAATTGGCAATTAAAATTTTTGTGAAGAGAATATTGGAAAATAAAATGACACAAGGGGTTATAGTGGTTCAAGTTCAACAACCGAACTCTACATCCACTACCTTAGCTCCCACTAAGGATTTTCCAAAACAATTCACTACTTGAATTCGTCCCCTTTTCTTGGATGAGGAGGAAACCTTACAATCTAGATTAAGCTTTTCAACCCCAAGCTTAATCCACTCAAATACAAAGAAGATTTTTGGTAAACTCAAGTATTTCCTCTCAAAGGATGATTGTCTACCCACTTACAATTACAGCAACCCAAAAACTCTCAATAATATGACAAAATGAAATACAAAGAGTTGGGCACAAGAATATAGCTTTGAATAGCTCTAGGATTTGGATTTTTGCTTTGATGATGCTTGAATGTGTATTGTTGATCTTCCTGGTGAAATGAAGCTTGTATTTATACCCTTGAATCAGTTTCTAGCCGTTTGGATCATTTGACTTGTTGAAGGAGCCGTTGGGAACATTTTTCCATCTACTAAGGCAGCTCCCCAGCACCGCGTATCGATACACGACAAGGGTGTATCGATACGCTAGTTTAAATTCAACTAGCCGTTGTGCATAAAAACAGAGTGTATCGATACACAAGGCGTATCGATACGGTCCAAACTCTCTGCCAAGATTTGTTGCATCAAAGCGTATCGATACAAGGGTCGTATCGATACGGTCCAAACTCTCTGTTAAAAAACATTAATTTGTTGCATCAAAGAGTATCGATACTGTGACCAAGAGTATCGATACGTCATAACGGTCAAAACAAATTTTCAAATAATTATGCTAGGCGTATCGATACGTTTATTAAGCGTATCGGTACGGTTGCCCAGATGAACACTGTATCGATACGTATGGAAGGCGTATCGATACGCTATGTTCATTCAGAATTACAGTGAGTTTCAAGTGTATCGATACGCTGTGTGTATCGATACGCAGGGCCATTTTTGCATAATTTGGCTTTGAAAAACATGAAAGAGGTTTGAGAAACTTAATGTTTTGAGATCCAATCTTCAAACATTATTTTGTAAAAACATTTTGTTAATTTTTGAAACTTGAAAGAGTTCTTAAAAATTTATTTGTTTTGCAAATTGGTCCTTAACTTTTTATGTTATATCAAAATCAATTTTAGTTTTACACCTCTCTCTGAGCATAAACTCTCGCTGGTCCTCCTGCATCTGACTGTACAGCCACAACATGAGCAAGATTCCTCTGAGCATCTACCCTAGGTGCATCAGCCCTAGGTTGGAAGTAGCCACGACCGCGCCCACGACCTCTCTGAAAATCATTACCTCTCGTAGGAGCCTGAGCTATGTTCGGTGCCTGAGCTGTCTGATGTGGACAATCTCTCTTAAAGTGGTCCCTCGAGCCACAGTTCCAGCAAACATAGGAGTTACCCCAACACTCACCAGCGTGTCGTCTCCCACACTGTGCACACTCGGGCGAACGCCCTTCTCCTCCATGGCCCTGATGGCCTCTACCAGGGTGGCCACCGCCACGTCTCTGATCAAACTGATGCCCACCACCTTTGTGCCTCTTGACATCTCTACCATCAAAGTGGTTATGTCTCTTGCCAGAGCTAGAACCACCAGTTCGTTTGGCCGAACCCAAACTATGTTCTAAATCTTTGGCCCTCGCGACCAACACATCAAGGTCTGAGTAATCAGAAGCTAAGGTGTACCTCTTAACCTCTTCATTCAACCCGTAGCGGAATCGGTTGCAACGTTCCACTTCAGTAGGAACCAACTCTGGGGCATACTGACTCAAGCGAACAAAGCGAATCTCATAGTCAGTCACAGAAGCATCTCCCTGAGTAAGAGCCATGAACTCTCTCTTCTTCTCATCCAAGTACCTCGGTCCCAAGTACCTCTTTCTGAATGCAAACTCAAAGAAATCCCAATCTATCTCGGCCTCTGGAATCCCGGCAGTAATGGTGACCCACCAGGTGTAGGCATCACCTTGAAGTAACGAGATCACACAACCCAGTCTACGTGCGCCCGCACAACCCATCTGAGCCAAGATTCGGACTGTCTTCTCTAACCATAACTCCGATCTCTCCGGAGTAGATCCTCTAAACTCCTCGGCTCCCAAACTACGGAGCCTCTCCAAAGGTAGACTAGCATCATCATACCTAGGCTGAGCTGCAGCCTGAGCTCCCGCAACTGCGGCCTGAAAAGCTCCCGCTATCGCTTGTACTAGCGGAGTCATATCAATACCAGCTGGACCTTGGCCACCCTGGCCACCTTGAGGTTCCTCTCCTTCAACTCCATCATCGCCTCCAACTCCAGGCGGAGGAAGTGGTGGTGGAGGTGGTGGAGCGCCAACTCCCGCGGCCACCGGCCCTTCCAAATAAGCCTCCACACCAACAGCCGGCTCAATAGGAGCCGCAACCCGTGGTTCCTGACGAACTATTCTTGGTCTACCTCTCGGTCTAGACATTGCTCTCACAAATATTAACTACAACCACAACAACAAAACATACAAGTTGGGTTAGCAAGGCAAGGCTTCCAAGTGTTCAAGTACGTTCCCTCACTAAAACAAAACCATTTTCCAATGTAATAGTAGCAATGGGACTCCCACACACATGCTTTGAATAAAACAAGCAACATGCTTACATGATAAGCAAACACCGTGCATTTTAATCATAAAATACAACTTACTCACTTACCTGCCCAAGGTTTCGGAAACCTTCAGCTCTGATGCCAACAAGTGTAACCCCCTCATCCCGGTCTAGCCGAATGACCGGTCCGAGTGAGTCACACGGGGAAAACTGAAGCGAAACCCGTTAAGGTTCCCCCTCAGTTAACAACCCTATTTTTTTTTCATTAATTAATCTTGTTTAAATGCATTATTAAGTCCTAAGTGAAACATGCCAGCGGAAACACGAACGATAAAACAACGACCCACCAAATCTGCACATTAAAACAACCCATTTATCCTTTCTAACCAGGCCGTATCAATACAGCTCTCTAGTGTATCAATACAGCTACAGTGTATCGATACACTATTGAGTGTATCAATACAGCTACAGTGTATCGATACACTATTGTGTATCAATACAGCTACAGTGTATCGATACACTATTGAGTGTATCAATACAGCTACAGTGTATCGATACACTATTGTGTATCAATACAGCTACAGTGTATCGATACACTATTGAGTGTATCAATACAACTACAGTGTATCGATACACTATTGAGTGTATCGATACACTATTGGTCAACTAGGTCAACCCGTATCGATACTCTATTTCACCGTATCGATACGACCCACACTGCATCACTCATAAAAAAAACAGAGAGTTGAGACCGTATCGATACACCTAGTGTATCGATACGCCTGACCAAAAATCTACCATTTATGAAAGAGTGTATTGATACACCACTTTAGTGTATCAATACACCCTGTTTTGCAAGACTCCAAATTTCAACAAACACATACAAGAACACCTATTAAAGTCAAGAGAGTCATTTAAGCATGAGTTATCATTCATCAAGGCAACACAAGACACACACAAACAAGGCATCAAGGTCGTTTAAACATGCTCCTAACAATCAACAACTATCCAGCAAAACCATACATGTCCCATTACTCAACTATTACTTATTCAAACTTTAAAACCCATACTTGAAGCACTCAAGGCTAACAACCACACTTGGAGCCTTCCACTTGCGCGAGCAACCCACGAACTAAGGATCTGCAATGTTGAACAAAGAGAGCGTAAGCAATAATGCTTAGTGAGGGTAAGCTCTAAAAACAAACCTCAACATTGCAGGGTCCGAGCACAATCTAACCAAAGCATCACACAAACATATCAAGAATTTATAAGAGCCACAATATAAGATGCATGAACAATTTATACTGTAAATGTCATGCTCTCCAAGCTCTAACTTCCTCAATATAAACAGCCACAACCCACATTTCCATGCCTAGCATGTACTCATCATGACATCACCGTCATACACCATTTCCATGCATAGCATGTACTCAACATGACATCACCGTCATACACCATTTCCATGCATAGCATGTACTCAACATGACATCACCGTCATACACCATTTCCATGCATAGCATGTACTCAACATGACATCACCGTCATACACCAACCACATTTCCATGCATGCTTTATGCAATACAAAACATGCCTCAACTCACATGTATAATACAATATACATAAGCATTCATACATTTAAGTTCATCCAAAGGCTTTAGATCAAGTTTAGGATTAGGCTACCACACTAATCCCAACTCTAGGTGGGTCTACCAAGCCCGACCTAGTCCGTATACTCGAACCAACCATTTTAAAACCACTTAAAACATTTAACCACTCACCTAAGCTTCCAAGCTCAAGACCAAGCAAGCAACAACCTTCAATTTTCCGGATTCACTTCCGATGCTTCACCAATGCCCAAACTTGATTCTAATCAATCCCAAACACCAACAAAATATCCAAAATCAATAACTTGTCATCGAAACTAACCCGGAACATAATTCAAACATTAAGCTCAACATTTCAAGCCAAGAACCCTTTCAAACTCCTCATTTTCGTACTCATATTTTACCCAGCAGAAAATACCATTTTCGAACATCCAAATGACATCTAAATGGTCCCAAAACACTTTCCTCACATACATATATCATCAGCCTTTCAACCTAACTCTAAAACTCACCAAAATTCAAGTTTTAGACTATTCAAAAATAGCCATAAATACCCATTTCGGATTTTCATCCAAAATTACTCATTTTAACATATTATGTGTATTTTAAGGTGACTAACTCAAAACCCATCTCAATAATTCAAAATCAATTGAAAAACTCAATAAAAACTCAGATTTTCATTAAACTTGAAAATCACAAAAGTGGGTAGTTTCGAAATATAAAACTATGTAAACGTAGAGGATGAAGAGGAGAGTTCGAATATGTAATTACCTTCAAAAACGCCCTTGAATTGAGGAAGAAATCAAAGGAAATAGTAATGAGGGTTTGAGAGAATTTGGGGTGTTTATGAACGGTGAAGAAGAAAGATGAAGAAGAAAAGATGATATAAGGTGGTGTTTATTTTTATTTTGGTTTAATTACCAAAATGATCCCTCCCTTTCTTTCTAAACTCAATTTGCTCATACTAAGGTCAATTTGATTACAAATAAATTTTACCAACTCGAACCAATTAACCCGACTAACTCCTAACCCCATAACACGGATGTTACAACGGATAGGCGGGTTCTATTCTCCAAATGCTCGAATAGATGAGCAGATTTCCATTCTCCAAGTGCCTGAACGGATAGGCGGGTTCTATTCTCCAAATGCCTGAATAGATGAGCAGATTGTATGCTTCAAATACCCGAATAGGTGGGTAGGGTTCCATTCTTCATGTACTTGAACGGATAGACGTGTTCTATTCTCCATGTGCCCGAATAGATGAGCGGGTTGTATGCTTCAAATACTCGAATAGGTGGGTAGGGTTCCATTCTTCATGTACCTGAACGGATAGACGTGTTCTATTCTCCATGTGCCCGAATAGATAAGCAAATGTCATATATCTTTGTCTCGAGCTTTGAGTATCTGTCTCATTTGCTCTAAAATCTTGGCTTTTAGTTTCTGTCTCATTTGTCACGAGTTTATGATCTGAAGCGTTCCTCTTGAATTTCGCCTCAATCTCCAAAGTGTCTTTTGGGTTTTCACTGTGTCTTCTCTTTTCTTTGTCCTCTTTCTTCCTCTTTTTCTCTTTTTGGGTACTCCTTTGAGTTTTCATCTTGAAGTCAACTTCTCTCTTTTTCGCTTCTTCTTGAAGGGAGGACTTACACTGATTAGAATCCCATTGCCCCCACTTGCTCTAGGCTTATGTACCTTTTAACTGACCTCTGGTTAATGTCGACTGCTTTAACTGGTGTCTTTTGTCCAAAGATGCCACCAATTTTCGGCCCTTGTAACTCTAAATTCGTGGTCAAGAGCGCCTCTTCTGAATTTTGCTCATTTGCCCCAAAGTGCCTTTGGGGTCTTCGTCTCAGCTTCTCTTTTTTTTCTTCTCTTTCTTCTTTCCTTAGGCACGTCTTTGTCGCCTTTTTTCGAGCTGATTTCAGATCGTATTTACTGTCTCATCTTGGTGCGCAGCGCACGCGGTCCTTCTCGGGACATTCTCTCCAGCAAGATGCTTAGGCTCTGAGGGAAACTTCTGTTCCCCGACTCTCAATGTCAAAATTTCTACCCTCATGTTCTGTTTCAACCCTTCTTAGCGAAGGTCGACTTCATAGCTCGATATTTAACTGAAGACGGTCTTGATATTTCAACTGGATGTATTAGTAGCAATGTTTGAACCTCTGAGGGTGCCCCTCCGAGTACTGATGGCTTTACCACGAGCCATGGTCAGTCTACTTGTTCATTCCCATGTAGAAGACTTATGCAAGTGATTGGGCAAAAATAATTTTATTATGTAAATATACATTTTAAAGAATCATGTAAAGTGAAAATCAAGTTTGGGGTCTTTAAAAAGGTTGACCCGAGTGAAATTTTCCGAATGTTGCAGGGATGGACATATGAAATCTTTTCTGGGCTATTAGGCTTCCAAGAGGAGCGACTCCCATACCTAGTTTCTACCCAATTTAAAGGTGGCTCTCTTTACCTCACTAACTCACCTTGCCCCATCCTTCCCTCTTTTCTGATCTCAATCAGGCATTAGAAGTGTGGCAATCCTTGAAGAAAGGTTAACCCCAATAGGCGGAATGTGATCTGAAGACAAATTCATCCTTCCGCGTATGGTCCAAATGGTCTTTTATGGCTTGTAATGTAGGCTAAGGCTCACGGCTATGAAAAAAAGGGTAAATAGGCCCAAACAAGTGTTTAAGGGTGGTGAAACCAAGGATCAATTCTTCTAATCTGAAGTCTCAATTATGTTCCGATGAAATGCTATTTCTTTTCTTACTTCCTTGGATCGCTCTAGACTGCCCCTCTTTTTTGGGTTTTTTTTTTGTTGGGGTTTTCACCCTAGAGTTCATTTCCTTTCATCAAGTGTAGTTTCGGATCCAATTGCACCTTCGCATTGTATTAGTGTAGGCTTTTGATCAAAGGTGAGCAATCTTTCGAGGCTCATCTAAGCAGAGATTCATCTGGATAGGGAATCCTCTCGTCCCTTTTCTTTATCCGCTTCTCCCTCTTTTCAAAATTGTACCTTTCACTTTAGTGCTATTGCTTTTGCTTTTTTCAACTTTTATGTCGGTAGCTTTTGACTTGATTTGGGTAGCTCTTTGAGAACCGACTTTTCTTTTGTTGTTTCCTCAAAATTGCACTTTTCACTTTAGTGCCTTTGTTTTTGATTTCTTCAACTTTAGTGTCGGTAACTTTTGGCTTGATTTGGGTAGCTCTTTGAGAACCGACTTTTCTTTCGTTGTTTTCTTTTGATGTTTTTGGCTGCTCAAACTAAAAATGTATTCAATGTATCTATTCTCTTTTATTTCCCCTCAAGGCCTCATCTTCATAGCCTAATCAGAATCCAATGTCAATTATTTGTTTATAGACTTCTATCTTTTCTTTGCCCCCGGTGTAGGGGTGATCCTTGGTTTGGGTTCATTTTGAAGAAAAAGTTCAAAAGGCTCAAACGGGGACAACAATGGGTACATTTTTTATTTTCTGTCTAGGTGAACGGAATTGAAGGAATGCCAAACGTTCTCCCATACACGGATATCAAAATGGGTCTTCAGGTGGTAGAAGTTTTAGGGTTATCACTTCATTCAAGAACCTTAGACAGCAATACCCGAGAGGAAAATTCACTCAATAGGAGTGGCCCATTATTCCTGAACACTCGTTGTCATCCCTCCCTTGGCCTAAGTAGAACAGATAATGCTTTCATTTATATCATTCCCACAACATTCGGTTTTTTCTTTTCAAACTATTAAGGTCATTTCTGTAAAAATATATACATGTACGTATGTTTTTAATAGAAAAGCAATAAGCTTGTAACCATGAAGAATAAATGAAATGTTTAAAAGAAATTAAGGAATATAAAATGCTCGCAAAAGTCTCATTCATTGAAAATAAAACAAACGGGCATCACAAAAGCCCTTACAAAAGATGCTAGCTATCACATGCCAACAGTACAAACTTACACATGCACCTCAACGAGGGAAAGATCCGACAACAAAAGGTAAAACAGACACGATGCATGGAGACATAAAACCCTAAAGATGATCGGGTATTAGCACCTCCCAAAAGTCATGTAACCCCCTCGTCCCGGTCTAGCCGGATGACCGGTCCGAGTGAGTTACACGGGGAAAACCGAGTGAAAACTCCCTAAGGAATTCCCCCTCGGTTAGCAACCCTATTTTTTTTTTCATTTTAACTCTTGTCTACACGAGTATTTAATCCTATGTGATCATACATCGGAACCATATTCACGAGGCAAACAAACGAACTCAGCCCAACATCTTACAGCCCAGTTTTAAGCTTTAACTGCAGGCGGTATTGATACCCTTAAGGGGTGTATCAATACCCCTTCCCAGCGGTATCGATACCCTTAAGGGGTGTATCGATACCCTCCCCCAACGGTATCGATACCCTTAAGGGGTGTATCGATACCGAAATGGTCAGTGGCTTCAGCGAGCAAAAAGGTATCGATACCCTCCCCAAGTGTATCGATACCCAAAGCCTAAATCAAGAGGGTGGTATCGATACCGTACCAAGGGTATCGATACCCCCTGCTACGAACTTGCAGGTTTGAGCTGATTTAAGGTACAAGGAGGCCCCTAAATCCCTCAAAAACCCCAACCAGCACACTAACATAAATCCTAAGGCAAATCAAACATAAAAGCATGCTTTCACAAAGACCAAAAGGCACTAATCAACTCAAGGTGGTGCACAAATCATACAAGCAACTTAAGCATCCAAACATGAAACAAGGCATATGACCAACACACATGATAAGCAATTTAAACATCTACAGACATACATCACTCAAGCATTCATCAAGGCATGCATCTTAAGTGATATTTACAAGTCGAACAAGGCATCCAAGTGCCAAACCAAATAAACATGCATCAAGACATCCAAAATAACAACACCTATCCCATTGCTTTACTATTACAATCTTTCAATTTATAAATCATACATTGAGCTCACCAAAAGCAACACTTGGAGACCTTTCCTTACCCTTGCCACCCACAAGCTATTTATCTGCATTGTC
The DNA here is from genome assembly GCA_030270665.1 of Hibiscus trionum. Lineage (NCBI taxonomy): Eukaryota > Viridiplantae > Streptophyta > Magnoliopsida > Malvales > Malvaceae > Hibiscus > Hibiscus trionum. The sequence continues at coordinate 2,048,474 of BSYR01000014.1, forward strand.
GAACAAAAAAGAGCGTAAGCATAAAAGCTTAGTGAGGGTAAGCTCATAAAACAAACCTTCGACAATACAGGGTCCAAGCTCGAGCAACTATCATGATATAATACATGATTTTACTTTCGATCCACATGAGCCATAAATATAAATGATGCATGAATATATTACCAAATTCATGTCATGCTCAACAACTTATAAATTCATCATACAATGATACATAACTCAATGTATTAACCACATCATATATCGCTTCACATTTGAAAACACATTTCATATCACATTGATACACATATCAATTCATAACACTTCCGTGCTTAGCACGTACTCACCATGACTCACCGTCATGCACAAACCACATTTCCATGCCTAGCATGTACTCACCATGACTCATCGTCATGCACAAACCACATTTCCATGCCTAGCATGTACTCACCATGACTCACCGTCATGCACAAACCACATTTCCATGCCTAGCATGTACTCACCATGACTCACCGTCATGCACAAACCACATTTCCATGCCTAGCATGTACTCACCATGACTCACCGTCATGCACAAACCACATTTCTATGCCTAGCATGTACTCACCATGACTCACCGTCATACACAAATCACATGCACATTATTAGCAACCATAACATATCTATCATCAACATGCATATAACAATGCATCAAACATGCCTCATCATACATGTATACAACATATACATAATCAACACCATCACAATTTAATACGAGGCATATACAACCATTAAAAAGTGCAACCCAAGTCTTTAATCAAAGCTTGGGATTAGGCTACCACTCTAATCCCAACTCTAGGTGGGTTTATCAAGCCCATCCTGGGTTCACATGTTTGAACCAAATACTCAAACCATTTTAAAAATATTTAACCACTCACCTCTACCTCCAAGCTCAACTACCAAGCAACCATCACCTCCAAGTTTCCGGATTTCTTCTCGATGCTTTTCCGACCCAAATTCTTGCTTCTAAACAACCTCAATACAATTCAAACAACCTCAAATCAGCCCAACATCAAATTATCAACCCGGAATACAAATTCAAATATCAAACTCAACATATTAAGTCATGACCAAACCCCAACTTTATCTAATTCAAACAACCCATAACCTTGATGAAAACTCAAGTTTCCAACACATCTCATACTCACAAATAATTGCTAAATTCAGCCACAACATCAACCCATAGGTGCAAGCCAAGCTCCAACAATTTCCAACCCATACAATTCACCAAAAATTTCCATTTTCGTACTCCTATTTTACCCAGCAGAAAATACCATTTTCGAACATCCAAATGACACCTAAATGGTCCCAAAACACTTTCCTAACATACATATACCATCAGCCCTTCAACCTAACTCTAAAACTCACCAAAATTCAAGTTTTAGACTATTCAAAAATGACCATAAATACCCATTTCGGATTTTCATCCAAAATCACTCATTTTAACATATTATGTGTATTTTAAGGTGACTAACTCAAAACCCAACTTAATAATTCAAAATCAATTGAAAAACTCACTAAGAACTCAAATTTTCATTAAACTTGAAAATCACAAAAGTGGGTAGTTTCGAAATATAAAGCTATGTAAACGTAGAGGATGAAGAGGAGAGTTCGAATATGTAATTACCTTCAAAAACACCCTTGAATTGAAGAAGAAATTAAAGGAAATATTAATGAGGGTTTGAGAGAAATTTGGGATGGTTTGTGAACGGTGAAGAAGAAGAAATGAGGAAAAAGATGATATAAAAGGGTGTTTATTTTTATTTTGGTTTAATTACCAAAATGATCCCTCCCTTTCTTTCTAAACTTAATTTGCTCATACTAAGATCAATTTGATTAAAATTAATTTTACCGACTCGGACCAATTAACCCGACTAACTCCTAACCCCAAAACACGGGTGTTACAACTCTCCCCCACTTAAGAAATTTCGTCCCCGAAATTCATCGAACATGAAGAGTCACTGAAACATACTCCTCAGTACTCTCCTTCTCACCACAACATACTCACCAACTCGGTAGACTTACCACCCGTCTATCGATATCTGATGTTAAGATCTCAACGGTTCTTTCAACTATCTCGATGAATAAACCACAATCTTCTTCTGCCTACTTAGGATTTACTCTAATGCACTCGGCTGATCTACATGTCCTAAGAGAACATCTTCATTAACTCGAAGTTCACGCTGCTTAACTTGACATACAACTGATTTCCTAAAAGGTTCTACCACACTAACTTCAAAGCTCGTCATGGCCTTCTTCGGTACTTCAACTTTTCTCACTTTTAACTGGTGGTAAACGGATCTCGAATTAATCTTCAAATAGACTGAAGCACACACTAACTGACCAACAAATCACTGACACTCGGAAGCTGATACTACTCATTCATTGTCACTTGTTTCAGCTGTCTGAAATCTAAACACATTCTCGTACCGTCACTCTTTCTTCTTCACAAATTGTACTGTCATACTCTAAGATGACGTACTAGACCTAATGAGTCTAAGGCCTAACAGTTCTCAAAGTTAATTCTTCAACATTCTCAATTCTTCCGGGATTCATAAGTTACAGAGCTAACAAAACAGAAGCAATCTCGGAAACGGTCTCCATGACGAACTCTTCTTCTCTATTAAGAGAAAAACTGGGTAATTCTTCCAAGTATTTTTAGGAAAACACAAACTATACTAACATTCCGCGGTCTAATCTTCGTTCAAAAATCAAATCCATCACAATTGCCAAACAAGTCTGCCAACTAAACTCAATCAATCTTCGACCTCCACAGCTGGATCAACCATTCAATAAGAAGTTCACACCCTCGCCTACTACTACAGTCCCACTGAGACCTGCAACTTCAAGGCAACTCTCTATCTTTATCTCAACGTATACACTAACTCTGTGCTCTTCAAGCCAAACCTTGTCAAAACGTACCTCAAAACTGTAGGAAGACGATCACTTCACATCTACTACATACACATAACCTTGAACCATCAACAAACATCTTCTGCACATTTTTTTTGACCACCACTATCTCACCACAAGGTCTAGTCACATGTGTCCCTACTTCCAAGGTCTCAACACGTACATCAAATTTTCTTACATGCTCACACAAAAGGAAGTATCCGTGGAAATTGCAACTACACCTGTGTACAGCTGATAGTCTTCGACCCTCTTGTTTTCAGACTGGTTCTTCAACAAAATCTGATTCTTCTAGAATATTCTTAGAGCATCTCGAAACTTCAAAATGCAGTTCTAATCGCACACAAACAATTATGCTTGAACTTGTTCTGTAACATCGGTCCTGACGACTCAAAACATCCCACTACCAAACAATCCGAATTTAAAGCTCAAGACTTCCTTCTCGGCTCAACTATATCGGAAGTAACTTCATCTCTCCTTCTTGCTGGAAGACAACTCAGACGCACACTGGCCCAATCACACATATTGATTTCCACTCACGGACACTGACCGGCTGTCTTGCATTAAAACCATAGATTAAATCCCAACGATCACCAACTAACATTTCTGAAATTCATATCACTCACACGAGACCCCTACCTAGATCTCGCCAAAAGAATTAAGGTACTCATACCTGCCTCTGACACCTCATCGGCACATTCAAACTTGCATGCTTGCTAACAATGTACAGATTTAGAATCAACCAGAAGGGAACAAGCTCAAAACTGTACCAAGGGCTTGTCTACTATATCATCGATAACACTCTGACTCCCACTCATAGGTCGTCACCTCTTTCACCACTAACACCAGAACCAATCACATCGTTCCTCATCAACAGGAACCAACCCATATACACACTAACTCAGTCAAACAATTTGTACCTCAACTCTGGTATAACCATACTTCCTTGACTAAAGTGATGAACTCCCTCAACATCATTCACCTTTTTCAGAATCCACATTTTCCACTTACCGATTCACAGTCCACGCCTTGGCCTCAAACTTACCAAAAAGTAATAAACTAACAACAACAACAACACATTAACATACAAACTGGGTTAGCAAAGGAAAAGGTCCAAGTGGCTCAAGTATGATTTCCTCACTTAAAATCTCTTTTTCCGATGTAATAGAAGCAATGAGACTCTACTCAACATGCTTCAAGCAACTCAACACACATACATGCTCAATCATGCATATTACAAGGCATACTTGCTAAACAAGCAAACATATGCGTACGATCAAACAACATACCTTCTCCATCAAACAATCACACATCACCGCATACACGGGTAACGAGCAACATGCTTTTAAACAAACAATCAACATTCTTGTCACACAAGCAATCATACTTACAAAGCAAGCAATCATTCATTACAGCATACTCGAATAACAAGCAACATGCTTACATGATAAGCAAACACCGTGCATATCAATCATAAAACGCAACTTACTTCACTTACCTGCCCAAGGTTTCGGAAACCTTAAGCTCTGATGCCAACAAATGTAACCCCCTCGTCCCGGTCTAGCCGGATGACCGGTCCGAGTGAGTTACACGGGGAAAACCGAGTGAAAACTCCCTAAGGAATTCCCCCTCGGTTAGCAACCCTATTTTTTTTTTTCATTTTAACTCTTGTCTACACGAGTATTTAATCCTATGTGATCATACATCGGAACCATATTCACGAGGCAAACAAACGAACTCAGCCCAACATCTTACAGCCCAGTTTTAAGCTTTAACTGCAGGCGGTATTGATACCCTTAAGGGGTGTATCAATACCCCTTCCCAGCGGTATCGATACCCTTAAGGGGTGTATCGATACCCTCCCCCAACGGTATCGATACCCTTAAGGGGTGTATCGATACCGAAATGGTCAGTGGCTTCAGCGAGCAAAAAGGTATCGATACCCTCCCCAAGTGTATCGATACCCAAAGCCTAAATCAAGAGGGTGGTATCGATACCGTACCAAGGGTATCGATACCCCCTGCTACGAACTTGCAGGTTTGAGCTGATTTAAGGTACAAGGAGGCCCCTAAATCCCTCAAAAACCCCAACCAGCACACTAACATAAATCCTAAGGCAAATCAAACATAAAAGCATGCTTTCACAAAGACCAAAAGGCACTAATCAACTCAAGGTGGTGCACAAATCATACAAGCAACTTAAGCATCCAAACATGAAACAAGGCATATGACCAACACACATGATAAGCAATTTAAACATCTACAGACATACATCACTCAAGCATTCATCAAGGCATGCATCTTAAGTGATATTTACAAGTCGAACAAGGCATCCAAGTGCCAAACCAAATAAACATGCATCAAGACATCCAAAATAACAACACCTATCCCATTGCTTTACTATTACAATCTTTCAATTTATAAATCATACATTGAGCTCACCAAAAGCAACACTTGGAGACCTTTCCTTACCCTTGCCACCCACAAGCTATTTATCTGCATTGTCGAACAAAAAAGAGCGTAAGCATAAAAGCTTAGTGAGGGTAAGCTCATAAAACAAACCTTCGACAATACAGGGTCCAAGCTCGAGCAACTATCATGATATAATACATGATTTTACTTTCGATCCACATGAGCCATAAATATAAATGATGCATGAATATATTACCAAATTCATGTCATGCTCAACAACTTATAAATTCATCATACAATGATACATAACTCAATGTATTAACCACATCATATATCGCTTCACATTTGAAAACACATTTCATATCACATTGATACACATATCAATTCATAACACTTCCGTGCTTAGCACGTACTCACCATGACTCACCGTCATGCACAAACCACATTTCCATGCCTAGCATGTACTCACCATGACTCATCGTCATGCACAAACCACATTTCCATGCCTAGCATGTACTCACCATGACTCACCGTCATGCACAAACCACATTTCCATGCCTAGCATGTACTCACCATGACTCACCGTCATGCACAAACCACATTTCCATGCCTAGCATGTACTCACCATGACTCACCGTCATGCACAAACCACATTTCTATGCCTAGCATGTACTCACCATGACTCACCGTCATACACAAATCACATGCACATTATTAGCAACCATAACATATCTATCATCAACATGCATATAACAATGCATCAAACATGCCTCATCATACATGTATACAACATATACATAATCAACACCATCACAATTTAATACGAGGCATATACAACCATTAAAAAGTGCAACCCAAGTCTTTAATCAAAGCTTGGGATTAGGCTACCACTCTAATCCCAACTCTAGGTGGGTTTATCAAGCCCATCCTGGGTTCACATGTTTGAACCAAATACTCAAACCATTTTAAAAATATTTAACCACTCACCTCTACCTCCAAGCTCAACTACCAAGCAAAGTTTCCGGATTTCTTCTCGATGCTTTTCCGACCCAAATTCTTGCTTCTAAACAACCTCAATACAATTCAAACAACCTCAAATCAGCCCAACATCAAATTATCAACCCGGAATACAAATTCAAATATCAAACTCAACATATTAAGTCATGACCAAACCCCAACTTTATCTAATTCAAACAACCCATAACCTTGATGAAAACTCAAGTTTCCAACACATCTCATACTCACAAATAATTGCTAAATTCAGCCACAACATCAACCCATAGGTGCAAGCCAAGCTCCAACAATTTCCAACCCATACAATTCACCAAAAATTTCCATTTTCGTTGTAACATCCGTGTTTTGGGGTTAGGAGTTAGTCGGGTTAATTGGTTCGAGTTGGTAAAATTTATTTTAATCAAATTGACCTTAGTATGAGCAAATTGAGTTTAGAAAGAAAGGGAGGGATCATTTTGGTAATTAAACCAAAATAAAAATAAACACCACCTTATATCATCTTTTCTTCTTCATCTTTCTTCTTCACCGTTCATAAACACCCCAAATTCTCTCAAACCCTCATTACTATTTCCTTTGATTTCTTCCTCAATTCAAGGGCGTTTTTGAAGGTAATTACATATTCGAACTCTCCTCTTCATCCTCTACGTTTACATAGTTTTATATTTCGAAACTACCCACTTTTGTGATTTTCAAGTTTAATGAAAATCTGAGTTTTTATTGAGTTTTTCAATTGATTTTGAATTATTGAGATGGGTTTTGAGTTAGTCACCTTAAAATACACATAATATGTTAAAATGAGTAATTTTGGATGAAAATCCGAAATGGGTATTTATGGCCATTTTTGAATAGTCTAAAACTTGAATTTTGGTGAGTTTTAGAGTTAGGTTGAAAGGCTGATGATATATGTATGTGAGGAAAGTGTTTTGGGACCATTTAGATGTCATTTGGATGTTCGAAAATGGTATTTTCTGCTGGGTAAAATATGAGTACGAAAATGAGGAGTTTGAAAGGGTTCTTGGCTTGAAATGTTGAGCTTAATGTTTGAATTATGTTCCGGGTTAGTTTCGATGACAAGTTATTGATTTTGGATATTTTGTTGGTGTTTGGGATTGATTAGAATCAAGTTTGGGCATTGGTGAAGCATCGGAAGTGAATCCGGAAAATTGAAGGTTGTTGTTTGCTTGGTCTTGAGCTTGGAAGCTTAGGTGAGTGGTTAAATGTTTTAAGTGGTTTTAAAATGGTTGGTTCGAGTATACGGACTAGGTCGGGCTTGGTAGACCCACCTAGAGTTGGGATTAGTGTGGTAGCCTAATCCTAAACTTGATCTAAAGCCTTTGGATGAACTTAAATGTATGAATGCTTATGTATATTGTATTATACATGTGAGTTGAGGCATGTTTTGTATTGCATAAAGCATGCATGGAAATGTGGTTGGTGTATGACGGTGATGTCATGTTGAGTACATGCTATGCATGGAAATGGTGTATGACGGTGATGTCATGTTGAGTACATGCTATGCATGGAAATGGTGTATGACGGTGATGTCATGTTGAGTACATGCTATGCATGGAAATGGTGTATGACGGTGATGTCATGTTGAGTACATGCTATGCATGGAAATGGTGTATGACGGTGATGTCATGTTGAGTACATGCTATGCATGGAAATGGTGTATGACGGTGATGTCATGATGAGTACATGCTAGGCATGGAAATGTGGGTTGTGGCTGTTTATATTGAGGAAGTTAGAGCTTGGAGAGCATGACATTTACAGTATAAATTGTTCATGCATCTTATATTGTGGCTCTTGTAAATTCTTGATATGTTTTTGTGATGCTTTGGTTAGATTGTGCTCGGACCCTGCAATGTTGAGGTTTGTTTCTAGAGCTTACCCTCACTAAGCATTATTGCTTACGCTCTCTTTGTTCAACATTGCAGATCCTTAGTTCGTGGGTTGCTCGCGCAAGTGGAAGGCTCCAAGTGTGGTTTTGGACTTGAGTTTATCAAGTATGGTTTTTAAATGTTAGACATGTAATAGTTTGAGCAATGGGACATGTATGGCTTTGATGAGTAGTTGTTGGTTGTTAGGAGCATGTTTAGACTCCTTGATGCCTTGTTTGTGTGTGGCTTGTGTTGCATTGATGAATGTTAACTCATGCTTAAATGACTCTCTTGACTTTAATAGGTGTTCTTGTATGTGTTTGTTTAAATTTGGAGTCTTGCAAAACAGGGCGTATTGATACAATAAAGTGGTGTATCAATACACTCTTTCATAAATGGTAGATTTTTGGTCAGGCGTATCGATACACTAAGTGTATCGATATGGTCCCAACTCTCTGTTTTTTTGATGAGTGATGCAGTGTGGGTCGTATCGATACGGTGAAATAGAGTATCGATACGGTTTGACCTAGTTGACCAATAGTGTATCGATACACGCAATAGTGTATCGATACACTGTAGCTGTATTGATACACTCAATAGTGTATCGATACACTGTAGCTGTATTGATACACGCAATAGTGTATCGATACACTGTAGCTGTATTGATACACTCAATAGTGTATCGATACACTGTAGCTGTATTGATACACTCAATAGTGTATCGATACACTGTAGCTGTATTGATACACTCAATAGTGTATCGATACACTGTAGCTGTATTGATACACTAGAGAGCTGTATCGATACGGCCTGCTTAGAAAGGATAAATGGGTTGTTTTAATGTGCAGATTTGGTGGGTCGTTGTTTTATCGTTCGTGTTTCCGCTGGCGTGTTTCACTTAGGACTTAATAATGCATTTAAACAAGATTAATTAATGAAAAAAAAAATAGGGTTGCTAACTGAGGGGGAACCTTAACGGGTTTCGCTTCAGTTTTCCCCGTGTGACTCACTCGGACCGGTCATTCGGCTAGACCGGGATGAGGGGGTTACACTTGTTGGCATCAGAGCTGAAGGTTTCCGAAACCTTGGGCAGGTAAGTGAGTAAGTTGTATTTTATGATTAAAATGCACGGTGTTTGCTTATCATGTAAGCATGTTGCTTGTTTTATTCAAAGCATGTGTGTGGGAGTCCCATTGCTACTATTACATTGGAAAATGGTTTTGTTTTAGTGAGGGAACGTACTTGAACACTTGGAAGCCTTGCCTTGCTAACCCAACTTGTATGTTTTGTTGTTGTGGTTGTAGTTAATATTTGTGAGAGCAATGTCTAGACCGAGAGGTAGACCAAGAATAGTTCGTCAGGAACCACGGGTTGCGGCTCCTATTGAGCCGGCTGTTGGTGTGGAGGCTTATTTGGAAGGGCCGGTGGCCGCGGGAGTTGGCGCTCCACCACCTCCACCACCACTTCCTCCGCCTGGAGTTGGAGGCGATGATGGAGTTGAAGGAGAGGAACCTCAAGGTGGCCAGGGTGGCCAAGGTCCAGCTGGTATTGATATGACTCCGCTAGTACAAGCGATAGCGGGAGCTTTTCAGGCCGCAGTTGCGGGAGCTCAGGCTGCAGCTCAGCCTAGGTATGATGATGCTAGTCTACCTTTGGAGAGGCTCCGTAGTTTGGGAGCCGAGGAGTTTAGAGGATCTACTCCGGAGAGATCGGAGTTATGGTTAGAGAAGACAGTCCGAATCTTGGCTCAGATGGGTTGTGCGGGCGCACGTAGACTGGGTTGTGTGATCTCGTTACTTCAAGGTGATGCCTACACCTGGTGGGTCACCATTACTGCCGGGATTCCAGAGGCCGAGATAGATTGGGATTTCTTTGAGTTTGCATTCAGAAAGAGGTACTTGGGACCGAGGTACTTGGATGAGAAGAAGAGAGAGTTCATGGCTCTTACTCAGGGAGATGCTTCTGTGACTGACTATGAGATTCGCTTTGTTCGCTTGAGTCAGTATGCCCCAGAGTTGGTTCCTACTGAAGTGGAACGTTGCAACCGATTCCGCTACGGGTTGAATGAAGAGGTTAAGAGGTACACCTTAGCTTCTGATTACTCAGACCTTGATGTGTTGGTCGCGAGGGCCAAAGATTTAGAACATAGTTTGGGTTCGGCCAAACGAACTGGTGGTTCTAGCTCTGGCAAGAGACATAACCACTTTGATGGTAGAGATGCCAAGAGGCACAAAGGTGGTGGGCATCAGTTTGATCAGAGACGTGGCGGTGGCCACCCTGGTAGAGGCCATCAGGGCCATGGAGGAGAAGGGCGTTCGCCCGAGTGTGCACAGTGTGGGAGACGACACGCTGGTGAGTGTTGGGGTAACTCCTATGTTTGCTGGAACTGTGGCTCGAGGGACCACTTTAAGAGAGATTGTCCGCATCAGGCAGCACAGGCACCAAACATAGCTCAGGCTCCTACGAGAGGTAATGATTTTCAGAGAGGTCGTGGGCGCGGTCGTGGCTACTTCCAACCTAGGGCTGATGCACCTAGGGTAGATGCTCAGAGGAATCTTGCTCATGTTGTGGCTGTACAGTCAGATACAGGAGGACCAGCGAGAGTTTATGCTCAGAGAGAGGCCGGGAACGACACTGATGTGATAGCAGGTAATTTTGAGTTACAGTCTATGTCTTTGCTTTCTTTGGTGGATTCGGGTTCTACGCATTCCTACATTTTGAGTGAGCATGCACAGAAGCTAGATATCCCTGTTGAGATCTTAGACGTAGGTATGCATGTTACTAGTTCTTTTGGGGAGACAGTTGTGGTTAGACGTATGTATAGGAGGTGTCCACTGAAGATTCAGGGTCATATGTTCTCAGTTGATATGATGGAACTTCCATTCTACGGTTTTGATATTATTCTGGGTATGGACTGGTTGGTTGAGCATCGGGCTAGTGTGGATTTTGAGACGAAGAGAATTTCTTTGAAGCTTTCTGATGACTACGAGATAGTAGTAGTGGGCGAGAACATTAAGTTCTTGTCTAATGTGGTGTCAGCTTTAGAGGCTCATAGGTTGATGGACTCTGGATGTGGAGCCTATTTAGCTTATGTTATAAATCCGGACATGAGTGAAACTAGACCGAAAGATATCAGAACAGTGTGTGACTTTCCAGATGTGTTTCCTGAAGAGTTGCCGGGTTTGCCTCCTGACAGAGATGTTGAGTTTGTGATTGAGACAGTTTCAGGGTGTAATCCAATTTCGATAGCTCCGTACCGCATGGCTCCGAAAGAGTTGAAAGAATTGAAGAGTCAGTTGCAAGAATTATTAGACCGTGGTTTCATTAGGCCTAGTAGTTCTCCGTGGGGTGCTCCCGTGTTGTTTGTGAAAAAGAAAGATGGTAGTATGCGCATGTGCATCGACTATAGACAGTTGAATCAGATGACTGTGAAGAACAAGTATCCGTTGCCTCGTATAGATGATTTGTTTGATCAGTTGAGAGGTGCTTCAGTATTCTCGAAGATAGATTTGAGATCTGGATACTATCAGTTGAAAGTGAAAGAGTGTGATGTTCCGAAGACAGCTTTTAGGACTAGATATGGTCACTATGAGTTTCTTGTGATGCCTTTTGGGCTCACGAATGCACCTGCAGCATTCATGGACATGATGAACAGAATTTTTAGAGACTATTTAGACAGGTTTGTGGTTGTCTTCATTGATGATATACTTGTGTACTCGAAGACAGAAGAAGAACATGAAGAACACTTAAGGTTTGTTTTACAGAGATTGTTAAGCAATCAGTTGTATGCGAAGCTTAGCAAATGTGAGTTCTGGATTCGAGAGGTTGTATTTCTTGGCCATGTTGTTTCGATCGAAGGTATTCGAGTTGATCCATCGAAGATTGAGGCTATCATCGAGTGGAAACAACCTAAGTCTGTGACCGAGATTAGAAGTTTCCTAGGATTAGCCGGTTACTATAGGAGGTTTGTTGATGGTTTCTCTAGAGTAGCTGCTCCTTTGACTAAGCTGTTGCAAAAAGGAGTCAAATTCGAATGGACAGATGCAAGACAGAAGGCCTTTGAGAAATTGAAAGAAGCCTTGACGAATGCTCCAGTATTAGTGCAACCTGTTTCAGGTAAGGAGTTTGTGATCTACAGTGATGCTTCCTACGTAGGCTTAGGATGTGTATTGATGCAAGATAGGAGAGTTGTTGCTTATGCTTCTAGACAGTTGAAGATTCATGAGAAGAACTATCCTACTCATGATATAGAACTAGCCGCAGTTGTGTTTGCATTGAAGATTTGGCGTCATTACTTGTATGGTGAGAAGTGTATAGTTTACACCGATCACAAGAGCTTGAAATATTTGATGACACAGAAAGAGTTGAATTTGAGACAGAGAAGGTGGCTAGAGTTGCTAAAGGATTATGACTTGACCCTTGAGTACCATCCGGGTAAAGCAAATGTGGTAGCCGATGCTTTGAGTAGAAAAGTGGCCGTTGAGCTGAGAGCTATGTTTGCTAGATTGAGTGTGTCCAATGATGGTGGTTTGATCACCGAGTTGCAAGTAAAGCCTTCTTTGATTCAGTTGATTAGAGAGAAACAGTTGCAAGATGCGAGCTTAATTCCTCATGTCCAAGACATAGCCGAAGGAAGACCGACTGAGTATAGTTTCAGTGGTGAGAGTTTGTTGTGCTTTAGAGATAGAATTATTGTACCAGAAGATGTTGAATTGAGACGTCAGATTCTGAGTGAAGCACATTCGAGTCCCTTTTCTATGCATCCTGGTAGTACTAAAATGTACAGAGATTTGAAGAATGACTACTTCTGGGTTGGTTTGAAGAGAGATGTAGCCGAGTATGTGAGCCGTTGCATGGTTTGTCAGAGAGTGAAGGCAGAACATCAGGTTCCTTCAGGTTTGCTACAGCCTTTGAAAATTCCGGAATGGAAATGGGAGAGGATCACCATGGACTTTGTATCGGGGTTGCCTTTGTCTCCTTCGAAGAAGAACTCAGTTTGGGTGATTGTTGATAGGTTCACTAAGTGTGCTCACTTCTTAGCAGTGAACACTGTGGATTCCTTAGACAAGTTGGCAAACTTGTACATCCGTGAGATTGTAAGACTTCATGGGGTTCCGAAGTCTATTGTTTCAGATAGGGATCCTAGATTTACTTCAAGATTCTGGAGTTTCTTGCATAGTGCTTTAGGTAGCCGTCTGCATTTCAGCACATCTTATCATCCGCAGTCCGATGGACAGTCAGAGCGAGTGATACAGATTCTAGAGGATATGCTTCGTTGTTGTGTGATTGATTTCCAGGGTTCTTGGGAGAAGCACTTACCGTTGGTTGAGTTTGCTTACAACAACAGTTATCAGACAAGCATTCAGATGGCACCTTATGAGGCTTTGTATGGTAGACGGTGTAGGACTCCGATTTGTTGGGCTGAGACAGGTCAGAGATTGTTACCTATGCCAGACTTGCTTAAGGGAACGACAGAAAAAGTGAAGTTGATTTGTGATCGTTTGAAAGCAGCTTCCGATCGCCAGAAGTCTTATGCAGATTTGAAGAGGAAAGAGGTTGAGTACTCAGTGGGTGAGAAAGTATTTCTGAAAGTATCTCCATGGAAGAAGGTAATGAGATTTGGCCGGAAAGGCAAGTTGAGTCCGAGGTTCATTGGTCCGTATGAGATTGTTGAGCGGATTGGGCCTGTAGCTTATCGTTTGAGGTTACCTTCTGAGTTAGAAAAGATTCATGATGTCTTCCATGTGTCTATGCTTAGGAGATATAGATCAGATCCTTCTCATGTGATGCCCGTTGAGGAGATAGAGTTAGATCCAGATTTGTCCTATAATGAAGAGCCCGTTGAGATACTTGCTTCTGATAGCAAGGTGTTGCGTGGCAAGACCATAGAGTTGGTCAAGGTGTTGTGGAAGCATAGAGGGACGGAAGAGGCCACGTGGGAGAGAAAAGCAGATATGGTTGAGCAGTTTCCGTATTTGTTTCCACCAGGTAATTTCGGGGACGAAATTTCCTTAAGTGGGGGAGAGTTGTAACATCCGTGTTTTGGGGTTAGGAGTTAGTCGGGTTAATTGGTTCGAGTTGGTAAAATTTATTTTAATCAAATTGACCTTAGTATGAGCAAATTGAGTTTAGAAAGAAAGGGAGGGATCATTTTGGTAATTAAACCAAAATAAAAATAAACACCACCTTATATCATCTTTTCTTCTTCATCTTTCTTCTTCACCGTTCATAAACACCCCAAATTCTCTCAAACCCTCATTACTATTTCCTTTGATTTCTTCCTCAATTCAAGGGCGTTTTTGAAGGTAATTACATATTCGAACTCTCCTCTTCATCCTCTACGTTTACATAGTTTTATATTTCGAAACTACCCACTTTTGTGATTTTCAAGTTTAATGAAAATCTGAGTTTTTATTGAGTTTTTCAATTGATTTTGAATTATTGAGATGGGTTTTGAGTTAGTCACCTTAAAATACACATAATATGTTAAAATGAGTAATTTTGGATGAAAATCCGAAATGGGTATTTATGGCCATTTTTGAATAGTCTAAAACTTGAATTTTGGTGAGTTTTAGAGTTAGGTTGAAAGGCTGATGATATATGTATGTGAGGAAAGTGTTTTGGGACCATTTAGATGTCATTTGGATGTTCGAAAATGGTATTTTCTGCTGGGTAAAATATGAGTACGAAAATGAGGAGTTTGAAAGGGTTCTTGGCTTGAAATGTTGAGCTTAATGTTTGAATTATGTTCCGGGTTAGTTTCGATGACAAGTTATTGATTTTGGATATTTTGTTGGTGTTTGGGATTGATTAGAATCAAGTTTGGGCATTGGTGAAGCATCGGAAGTGAATCCGGAAAATTGAAGGTTGTTGTTTGCTTGGTCTTGAGCTTGGAAGCTTAGGTGAGTGGTTAAATGTTTTAAGTGGTTTTAAAATGGTTGGTTCGAGTATACGGACTAGGTCGGGCTTGGTAGACCCACCTAGAGTTGGGATTAGTGTGGTAGCCTAATCCTAAACTTGATCTAAAGCCTTTGGATGAACTTAAATGTATGAATGCTTATGTATATTGTATTATACATGTGAGTTGAGGCATGTTTTGTATTGCATAAAGCATGCATGGAAATGTGGTTGGTGTATGACGGTGATGTCATGTTGAGTACATGCTATGCATGGAAATGGTGTATGACGGTGATGTCATGTTGAGTACATGCTATGCATGGAAATGGTGTATGACGGTGATATCATGTTGAGTACATGCTATGCATGGAAATGGTGTATGACGGTGATGTCATGTTGAGTACATGCTATGCATGGAAATGGTGTATGACGGTGATGTCATGTTGAGTACATGCTATGCATGGAAATGGTGTATGACGGTGATGTCATGATGAGTACATGCTAGGCATGGAAATGTGGGTTGTGGCTGTTTATATTGAGGAAGTTAGAGCTTGGAGAGCATGACATTTACAGTATAAATTGTTCATGCATCTTATATTGTGGCTCTTGTAAATTCTTGATATGTTTTTGTGATGCTTTGGTTAGATTGTGCTCGGACCCTGCAATGTTGAGGTTTGTTTCTAGAGCTTACCCTCACTAAGCATTATTGCTTACGCTCTCTTTGTTCAACATTGCAGATCCTTAGTTCGTGGGTTGCTCGCGCAAGTGGAAGGCTCCAAGTGTGGTTTTGGACTTGAGTTTATCAAGTATGGTTTTTAAATGTTAGACATGTAATAGTTTGAGCAATGGGACATGTATGGCTTTGATGAGTAGTTGTTGGTTGTTAGGAGCATGTTTAGACTCCTTGATGCCTTGTTTGTGTGTGGCTTGTGTTGCATTGATGAATGTTAACTCATGCTTAAATGACTCTCTTGACTTTAATAGGTGTTCTTGTATGTGTTTGTTTAAATTTGGAGTCTTGCAAAACAGGGCGTATTGATACAATAAAGTGGTGTATCAATACACTCTTTCATAAATGGTAGATTTTTGGTCAGGCGTATCGATACACTAAGTGTATCGATATGGTCCCAACTCTCTGTTTTTTTGATGAGTGATGCAGTGTGGGTCGTATCGATACGGTGAAATAGAGTATCGATACGGTTTGACCTAGTTGACCAATAGTGTATCGATACACGCAATAGTGTATCGATACACTGTAGCTGTATTGATACACTCAATAGTGTATCGATACACTGTAGCTGTATTGATACACGCAATAGTGTATCGATACACTGTAGCTGTATTGATACACTCAATAGTGTATCGATACACTGTAGCTGTATTGATACACTCAATAGTGTATCGATACACTGTAGCTGTATTGATACACTCAATAGTGTATCGATACACTGTAGCTGTATTGATACACTAGAGAGCTGTATCGATACGGCCTGCTTAGAAAGGATAAATGGGTTGTTTTAATGTGCAGATTTGGTGGGTCGTTGTTTTATCGTTCGTGTTTCCGCTGGCGTGTTTCACTTAGGACTTAATAATGCATTTAAACAAGATTAATTAATGAAAAAAAAAATAGGGTTGCTAACTGAGGGGGAACCTTAACGGGTTTCGCTTCAGTTTTCCCCGTGTGACTCACTCGGACCGGTCATTCGGCTAGACCGGGATGAGGGGGTTACATTCGTACTCCTATTTTACCCAGCAGAAAATACCATTTTCGAACATCCAAATGACACCTAAATGGTCCCAAAACACTTTCCTAACATACATATACCATCAGCCCTTCAACCTAACTCTAAAACTCACCAAAATTCAAGTTTTAGACTATTCAAAAATGACCATAAATACCCATTTCGGATTTTCATCCAAAATCACTCATTTTAACATATTATGTGTATTTTAAGGTGACTAACTCAAAACCCAACTTAATAATTCAAAATCAATTGAAAAACTCACTAAGAACTCAAATTTTCATTAAACTTGAAAATCACAAAAGTGGGTAGTTTCGAAATATAAAGCTATGTAAACGTAGAGGATGAAGAGGAGAGTTCGAATATGTAATTACCTTCAAAAACGCCCTTGAATTGAAGAAGAAATTAAAGGAAATATTAATGAGGGTTTGAGAGAAATTTGGGATGGTTTGTGAACGGTGAAGAAGAAGAAATGAGGAAAAAGATGATATAAAAGGGTGTTTATTTTTATTTTGGTTTAATTACCAAAATGATCCCTCCCTTTCTTTCTAAACTTAATTTGCTCATACTAAGATCAATTTGATTAAAATTAATTTTACCGACTCGGACCAATTAACCCGACTAACTCCTAACCCCAAAACACGGGTGTTACAACTCTCCCCCACTTAAGAAATTTCGTCCCCGAAATTCATCGAACATGAAGAGTCACTGAAACATACTCCTCAGTACTCTCCTTCTCACCACAACATACTCACCAACTCGGTAGACTTACCACCCGTCTATCGATATCTGATGTTAAGATCTCAACGGTTCTTTCAACTATCTCGATGAATAAACCACAATCTTCTTCTGCCTACTTAGGATTTACTCTAATGCACTCGGCTGATCTACATGTCCTAAGAGAACATCTTCATTAACTCGAAGTTCACGCTGCTTAACTTGACATACAACTGATTTCCTAAAAGGTTCTACCACACTAACTTCAAAGCTCGTCATGGCCTTCTTCGGTACTTCAACTTTTCTCACTTTTAACTGGTGGTAAACGGATCTCGAATTAATCTTCAAATAGACTGAAGCACACACTAACTGACCAACAAATCACTGACACTCGGAAGCTGATACTACTCATTCATTGTCACTTGTTTCAGCTGTCTGAAATCTAAACACATTCTCGTACCGTCACTCTTTCTTCTTCACAAATTGTACTGTCATACTCTAAGATGACGTACTAGACCTAATGAGTCTAAGGCCTAACAGTTCTCAAAGTTAATTCTTCAACATTCTCAATTCTTCCGGGATTCATAAGTTACAGAGCTAACAAAACAGAAGCAATCTCGGAAACGGTCTCCATGACGAACTCTTCTTCTCTATTAAGAGAAAAACTGGGTAATTCTTCCAAGTATTTTTAGGAAAACACAAACTATACTAACATTCCGCGGTCTAATCTTCGTTCAAAAATCAAATCCATCACAATTGCCAAACAAGTCTGCCAACTAAACTCAATCAATCTTCGACCTCCACAGCTGGATCAACCATTCAATAAGAAGTTCACACCCTCGCCTACTACTACAGTCCCACTGAGACCTGCAACTTCAAGGCAACTCTCTATCTTTATCTCAACGTATACACTAACTCTGTGCTCTTCAAGCCAAACCTTGTCAAAACGTACCTCAAAACTGTAGGAAGACGATCACTTCACATCTACTACATACACATAACCTTGAACCATCAACAAACATCTTCTGCACATTTTTTTTGACCACCACTATCTCACCACAAGGTCTAGTCACATGTGTCCCTACTTCCAAGGTCTCAACACGTACATCAAATTTTCTTACATGCTCACACAAAAGGAAGTATCCGTGGAAATTGCAACTACACCTGTGTACAGCTGATAGTCTTCGACCCTCTTGTTTTCAGACTGGTTCTTCAACAAAATCTGATTCTTCTAGAATATTCTTAGAGCATCTCGAAACTTCAAAATGCAGTTCTAATCGCACACAAACAATTATGCTTGAACTTGTTCTGTAACATCGGTCCTGACGACTCAAAACATCCCACTACCAAACAATCCGAATTTAAAGCTCAAGACTTCCTTCTCGGCTCAACTATATCGGAAGTAACTTCATCTCTCCTTCTTGCTGGAAGACAACTCAGACGCACACTGGCCCAATCACACATATTGATTTCCACTCACGGACACTGACCGGCTGTCTTGCATTAAAACCATAGATTAAATCCCAACGATCACCAACTAACATTTCTGAAATTCATATCACTCACACGAGACCCCTACCTAGATCTCGCCAAAAGAATTAAGGTACTCATACCTGCCTCTGACACCTCATCGGCACATTCAAACTTGCATGCTTGCTAACAATGTACAGATTTAGAATCAACCAGAAGGGAACAAGCTCAAAACTGTACCAAGGGCTTGTCTACTATATCATCGATAACACTCTGACTCCCACTCATAGGTCGTCACCTCTTTCACCACTAACACCAGAACCAATCACATCGTTCCTCATCAACAGGAACCAACCCATATACACACTAACTCAGTCAAACAATTTGTACCTCAACTCTGGTATAACCATACTTCCTTGACTAAAGTGATGAACTCCCTCAACATCATTCACCTTTTTCAGAATCCACATTTTCCACTTACCGATTCACAGTCCACGCCTTGGCCTCAAACTTACCAAAAAGTAATAAACTAACAACAACAACAACACATTAACATACAAACTGGGTTAGCAAAGGAAAAGGTCCAAGTGGCTCAAGTATGATTTCCTCACTTAAAATCTCTTTTTCCGATGTAATAGAAGCAATGAGACTCTACTCAACATGCTTCAAGCAACTCAACACACATACATGCTCAATCATGCATATTACAAGGCATACTTGCTAAACAAGCAAACATATGCGTACGATCAAACAACATACCTTCTCCATCAAACAATCACACATCACCGCATACACGGGTAACGAGCAACATGCTTTTAAACAAACAATCAACATTCTTGTCACACAAGCAATCATACTTACAAAGCAAGCAATCATTCATTACAGCATACTCGAATAACAAGCAACATGCTTACATGATAAGCAAACACCGTGCATATCAATCATAAAACGCAACTTACTTCACTTACCTGCCCAAGGTTTCGGAAACCTTAAGCTCTGATGCCAACAAATGTAACCCCCTCGTCCCGGTCTAGCCGGATGACCGGTCCGAGTGAGTTACACGGGGAAAATCGAGTGAAAACTCCCTAAGGAATTCCCCCTCGGTTAGCAACCCTATTTTTTTTTCATTTTAACTCTTGTCTACACGAGTATTTAATCCTATGTGATCATACATCGGAACCATATTCACGAGGCAAACAAACGAACTCAGCCCAACATCTTACAGCCCAGTTTTAAGCTTTAACTGCAGGCGGTATTGATACCCTTAAGGGGTGTATCAATACCCCTTCCCAGCGGTATCGATACCCTTAAGGGGTGTATCGATACCCTCCCCCAACGGTATCGATACCCTTAAGGGGTGTATCGATACCGAAATGGTCAGTGGCTTCAGCGAGCAAAAAGGTATCGATACCCTCCCCAAGTGTATCGATACCCAAAGCCTAAATCAAGAGGGTGGTATCGATACCGTACCAAGGGTATCGATACCCCCTGCTACGAACTTGCAGGTTTGAGCTGATTTAAGGTACAAGGAGGCCCCTAAATCCCTCAAAAACCCCAACCAGCACACTAACATAAATCCTAAGGCAAATCAAACATAAAAGCATGCTTTCACAAAGACCAAAAGGCACTAATCAACTCAAGGTGGTGCACAAATCATACAAGCAACTTAAGCATCCAAACATGAAACAAGGCATATGACCAACACACATGATAAGCAATTTAAACATCTACAGACATACATCACTCAAGCATTCATCAAGGCATGCATCTTAAGTGATATTTACAAGTCGAACAAGGCATCCAAGTGCCAAACCAAATAAACATGCATCAAGACATCCAAAATAACAACACCTATCCCATTGCTTTACTATTACAATCTTTCAATTTATAAATCATACATTGAGCTCACCAAAAGCAACACTTGGAGACCTTTCCTTACCCTTGCCACCCACAAGCTATTTATCTGCATTGTCGAACAAAAAAGAGCGTAAGCATAAAAGCTTAGTGAGGGTAAGCTCATAAAACAAACCTTCGACAATACAGGGTCCAAGCTCGAGCAACTATCATGATATAATACATGATTTTACTTTCGATCCACATGAGCCATAAATATAAATGATGCATGAATATATTACCAAATTCATGTCATGCTCAACAACTTATAAATTCATCATACAATGATACATAACTCAATGTATTAACCATATCATATATCGCTTCACATTTGAAAACACATTTCATATCACATTGATACACATATCAATTCATAACACTTCCGTGCTTAGCACGTACTCACCATGACTCACCGTCATGCACAAACCACATTTCCATGCCTAGCATGTACTCACCATGACTCATCGTCATGCACAAACCACATTTCCATGCCTAGCATGTACTCACCATGACTCACCGTCATGCACAAACCACATTTCCATGCCTAGCATGTACTCACCATGACTCACCGTCATGCACAAACCACATTTCCATGCCTAGCATGTACTCACCATGACTCACCGTCATGCACAAACCACATTTCTATGCCTAGCATGTACTCACCATGACTCACCGTCATACACAAATCACATGCACATTATTAGCAACCATAACATATCTATCATCAACATGCATATAACAATGCATCAAACATGCCTCATCATACATGTATACAACATATACATAATCAACACCATCACAATTTAATACGAGGCATATACAACCATTAAAAAGTGCAACCCAAGTCTTTAATCAAAGCTTGGGATTAGGCTACCACTCTAATCCCAACTCTAGGTGGGTTTATCAAGCCCATCCTGGGTTCACATGTTTGAACCAAATACTCAAACCATTTTAAAAATATTTAACCACTCACCTCTACCTCCAAGCTCAACTACCAAGCAACCATCACCTCCAAGTTTCCGGATTTCTTCTCGATGCTTTTCCGACCCAAATTCTTGCTTCTAAACAACCTCAATACAATTCAAACAACCTCAAATCAGCCCAACATCAAATTATCAACCCGGAATACAAATTCAAATATCAAACTCAACATATTAAGTCATGACCAAACCCCAACTTTATCTAATTCAAACAACCCATAACCTTGATGAAAACTCAAGTTTCCAACACATCTCATACTCACAAATAATTGCTAAATTCAGCCACAACATCAACCCATAGGTGCAAGCCAAGCTCCAACAATTTCCAACCCATACAATTCACCAAAAATTTCCATTTTCGTACTCCTATTTTACCCAGCAGAAAATACCATTTTCGAACATCCAAATGACACCTAAATGGTCCCAAAACACTTTCCTAACATACATATACCATCAGCCCTTCAACCTAACTCTAAAACTCACCAAAATTCAAGTTTTAGACTATTCAAAAATGACCATAAATACCCATTTCGGATTTTCATCCAAAATCACTCATTTTAACATATTATGTGTATTTTAAGGTGACTAACTCAAAACCCAACTTAATAATTCAAAATCAATTGAAAAACTCACTAAGAACTCAAATTTTCATTAAACTTGAAAATCACAAAAGTGGGTAGTTTCGAAATATAAAGCTATGTAAACGTAGAGGATGAAGAGGAGAGTTCGAATATGTAATTACCTTCAAAAACGCCCTTGAATTGAAGAAGAAATTAAAGGAAATAGTAATGAGGGTTTGAGAGAAATTTGGGATGGTTTGTGAACGGTGAAGAAGAAGAAATGAGGAAAAAGATGATATAAAAGGGTGTTTATTTTTATTTTGGTTTAATTACCAAAATGATCCCTCCCTTTCTTTCTAAACTTAATTTGCTCATACTAAGATCAATTTGATTAAAATTAATTTTACCGACTCGGACCAATTAACCCGACTAACTCCTAACCCCAAAACACGGGTGTTACAACTCTCCCCCACTTAAGAAATTTCGTCCCCGAAATTCATCGAACATGAAGAGTCACTGAAACATACTCCTCAGTACTCTCCTTCTCACCACAACATACTCACCAACTCGGTAGACTTACCACCCGTCTATCGATATCTGATGTTAAGATCTCAACGGTTCTTTCAACTATCTCGATGAATAAACCACAATCTTCTTCTGCCTACTTAGGATTTACTCTAATGCACTCGGCTGATCTACATGTCCTAAGAGAACATCTTCATTAACTCGAAGTTCACGCTGCTTAACTTGACATACAACTGATTTCCTAAAAGGTTCTACCACACTAACTTCAAAGCTCGTCATGGCCTTCTTCGGTACTTCAACTTTTCTCACTTTTAACTGGTGGTAAACGGATCTCGAATTAATCTTCAAATAGACTGAAGCACACACTAACTGACCAACAAATCACTGACACTCGGAAGCTGATACTACTCATTCATTGTCACTTGTTTCAGCTGTCTGAAATCTAAACACATTCTCGTACCGTCACTCTTTCTTCTTCACAAATTGTACTGTCATACTCTAAGATGACGTACTAGACCTAATGAGTCTAAGGCCTAACAGTTCTCAAAGTTAATTCTTCAACATTCTCAATTCTTCCGGGATTCATAAGTTACAGAGCTAACAAAACAGAAGCAATCTCGGAAATGGTCTCCATGATGAACTCTTCTTCTCTATCAAGAGACAAACTGGGTAATTCTTCCAAGTATTTTTAGGAAAACACAAACTATACTAACATTCCGCGGTCTAATCTTCGTTCAAAAATCAAATCCATCACAATTGCCAAACAAGTCTGCCAACTAAACTCAATCAATCTTCGACCTCCACAGCTGGATCAACCATTCAATAAGAAGTTCACACCCTCGCCTACTACTACAGTCCCACTGAGACCTGCAACTTCAAGGCAACTCTCTATCTTTATCTCAATGTATACACTAACTCTGTGCTCTTCAAGCCAAACCTTGTCAAAACGTACCTCAAAACTGTAGGAAGACGATCACTTCACATCTACTGCATACACATAACCTTGAACCATCAACAAACATCTTCTGCACATTTTTTTTTGACCACCACTATCTCACCACAAGGTCTAGTCACATGTGTCCCTACTTCCAAGGTCTCAACACGTACATCAAATTTTCTTACATGCTCACACAAAAGGAAGTATCCGTGGAAATTGCAACTACACCTGTGTACAGCTGATAGTCTTCGACCCTCTTGTTTTCAGACTGGTTCTTCAACAAAATCTGATTCTTCTAGAATATTCTTAGAGCATCTCGAAACTTCAAAATGCAGTTCTAATCGCACACAAACAATTATGCTTGAACTTGTTCTGTAACATCGGTCCTGACGACTCAAAACATCCCACTACCAAACAATCCGAATTTAAAGCTCAAGACTTCCTTCTCGGCTCAACTATATCGGAAGTAACTTCATCTCTCCTTCTTGCTGGAAGACAACTCAGACGCACACTGGCCCAATCACACATATTGATTTCCACTCACGGACACTGACCGGCTGTCTTGCATTAAAACCATAGATTAAATCCCAACGATCACCAACTAACATTTCTGAAATTCATATCACTCACACGAGACCCCTACCTAGATCTCGCCAAAAGAATTAAGGTACTCATACCTGCCTCTGACACCTCATCGGCACATTCAAACTTGCATGCTTGCTAACAATGTACAGATTTAGAATCAACCAGAAGGGAACAAGCTCAAAACTGTACCAAGGGCTTATCTACTATATCATCGATAACACTCTGACTCCCACTCATAGGTCGTCACCTCTTTCACCACTAACACCAGAACCAATCACATCGTTCCTCATCAACAGGAACCAACCCATATACACACTAACTCAGTCAAACAATTTGTACCTCAACTCTGGTATAACCATACTTCCCTGACTAAAGTGATGAACTCCCTCAACATCATTCACCTTTTTCAGAATCCACATTTTCCACTTACCGATTCACAGTCCACGCCTTGGCCTCAAACTTACCAAAAAGTAATAAACTAACAACAACAACAACACATTAACATACAAACTGAGTTAGCAAAGGAAAAGGTCCAAGTGGCTCAAGTATGATTTCCTCACTTAAAATCTCTTTTTCCGATGTAATAGAAGCAATGGGACTCTACTCAACATGCTTCAAGCAACTCAACACACATACATGCTCAATCATGCATATTACAAGGCATACTTACTAAACAAGCAAACATATGCGTACGATCAAACAACATACCTTCTCCATCAAACAATCACACATCACCGCATACACGGGTAACGAGCAACATGCTTTTAAACAAACAATCAACATTCTTGTCACACAAGCAATCATACTTACAAAGCAAGCAATCATTCATTACAGCATACTCGAATAACAAGCAACATGCTTACATGATAAGCAAACACCGTGCATATCAATCATAAAACACAACTTACTTCACTTACCTGCCCAAGGTTTCGGAAACCTTAAGCTCTGATGCCAACAAATGTAACCCCCTCGTCCCGGTCTAGCCGGATGACCGGTCCGAGTGAGTTACACGGGGAAAACCGAGTGAAAACTCCCTAAGGAATTCCCCCTCGGTTAGCAACCCTATTTTTTTTTCATTTTAACTCTTGTCTACACGAGTATTTAATCCTATGTGATCATACATCGGAACCATATTCACGAGGCAAACAAACGAACTCAGCCCAACATCTTACAGCCCAGTTTTAAGCTTTAACTGCAGGCGGTATTGATACCCTTAAGGGGTGTATCAATACCCCTTCCCAGCGGTATCGATACCCTTAAGGGGTGTATCGATACCCTCCCCCAACGGTATCGATACCCTTAAGGGGTGTATCGATACCGAAATGGTCAGTGGCTTCAGCGAGCAAAAAGGTATCGATACCCTCCCCAAGTGTATCGATACCCAAAGCCTAAATCAAGAGGGTGGTATCGATACCGTACCAAGGGTATCGATACCCCCTGCTACGAACTTGCAGGTTTGAGCTGATTTAAGGTACAAGGAGGCCCCTAAATCCCTCAAAAACCCCAACCAGCACACTAACATAAATCCTAAGGCAAATCAAACATAAAAGCATGCTTTCACAAAGACCAAAAGGCACTAATCAACTCAAGGTGGTGCACAAATCATACAAGCAACTTAAGCATCCAAACATGAAACAAGGCATATGACCAACACACATGATAAGCAATTTAAACATCTACAGACATACATCACTCAAGCATTCATCAAGGCATGCATCTTAAGTGATATTTACAAGTCGAACAAGGCATCCAAGTGCCAAACCAAATAAACATGCATCAAGACATCCAAAATAACAACACCTATCCCATTGCTTTACTATTACAATCTTTCAATTTATAAATCATACATTGAGCTCACCAAAAGCAACACTTGGAGACCTTTCCTTGCCCTTGCCACCCACAAGCTATTTATCTGCATTGTCGAACAAAAAAGAGCGTAAGCATAAAAGCTTAGTGAGGGTAAGCTCATAAAACAAACCTTCGACAATACAGGGTCCAAGCTCGAGCAACTATCATGATATAATACATGATTTTACTTTCGATCCACATGAGCCATAAATATAAATGATGCATGAATATATTACCAAATTCATGTCATGCTCAACAACTTATAAATTCATCATACAATGATACATAACTCAATGTATTAACCACATCATATATCGCTTCACATTTGAAAACACATTTCATATCACATTGATACACATATCAATTCATAACACTTCCGTGCTTAGCACGTACTCACCATGACTCACCGTCATGCACAAACCACATTTCCATGCCTAGCATGTACTCACCATGACTCACCGTCATGCACAAACCACATTTTCATGCCTAGCATGTACTCACCATGACTCACCGTCATGCACAAACCACATTTCCATGCCTAGCATGTACTCACCATGACTCACCGTCATGCACAAACCACATTTCCATGCCTAGCATGTACTCACCATGACTCACCGTCATGCACAAACCACATTTCCATGCCTAGCATGTACTCACCATGACTCACCGTCATGCACAAACCACATTTCCATGCCTAGCATGTACTCACCATGACTCACCGTCATGCACAAACCACATTTCCATGCCTAGCATGTACTCACCATGACTCACCGTCATGCACAAACCACATTTCCATGCCTAGCATGTACTCACCATGACTCACCGTCATGCACAAACCACATTTCCATGCCTAGCATATACTCACCATGACTCACCGTCATGCACAAACCACATGCACATTATTAGCAACCATAACATATCTATCATCAACATGCATATAACAATGCATCAAACATGCCTCATCATACATGTATACAACATATACATAATCAACACCATCACAATTTAATACGAGGCATATACAACCATTAAAAAGTGCAACCCAAGTCTTTAATCAAAGCTTGGGATTAGGCTACCACTCTAATCCCAACTCTAGGTGGGTTTATCAAGCCCATCCTGGGTTCACATGTTTGAACCAAATACTCAAACCATTTTAAAAATATTTAACCACTCACCTCTACCTCCAAGCTCAACTACCAAGCAACCATCACCTCCAAGTTTCCGGATTTCTTCTCGATGCTTTTCCGACCCAAATTCTTGCTTCTAAACAACCTCAATACAATTCAAACAACCTCAAATCAGCCCAACATCAAATTATCAACCCGGAATACAAATTCAAATATCAAACTCAACATATTAAGTCATGACCAAACCCCAACTTTATCTAATTCAAACAGCCCATAACCTTGATGAAAAATCAAGTTTCCAACACATCTCATACTCACAAATAATTGCTAAATTCAGCCACAACATCAACCCATAGGTGCAAGCCAAGCTCCAACAATTTCCAACCCATACAATTCACCAAAAATTTCCATTTTCGTACTCCTATTTTACCCAGCAGAAAATACCATTTTCGAACATCCAAATGACACCTAAATGGTCCCAAAACACTTTCCTAACATACATATACCATCAGCCCTTCAACCTATCTCTAAAACTCACCAAAATTCAAGTTTTAGACTATTCAAAAATGACCATAAATACCCATTTCGGATTTTCATCCAAAATCACTCATTTTAACATATTATGTGTATTTTAAGGTGACTAACTCAAAACCCAACTTAATAATTCAAAATCAATTGAAAAACTCACTAAGAACTCAAATTTTCATTAAACTTGAAAATCACAAAAGTGGGTAGTTTCGAAATATAAAGCTATGTAAACGTAGAAGATGAAGAGGAGAGTTCGAATATGTAATTACCTTCAAAAACGCCCTTGAATTGAAGAAGAAATTAAAGGAAATAGTAATGAGGGTTTGAGAGAAATTTGGGATGGTTTGTGAACGGTGAAGAAGAAGAAATGAGGAAAAAGATGATATAAAAGGGTGTTTATTTTTATTTTGGTTTAATTACCAAAATGATCCCTCCCTTTCTTTCTAAACTTAATTTGCTCATACTAAGATCAATTTGATTAAAATTAATTTTACCGACTCGGACCAATTAACCCGAATAACTCCTAACCCCAGAACACGGGTGTTACAAGTCACATACTCATTCTCTCTTTTTAGAATGTCAAAAGACCGTCTTCGATCAAAGCCTGCACCTTGTTTTTTAGTGCCCCACAATTTTCCGTGGTGTGGCCAGTGCTTCCCACATGGTAGTCACATACGGCATTGACATCATAGCCTTCGGGATAGGGAGGATCTTTTGGTTTGGACTGAACCGGAGTTAGAAGCTTCTTCTCAACAAGCATTGGAAACAAATCGGTGTACGACATAGGAATTAGATGAGGAACCCTGGCACCAAACACATTGGTATTAAAATAGGCGTACCGCTTCGGGGGTGGTGGTCTCAGGAGTTTGTTCTGAATCAGCAGAGGTAATAGCTTTGAATTGGTCATCGGGAAACACGCCTTCGTCCTCTTATCAACCTCTCCTACAACATGCTCTTTAGCTTTCCTTTTTTCCCCTTTCTTTAGATAAGGCTCTCTTTCTTCAATTTTATCAGGGTCGACCGCTTTTGTGGGTTCTTTCAGAAATTCTTTCGACCCTGTAGGTAGGTTCGACCCTTCCTTAGTATGATCAGGACAGCCACTGACGTTTGTAGATTTCGTCGATGCCTGCGACTTTGCCTTATCCCCCTCTTTCACCATAGCAACTTGACCTCCTCCTAGCTTCACCTTATTATCCACAGTTGGAAACCTGATTATCAAACCCGGACTTTTTGTCTCAAATTCCAACACCCCGAGGTTTAGGAGACCCTGGATTTTGCGCTTAAAATTCATGCATTTCTCGATCGAATGCCCCCGAATTCCGGCGTGGTAATCACAATGCTCTTCCTCACGGAACCAACTGGGATACGGAGGTGACGGGGTTTTAACAAAGCAAGGTGCCACCACTCGAGCATGCAGCAGCTTTGAATACAACTCTTGGTAAGTGAAAGGGCTGGGGGTGAACCGATCATTCCCCTTCATCTTCTCTGAACCTCAAGGACTCCCAACCATAGCTCGGGGTTGCGAAGTTGTAACACTCTTTGGGGCTTCTTGGTAGTCTTGTCGCCCTTGAGCTGATTCCTTCTTCGTTGGGGAAGACAAGCTTTTCCTAAGAGAATCTTCGATCTTATCTAACGCCAACTCAACGGAGAATTCTGAAGCAGTGCGGTTCACCTCATACTGGCCGATGATGGCCTGGTCCTCTTCAGACAAAGCTTCTTTCATCCCAGTGTCATGGCCCACATTCTCACTACTCTCGGCCCGGGGGTTTCCCCTCACGTTGCTTCTTTCGGTTACCACAGCTATCATAGCCCTCAATTCACTGATTTGCCCCATCATTTCATCTTGGAATGTTTTCACATATACGATTGCCTCCTTCTGATTCCACACCAACTGTTCGTGGAGCTGTTCAAGCCCATCCACTCTTGCTACTAGGTCATTCATACCTCTGAAGCTGTACTGGCTGGAAACAATTCTTTTGTCCATTTTCTCTTTTTTCTCTGACATGAGTGTTTTCCCCCGATTAGAAATGATATGATGGAAGATCTTAAGCAAGTTTTAATGATGGATGTATTATGGACTCGAATCAACAGATGTATGCTCATGAGATGGGTGTATGGCTGACAATTTTAATGCTACGAAATGATGTATGAAACAAATGCTACAAATGTATGCAAGTCAGAGGTGTTGGTCATATAGGTGATTCCCCTTAGGTCAACTTTCATTTGAACGTAAATGAGGCTTCTTGTTACAAGATAGTCATAGCAAAAGTCCTACGAGTACTCTTTTAGCCCCCGAATCATGTTCAACGAAATGAAAACTTCGGCAAAAGTGCTGGGGCCGGATTTGCTTTCCTCTCTAGCAATTCAAGACCCTCTAAAACTGCGGGTATCAAGTCCCGGAAAACAAGATATTTCCTCGAAGCTGAATCCATCTCTTGACCTAATCCATGCCCTTTCCGGTTGCCACGCTCTTTCCGGTCGCCTCTTTGCACTTGGTCGGGTAGTTTCGTGACTTTGGATGTTTGGAGTAGATCCGATCTTGATTCACTTCCTCGGAATGGAGTAAAGTTGTGCCTTCTTCAATGGTGGGCACCAAATCTGATACTGTGTGTTCGCTCGGTAAGCTGCTCCCTTAACCTTTCTAATTCAACTCTGACAGATGTCGGACTTGCTAATTGACAACATCTTTTCTAGCAACCTCCCGTCCACAATGATAGTCCTCGATTGGGTAAAACCACCTTGACTCAACACCTTTATGTCATGATATGCATGCGAGAATAAATGCAAAAAGAATAATCGTTAGTGTCGGATAAGCATGATAAAAGGCAAGCATGAAAGCAAGCAACCCTATTTATCCCGTCTAATGACCCTAGGCTGTCCGCATGGCTCTAAAAAGGGTGGGCAATCTAGTTCTCTACATGCAGTTTTGGTTCTAGGAGGTACTCGAACTGTCCTCGCTGTCCCCTTCTAAGGGTAGCAAGGCCCCCGGTCATCACCCATTATAGGCTCCTCTCAACCGAGTTCAATTCGAGGGGACCCTTTAGCTATATCTGCACGGAGAAACGATATTCCCACGAAGATATAGGGTATTTGAGCCCCGAAGGTACTTGCTAGGCCTACACGGAGGAACAATATCCCCACGAAAGCACTAGCGTTTTCCCCCACTTAAACGAACGGGTTTAAATGCCAATTTTAAATGCGTTTAAAATAAACTCGCACTTATAAACAAATATCGATCGACTCGGTCACTTTAATTCGCAACTTTTAATATTAATTAAGCGATAAAGTTTTTTTTTGGCTCGACTCTCTTTTTTGTTTTTGAAAACAAAAATGTATCCCCAGCGGAGTCGCCATCTGTTGCGACTAAATTTTTTTAAAACTTCATAGTACCTCGGATGTCGCTCGGACGAACCGGGTTTCGATTTGGTTTTTTGAAAATTTAGTCGGATTTGAAAAAATAGAGGAGTCGCCACCGGCCATTTAAAAATGGTAGACCAGACACCGAAATAAAACCAGAGATTCTTTTTGAAAATGGGTTCGGGAGTCGGTTACACGCGAGGAAGGATGAGCACCCCCGTCGTGCCCGAAAATCGGTACCAAAAACATTACCGCTGAATTAATATTAAATTTTGCGAATTAAAGTGACGAATCATATCGAAATTTGGTTATTCGAGCGAGTGAATTTTAAAAGTCTTAATATTCGAGAAGGAACGTCCGAACCACCACCACTACGACTGATACTGGTCTCGTTCGTTCCCGAATATAAAAGACGCTCGCATTGCATTTTATAAGTTCGAATGCAACTTAGAAATACACCAATGAGACATGGAATCAAACGATAAAAAGGAGAAATAAGCAAAACATATAGAGCAAGTGACATGGCATGTAATAGTATAAATGACATAAACGAACCTTCATAAAAAATGATAAACATACAAATTCAATATCCCACATAAATTATACGATTCACAACAATCATGCACGAAATTATATAACACATATGTGAAGATGCACTACTTTACAAAATCATAATACGCGAACAAGGCTACATGAAAACTATATGCTATATATGTATGCTCATTCATTACCATGCAATCTTAGATATAAAATCAAATAACATGTGCGATGGTGTGAGATTAATACACATGCTAATATGTTCTCATCCAAATCATAATAAAATTAGATTAAAATAACATGGACAACAAGCAAGTTGAAATTTAAACATACGCAAATTGCAGGATCGGCTATGTAAATAAACTACTGACTTTGGGATGAAAATTGAAAATAAAAAAAGGATCTGAGGGTTCGGACGAGATTATTCCAAAAAGAAGGTGGACCAATTAAACCAAACGGGGTGAAACTAATGGAGATTCTGAACATATAGGGACTGAAAAGGGAATTTCCCCGTGAAAACTTGAACGAATCGGATAAAGGAGGGGTGAAATCGAACAGAATGAGGGACGGTAGGGACCACGGGCGTGATTAAAATATCTTAAGTGATATTTACAAGTCGAACAAGGCATCCAAGTGCCAAACCAAATAAACATGCATAAAGACATCCAAAACAACAACACCTATCCCATTGCTTTACTATTACAATCTTTCAATTTATAAATCATACATTGAGCTCACCAAAAGCAACACTTGGAGACCTTTCCTTGCCCTTGCCACCCACAAGCTATTTATCTGCATTGTCGAACAAAAAAGAGCGTAAGCATAAAAGCTTAGTGAGGGTAAGCTCATAAAACAAACCTTCGACAATACAGGGTCCAAGCTCGAGCAACTATCATGATATAATACATGATTTTACTTTCGATCCACATGAGCCATAAATATAAATGATGCATGAATATATTACCAAATTCATGTCATGCTCAACAACTTATAAATTCATCATACAATGATACATAACTCAATGTATTAACCACATCATATATCGCTTCACATTTGAAAACACATTTCATATCACATTGATACACATATCAATTCATAACACTTCCGTGCTTAGCACGTACTCACCATGACTCACCGTCATGCACAAACCACATTTCCATGCCTAGCATGTACTCACCATGACTCACCGTCATGCACAAACCACATTTCCATGCCTAGCATGTACTCACCATGACTCACCGTCATGCACAAACCACATTTCCATGCCTAGCATGTACTCACCATGACTCACCGTCATGCACAAACCACATTTCCATGCCTAGCATGTACTCACCATGACTCACCGTCATGCACAAACCACATTTCTATGCCTAGCATGTACTCACCATGACTCACCGTCATGCACAAACCACATGCACATTATTAGCAACCATAACATATCTATCATCAACATGCATATAACAATGCATCAAACATGCCTCATCATACATGTATACAACATATACATAATCAACACCATCACAATTTAATACGAGGCATATACAACCATTAAAAAGTGCAACCCAAGTCTTTAATCAAAGCTTGGGATTAGGCTACCACTCTAATCCCAACTCTAGGTGGGTTTATCAAGCCCATCCTGGGTTCACATGTTTGAACCAAATACTCAAACCATTTTAAAAATATTTAACCACTCACCTCTACCTCCAAGCTCAACTACCAAGCAACCATCACCTCCAAGTTTCCGGATTTCTTCTCGATGCTTTTCCGACCCAAATTCTTGCTTCTAAACAACCTCAATACAATTCAAACAACCTCAAATCAGCCCAACATCAAATTATCAACCCGG
Organism: Hibiscus trionum; assembly: GCA_030270665.1. NCBI lineage: Eukaryota > Viridiplantae > Streptophyta > Magnoliopsida > Malvales > Malvaceae > Hibiscus > Hibiscus trionum. The sequence goes on from BSYR01000014.1 coordinate 2,082,253, forward strand.
AATACAAATTCAAATATCAAACTCAACATATTAAGTCATGACCAAACCCCAACTTTATCTAATTCAAATAGCCCATAACCTTGATGAAAACTCAAGTTTCCAACACATCTCATACTCACAAAAAATTGTTAAATTCAGCCACAACATCAACCCATAGGTGCAAGCCAAGCTCCAACAATTTCCAACCCATACAATTCACCAAAAATTTCCATTTTCGTACACCTATTTTACCCAGCAGAAAATACCATTTTCGAACATCCAAATGACACCTAAATGGTCCCAAAACACTTTCCTAACATACATATACCATCAGCCCTTCAACCTAACTCTAAAACTCACCAAAATTCAAGTTTTAGACTATTCAAAAATGACCATAAATACCCATTTCGGATTTTCATCCAAAATCACTCATTTTAACATATTATGTGTATTTTAAGGTGACTAACTCAAAACCCAACTTAATAATTCAAAATCAATTGAAAAACTCACTAAGAACTCAAATTTTCATTAAACTTGAAAATCACAAAAGTGGGTAGTTTCGAAATATAAAGCTATGTAAACGTAGAGGATGAAGAGGAGAGTTCGAATATGTAATTACCTTCAAAAACGCCCTTGAATTGAAGAAGAAATTAAAGGAAATAGTAATGAGGGTTTGAGAGAAATTTGGGATGGTTTGTGAACGGTGAAGAAGAAGAAATGAGGAAAAAGATGATATAAAAGGGTGTTTATTTTTATTTTGGTTTAATTACCAAAATGATCCCTCCCTTTCTTTCTAAACTTAATTTGCTCATACTAAGATCAATTTGATTAAAATTAATTTTACCGACTCGGACCAATTAACCCGACTAACTCCTAACCTCAAAACACGGGTGTTACAACTCTCCCCCACTTAAGAAATTTCGTCCCCGAAATTCATCGAACATGAAGAGTCACTGAAACATACTCCTCAGTACTCTCCTTCTCACCACAACATACTCACCAACTCGGTAGACTTACCACCCGTCTATCGATATCTGATGCTAAGATCTCAACGGTTCTTTCAACTATCTCGATGAATAAACCACAATCTTCTTCTGCCTACTTAGGATTTACTCTAATGCACTCGGCTGATCTACATGTCCTAAGAGAACATCTTCATTAACTCGAAGTTCACGCTGCTTAACTTGACATACAACTGATTTCCTAAAAGGTTCTACCACACTAACTTCATAGCTCGTCATGGCCTTCTTCGGTACTTCAACTTTTCTCACTTTTAACTGGTGGTAAACGGATCTCGAATTAATCTTCAAATAGACTGAAGCACACACTAACTGACCAACAAATCACTGACACTCGGAAGCTGATACTACTCATTCATTGTCACTTGTTTCAGCTGTCTGAAATCTAAACACATTCTCGTACCGTCACTCTTTCTTCTTCACAAATTGTACTGTCATACTCTAAGATGACGTACTAGACCTAATGAGTCTAAGGCCTAACAGTTCTCAAAGTTAATTCTTCAACATTCTCAATTCTTCCGGGATTCATAAGTTACAGAGCTAACAAAACAGAAGCAATCTCGGAAACGGTCTCCATGACGAACTCTTCTTCACTATCAAGAGACAAACTGGGTAATTCTTCCAAGTATTTTTAGGAAAACACAAACTATACTAACATTCCGCGGTCTAATCTTCGTTCAAAAATCAAATCCATCACAATTGCCAAACAAGTCTGCCAACTAAACTCAATCAATCTTCGACCTCCACAGCTGGATCAACCATTCAATAAGAAGTTCACACCCTCGCCTACTACTACAGTCCCACTGAGACCTGCAACTTCAAGGCAACTCTCTATCTTTATCTCAACGTATACACTAACTCTGTGCTCTTCAAGCCAAACCTTGTCAAAACGTACCTCAAAACTGTAGGAAGACGATCACTTCACATCTACTGCATACACATAACCTTGAACCATCAACAAACATCTTCTGCACATTTTTTTTGACCACCACTATCTCACCACAAGGTCTAGTCACATGTGTCCCTACTTCCAAGGTCTCAACACGTACATCAAATTTTCTTACATGCTCACACAAAAGGAAGTATCCGTGGAAATTGCAACTACACCTGTGTACAGCTGATAGTCTTCGACCCTCTTGTTTTCAGACTGGTTCTTCAACAAAATCTGATTCTTCTAGAATATTCTTAGAGCATCTCGAAACTTCAAAATGCAGTTCTAATCGCACACAAACAATTATGCTTGAACTTGTTCTGTAACATTGGTCCTGACGACTCAAAACATCCCACTACCAAACAATCCGAATTTAAAGCTCAAGACTTCCTTCTCGGCTCAACTATATCGGAAGTAACTTCATCTCTCCTTCTTGCTGGAAGACAACTCAGACGCATACTGGCCCAATCACACATATTGATTTCCACTCACGGACACTGACCGGCTGTCTTGCATTAAAACCATAGATTAAATCCCAACGATCACCAACTAACATTTCTGAAATTCATATCACTCACACGAGACCCCTACCTAGATCTCGCCAAAAGAATTAAGGTACTCATACCTGCCTCTGACACCTCATCGGCACATTCAAACTTGCATGCTTGCTAACAATGTACAGATTTAGAATCAACCAGAAGGGAACAAGCTCAAAACTGTACCAAGGGCTTATCTACTATATCATCGATAACACTCTGACTCCCACTCATAGGTCGTCACCTCTTTCACCACTAACACCAGAACCAATCACATCGTTCCTCATCAACAGGAACCAACCCATATACACATTAACTCAGTCAAACAATTTGTACCTCAACTCTGGTATAACCATACTTCCCTGACTAAAGTGATGAACTCCCTCAACATCATTCACCTTTTTCAGAATCCACATTTTCCACTTACCGATTCACAGTCCACGCCTTGGCCTCAAACTTACCAAAAAGTAATAAACTAACAACAACAACAACAACACATTAACATACAAACTGGTTAGCAAAGGAAAAGGTCCAAGTGGCTCAAGTATGATTTCCTCACTTAAAATCTCTTTTTCCGATGTAATAGAAGCAATGGGACTCTACTCAACATGCTTCAAGCAACTCAACACACATACATGCTCAATCATGCATATTACAAGGCATACTTGCTAAACAAGCAAACATATGCGTACGATCAAACAACATACCTTCTCCATCAAACAATCACACATCACCGCATACACGGGTAACGAGCAACATGCTTTTAAACAAACAATCAACATTCTTGTCACACAAGCAATCATACTTACAAAGCAAGCAATCATTCATTACAGCATACTCGAATAACAAGCAACATGCTTACATGATAAGCAAACACCGTGCATATCAATCATAAAACACAACTTACTTCACTTACCTGCCCAAGGTTTCGGAAACCTTAAGCTCTGATGCCAACAAATGTAACCCCCTCGTCCCGGTCTAGCCGGATGACCGGTCCGAGTGAGTTACACGGGGAAAACCGAGTGAAAACTCCCTAAGGAATTCCCCCTCGGTTAGCAACCCTATTTTTTTTCATTTTAACTCTTGTCTACACGAGTATTTAATCCTATGTGATCATACATCGGAACCATATTCACGAGGCAAACAAACGAACTCAGCCCAACATCTTACAGCCCAGTTTTAAGCTTTAACTGCAGGCGGTATTGATACCCTTAAGGGGTGTATCAATACCCCTTCCCAGCGGTATCGATACCCTTAAGGGGTGTATCGATACCCTCCCCCAACGGTATCGATACCCTTAAGGGGTGTATCGATACCGAAATGGTCAGTGGCTTCAGCGAGCAAAAAGGTATCGATACCCTTCCCAAGTGTATCGATACCCGAAGCCTAAATCAAGAGGGTGGTATCGATACCGTACCAAGGGTATCGATACCCCCTGCTACGAACTTGCAGGTTTGAGCTGATTTAAGGTACAAGGAGGCCCCTAAATCCCTCAAAAACCCCAACCAGCACACTAACATAAATCCTAAGGCAAATCAAACATAAAAGCATGCTTTCACAAAGACCAAAAGGCACTAATCAACTCAAGGTGGTGCACAAATCATACAAGCAACTTAAGCATCCAAACATGAAACAAGGCATATGACCAACACACATGATAAGCAATTTAAACATCTACAGACATACATCACTCAAGCATTCATCAAGGCATGCATCTTAAGTGATATTTACAAGTCGAACAAGGCATCCAAGTGCCAAACCAAATAAACATGCATCAAGACATCCAAAACAACAACACCTATCCCATTGCTTTACTATTACAATCTTTCAATTTATAAATCATACATTGAGCTCACCAAAAGCAACACTTGGAGACCTTTCCTTGCCCTTGCCACCCACAAGCTATTTATCTGCATTGTCGAACAAAAAAGAGCGTAAGCATAAAAGCTTAGTGAGGGTAAGCTCATAAAACAAACCTTCGACAATACAGGGTCCAAGCTCGAGCAACTATCATGATATAATACATGATTTTACTTTCGATCCACATGAGCCATAAATATAAATGATGCATGAATATATTACCAAATTCATGTCATGCTCAACAACTTATAAATTCATCATACAATGATACATAACTCAATGTATTAACCACATCATATATCGCTTCACATTTGAAAACACATTTCATATCACATTGATACACATATCAATTCATAACACTTCCGTGCTTAGCACGTACTCACCATGACTCACCGTCATGCACAAACCATATTTCCATGCCTAGCATGTACTCACATTGACTCACCGTCATGCACAAACCACATTTCCATGCCTAGCATGTACTCATCATGACTCACCGTCATGCACAAACCACATTTCCATGCCTAGCATGTACTCACCATGACTCACCGTCATGCACAAACCACATTTCCATGCCTAGCATGTACTCACCATGACTCACCGTCATGCACAAACCACATTTCCATGCCTAGCATGTACTCACCATGACTCACCGTCATGCACAAACCACATTTCCATGCCTAGCATGTACTCACCATGACTCACCGTCATGCACAAACCACATTTCCATGCCTAGCATGTACTCACCATGACTCACCGTCATGCACAAACCACATTTCCATGCCTAGCATGTACTCACCATGACTCACCGTCATGCACAAACCACATTTCCATGCCTAGCATATACTCACCATGACTCACCGTCATGTACAAACCACATGCACATTATTAGCAACCATAACATATCTATCATCAACATGCATATAACAATGCATCAAACATGCCTCATCATACATGTATACAACATATACATAATCAACACCATCACAATTTAATACGAGGCATATACAACCATTAAAAAGTGCAACCCAAGTCTTTAATCAAAGCTTGGGATTAGGCTACCACTCTAATCCCAACTCTAGGTGGGTTTATCAAGCCCATCCTGGGTTCACATGTTTGAACCAAATACTCAAACCATTTTAAAAATATTTAACCACTCACCTCTACCTCCAAGCTCAACTACCAAGCATCCATCACCTCCAAGTTTCCGGATTTCTTCTCGATGCTTTTCCGACCCAAATTCTTGCTTCTAAACAACCTCAATACAATTCAAACAACCTCAAATCAGCCCAACATCAAATTATCAACCCGGAATACAAATTCAAATATCAAACTCAACATATTAAGTCATGACCAAACCCCAACTTTATCTAATTCAAACAGCCCATAACCTTGATGAAAACTCAAGTTTCCAACACATCTCATACTCACAAATAATTGCTAAATTCAGCCACAACATCAACCCATAGGTGCAAGCCAAGCTCCAACAATTTCCAACCCATACAATTCACCAAAAATTTCCATTTTCGTACTCCTATTTTACCCAGCAGAAAATACCATTTTCGAACATCCAAATGACACCTAAATGGTCCCAAAACACTTTCCTAACATACATATACCATCAGCCCTTCAACCTAACTCTAAAACTCACCAAAATTCAAGTTTTAGACTATTCAAAAAATGACCATAAATACACATTTCGGATTTTCATCCAAAATCACTCATTTTAACATATTATGTGTATTTTAAGGTGACTAACTCAAAACCCAACTTAATAATTCAAAATCAATTGATAAACTCACTAAGAACTCAAATTTTCATTAAACTTGAAAATCACAAAAGTGGGTAGTTTCGAAATATAAAGCTATGTAAACGTAGAGGATGAAGAGGAGAGTTCGAATATGTAATTACCTTCAAAAACGCCCTTGAATTGAAGAAGAAATTAAAGGAAATAGTAATGAGGGTTTGAGAGAAATTTGGGATGGTTTGTGAACGGTGAAGAAGAAGAAATGAGGAAAAAGATGATATAAAAGGGTGTTTATTTTTATTTTGGTTTAATTACCAAAATGATCCCTCCCTTTCTTTCTAAACTTAATTTGCTCATACTAAGATCAATTTGATTAAAATTAATTTTACCGACTCGGACCAATTAACCCGACTAACTCCTAACCCCAGAACACGGGTGTTACAAGTCACATACTCATTCTCTCTTTTTAGAATGTCAAAAGACCGTCTTCGATCAAAGCCTGCACCTTGTTTTTTAGTGCCCCACAATTTTCCGTGGTGTGGCCAGTGCTTCCCACATGGTAGTCACATACGGCATTGACATCATAGCCTTCGGGATAGGGAGGATCTTTTGGTTTGGACTGAACCGGAGTTAGAAGCTTCTTCTCAACAAGCATTGGAAACAAATCGGTGTACGACATAGGAATTAGATGAGGAACCCTGGCACCAAACACATTGGTATTAAAATAGGCGTACCGCTTCGGGGGTGGTGGTCTCAGGAGTTTGTTCTGAATCAGCAGAGGTAATAGCTTTGAATTGGTCATCGGGAAACACGCCTTCGTCCTCTTATCAACCTCTCCTACAACATGCTCTTTAGCTTTCCTTTTTTCCCCTTTCCTTAGATAAGGCTCTCTTTCTTCAATTTTATCAGGGTCGACCGCTTTTGTGGGTTCTTTCGGAAATTCTTTCGACCCTGTAGGTAGGTCCGACCCTTCCTTAGTATGATCAGGACAGCCACTGACGTTTGTAGATTTCGTCGATGCCTGCGACTTTGCCTTATCCCCCTCTTTCACCATAGCAACTTGACCTCCTCCTAGCTTCACCTTATTATCCACAGTTGGAAACCTGATTATCAAACCCGGACTTTTTGTCTCAAATTCCAACACCCCGAGGTTTAGGAGACCCTGGATTTTGCGCTTAAAATTCATGCATTTCTCGATCGAATGCCCCCGAATTCCGGCGTGGTAATCACAATGCTCTTCCTCACGGAACCAACTGGGATACGGAGGTGACGGGGTTTTAACAAAGCAAGGTGCCACCACTCGAGCATGCAGCAGCTTTGAATACAACTCTTGGTAAGTGAAAGGGCTGGGGGTGAACCGATCATTCCCCTTCATCTTCTCTGAACCTCGAGGACTCCCAACCATAGCTCGGGGTTGCGAAGTTGTAACACTCTTTGGGGCTTCTTGGTAGTCTTGTCGCCCTTGAGCTGATTCCTTCTTCGTTGGGGAAGACAAGCTTTTCCTAAGAGAATCTTCGATCTTATCTAACGCCAACTCAACGGAGAATTCTGAAGCAGTGCGGTTCACCTCATACTGGCCGATGATGGCCTGGTCCTCTTTAGACAAAGCTTCTTTCATCCCAGTGTCATGGCCCACATTCTCACTACTCTCGGCCCGGGGGTTTCCCCTCACGTTGCTTCTTTCGGTTACCACAGCTATCATAGCCCTCAATTCACTGATTTGCCCCATCATTTCATCTTGGAATGTTTTCACATATGCGATTGCCTCCTTCTGATTCTACACCAACTGTTCGTGGAGCTGTTCAAGCCCATCCACTCTTGCTACTAGGTCATTCATACCTCTGAAGCTGTACTGGCTGGAAACAATTCTTTTGTCCATTTTCTCTTTTTTCTCTGACATGAGTGTTTTCCCCCGATTAGAAATGATATGATGGAAGATCTTAAGCAAGTTTTAATGATGGATGTATTATGGACTCGAATCAACAGATGTATGCTCATGAGATGGGTGTATGGCTGACAATTTTAATGCTACAAAATGATGTATGAAACAAATGCTACAAATGTATGCAAGTCAGAGGTGTTGGTCATATAGGTGATTCCCCTTAGGTCAACTTTCATTTGAACGTAAATGAGGCTTCTTGTTACAAGATAGTCATAGCAAAAGTCCTACGAGTACTCTTTTAGCCCCCGAATCATGTTCAACGAAATGAAAACTTCGGCAAAAGTGCTGGGGCCGGATTTGCTTTCCTCTCTAGCAATTCAAGACCCTCTAAAACTGCGGGTATCAAGTCCCGGAAAACAAGATATTTCCTCGAAGCTGAATCCATCTCTTGACCTAATCCATGCCCTTTCCGGTTGCCACGCTCTTTCCGGTCGCCTCTTTGCACTTGGTCGGGTAGTTTCGTGACTTTGGATGTTTGGAGTAGATCCGATCTTGATTCACTTCCTCGGAATGGAGTAAAGTTGTGCCTTCTTCAATGGTGGGCACCAAATCTGATACTGTGTGTTCGCTCGGTAAGCTGCTCCCTTAACCTTTCTAATTCAACTCTGACAGATGTCGGACTTGCTAATTGACAACATCTTTTCTAGCAACCTCCCGTCCACAATGATAGTCCTCGATTGGGTACACCACCTTGACTCAACACCTTTATGTCATGATATGCATGCGAGAATAAATGCAAAAAGAATAATCGTTAGTGTCGGATAAGCATGATAAAAGGTAAGCATGAAAGCAAGCAACCCTATTTATCCCGTCTAGTGACCCTAGGCTGTCCGCATGGCTCTAAAAAGGGTGGGCAATCTAGTTCTCTACATGCAGTTTTGGTTCTAGGAGGTACTCGAACTGTCCTCGCTGTCCCCTTCTAAGGGTAGCAAGGCCCCCGGTCATCACCCATTATAGGCTCCTCTCAACCGAGTTCAATTCGAGGGGACCCTTTAGCTATATCTGCACGGAGAAACGATATTCCCACGAAGATATAGGGTATTTGAGCCCCGAAGGTACTTGCTAGGCCTACACGGAGGAACAATATCCCCACGAAAGCACTAGCGTTTTCCCCCCACTTAAACGAACGGGTTTAAATGCCAATTTTAAATGCGTTTAAAATAAACTCGCACTTATAAACAAATATCGATCGACTCGGTCACTTTAATTCGTAACTTTTAATATTAATTAAGCGATAAAGTTTTTTTTTGGCTCGACTCTCTTTTTTGTTTTTGAAAACAAAAATGTATCCCCAGCGGAGTCGCCATCTGTTGCGACTAAAAAATTTTAAAACTTCATAGTACCTCGGATGTCGCTCGGACGAACCGGGTTTCGATTTGGTTTTTTGAAAATTTAGTCGGATTTGAAAAAATAGAGGAGTCGCCACCGGCCATTTAAAAATGGTAGACCAGACACCGAAATAAAACCAGAGATTCTTTTTGAAAATGGGTTCGGGAGTCGGTTACACGCGAGGAAGGATGAGCACCCCCGTCGTGCCCGAAAATCGGTACCAAAAACATTACCGCTGAATTAATATTAAATTTTGCGAATTAAAGTGACGAATCATATCGAAATTTGGTTATTCGAGCGAGTGAATTTTAAAAGTCTTAATATTCGAGAAGGAACGTCCGAACCACCACCACTACGACTGATACTGGCCTCGTTCGTTCCCGAATATAAAAGACGCTCGCATTGCATTTTATAAGTTCGAATGCAACTTAGAAATACACCAATGAGACATGGAATCAAACGATAAAAAGGAGAAATAAGCGAAACATATAGAGCAAGTGACATGGCATGTAATAGTATAAATGACATAAACGAACCTTCATAAAAAATGATAAACATACAAATTCAATATCCCACATAAATTATACGATTCACAACAATCATGCACGAAATTATATAACACATATGTGAAGATGCACTACTTTACAAAATCATAATACGCGAACAAGGCTACATGAAAACTATATGCTATATATGTATGCTCATTCATTACCATGCAATCTTAGATATAAAATCAAATAACATGTGCGATGGTGTGAGATTAATACACATGCTAATATGTTCTCATCCAAATCATAATAAAATTAGATTAAAATAACATGGACAACAAGCAAGTTGAAATTTAAACATACGCAAATTGCAGGATCGGCTATGTAAATAAACTACTGACTTTGGGATGAAAATTGAAAATAAAAAAAGGATCTGAGGGTTCGGACGAGATTATTCCAAAAAGAAGGTGGACCAATTAAACCAAACGGGGTGAAACTAATGGAGATTCTGAACATATAGGGACTGAAAAGGGAATTTCCCCGTGAAAACTTGAACGAATCGGATAAAGGAGGGGTGAAATCGAACAGAATGAGGGACGGTAGGGACCACGGGCGTGATTTTTAAAACGTTTGGTGAATTAAAGAGAATTATCCCATGGCGCTCCCATATATATTTGTCCTAAACCTGGGCGAAAACCCTAGAGACCCAAAAAAGACCTACGGCGCCGTTCATCCTCTCCCCTCATTTTTCTCACGAATAGAAACCATCTTAGCCCTTCTATGCCGTTCATCGGCGGCGTCCTCACGTTGCCGGGGTGGCAAAGACTCCCGGCGACAAGCAAACGAAAAGCAACCTCACAAAGCTAAACCTAGACGAGACGAAAACCTAAACTCGACCCCTATTTTCCCTAGAAAAAAAAACAAAAATGAAAACCCCTCCTATTTCATCTTATCAACCCAAAATAATGGCTCACCTGACGGGGATTATCGCCGATGGGGGTCGATGCGAAGAAAGGACGGAGAGCAATAACGGACGGTTACCAAAGGTATCGAAAGCCTAACCATTTCCGATGCATGCAAAAAATGAACAAATACCTCAGAATCTTTTCTTTTTTCTATTGATTTCGAAGCTTTACAAAAAAGTTTACTATCTCAACGCTCTCTGGGTTTTTTTTTCGATTGCTCTCTGATATCTCCCCCCTTTTTCTTTGTTTTCGGTTCTCTCTATATAACCGAAAAGAAGGGGTTACAACGGGTCTCGAAAAATCCTATTGGTTACTCCCTATGCTTTGTTGGTATTCATTGTGATTTTCGCCATTTCGACCTCTGTTGTTCTGCGTTTTTTTTTCTGCATGTCAGGTTTGCCCGATCGGTCCCTGAGATTTCTGTTGCCATGCTTGCATTTATTTTTGTTTGTTTTTTTCTCTTCGTTCTAATCTCGCTTTGGGTAATCTGACTTTCTACTTTTTTCTGTGCATGTCGGGAGCTACCGGAACGGGAAGGGCCTTGCTGGTCACGGCAGACGAAGGGTCAACTGTCCCGCGCGTGTGGGCGACGCGCGCGTGTAAATTTGACCAACAATAATAAGACGTGACACACATATATATATATATATATGTTTCTCTTTTTTCTTTTTAACCTTTTTTTTAATATAAGCCCATTAACAACTCAAACTTAAAGGGGTTCGAGGTCCGGACAAAATTAGTGATTACACAAATAAACAACGATAAATCATTCGAGGGTTAAATCACAACTAATACAAGTTATAGGGATTAATTTTTAAATTTGACCAACAAAGGGTCCTTCAATGTAATTGACTCTACCATACTGAAATTCAATACATTAATATCACCTTTACAAAATTTTATCCCACTTGGAGATCGTTAACTCATTCAATTTAACCCTATAACATTCAGTGACTAATCTGTGAAACTTGTATTGTGCTTAATAAGCCTTTAACTAACTTAACTAACCCCTAATCGAAGCACCCTAGGGCTGTTTCGAAATGGGTGAACGGTGGTCAACCCCTGTTGACTTGCCCCTTTAGACCGTACCGATACGGTTACACCAGTATCGATACGAGTTGACCTTCCCTTTTGACCGTATCGATACGGAAGCACCTGTATCGATACGGGTTGACTTTCATTGACTTTGACCCTTGACTCGTTTCGATACACTGTGAACTCGTACCGAAATATTCGATTCTAGTGACAAACTGTTTTGAAACGACTCATCCCTGTTTCGATACGCCCCTATCCTTAGGCTCAATATTGCATACTCGTATCGATACGTCATGACCCGTATCGATACGGCCTGACCTATAATGACAGATTTTTGCTAGTTTTTATTCGATTTAACCTATCGAATGATGTCCAAATACAACGAAGCATTACGCACAACAATTCAATGGTATAAACTACTAGTATGCCAAATTTCATAACCATATGAATATGTTTACCACGTTTTTACCTTTTTTAGCTAAGTATGCAATTTTCATCCATTTTAAACTAACCAAAAAGGCCATTTAGGGCCATTAGCCATATTACAACTTAGGCATTATACCAACACAATAAAATAGGGATAAATGACTAGTTCAACTACTTTGTCACCCTTCTAGGAGCTTATAAGTCAAAAACACATTACATGAGACTTGTAGTGACTTGTCTTGCCTTTGTTATCCGATCTTCCGATACACAATCTTTCAACATGAAAAATGCATGAGATGAGACACGTTAGGCATACTTTGCCTAGTAAGGTATTCATAAATAATATGAACAACAACAATGTATTGAATTTCTATATTCATTATCTCGTGCCTATCAATAGCAATGCTATGCAATAATATACAATGTTTAACATGTTCATTTTATCATTAATCCTTGGATTGAATCAAGTAGTGGATACGTGAATTCCTAAGCCTCGACAAATCAATGAATGATCTAATCCCTCTGTCTCGCAAATATGACCAACATCAATACACATCCCTCCGCCTCGCCAAATTATTATAGGTCGTAACCTTAGGACCGTAGTCCACCCATACACTAAGCTCATGAATTTTATGGCATGCCAATTGTATTCAATGTCTATTCAAATCTAAGGTTCCAATGTTCATATCCATTTCAATAACCAATAATATTCCAATGTCCGATGATTTCAATATTACCAATGACAAACATATATATATCTCATCATCAATATTTCATAATCCGAAGTCAATATCAATGTCTAGTGGTTTCTACACAATAATTCGATCGCAATTACTATATCAATGACAATGCACAATGACGATATCAATGACTAGGTTCGATGTTCAATACTAACTTACCGACACTTACCAATGTGTCCGATTAACCATCCAATACAATTTTCTCAATGATAATATTAGCGATGTGATCTAAAACATCAAATAAAGATTCGGGAAGGCTTTTCGCCTAATCCTGAGACTCTGAATGCACTCACCTTAACAATCCGAAGCTTTCAAGGCTCTTGGATAACAATCTCATTGTTCCTAACTTGAGATGGAGACAGTGAAGCCTCTTTCTCCACTTTTTGAGCTAAAAAGTCAATAGAAAATTATTAGGATCGATATTTCGATATCAAAATCAATACAATGATATCAAAATCGATATCCGACTTCAGTATAAACACTAACGATGAAATATCCATGGATGGTTAAAACCCTAGCTTGAGATTAAACTCAATATATCAAAAAAAAATTAATAATTGATTGAAGATTATAGCTTACCCGATCGATAGGAACAATTTGATATCAATAAAACAAAGAGAAAGTAAAGCTTAAAACTTCCTCCAATGAAGGTGCTTGCTTCAAGGAAGGAGATGAGGAAGATGAAAAGATGGATAGGTGTATGCTTCAAAGATTTTCGGGTAAGTTTTCTAATTCCTTTTTACTTTTGTTTTATATCACATATCTCTGTCCATCTCACGTGAGCTAAAATTAATTAAGGAAGGGCTAATCACAAGATTAGTCCCTCAATTCTCAACATACTTCGATTTTGTTTTTTAATTTGTATTTTCTTCAATTTAGTTATTATATAGGTTCAATATTATTTAATAGAGTCCGATGACGATATTTTTAGCTCAATTAGGGTTTGATATCAATAATTAAATAGTCGATACAATATTAAGACTTCATCAATGTAGAATTTCTGATCACCGGAACTAAATTTCGACTAGACCGAATTTTGAGGTGTTACAAGCTATCAACTATTCGCTAATTGTCAAACTTGGTCATAGTATTATTTATTTAATATATCACATCATTAAATAATTTAAAAATAATAAAATACTAAAAATAAAAATAATGGCTAAAACATGGAAAATTCTACATCGCTCGACGAGTACCACTAACGACGAGCACCTATGAGCACTATATTAATTCAATTTATAAATACTAAAAATTTGAAGGACCTACCGTATAATTATAAATTATTTAAAAAATCAAAAGGTAAATTAATTAAAAATATATATATTTTTTAATTTTAATTTTTTTAAACATAGATCAAAATATCTATCTACCCCTAAATTACAAACCATATTTTTTATTTGAAATTCAAGCCGTCGCCTCCGCGACCTCTGCCATCACCACCTTGCTGTCGCTGCCACTGCCATCACCACTAGAGGTGTTCATTGTGGGGTACCCGAAAAACTGGGTACCCAGTTCATCCGAGTACCTCATTGCTCGGCCCGTGTCCCAGCCCATTACTTCCTGGTACTCGGTTCGTATTTTTTTTATTTTTTTAATTCTAATTTTTTTAAAAAATACATATTATACACAATTTTTTTAAAAAAAAATTTAAACTTAAAAGTATATAATACAAACATAGAAAGAATTTAGGGATTTAAATTTAATTTTGGAGTAAAAATATTAAGAAACTTAAAATAAAAGTATAATTTAAAATATAAAAAATATATATTAAAAATTGTCGGGTCGGGTCGGGTATCCGATAAGGGAAACTTCCGGCCGGTGTCCCGAAAAAGTTACCCGGTCGGGTAATTTTTTTAAGAAATTACCCGTCATTTTAGGTTCAGGTCGTCGGGTCAGATCAATCAGGTCGAGTATTTTTGAACACCCCTAGTAACCACCGCAGCCCTGCCACTGTTCAATTTCCCATGGAAACTGATTTGGGTTGGGTTAAGGGCCGGTTTATATAGAGGAAGATGATTGAAGACCATGGAAACTGCATTTTCGAAAGGAGGAGGATAAGCATTAGTTTATTAATTTACCCGCCGGAGTTGATTTAATTAGTATATGAACACCAGCAGAAGCCAACTTATTTCGAAAGGGGAAATTGAACAGTGACAAGGCAGCGGTAACGATGGCAACTGCAGGGTAGCGGTGGCGACGGCAACGACGGTGATGGTAGTAGTAGTGGTGGTAGCGGCGGCTTGAATTTCAAATGAACAAAAATTAGAGTTTTGTAATTTAGGGTTAGATAAGTATTTTAATATATGTTTAAAAGAAAATTAAAAATAAAATAATATATTTTAATTAATTTACCTTTTGGTTTTTAAAGAATTTATAGTTATACGGCGAGTCATTTAAATTTTTAATTTTTATAAATTAAATTAATGGTACTCATTACTACTCGTCGTTAGTGATACTTATCGATGCTCAACAAATTTTCCTAAAACATCAACATTTAAAAATGAAGACGGCAAAGAGCAGGCCACCACAAGGTATGATTATATCACAGGCAGTAGAATATAAATACATTTGAAATTTAAAGGAAGAGTTATTCGGCTATACGTTTTAACTTTGATATTTTTATAATTTTACTAATAATTGAGTAATTTCTTTGTAACTTCATTAATAATTGAGTAATTCAATTAAACATCAACATTTAACAATCGTTTTCAATTAAATAGTCGAGTGACCCAATTGTAACTATACTATTAATTGAGTGACTCAAATGTAATTTTTAATAATTGGATGGCTCAAATATAATGTTACCCATAATTAAGTGGCTTCTGTAAATTTTTTATTTAAACCTATATTTACCGTACAAAAATGTTCTCTCCTTTTCGGTGCATTTTCTACGCCCCTAACACTAAAATAAATTAAATTTCAAGTTCTAACTTTAAATTCTATAAATCCTAAACCATAAGCCCTAAATCTTAAAAAATGCATCATACATATAATTCCTAAACTTAGCCCTAAACTCTAACAGTAATCATTAACCCTAAACATAGTTTTCTAATATGGAGACATAAATAAGGGCACCGAAAAAGGCATATATATGATTTCTATTTATGACTATTATAAGATAATTACAATAAAAAGTTTCTACTTTTTTGGCGCCCCTTTCTACTACTCAACATTAAAAAAAATTAAATTTTAAACCTTGATCCTAATCTAAACTGTTAATTATAAACGCTAAAAAAATACACCTTACCCTAAATTTTCTACACCCTAACCCTACATCTTAAACATAAACCGTGAATCTAATTCTTTTAGTTAAGTGAAGTAGTTTTGAATTTAAGGGTTGTTGATAGAATTTTGGGTATAGGGTTAACATTTAGGGTTTATAGGTTAAAAACTAAATCCATAACAATATTACCTTAAAACCAAAACCCTACATTCTAACATTAAACCCTATACTAAAATCTTTAAACTCTAAACCCTAAACTAAAACCCTAAAACGTAAAATTAAGATGTTTTTGGAAACAAAAAATTTCTATCCCTTGTGTATGAGATAATAATCCAAATAAAAAAGAACAAAAATTTCTATTAAAATGGATTTATATCCTAAACACTGGAGGTGGGAATTGAAAGTTTCTACAAGCGCCTTACTTTTAGGGTTTATTGTCTTAGTTTAGGATTTAAGAGTTTAAACTTTTGGGACGATGGTTATAATTTAGAGTTTAGAGGTTAAAGTTTTGTTTATGATTAAGATTTATGTTTTAGCTTATAAATCTTGAATTTTATAACCCTAAACTCTAAATTCTTATCATTATCCCTAAATTTTAAATTCTTAAATCTTAAACTAAAACCTTAAACCCTAAAAGTAAGACTCTTATGAAAACTTTAAGTTTTTGTCCACTAGTATATAAATAATAATCCTTAAAAATTTATGTCACGTCAAACACGGTTGGAAGCACTAATTTGAAAACAATACGCGATAAAAGATTAGACTAAGGGGAATACAGGGAATCTCCGTTCCAACTTCCAATTAGAATATCTAATTTTCATAAATCTTCTTCCCCGTTCACTCTTCCTTGTTCAATGGCTACTCTTCCGCTTTCCCTTGTGTTAGCCACCTTCTTCCTTCAACTCTTCTCAGGTAAATCATAAGTTCACAATCTACTTACCATTTACAAACTAATCTCACAGGAGTGCTGGAGCAATCACACTTTTAAAAATTTTAAATTCACTTATATTATATATATATTTTTTATATTTTCTATTGATAATCTAATTCTGCACCTTTAAAATTTTATAATTATGCACCCTTATGCTTCTAATATAACTTTTTAATAGTTCACAGCCCTTACATAAAATTCTGCGTCCGTCCCTGATCTTTGATGTCCGTTTTAATCTTAAATTCCCTTTTTGTGATTTTTTTACAGGTGCTCCTTCATCGACGTTTACCATCGTAAACCAATGCAACTATACAGTTTGGCCGGCGCTGGCATCATTACCAGGTGCCGGAAAACCATCAATTTCAACCACAGGCTTCATTCTTCAACCGGGGGAGTCAACATCCATCTCTGTTCCAACATCCTGGTCGGGTAGGCTATGGGGTCGAACTTTTTGCACCGAAGATCCTTCCGGAAATTTCTCTTGCCTCACCGGAGACTGCAGCTCGTGGAAACTCGAATGTTCGGGCTTTGGCGCCACTCCTGTCACCCTTGCGGAGTTTACACTCAGTAGTGGTGGGGGATCTGATTTTTATGATGTTAGCTTTGTTGATGGATACAATCTACCAATGATGATATCCCCGCACGGTGGAACCGATGGCAGCTGTATCTCGGCCGGATGTGCGGCGGATTTGAACGGCGACTGTCCTCCGGAGCTTAAGGTTGTGAATGGGAGTGAAGCGGTTGCATGTATGGGTGCGTGCGAGGCTTTTAAGACCGCACAATATTGCTGCACCGGAGACCATGCTACTCCGGAAACGTGCAAGCCCACATCTTACGCCAAATTCTTCAAAATTGCGTGCCCTACGGCTTATAGCTACACCTTTGATGATGCAATCGGTACCTTCACTTGCACCGGTGCTGATTATTCTATCACTTTCTGCCCTTCCACTTCCGCTTCCGCCAGGTAAAACAAGTACTTTTTTTCTTCTTCTAAAAAGACATAATTGAGTCGATGAAGGTTAATGTCTTGAAATGACGTAACAATCTAACATGATATCTTACGCTAAGTGGTTAAGAAATACGGTGAGTTTCGATAACATTTTAGGTAGTTTTTTTTTCGTGTTTTTTTTATAAGTATCGAAATTTATTTTGTAAGTATCGATATTTGGCCAAAAACTTAAGGATGGAAATCCTCTATTCCTTTTCGGTGCCCCACATATACCCTCACGCTCAAAATTAGCTTTAGGGTTTAGAGTTTAGGGGTTTAGGTTAAGGATTGTGGTTAGGGTTTAGAGAATTTATGGTAGGGTTTAGGGTGTAGGGTGTAGGGTTTAGGATTTAGGGTTAGAGCTTAAAATTTAATTTTGTCCAAAACTTAAAATAGGGGCAGACGAATTTTATCCAAAACTTAAAATGTTATATAAAAAACTAAGTATCAAAACTTACGTACACCTTTAATCACTTGGCTAATTAATACATCTCTAATTCTTATTTTTTTAACATTTTAACAATCAACATTTTATTTTGAATATAAATAATTTTTATTTTCTATAATAAAATATCAATATAATTAATCATATTTATTATTTCATTAATTGTTACTCAATTCATATATTATATGTAGTCACATTTCCTAAGTTATATAAGATTGATTTAGTGGTTTAGCATTTTAGTTTTGTACATTTAGTCCCGATTTTTCGAATACTGTTAATTTCCCTCTTTATAATATGTTAGTATCCCATATCACATTAGTGAATTTGGCTCAACAGCAGGAGCATCACTCTTCCATGCTATTGGTGTGGGTTCAATTTCATATAGGCACAATTCCCTTTAATTTTATTTTCTTTCATTGTTTACGACCAATCTGATGGTGACACGCGTTACCATTTGGTTGGTTGGTTAAATTTATTAAATTAAATAAATTAAAACTTAAAAATAGATGAGACATGTGTCGTCATTTGGTTGGTTGGTTGGTTAATTTTATTTAATTAAATTAAAATTATGACCAAACCTATATAATAGATAAATAACAAGGACAAAATGTGTAATTTTACAAATTTTCGTTAACTGTCACGTCAACCATCTGTTAATTTTTTAACGGTAGTGGTCAAAATAGGTCTATTCAATAAATTTAGTGATCTAATTAACGAGTTTAATAATTCGATGGTCAAAATAAGTACGCCTTAATATTTAGGTGGTCACTGGTGTAGTTTACTCTATCTAATAAATAATGTTTTTGGAAACTAAACATCTTTATGAGAACCCTAAATAATATTCAAAGCTTACCTACCGTATACGGCATTTATCTGTGGAATTAAGTGAATGCCTTTAGAAAATCACGTAATATTGTCGGAAGCTAAAAGTCTTTATAAGTCAATTCTATAGTAAAGTCTTACACGTCTCTTTTTTTTTCTCATCGCTTTCATTTTTGTTAGTGTGTTTGAACCGCCAAGTTGGAAGAATTTTATTTTTGGTTTAATATTAAAATAAGTGTTTAATTTTTTTTTTTTAGTGTTTAAAGTATTTTTTTAGATGCTTAAATTATTTTTTTACCCTGTGTTTAAATTATTTTTTTTGGTCAAAGTAAGTGTTCAAACTATCATTTTTTTTGTCAAAGTAAGTACTTCAATTTGATCTTAAAAATGGGCAAAAAATAATGATTTAGGCATCTAAAAGGAGCAAAAAAAAATTAGGCTCATGAAAGAGAAAAATAAAATAGTATGTACATTTAAAAGGGACAAAAAATAGCTTAGGCACCTGAAAGGGAAAAATAAAATAGTTTGGGCGCCTAAAAGAGGCAAAAATAACTTAAACACTTAAAAAGAAAAAACATGATGGTTTGAGTTGAGCACTTATTTTAACATTAAACCTTCATTTTTATTAGGTTTTTGCTATTCACGGCTCTAGGAATGTCAATAAAAACTATATAGATTTTAACCATTATTGTTTATTTGCTTTTCAATAAAAATTAAATAGAATATAATTAATTATATTCATATAAAGTTGTGTTACATTAATTTAGTGTGTTTAATGTAATTAAATCATAAATTTTAAGCCAATACATTTGATCGGTTGATCAAACTGCTCATCTTTATTTTTTCATATTCGTTTATGTCATGGGTTCTAGACCCATAAAGAATACTCATTCCTTCCCCTAGAATCTCCCCCTCCCCTCTCCTCAAGTAGGAATATAATTAGAATTAGGATTGGTTATAAATAAATAAATTCTAAATTTTAAACCTAAATTATAAAACCATAAACACTAAACCTATAAACCCTAACTTATAAAATCTTAAACTTTAAATTATAAATTTTAAACCCTAAAATTCATAAACCTTGGATACTAAACCTTAAAAAATTTAAATAAATATTAATTACATTAAACACAACTTATTAGTAACGTAAATAATTACATTCTATTATATTATGAAGCATTGAAAAAGTAAAATAATCATGAATGATTGGAATGTATATAATTTTTATTGACCGGTTATGGTAGCCAATAGTAAAATCATTTTTATTAAGTATTTTCAAAATATAAAAATAATCTTATTTATTTGAGTAAAATTAATAAATAATTTCTAAAATTGGGAGGAAATTTCAAGAAGGTATTCCAATAACTCAAATAATCTTACTTATTGGCTTTTTACTCAAATATTGTCCCTCAAATTCCCCCCTCAAACTATGGTCCTCCTCATTTTATTTCCTAAACTATGGTTTTTTACTATAATAAAATCAAAAGTCGGATTGCTTACAATCGGCCTTTGAACAGTATTTTTCTTATGTTCATATCAAACAACTAAAGCTAGATTGCTTGTAATCCGTCTTTGAACAGTAAAAGTCATGAACATTATTCAAAATCAGGGTATCCTCTCTCCGTCTTCAAGCTATTTTTCAGCCTTAATTTTATTATGGATACACTATTTTAAGTCGTGTAGAATGCACTCCAACTTCTGACTTAAACAGTGAACCATCATAGATCTGGAAATAATTTTTCAAGAAAAAAAATTTAAGTTGGTCAATACACCCTTACTTATTTGAGTAAAATTAATAAGTAATTCCAAACTTTACTTATTTTAATGTGTTCCTAATGCCTTTCGTGTTCCACACAGCAACCCTGAAATCTACAAAAACTGCCGTGATGCATTGTTCGAATGCGGGAACATCTCCGTCGGATATCCTTTCTTCGGAGGTTCCCGACGGCAAGAGTGCGGACATCCTGATTTGGAACTTCATTGCGACTATCATAATCATACAACCACCATTGAAATTGATGGTGTAAAACATCTGGTGCTGGACATCCGCCATGAAAACCAAACCCTAACTATTGTGAGGGAGGACTTGTTCAACAATGGCTTCTGTAAACCTCAAACCCCAATCCAAGGTTCCGTCATAGATTCCGAGCTGTTTGGTCTTGCTCCTCCTCCGACCGGATATACCAATGTTACCCTATTTTATGGCTGCAAATCCGTCGTCCCCTCGAGTCTTGGGATCTTCCCGTGCAATGATTCGGATTACAACAATGTTTCCGTAACTACAGATGGTACAGCCACAGGTGGATGTCCGGCTAAATTAACTTTTCCGATTTCCAACCCTTCCGGCGGAAGATTTCATTTTCGAAACGACTCGAACTTGCTTTTGTCTCTGGGAGAAGCAATGAAAACGGGGTTCCAGGTGAAATGGAAGGAGGATAGCGAAGCTTGCCGCAACTGCAATGCTTCCGGTGGAGCCTGCGGTTTTAACATTTACAACAGTAAAACAATCTGCTTGTGCCCGTTTCCGAGTTCGGTGGAGAACGAATGCCGCCGCCTCGCTCCGCCACCATCCCAAACATATAGTGGGAACAATTATACCCGAGGTATGCAGCTTCCACTTTTACACCTAAAGAAGTTACGGGGAAAATGATATAGATAATTAGATATGTTAAAAGTTAATTTCTATTATTTTGTTTTTTTATATAAATACTGACATCAATTATTTTAATTTTTGTATAAAAATTTCAAAAAAATTGATAAAAATCAATTGGCTGATGGATTATTTATATTAGGACGACGGTGAAAAAATAAATTTAGGGTTCACGATTAAGGTTTAGAGTTATAGTTTAAGATTAAGGTGTAAATAATTTGTAATAGGCTATATTTTTAAGGTTTAAGTTTTAAAATTATTTAGAATTTAGGGTCTAGGATTAATATTTAGAGTTAGGGTTTAGAGAAGCGGTATGATGTATTTTTTAGTGTTTAAGTTTAAGATTTAGAATTTAGGGTTATGACATAGAATTTAATTTTTTAATATTGGGCATAGAAATAGTACATAAACCTTAAACCTTAAAAATATACCATACCAGTAATTCTCTAAACTCTAACAAAAAACCTTAATATTAAACTCTAAACTTAATTTAAAACCTAAATATCAAATTCTAGCCCCCTAAACTTTAAACTCTAAACTCTAAATTGAAAGACATGTGTAAACTTTACACAAACTTACGTATCAAAAGTATTTTCCAAATAATATTAATAACTTTAGGACAGTCCAAGATAACATAAAAACAATATAATTTTTGTTGTTAAATGATTGATCGAAGAGTAACAAATTTATTAATTTTTGTTGTATATTGTATTTACAGGGTCCAATAATTCCAGTTCCGAGTTGCATCGGAATCTAATCATAGGTATGAAACTATTCAATAGGTCACATTTCACAATTTTTTTATAATTCCATACGTGGTTTTCTTTAGGCTTAATAGTTAAATAGGTACCCAAACTATTTTTCGGGTCAAATTAAGATCTAAAGTTTCATTTCGTGGCCCATTTAAGGTTTATCGTTAATTTTTTTCGTTAAAAGACACGTGTCACCTCCAAAAAAATCAAAAATTATATTAAAAATAAATAAAATTAATTAATATTAAAAAAAATCTCTAAATTTTCTATATTTTACAAAACAACCCCCAAATTCCAAAATCCCTAAACCCCCAAAATCTAAATCTCGATTTGGGTCGATTCCGTCGTCGATTGCCACGCTGCCGCCCACCAAATTGGTCGTCAGACAATCACGACCATTTCCCCCAACACCCAGTCGCCAGAAATCAACCGACGCCATGCGGATCGACGAAATTGTCGAATGGTTCTTTCGAACGATTCGCAGCGAACGGCGGCAAAAGGGGCGACGAACGGCGTGTGGGTTGTTTGGCGAGGGGAGGGCACTTCATTCCGTCGCCGGAAATGCGGCCGGCGGCAGCGAGAGTGTTCGGATTTGAGGGGTTTAGGGATTTTGTAACCCCCTTAGCCCGGCCTAAACGCCCGACCCGAACTAAAAAAATTACACGGGGAAAACCGAAGTCAACTCGTAAAAGTCAACCTCGATTAATGACCATTTTTTTCTTTTTATCTTCTCTAGATGCACATTATTATCCTATGTGTTCAGCAAGGCACTTAGAAGAAAACGGCACAGCGATCAGAGATCATTTAGGGGTTCAATTGCATACTTTTGACTTTTATGGACCAAATTGTAAATTGCGGTAAATAAAAGAACTTTTCCGTTTTTAAAGTTACCAATCCACAATTAATCATGTAACATGCCAGCATGTCAAATTTCATCTCAAACGGGTCATCCAAACTCAACTAATTGAACAAACATTAACCAGGGACCAAAATGCATAATTTCCAAACTTAAAAGATTCCAATAACTGAAAATAACGAACCCGTATCGATACGCGAATTGATAGTAGCGACCTTTGGGAAAAAGGTATCGATACACCCAAGCCCGTATCGAAACGACCTTCAATCATTTGCCTAGCGTATCGATACGCGGGCAAATCGTATCAGTACACCTAAGCTGAAATGCTTGGTTATGGCCTTAGCGTATCGATACTCGACCCTATGTATCAATACACATACGAGAGATGCACTTCCTAAAGCCACTTAATCACATTTAACCACATCTAAACAAGCTTAGATCATACATACAAGTTATAATCAACTTACTAAACATGTAAGCATCAACAAACGGTATAACATACTCATCAAGCACATCAAACCATGGTGAATCATTAGCTACACAAGCATGCTTAAGAAAATAAGCCATAGCATAGTCAAAACACTATAAGCAAAACTATAAACCAATTAGAGGCCATTTACAAATCCTCAAACATAAACCAAACATGCTTAGGGTGTTTAACATCACCAACAAAACCAATAGTAGAAATCCCACCCATTGCCTCTTATTACACTAAGAAAAAATCACATACATTGTTTAGTCAAAATTGCTTGGATTCCACTTGCTCTTGGGTTGCCTTGATTGCTCAATTCTCTGCATTGATGAAACAAATGAGTTTAAGCATAAAATTTAGTGAGGATCGCTAAAACCAAACATTCATCAATGCATTTTATAAAACCAAATTATCATCATTTGTCAGCTCATGCCTTTCTTTAAAACATGCTCTTCAAAGCATCAATGCACTTTTAAAACCACATGCTCATAGCATCATTAAAACAATAACAAAATCCTTTGTTCATGCTTAAATCAAGCATCACATGCATTTTAGCATAATTCACAAGCATCTCATTCTTAAGTCATTAGTCAACAACATTATATTGGCTCGCAAGTGATCAATCTCAAACCATAACAAAACCAACACAATTGACACAATCGGATACGCGGATTACAAGCGTTGTCCCACACGCTTCATACACACTACCGGACTACACAAGGTGGAGATTAATGGCACAATCACAACCCCTCAACACCCGTGATGGAGATTAATGGCACAATCACAACCCCTCAACATCACTCATCGATATTTGTATAATTCAACTAACGAGAGTACGGGACACATACCACAAGACTCACACACGGGATTAAACCATCATCCGTTGTGATCTTAACCTCAATCGTTAGGGTACTTGGATGGAGATTATGGCACAATCACAACCCCTCGACATCCAAGGCGACTTTATTCACGGCACACCCAATCCTATAGCTGACAAACTATATCCGATTAAAGTAACCAAAAACCATTTCCATCACTTGCCAATATAACCATTCAACATCATTATTTCACCGTTTTACAAGCATAAATCACAATGCCATTTTCACAAGCATAAACATGCTTAAACTCAAATGCATATATCTCATAAATTCAAGGATCACCTACCAAGTGCATCTTTAACAAAATGGCATTAAAATCTAGCATCAACAATGCTTAAAACAGTAATCAAAACCACATTCAATTTAAGTGCATTTCCAACAAAAACATAGCACATTCCGAGAGAGACTTTCAAATCACTTACTCTTGAACTTAGCTAAGTGTTTTAAACTTACACTAAGCTCCTAAGACCACGCTCAAGCGTTACAAAGCTGGAAAATTCATTTCCACTCACCGATACGCGAAATCTCGCTCGTCGACGCGAAGATCAACCCTTCAAAGCCTCCAAAAATGCTTCGTTTGTTTTCGGATCAAGATCCATTTATTTTAAAGAGTATCAAAACAGAGATCCAAATACATTAAAATGCATTTCAACACCAGCAACTAAACACAAACTCGTTGCTCACCAAAACTACACCAATTTATCCATCCGAAACAACCGAAAACTCAATCGATTGCTTCCTAAACCAAGCCCAACCAACATACATCACTTTCAACCATTTATAAGCATCAAAACACATATAAAAACAACCTAAACCCTTCCTTATACCTCCAGCAAGCACAAAACCACAATTCCACCTCAAAAACCCAACTAAAACCATCAAGAAATTCAAGGATTTCAAGAATTTCGGGATCTATATTATCAAAACCCTTTTCCAACATAATAATCAACTCAAAACTCAATTAAAATCAATCCAAAATAGAGTTCAACAATACCAATCCGAAATTCAAGATTTAAATCATAATTTTGCAAGATTTTGATCTTAAATCTAAACTATTATCAAAACTCAACCAAAAACAATATTTAGAAGTCAAAGATCTTGGGAATTTCAATAAAGAACCTAGATTGAAGGTTGAGAACCAGATTTACCAACAATCCTTGCCTTCCTTAATGATTGGCAAGTTTTTCTTTCACAAAGCTTGAAGAATTTGAAGAGAATTCTTGAAAATGGTTTAGAAATCAAAGGGAGAGTGTTTGGGAGAAAAGAATTCTGGAGAAAGTGTTGAGAAAATGATTTTGCTGAATAATCAAAGTTAGTTACCTGAAAAACTTCTCATTATTCTATTTTAACAATTTAATTAAATAAAATCCTTTTTATTTTAATCATCTAAAAAACCTTTTTAAAACACATGTTAATTTAAGGAAGGTGTAATTGCACCATAGCTCCCTAAAGATTCTAAGATTTTGAATCCTTTTTGAAATTTGTGATTTTCCGAAACTTTGAAACTTTACATTTTGGTCACTACCCAAAATGTACCACTTCCGAATTTTTTTTTGTAAAATTGATTTGACCAACCCTTTAAACATGATTTTAGAAGATTTTAGCAATTTTTACAATATTTTTATGCTTTCCCGATCCTTGATTTCCCTAAACCACCTAATACGATTCGAACCATTACCGACCGACCCGATTCGATGTCTAAAACATCTAGGCCCAAAACCAGGGCGTTACAGATTTGAGGACTATTTTGGGAATGTTTGAAACTTTCATGATACATTTTTATTTTTATTTTCTTTTATTAATTTTATTTATTTTAATATAATTTTGGATTTTTGTGGAAATGACACATGTCCTTTAACGAAAAAATTAACGATGAACCTTAAATCGGTCACGGAATGAAACTTTAGGTCCCAATTTGGCCCGAAAAATAGTTTGGACACCTAACTGGAAAGAAATGTATAGTTTGGGTACCTATTTGACGGTTAAGCCTTTTCTTTATTTGCATTATAAAATGATTGCAATTAAAGAGTAATAATTTTACATGATTTTTATGAAATTAATTAGCCTTAATTTATAACAGGATCGACCGTCGGTATAACTGTTGTTGCTACTGTATTTGTATGTGCCTTTGTCCTATGGTTCAAAAGAAACTCAATATCTAATCATTTCTACCGTGGGAAGAAGGACAATGCTACGATTGAGGCATTCATCACAAATTTTGGTTCATTTGCTCCGAAGCAATATTCTTACAGAAAAATCAAGAAAATGACAAATAAATTTTCTGATAAATTAGGTCAAGGAGGATTTGGTAGTGTGTACAAAGGAAAGCTATCCGATGGTCGTTTTGTAGTCGTCAAAATTCTGAGTGAATCCAAGGGAAATGGAGAAGATTTCATGAATGAAGTAACTAGCATTAGTAGAACTTCTCATGTTAATATAGTGACTTTATTAGGTTTTTGTTTCGAGAGATCGAAGAGAGCTTTGATTTATGAATTCATGGCTCATGGATCACTGGACAAATTCATCTATACTCAAGGATCAGATGATCGGAGTCGTCGATTGGAGTGGAAAACTTTGTACAATATTGCGTTCGGCATCGCTAGAGGACTCGAATACTTGCATCAAGGTTGTAACACAAGGATCTTGCACTTTGACATAAAACCTCACAATATCCTTCTAGATGAGAACTTTTGTCCCAAGATCTCCGATTTCGGTTTGTCCAAATTATGCAAAACAAAGGAGAGTGTTGTTTCCATGACAGGTGCTAGAGGAACAATCGGATATATTGCTCCGGAAGTATATTGTCGAAACTTTGGTGGGGTTTCTTATAAATCCGATGTGTATAGTTATGGAATGCTAATCCTTGAAATGGTTGGAGGAAGAAAAAACATCAACGCCGAAGCGTCTCGCACCAGTGAAGTATATTTCCCGACATGGATTTATAAGCATCTTGATCAATCTTTGTGTTCGAATCTTAATGGAGTCATAGTTGAAGAGGAAGAAGAAATAGCAAGGAAGTTGACTATAGTGAGCCTTTGGTGCATTCAGAATGATCCATCTGATCGACCATCAATGACTAAAGTGTTAGAAATGTTACAAGGGAGTGTTCAATCATTAATAATTCCATCTAGACCTTTCGTTTCTTCTCCTGTAAGATAGTTCTTAATTTACATTAAAACATTATCAATGATTTATACTTTAATTGGTTTGATGTTGCAAGTTTACCCTAAAATTCTTATAAAAAATTATGATGAAATAATAATTTAATCATTTACGTTATCGATTTATAACATTTTGATTATTTATGTTAACTCCTGTTGTTAAATCACTCACTACAGCAAAACAAGCTTTTAGCGGCGTTTTTATAACCCTATAGCGGCGCTTTTTAGCACCGTTAAAAACACTCTCGGTGCTAAGAAAAACGCCGCCAAAAGAGCCGCAAGAAGCATCGTCGCAATAGGTAGCGGCGTTTTAGACGTATAAACACCGCTATAGGTTTTGTTCTATAGCGGCGTTTATATATTAAAACGCCGCTACCGCTATGGGTTTTGTTCTATAGCGGTGTTTGTATATTAAAACGCCGGTAATGCTCATTCTATAGCGGCGTTTTTTAGAACAAATGCCGCAAAAGGTCAATGGTCTATAGTGGCGTTTTTATTCCAAAACGCCGGGAATGATGCTTCTGTAGCGGCATTTTTACAAAAAAAAAACGCCGCAAAAGGTCTAAGGTATTTAGTGGCGTTTTAATTTCAAAACGCCGGGAATGATGCTTCTATAATGGCGTTTTTGTGCCTAAACGTCGGCATTGGCTGCTCTATAGAGGCGTTTTTCTTGTAAACGCCACAATATGTTATGAATTTTTAGCGGCGTTTTTTTAGCAACTGCCGCTACACTCACTGCCTCTTTAAAATACATTTTTAAAATGTGAAATACCCAAATAACCTGTAAAATAATTCATAATAACATCAAATTTTTAAAAAACTTCAAAAATTAAGTAAAAACAACAAAAACAAATTCAAGTCTAGAACATTAAAGTGAAATATAGTTCAAACGTTGAATTAAAATGTAGTTCAACATTTTTTATTTGAATTTACACATGAATGAACTAAGATGGCGGATTCTTTGGTTGGTTCTGCCTTAATATCACCATCATTTCTTCAAAATCTCGTTGAAGCTTTTGATATGTTGCTTCTCTCTCAGCTTCTCTGGCTTCTCTCTCAGCTTCTCTCCTTTCTTTCCCAGCTTCTCTCGCTTGTACCTCGACTTGAAGTTGAGTTAACTGTTGTTTTAACCGATTAACTTTTGCTTGAGAAGATTGGCTCTGTGATGGAATGTACTGAGACGAATTAGCCCCCAAATATTTTTTCGGGGTAACGAATGATCCTTGGCAGCGAACCCGACCATATCTTTCAGGACCCAAGACGTCAGCAATAACTTGATTTTCGATCTGTTCCATATTAACAGAACCATTAGTTGAAGTTGTAGCTTCATACTCGGTCATTTTTACCCTCAATTTCTCCTGACAATCAATTAAAAAGGTTATATTATTGATATTAAATATAACATAATCAAGATTTTCTGTCTAATTAATATACCATAATTTCTGCAGCTTCGGGAGTAATAGGAGAGCCATCATTTTTTGTGTGCGTAATGTCGAAGAGCTTTATCCGTCCAATGCTAGTGCCGGTTGTAATTTGCTACAAAGTATAATAAAAATTAATACTCACGAAAAAGTAATTCATTAAAAACTAATCAATAATTAAAAATAATAATACCTCGTCATTAGCTATACGAGCAAAACTCTTCGACTCGGTGGTGTGAGTAAACTTCTGTTTTTGTCTGCTAGCAACTCCAACGCGCTCTCGATCCTACAATTTAAAATTTACATTATGTATAAAGCCAATATTATAATGACATTATTTTTTAAAGTGCATCGATCATACATTTCCTTTCGTTAAACTCCAAAACCTGACTGCATCTTCTCATTGATATCAGAGAATTCTCGGCGGGACATTTTGCAACTTCTCTTGGAGACTGAGATTATTCTTGAAATATGTCTTTTTCAAGAAACTCTTATTGTCTCTCCATTTTTCCCTAATGCATGCTTCACATAATCGTCTGAGACTTCTAAAGAAAATTTATCCTACAAATGACACAAATAAAGCAAATATAAATATTATTTTGAACTGTAATAGATTATTATTACAATGACATTATTACCTTAACAAGATTCAGAGCCTGATTTTTGTTACTATTCGGCATCTGACGCCATGACTCATAATTGATCAGCAAAATTGCAGGGTTGCGTGCAACAATGCCTAAGTAACTACCCAGAACACCTGCTTCTGCTCCAATGGGTTGGCCGACATCGTTTCTTGAAACTTTCACGCGTTCACCAGCGGGAAGATTGTACAATTCATTCAATGTCATGCGCCCTCTACTATTACGAGTTCGACCATTTTCACCTATATAAGAAATAATTCAATAAAAATTTTAAAATCAAGTCAATAATAACAAAGAACTAGCATTTAAATAAAGTGTTGAACATTACCATCAATCTCTATATTTTCAACTGTCTCCGGAACTTGTGAGGATCTAACACCAGACAAATCATCATCATTTGTTTCTTCCTCCTCTCTCGGTACTTGAACTATCTGCAGATCACTTAATTTTCTCCTAGGCATAGTATCTACAATAAACAAAAGACAATTTTAGTAATTAAAGATAACAATACTATTATAAATTAATAAGTTAAGATATAAAACTTACTACATTGTTATGCAGTTAGTTTTCATTAAAATTTTCATCCATGTCCTCCCGAACCCATTGGAATTGTGAACTAGAACTAGGGATTGTTCTATCTAAATTTTGTGCTGCAAAAGGCAGAGAGTTTCAGATCTTATTTCAATGTCATCTCTGTTTCCATCCCCGATATCTATTAAGTCTCTAGGAGTGTTACGGAGTACAACATACCAACTCTCTTTTGTAGGATCAGGGCAATAGAAAACTTGTTTGACTTGAGAAGGAAATACATATGGTTCGTCCATCAATTGGTGACATGTGTGAATTAACCGAGAGAAGTTCACCATTGTAAAACCAAATTGTTCTCTTCTAATGCCTCGAGTTGTATTTACATCAGATAACTCAACTTTCTGTTTGCCATAATAATCCAACTCAATAATTTCTGTAAGAATTCTATAATATTCTACATCTCCCACCACAGGATGATTGTCCCTAGCACTAGCATAACTTGTAGTTGAAAAAGTTACAACTACTCTGTCACATCCCAAAAACCGGTCTAGTCGGAATTAGGTTCCGATGACCGAATATTTTATATCGGTTCTATAAATTATTTGATCTTATTAGATTATTCGGGTCTAGTAGAAATTAGGTTCGAAATCTATTTATTCGGTTTATTATTATTATTATTATTATTATTATTATTATTATTATTATTATATAGACCATGGGACCCACGACCAAATCCTTCAAATTGAATGAATTTGGCGTGCAAATCCCACACTCAGCAAATGCTATTTTGGTGTACCACTTTGAATGGCTAGCAAATAAAGAAAAAAATAAGTGGCCACTAAAATGCCACCAAAATACCACTAAAATGCCACTAATAATGGAGATTGGAAATGGAATTGAGAGCCGGCAATTGTGTATAAATAGGTGGGAAGGATTTCATAAGATGGACGGCAAAATTAAGGGAAATTGGTGAGAAATAATTTGGTGGGTTCAGTATTAGATTGGTGGTCCGATAAATTCGATATAGTAATATCGAATCTCTGCCAACGTCGGGGTAAGCTCAAATCCTTAATTGGTCTAAGTATCGGTATCGAATCTGCTTAATATTTTTATATATATTCGATACTGTTTTATTGATTAGTTTTTATTAATTATCATGGTATACGAGGTCGATTCGGAACAACCGTCAAGCCCAAGAAATAAAAATAAAGTACCGGTCTATCAAGGTGAGTGAAACAAATTAGAGTTGAGATTAGAGTCTCAACTATCTTTAATTTGATGTTAGTATTTATATTAAGCATGATATTGGATTAATTAAAGGTTGGTAAAAGATAAGGGTAGAAAGAATAAAGAAATTCGGATTTGTAAACTGTCCTGTAGAAAACTGCATTTTTGAGCATGTTAGAGTCATTTCTGGAAAACGTGTTCTTCTACAAAGTTGTAGAGGACAAAATTTTACATGAAATAGAGGTATGATTTTCTCAAAAATGTTAAGTATAAGTCTCTGAATCGTTCTTAGAAGTTTCGGGACTGAAACTGAATAATTGAAATCTGCTGGGATAAATTATAGAATTCGAAATGTTTAGGGGGTCAAATGGTGTTAATAAATTCTGAAAATTTATGATTAAAATAGGGGATTCATGAAATGAATTAAATTAAATGTCCAAGCTTGAATTAAGTCTCAATTGGTAAGTTAAATGTACACTAAAGTGGTAAGTTGAAAACAGTGGGCAGAATAGGTCTACGAGAAAGCCCGGTTTTCAAACAATAAACTGTATTGATAGAGAAATGATAAAATTATGTACCATAAATGGTTGTAAAGGTGTGTTTATAAGCTTTCTAGAATGGTAAAGAACTCCTTATTTGGAGTTGTGAGTAAAAAGATATGAATTTTTGAGTAAGTAAAGGTCATAAAAACAGGGTAACAGTTTGCCCCTAAATCTGCATCAACATTGACTTTAAAAATTCATTATAAATTGTATAAGAGGAATTAAAAGCTATAATTTATATGGTTTAAAAGGTTATTCAGTCTAGTTTCGTTTGAAACAAACGAAATCAGATTTTGAGTTATAGAACATTTTATATAAATATTTCTTTAAGGACAATGCAAGCTGCCTAATGTAATAAATGATATGTTTCTTTAATGTTTGGTTAGAAAAGATGTAGAAATGAAGGAAACCACAAAGTTGGAGAATAAGGAAAATGTCTCTAAGCTTGGATTGAGGTGAGTGTGGATGCATTTGTCTCGGGTGACGCGGTGTCATTCCGATCATTGTTTTTATGTTCTGATGCATTTGTCTCGGGTGACGCGGTGTCATTCCGATCATTGTTTTTATATGTGAGTGTGGATGCATTTGTCTCGGGTGACGCGGTGTCATTCCGATCATTGTTTTTATGTTCTGATATGTGAGTGTAGATGCATTTGTCTCGGGTGACACGGTGTCATTCCGATCTTTGTTTCTTTGTTCTGATATGTGAGTATAGATGCATTTGTCTCGGGTGACATGGAGTCATTCCGATCTTTGTTTTTATGTTCTGATATGTGAGTGTAGTTTTGTTTAAAGTGTTGGGATTAGTATCCTAACCTTGTTATTTTTTTTATGAGATAACATGAAGAAAGCATGAAATGAATTTAATAATGATTGGTAAAATTTAAAATGATAAGGAAGAAGGATTAAAGGCAAGAATATTGATCTAAGTGTATATTGCTTGTTAGATAAGCATGCTTAGTATAAATATGATGTGTTGATTGCTTGAGCTATGTGAAATGTGACTAAATGATAAGCTTTGCTACTGGTTTTTGATGATCATAAAATGAATATGATCTCATGTGCTTGCTGGAATTTTATGTTACCAAGATGCTTGATTGATTATATGTATATGCCTATTGAAATGGTTAAATGCCTTTGAAATTATGAATGATTGGCAAGTGAATGATCTTGTTAATAAAGAAAGATAAGTAAAGTCCTTGGTATGATTAGTGTCTATAGGTAGAAGGGCATGCCTTAGAGTCGTTGAGCTCCCCTGATCTTTGTTACAGGATGGTGGTTAGTCACCTATAAACCTGATAAGGTGGTTAGTCACCTTGATAATTGAATGGTGGTAAGTCACCATTGATGCCTATGCATCCCCTGTTATATGTTGAAATGAGAAATGGATACTTTGAGTATCTAATGTTACAAGTTACATGAAGACTCGATTACCTTGTTCATTAATCATCCAAGGCAAAATATTTAAAAGTTACATTACTTGAAGGATAAGTACTTAAATGATAAGTACCAATGAAATGAGATTGATATGCCTACTTGTCTTGTATATGCTAATGCTTTTAAATGATGCTTGTTGTTGTATATGATAATGTTTGATCGATACATGTTGTATAAATGAATATAAAAGTATGATGTTTATGTTGCATCAATGGTTACTTGAAATGGTTACAAGATTGGCATGACCCCTGCGCAAGAATGACACGCACAAATCAAGAAATGGTACCAATATATTATGTGTTTGATACATTATGCTATGTTATGCACATGATATGATATTATGTTTTGTTATGAATATGAAGTATGCCATGTTATTGCATAATTAGCATGACATTCATTTTTTTTGGAAGCATGTTACATGACATAATATGATCATTCATTGTCATTAGCTACCTCACTTAGACTATGTAAGTCTAATGCATTCATTGCATAACATTTCAGGTTAAAGAAAGTAACAGATCGAGATCGAGATTAGTTGGAAGGTTGGCAAGTCACTACAATTAAAGAGTAATGTGTTTTGTCCTTATAAACTCCTAGTATGGTGGCAAAGTAGTTAAAGCAATTATACTAATCTTGTGGGCCTACTATTGTGAAATTTTGCCTATGTTTTATATAAGGTTTTAAAGCTATATAGACTATTAAGTTAGTAATAAAATTGACATAATTGGTAGTAAAACATTGATTAAAGGACTCTATGATTTTTGTGAGTTGTTAGGCTCATTGAAATATGTAAAGAATTTTAGTAAGATAATTCAAAAAGAAATAGATTTGAATACTTTACAAAATAGTCACTGAACATTACCTAGTCTAATCAGATAGGTAAATGACCTCCGTTAGTAATAAGATTTTTACAGGCTAATAACTAGTAAGTTTAATTTCAGTATAATATCACGAATTTCAGATAAGGACCCCCAATTTGTAAAAATTACAAATTAGTCCCTGAGTTTGAAAAAGTTTAAAATTGACCCCAATTCAAATAATTTGTTAATAAGTTAAGTGTTAAGTCTTAAAAGAGATTAATAAAATATGCCGAAATGATTTTTGAACTTTGGAATAAGTTCTGATCTCTAATATGTTATGTCACTAAAAGATTTATGTCTCCGATCTCCGTTATGTTTTCCGGTAGCGCTCTCTGACTCGGTTCTCTACCAGGCCGGGAAGGGGGTGTTACAGTAGTGGTATCAGAGCTAGAGTTTAGTCGGTTCTGGACTAAACTTAAGTATGTTTGTATTGTGTGTTAAGTTACTTTGCCACCTAGGAGTTAATCTGTTAAGTATTGTGACTTGTCAACTGATCCGATCTCTTTTATAATATAGATATGTGTCTCGAACTAAATAACCTGTAATAATGAGTCTGTTGCTATCTCCTCGACTTATGGCGAGTAGGTGCAAGGAGAAAATCCTCCGAATTCTCAGAACCCTCATATTCGAGGTGTAGAGCCTGAAGCTCCTACAGCTCAGGCAGGATGTTATTAGAATATAGCTGATATGTTTCAGCAATTTATGAATGTAATAAAGTTTAGTCAAGTCATGCAACCTACACCACCTGTTGCGAAACCTCTTCGAGCTCTAATCGATAAGTTATTGCAATACTGAGCTTACACCTTTACTGGTCGGGACATAGATGATCCCAAAATAGCCGAGTATTAGTTAGACAATACTTTAAGGATTTTTGATAAGCAAATAAGATGTTCGGATGAACATAAGCTTGAATGCGCTCTTGCGTTGAAGCCTTATAGTGATGGGAGACTACTGTCCTTACCGTCTCCTAGGAAACCGTAAGTTGAGAATTTTTCTTGAAAGAGATCCATAATAAGTACATAAGTGTCAGATGTTTATCGTAGGGCTTAACGATGAGTTACGACCCATGTTTACAGCGTTATACATTAAAAATTTCCAAGACCTCGTAAATAGAGTCAAAGCCACGGAAATAGCGAAGAGAGCTCAGAAAGTTAGTAAATTTAATAAGTCTGAAAAGAAATTAAGACATGAGAATTACTAAGTGCAATTTTTGTCAACGACGACATGAAGGACAATGTCGTAAAAAAAAATTAGGAAAGGAGAATTCCTCATCTCTAGAAGATTCTAATTCCGAAGAGTGCTCAGATGAACAATCCGAAGCTACAGGTAAGAATTCGAGGACGAATTCTTTTCTAAGGGGGGGAGAGTTGTCACATCCCAAAAACCGGTCTAGTCGGAATTAGGTTCCGATGACCGAATATTTTATATCGGTTCTATAAATTATTTGATCTTATTAGATTATTCGGGTCTAGTAGAAATTAGGTTCGAAATCTATTTATTCGGTTTATTATTATTATTATTATTATTATTATTATTATTATTATTATTATTATTATTATTATATAGACCATGGGACCCACGACCAAATCCTTCAAATTGAATGAATTTGGCGTGCAAATCCCACACTCAGCAAATGCTATTTTGGTGTACCACTTTGAATGGCTAGCAAATAAAGAAAAAAATAAGTGGCCACTAAAATGCCACCAAAATACCACTAAAATGCCACTAATAATGGAGATTGGAAATGGAATTGAGAGCCGGCAATTGTGTATAAATAGGTGGGAAGGATTTCATAAGATGGACGGCAAAATTAAGGGAAATTGGTGAGAAATAATTTGGTGGGTTCAGTATTAGATTGGTGGTCCGATAAATTCGATATAGTAATATCGAATCTCTGCCAACGTCGGGGTAAGCTCAAATCCTTAATTGGTCTAAGTTTCGGTATCGAATCTGCTTAATATTTTTATATATATTCGATATTGTTTTATTGATTAGTTTTTATTAATTATCATGGTATACGAGGTCGATTCGGAACAACCGTCAAGCCCAAGAAATAAAAATAAAGTACCGGTCTATCAAGGTGAGTGAAACAAATTAGAGTTGAGATTAGAGTCTCAACTATCTTTAATTTGATGTTAGTATTTATATTAAGCATGATATTGGATTAATTAAAGGTTGGTAAAAGATAAGGGTAGAAAGAATAAAGAAATTCGGATTTGTAAACTGTCCTGTAGAAAACTGCATTTTTGAGCATGTTAGAGTCATTTCTGGAAAACGTGTTCTTCTACAAAGTTGTAGAGGACAAAATTTTACATGAAATAGAGGTATGATTTGCTCAAAAATGTTAAGTATAAGTCTCTGAATCGTTCTTAGAAGTTTCGGGACTGAAACTGAATAATTGAAATCTGCTGGGATAAATTATAGAATTCGAAATGTTTAGGGGGTCAAATGGTGTTAATAAATTCTGAAAATTTATGATTAAAATAGGGGATTCATGAAATGAATTAAATTAAATGTCCAAGCTTGAATTAAGTCTCAATTGGTAAGTTAAATGTACACTAAAGTGGTAAGTTGAAAACAGTGGGCAGAATAGGTCTACGAGAAAGCCCGGTTTTCAAACAATAAACTGTATTGATAGAGAAATGATAAAATTATGTACCATACATGGTTGTAAAGGTGTGTTTATAAGCTTTCTAGAATGGTAAAGAACTCCTTATTTGGAGTTGTGAGTAAAAAGATATGAATTTTTGAGTAAGTAAAGGTCATAAAAACAGGGTAACAGTTTGCCCCTAAATCTGCATCAACATTGACTTTAAAAATTCATTATAAATTGTATAAGAGGAATTAAAAGCTATAATTTATATGGTTTAAAAGGTTATTCAGTCTAGTTTCGTTTGAAACAAACGAAATCAGATTTTGAGTTATAGAACATTTTATATAAATATTTCTTTAAGGACAATGCAAGCTGCCTAATGTAATAAATGATATGTTTCTTTAATGTTTGGTTAGAAAAGATGTAGAAATGAAGGAAACCACAAAGTTGGAGAATAAGGAAAATGTCTCTAAGCTTGGATTGAGGTGAGTGTGGATGCATTTGTCTCGGGTGACGCGGTGTCATTCCGATCATTGTTTTTATGTTCTGATGCATTTGTCTCGGGTGACGCGGTGTCATTCCGATCATTGTTTTTATATGTGAGTGTGGATGCATTTGTCTCGGGTGACGCGGTGTCATTCCGATCATTGTTTTTATGTTCTGATATGTGAGTGTAGATGCATTTGTCTCGGGTGACACGGTGTCATTCCGATCTTTGTTTCTTTGTTCTGATATGTGAGTATAGATGCATTTGTCTCGGGTGACATGGAGTCATTCCGATCTTTGTTTTTATGTTCTGATATGTGAGTGTAGTTTTGTTTAAAGTGTTGGGATTAGTATCCTAACCTTGTTATTTTTTTTTATGAGATAACATGAAGAAAGCATGAAATGAATTTAATAATGATTGGTAAAATTTAAAATGATAAGGAAGAAGGATTAAAGGCAAGAATATTGATCTAAGTGTATATTGCTTGTTAGATAAGCATGCTTAGTATAAATATGATGTGTTGATTGCTTGAGCTATGTGAAATGTGACTAAATGATAAGCTTTGCTACTGGTTTTTGATGATCATAAAATGAATATGATCTCATGTGCTTGCTGGAATTTTATGTTACCAAGATGCTTGATTGATTATATGTATATGCCTATTGAAATGGTTAAATGCCTTTGAAATTATGAATGATTGGCAAGTGAATGATCTTGTTAATAAAGAAAGATAAGTAAAGTCCTTGGTATGATTAGTGTCTATAGGTAGAAGGGCATGCCTTAGAGTCGTTGAGCTCCCCTGATCTTTGTTACAGGATGGTGGTTAGTCACCTATAAACCTGATAAGGTGGTTAGTCACCTTGATAATTGAATGGTGGTAAGTCACCATTGATGCCTATGCATCCCCTGTTATATGTTGAAATGAGAAATGGATACTTTGAGTATCTAATGTTACAAGTTACATGAAGACTCGATTACCTTGTTCATTAATCATCCAAGGCAAA
This sequence comes from Hibiscus trionum, assembly GCA_030270665.1. Lineage (NCBI taxonomy): Eukaryota > Viridiplantae > Streptophyta > Magnoliopsida > Malvales > Malvaceae > Hibiscus > Hibiscus trionum. The sequence goes on from BSYR01000014.1 coordinate 2,121,168, forward strand.
ATATTTAAAAGTTACATTACTTGAAGGATAAATACTTAAATGATAAGTACCAATGAAATGAGATTGATATGCCTACTTGTCTTGTATATGCTAATGCTTTTAAATGATGCTTGTTGTTGTATATGATAATGTTTGATCGATACATGTTGTATAAATGAATATAAAAGTATGATGTTTATGTTGCATCAATGGTTACTTGAAATGGTTACAAGATTGGCATGACCCCTGCGCAAGAATGACACGCACAAATCAAGAAATGGTACCAATATATTATGTGTTTGATACATTATGCTATGTTATGCACATGATATGATATTATGTTTTGTTATGAATATGAAGTATGCCATGTTATTGCATAATTAGCATGACATTCATTTTTTTTGGAAGCATGTTACATGACATAATATGATCATTCATTGTCATTAGCTACCTCACTTAGACTATGTAAGTCTAATGCATTCATTGCATAACATTTCAGGTTAAAGAAAGTAACAGATCGAGATCGAGATTAGTTGGAAGGTTGGCAAGTCACTACAATTAAAGAGTAATGTGTTTTGTCCTTATAAACTCCTAGTATGGTGGCAAAGTAGTTAAAGCAATTATACTAATCTTGTGGGCCTACTATTGTGAAATTTTGCCTATGTTTTATATAAGGTTTTAAAGCTATATAGACTATTAAGTTAGTAATAAAATTGACATAATTGGTAGTAAAACATTGATTAAAGGACTCTATGATTTTTGTGAGTTGTTAGGCTCATTGAAATATGTAAAGAATTTTAGTAAGATAATTCAAAAAGAAATATATTTGAATACTTTACAAAATAGTCACTGAACATTACCTAGTCTAATCAGATAGGTAAATGACCTCCGTTAGTAATAAGATTTTTACAGGCTAATAACTAGTAAGTTTAATTTCAGTATAATATCACGAATTTCAGATAAGGACCCCCAATTTGTAAAAATTACAAATTAGTCCCTGAGTTTGAAAAAGTTTAAAATTGACCCCAATTCAAATAATTTGTTAATAAGTTAAGTGTTAAGTCTTAAAAGAGATTAATAAAATATGCCGAAATGATTTTTGAACTTTGGAATAAGTTCTGATCTCTAATATGTTATGTCACTAAAAGATTTATGTCTCCGATCTCCGTTATGTTTTCCGGTAGCGCTCTCTGACTCGGTTCTCTACCAGGCCGGGAAGGGGGTGTTACATACTCCACAATTTTGTGTCCTCCTTAATCTTTCTCGAGATTTCATGTGGAACCTAAACCCGTTAATGAGAAAGACATTATATCTTTTAACAATTCTATTTGGACCTTGAGAAAGCCACTTAACCTCTTCACTAACTTCTCTCCCACACCAAACCTATTACACGTAAAAGGTGAATAAGTTATCATTTATATTGATGTAGCAAAGGAAGAAAAGTTATTAGGTACGTGTACTACAAAGATTCAGTTGCTTACCATCTTCGATAACCAATCATGGAAATTTTCTATGAACAACTTATGAATTTCTCTTTGATGTAATCTTCAGGAGTGTACTTGAGATTGTAACACTTCTTTAAATTCACTACAAAGTAAGCTACGTGGTTAAAGAATGGGTAATATAAAATATGAAGTGGATACATTAGAATTTATATAAACTTACGTCCGTAAGGGCTCTGTTGAGTCACGATGGAAAATAACATGTCGATGTGCTTGTACCCAAGACTTGTCATCTAACTGTGCAATTTCAACTTTGCCGAGTGGTTCACCAAAACTTTGAAACAAATAAGTCTCAGCTAAGTTATTATTGCTGCACACTTTGTTTCTATTTGGTCTATTGAATCTTGTTTCAACATCTTCCAAATATCTAGAGCAAAAAGTCAAACATTCCTCTGATAAATACCTTTCAGCAATTGATCCTTCTGGATAACGCTTATTACGACAGTAAGACTTCAACTTGCACAAAAACCTAGACCGTAATAAACAGAACATTATATAAGTAGTTGTAGTTAAATGGATTGTTCAATGGTGTGAATATATGTTAAACAATTTGTATCTCTCAATAGGATACATCCACTGATAGAAAACTGGTCCACCAACTTTAGCTTCGTGAGGGAGATGAACCAACAAATGCACCTTAATTGTAAATAATGAAGGTGGAAATATCTTCTCCATGTTGCATAAAGTCAAGGCGACTCGATCTTGTAGTTTTTCAAGTTCTTCAACCATCAAAACTTTCTCACAAATAGCTTTCATTACATTAGAAAGTTCAATAATACAAGATGTCACCTCAGTTGACATACAACTGCGTAATGCATCTGGCATTAAATCTTGCATCAATATGTGATAATCAAGTGACTTTAGAGAATAAAGTCTTCGATCTTTAACACTGACACATCGAGATATATTTGATGCATACCCATCTGGGACCTTTATATCTTTCAACACCGTGCAAAATACTTCTTTTTCTTTCTTCGACATCGTAAAAATAGAAGGCGGTAACGAAATTTTCCATTACGAAGTTCTTGAGGATGAAAATCATGCCGAATTCCCATTACGAAGTTCTTGGGGATGAAGATCATGCCGAATTCCCATGTCAACTTGAAGAAAATACTTTTCTTGTAGTTTTTCTTTCTTCGACATCGTAAAAATAGATTGTCTTTAGATTTTCCATCGACATTGAGAATGGTCCCAATAATGTCCTCACAAACATTCTTCTCAATGTGCGTTACATCAAGATTATGTCTCAAAATGTTATGCTTTCAGTAAGGCAATTTGAAGAAAATACTTCTCTTTTTTCACAACTCCGCCTCATTTGGATCATCATCTTCATCAGAGTCATCATCACTAAGCTGCTCACGGTCATACACCTCTATTTGTCTTCTTCTTTGATCGTGGGTTTGGTGGTTGGTTCGTTTTTCCATAAGTGAACTTGATATGTTTCAACATCGACAAGATATCAGACCTGATTGTTTGCTCATGAGCTTTTCTAAACTCTTCAGTACCATCAAACATATTCTTTTCATATCTAAATCTATGATTTTCATCTAATCACCGACGATGTCCCATGTAAGAGAATTTCTTTCTATTATACAACCACTTCGAGTATGTCTATGCAGCGCAACAAGGACAAGCATAACGGCCTTTGGTACTCCACCCAGATAAATTTGTATAAGCGGGAAAATCATTAATAGTCCACAATAAAGCTGCACGCAAATTAAAGTTCTCCTTCATCAACACATCATGTGTTTCGACACCCACCCATAATTGTTTCAACTCCTCAATAAGAGGTTGCAAGTAGATGTCAATATCATTCCCTGGACATTTCTCACCTTGGATTATCATGGATAAAATAAATGATGATTGTTTCATGCAAATCTATGGAGGCAAATTATAAGGAACAAGTATAACAGGTTAAGTACCTTATGAAGTACTCATGATTTTAAAAGGATTAAACTCATCAGATGCAAGACCGAGCCTAACATTGCGAGGATCTCCTGCAAAACTTGGAAGTTTTTGGTCAAATGTCTTTCAAGCTAAAGAATCTGCAGGATGCCTTAATAATCCATCATCTGTTCGTCCATCGTGATGCCACCTCATAGACTCAGCAGTCTTTGAAGACATAAAAAGTCTTTGAAGCCTGGGTATTAGAGGAAAATATCGCAAAATCTTTATTGGCTTTTTTCTTTCTCGTGTTGCAACTTCGTCTTCACTCGCATTTTCTGTGTCCCCATTCATCCACCGAGATTTACCGCATACATGACAGGACTCTTGGTTTTTTCTATCACCCGAATACAACATGCAATCATTCGGACAACTATGAATTTTCTCATAACCAAGCCCCAACTTGTTTATCATTTTTTCATATCTTTACCGAATTGAGGAATTTTTGCAAAAGGAAAAATTTCACTCAAAAGCTTTAATGATTGCGTAAAAGAGTTACCGGTCCACCCTCCCAAGCATTTTAAATGGAAAAGGCGAATGCAAAAAGAAAATTTTGAATATTTTGATCCATCATAAAGTGGTTCATTCATTTCATTAAGAATAATATTATTCTATTAAGTTTACTGAATTTATGAGTCATAACCTTTTAACTCCTTTAAATATTATCATAAAGTTTATATTATTTATAAACTAGATCAATTACTAGGTCCATTAAACAATTTTAATGCTGAAGCTACCTTTTAACATACATATGTGAATATTTGCCTTTAACATTTTGCTAGCGAAAACGATAGAGTCTGACGTATAACAGGTTATGGTAAGGATATATTACGACACCAACTGAAAATATTACAAATACAGAATGTAAAATGTTACTCACCAATTTAAAAGATAATATTTTGAGTTGGTGATCTCACGACAAATATTGATACTCGGAGCCAAGTTTCAATGATTAACCACCAGCCTGAAATATTATCAAAAAGTGTAAAAATTGTAACATTTTAAATTGGCGAGTAACATTTTAAATTATGTTTTATAACATTTCGGTTGGTGCTGCATCGTAGTCGTACTATAATCTAGACTTACCCAAAGTGAAATTGCCTAGAGTTGATGACATACAAACTTATTATTATGGTGAAATAATCTATAGATTAGACATGTATATTTTCAGTTTAATCCAAACTATTAGATGAATCTGATAAAGATAATATTTTTTAGCTCGTGTACAACATAGACATACCTTGTAAATAAAACTGCTAGAATATGGATTTTTTAAAATAAGCATCATTTTTTTTACTGCACCCTTGTTGAGTTGAGTGATCATTTCTCTTTTTTTTTAACAGTTCCTACCAAAGGAGAGGGGGAGTTTGCTCATAATAAATATTAGGGTAAACTACTTCATTGACCACCATATCATTGAAAAAGTCGCAATTTGACCATGTTACTTTTTTCAAAGCAATTAAACCATCAAACTATTTAAATGATATCAATGTAACCACTAGCCGTTAGAGGTTAACGGCAGGGTGACGTTGCTAGTTAAAAAAAGGTATAATTGCATATTTGGTCTCTGCTATTTACACATTCTATCAACTTGGTCCTAATTTAATTTAATAAAACAAATTAAGTATCAAATAAAGTGGTGTGACACGTGTCACCACTTTATTGGAGGACTTTAATTATTTTTATTTAATTTAATTAATTAATTCCTCCCTCCAATCAGGTTGTGACACGTATCACTTGATTGGAAGAAGAAAATAAATAAAAAGAGCATCCTACTCCTGGTGGGATTCGAACCAGGGTCACCCTAAGACAAGTGGATCTTTATTTGCATGATACAAAATCTAATATATATCTTAGCTTGTTGCCCGTGCCAGAAAAAGAGAGAGGAATAAATATGAATTAAGGAGACTCGAACATAACACTTTTGATATGCATAAAAACATTTGAACCTTTGAAATAAATCTAATTTAAATTATGTTAGTGAGTTTATATTCGTTAAATAATTTTTTAATATAATTTTAAAATTTTTATTATGTTCATTTAAATTATAAAATTATATCAATTCATTTAAATTATGTTCATAAGTTTATATTCGTTAAATGAAATTTTAATACTATTTTAAAATAAACTTTTAATATCAATTCATTTAAATTATGTTCGTGAGTTTAGATTCGTTAAATAAATTTTAAATTTTTTAATATAATCATAAAGTATATCAATTCATTTAAATTATGTCGTGAATTTAGATTCGTCAAATATAATTTTTAATATAATAATCTCATTAAAATTATTAATAATTTAGTTATTAGATTTATTTCAGTGGTTCAGATGTTTTTATGCATCTCAAAAGTGTTATGTTCGAGTCCCCTTAATTCATATTTATTTCCTTTTTCTGGCATGGGCAACAAACTAAGATATATATTTGGTTTTGTACCATGCATCATAAAGGTTCACTTGGCTTAGTGGTAAGCGTGTGTGTCTTTATCTAGGGTAACCCTAGTTCAAATCCTACTAGGAGCAGGATGCTCTTTTTATTTATTTTCTTCTTCCAATCAAGTGACACGTGTCACAACATGGTTGGAGGGAGGTTTAATTAATTAAATTAAATAAAAATAATTAAAGCCCTCCAATAAGATGGTGACACGTGTTACCACCTAATTAATTAATTTTATTAAATTAAATTAGAACCAAATTGATAGAATGTGTAAATAGCAGAGACCAAATATGTAATTATACTCTTTTTTATCTGGCTGTGTCCCGTTAATCTCTAACGGCTAGTGGTCACATTGATACCATTTAAATAATTTGGTGGTTTAATTGTTTCGAAAAAAAGTAATGTGGTCAAATCGCGGCTTTTCCAATAATATGGTGGTCAATGAAGTAGTTTACCTTAAATATTGAACCCACAACTTAGGAAAAATAAGAGGGTGTCAATCAAGAGATTTTAATCACGTGCTCTAGAGATTGTTCACATGATCATTTCTTAATGTATTGTTTTGTAAAAGGCTTAATAGGGAAAAAAGTGCTCAAAATATACCCTTTTTCCTATATAGGTGCCTAAAGTATTTTTCGGCCAAGTAGATGCTTAACGTTTTTATTGTTACTATTTTAGGTGCCTTGCCGTTAACGGCCATTTAAAAAATTATGTTAGCCAATAAAAACATGATATGTGGCATATTTTATTTTGTTTTTTAAAATCAACTTTTTCAAAAATTCCCAAAATAATCCTTAAAACTCCAAATCCCTAAGTCTAAATCTCAATTCCAACCGTTTTCCCGCCAATCGCCGATGACGTGCCCACTATTTTCATCGTCGGACCCCACGATTATTTTTCTCGTCCTCCTATCGCCAGAAGTCGACAACCGACGTACCTAACGTCGAAACAAAGTCAAACGACAAAATGGGAAAAAAGAAACAATAGGGGCCAACAATGGCCAATCAGATGATGAACGGCGTGTGGGTCTTACGGCAAGAAAAGGATGTTTCATTCCGTTGTCGGGAGCGTGATAAACAACGACGACAATGATCTAAGGATTTTGGGGTTATTTTGCAAATTTTTGAGAAATTTGGGGATTTTTAAAAATTAAGTGAAAAGAAATAAAAAAATAAATTAAAATAAAAGTCACATGTCATGTTTTAATTGGTTAAATGAATTTTTTTAAACGACCGTTAACAATTAGACACCTAAAATAATAACAGTGAAAACGTTAACCACCTATTTAGACAAAAAAAAATATTTAAGCACCTATCCAGAAAAATATGTATACTTTAAATTTTTTTCCCTATTAAGCCTGTGTAAATGGAATGTTTTATACCATGACAAGCCCCTTTCAGAAATTCATTTCGGTTATTGTAATGAGCTTAAGCGTTTGGGAACCTATATCGGGATGGTCCAAACCAAACCACGATCCATTCCATTGTCCAAATAGGAATCTAGGGTCAATTTGGGTTTTCAAACATCCAGACCATTTTGGTTCGGATAGTTTTGAATTCAATTATTGGTAAATTATATTAGTAATAACTAAAGTTTTAGGATGCTTTCACTGTCATCACTATACTATAAAAATTTATATTACAGTTATTAATCTTTTAATTTATTTTCTTTACGATCATTGTCGTTTGATGGCGTTAAAAAATACTAATGCGACACGTTAATTTTTTTTAAAATTTTTTTAATTTTCTAAATTAGTAACTGTCGACGAGAGTAAATTTTTGATGAACGAAACTGTCGTCAATTAATGCCAATGGTGGAAAGACTATGCTTGACCAGAAGACTTACATAGTTTTGTTTTAATTTGATGGTTAACGGTAGTGAATTGAAATTAAAAATTAAAACTTCTCGATCTATCATTGTTAACAGTTGCATTATCTTAAAACTAAACTGTATTAATTTTATGGCTAAACGGATATTTTTCATCTTCGAGATTGATTGACAATCGTTCTGTTTATTAAAAAAATTAACTTTATTAACAATTGTAAATTGAAATTTAATTTTTTTTAAATAACGTGACAGGTAAACATTTTCTAGCGAATAAATATTGATATTTCCTATAAAGAAAGGAAAAGAAAATGAAGTATAAGATATCAGGATAAGGTAAGGATAGAATTGCTGACCCAAAACGTCACCGTATCACAGGGAAACAAACCCCCACCACTCAAAGCTAGATTACCGTGCCCAAGCTCCTAAAAATCAAAGATTTTGATAATCCAAACATTTTTTTCCTGCACTTTCACAAAGCTATTAACTTACCATAGAAACACAGCAGCAATTGTCCATAAGGCCAAATGCATATATAGAAAAGAATCTTTCAACAACATGGTTTGTGAAGCTCTGTCCTTAACCATCCCTTTCTTTTCAATTTTAGCCTCCACAAAAGATGTTAAATTTGCTGCTAAAAGCTATAATCTTTGCTGTTCAAGTCCTGGAATTCGATGCTCGAGTTCTAGTGCAGAGGGACCTGTAACTGCTGGTAAGTTCTTTGCTTTCTTCATTTTCATCCGTGTTCGAGCATTGTGTGTGCGCTATCAAAGGGTTACTCCCGTCATATTAGTATATTTAAAAAAAATTGAATATGCTGCTATGATTATAAAGTAGTATCTGTTTAATTTGTTTTTGTCTTTTAATAACGCATACACCTTGTACACATAGAGCTCGAATCTGGGTCACCTAGATAAAATACATTATACTTTACCACTAGAACCACTCCACGAGTTCTATTCAAAAAAAGGTTTGATTTTTATGGTGTATGTGTATGTTATTATGGTACAGATAAGGTTGAAAATGAGTATTCCTTGACTGGTACTGCTTATGATTTCGAAAGAGCTACCATATCACTTACTCGTGAGTCTTTATCGTCCCCAAAGAAGGTAACTCTTGTCAGGCATGGCCTCAGCTCTTGGAATGAAGAGGGCAGAGTTCAGGTCTGTTGCTTCCACCTCTCTTCTAAATTAGTCAAATATTTATCCTTATAATTACATATTTTGAGTTAGGGTTAGAATACAGAGTTGCATAACTCACGATTCGTGCTAAGGCACAATCCTTCTTGTATTCTTCTTTTTCGACGTTTATAGTTTTCTCGATTTTTTTATTGTTGTGCGATCACATATTTACTGTTATCTTCTTATTGTTTTTATGATAAAGATTTGATTTGTATTGTGTTGGTGGGTAAATATATTCTGAATGAGAAAAATGGGAGCTCTTTATGTACACATGAGGACTATTCAATTTTAAGGAGTTTTGAGTTGGTCATCATTGTGAACATATACGAAGTTGGACTATATTGTTCGAATTCGGGTATGTTTCGGATATGGGTATATATTCGAATATTCGGATACAGATGGTGGATACGAGTACTTTAAGCATAATTTAGTTCCATTTGTCTTAGGATCCCATTTATGACCTGCTGACTTTGTTATATTTTGTGTTGTAGGGAAGCTCAAACTTATCTGTTCTAACAGAAGCTGGAGTGAAGCAAGCTGAAAGATGCAGGGAAGCTCTTTCGAATATGCACTTTGATCAATGTTTTTCGAGTCCGATATCCCGTGCTAAGGTATGACTACCGATGTTATTTGTTAAGGTTCGATGTATAGGATTCTTTTCGATTTCGAACCATCTATCTTTAATGCAGACCACTGCTGAAGTGTTATGGCAAGGGAGGGAGGAGCCATTGGTTTTCCTTGATTCACTGAAGGAGGCCCATCTCTTTTTCCTTGAAGGCATGAAAAATGGTCTGTGTCTAAAAATTGTTTATAACTTGTCTAAGTACATTACCAGTAGTCGGCTAGTCGCCGTGTAGTCGGTTTCGAACATCGGTTTACTTAATTAGTTCATTCTGGTTTAGAATACTGCAAAAACTACAAGTATTACACTAAATGATATTCAGAATTTGGAGGCAGTGGATGCTAAGGTAATATATCCAAAGGAGTACACAACATGGAGGGAGGATCCGGCGAATTTCTACGTGAACGGCGTCTACCCTCTTCGGAAACTGTGGGCAACAGCGAGAGAATCTTGGAGGGAGATCTTGTTCTCGCCGGTATGCTCTCGTTCGTTTTCGTTCTTTATAACTTTCACCATCGTTTCCATTGCCGAATTGATCTGGTTGATGAGCAAGAACGTTCCATCATTTTATCAGGGAGAAAATTTCTTAGTTGTCACTCACAAATCAATGTTAAGGGCACTGATCTGCACAGCTTTAGGCCTACCCCCTGAGAGGTATGCCATGTTCTCGTCGATGTGTTTTCGACATGCCCCGGTTTTCGGCAAATCTAAGGGTTCTTTTTCCGTGCTTCAGGTTCCGGTCGATCGACGTGAACAATGGTGGAATATCCACGTTTGTTTTCAACAAAAGAGGGGAAGCAATGCTCCAGTCGTTGAATATGACTGCTCATATGTACAGCGATCACGTGTATCGTTCTTGAATCTGCTCGAAGCAACAATGGTCGTTAATGGTGATAAACCAGACATACTATTTTGCTGTTGTGTGGTTGTTCATATGAATGTAGTAATGTTACCTTACATAAGAAAGATAAGATATATATAATGAGAAGAACAAAGAACATCGAGCCCGTGGTTATCGAACTCGAGCACTGTTAAGAGCTTACAATATATTTGGATTCTGGAAATACAATACCGTTTCCACCATTACTGCATCACAAGCTATAAAAGTTTTTCTGAACCGATTCCCCTTGCAATTCCTCACTGTTATCTACAGACACTTTTTCGTACGTGGCATCATCGGTTCTGAACCGTTTTGGTAGTAAACACTGACCCCCGAACCGCTGCTGCAAGGAAATGAAGACGGCAAAGAGCAGACCACCACAAGGTATGATTATATCCCAGGCAGTAGAATAGAAATCCATCTTATGGTTTGCATATATATACGACGAATCGAGATATCCTGAAAAACTGTGAGCTCTGTAAAGATCGTATGCATGGGGCAACAACCGGACCAGGGTGGTTCCCATGTAAAATGATGCAGCAAGAGCCTTTTCGTTCGATCTGGAGAACATGTTGAACATTATCTGTGGAAGCAAAAACCCATCGATAACCAAACCGCCATAAGATTTAAGGTCACTCCAGAAAGAAGTTTGCTGGAAGAAAGGCTTCCCGAACGGAAGACGTCTCTGATGAGGTTGTAGAAATGGTGTCGAGTGGATGTTTTTCCATAGGTGCACAAACCAAGCAATCAACCCGCCGCTTAGATATAGAGGTAGGGATATGCATAAAACCTTTCTCTCTGCATCCCATAAGCCCTTTCGGCTTTCATCACCTTGCCGTTCAGACCACGTGAGTTGGAGAAGGCGAAACTGCAAAAGGAAAGCTACCATTGTTACCGCCCTTACTATTATTTCGTTTACTTCAAGCCATCCGCCACTTTGAAGAAAAGCATTTTTTTGTTGATTCGCGAACAAGGCCTCGAAGTTCAACAATAGAGGAATCATATGCCCCAGAGTAAGAACAATGAGCATCAAGACAGAGATAAAGGGAAGGACTTCGGCATGTTTCTTCACATGAAAAAGCTGCAATCCAACAAAAAGACATGCTAGTGTATTGGAAATCAGAACCATGGTAATCTCCAGATCCATTCTCCAAATGGATTCTTTAGCCTGTCCGGTGTAGAATGATTTCGACGACAAACTAATGGCTCCAAAATAAAGAGGGTCTAACTTGATCCGTGTGCTTTTAATCGTCCCCTTAACACGATACTTTTCTGCAGCATTTAAAGGAGAAAATTGAACAGAAACCAAAATCTCACAATCCAGTGAATCGTTTTTTGTCGAACCATGATTCTCGTATCTTACATGTAATTGTTTACATCCAACCATGCATAGAACACCAGAATGCCTATCATATACTCCCTCAGCAGAAATTACGAATCCTCTGTCCAAAGTACGCCCATCACTCGAACGATACGAGTAGCTAATCTCGTAGCTGATATTTAATAGCCTGCTATCATTACTGCTCAAATGAACAGCTGACTCTGTCCACATCGGCGAAAGACCGTAAGGTTGATACTTGTACGGCTGATCACCCACAAACAGCGGGTTTGCAACACCCCATGCTAATTCTCCTTTACTATCTACCACCAATATATCAAATCTCATATCTGTTGAATTGCCATTAGGGTATGTTTTTCCCTTGTGATCAGCAAGGTTCTTACTCGCATAACTTCTTCGAGCACTGTCAACCTCTGTGTACTCGTATCTTAGACCCGGAACGTTCTTTAACCCGGGTGATACTTCCCAAACACTCCTTAACCTAATCATATCAAAGTAACTCAGATCATCCTTGCTTTTATCAGTCCAAATTTTCCCCACAATCGAATCCCTATTCCTCAGTGAAAATACCTTGGGGTATCTCAAGCTAAATCTAATAGAACACTCGTCGATAGATGCTCCATTCAAAACTCGACAAGCAACACCGCAAACACCATTCTTCTTCTCATCCCATGCTCCCTCACCGATCAACGTCGTATTGGGATCAAAAGGGGAAAAAGCACTGGTTGAACTCGAGTTCCGAAAATCCAACAAAACCTGCAATTTCCCTTGATCCACACACCTAATCTGTCGAAAGAACATGACACTCGGAACATCCTTAACAATGGAACTACAATTAACTTTATCACAGTCCTTCTCGTAATCCAACCGGAACCGAATCCTACGGTGAACAATCACCGAACAAAGTCCTCCATTTGTTTTGCTAAGATCCAAATTCTCTCCTTCAGTTAAACAAGAACTTTCCTTTCCATTATCAACCAAACTAAACTCATAATTCCCAGAACTCCTCACACCCAATATGGACACAGGCTCGAAATAACTCAAACTAGGTTCAGAATCCACACTTTGAAGAACCCCAGAGATTAAACTACCGGAAACATTAAAACTAGTTGAATAATTAAGCTTAAGAACAACATTAAAGGTCCTAACTTTACCTGAATTTCCGCTACTTGTCCCTGATCCAATCATACAAAGCTTCCCAGTAGATTCCGACCAAAACCCACCGAGTGAAAAACTCTGCATTCCTCTATCAACCACCAACGGGATTCTCGGACCCCTGATCCGGAACGTCCGCCCACGGCGGGGGTTTAAGGCACCGTCACCGGAAGAAGAAACGGGAAATGATTTGGGAGTTTGTAAAACGAGCTTCCCACTCACTTTATAGATTCGGGTTTTGTTACTATCAAGGTAGTCTTGCGAGACACGAGCATGAAACGTAGCGGCTTTCAGCACGTCGGAGCCGGGATTCGATTGGAAGAAAATGGAGTCTCCGCCGGTGTAATACCCGATTTTGAAGTTGAGGCTGTTAGAAACGGCGGGGCTGGAAGAGAGAGCGGTAGGCTCCGCCGTGGACGCCGGTACGACGTCGTCGCAGTGTTTGATGTATTCCGATGGGATTTGAGCGGCGATTGAGGAGGTTGTTTCTGGGATTTGAAGAAGAAAAACGATGACGACGAAGAGGAAGGGACCGGGAAGGAAATTATGGGATTTTAAATGGTTTTTTGGGTAAAAATGAGGTTCCGGCGACTTCATCGTTAACTGGTTTTGAAAATGGCGAAACCTCAGAGACTCAGAGCGGTGAAGAAACTGAGATAAAAATCAGTGGGGATATTTAATGCAATCTCATCTAATACATGCGGTTTTAATTTGATTTATGAATATGAGCATAAAGGTTTTAACTTTTAATGGCAAAATTCTAGGAAAATTGGGTTCAACTCAACCACCATTAAAATTAAAATTAAAATTATTAGGACATGATGTTGACTGTTGAGCTTCATTGATGGTTTCGAGCAAGAAAACAAAACTCCATTGATGGCCTGTTGGCTATGCAAACGGAATCGTGCCGACAAGCCTAGCTCTTGAGGAACATGAAACGTTATACGTCGACAAGAGTTAATTCAGTTCCGAAATCGGGTAAATTATATAAATCACCACTGAATTTTACTGTTAAACTTATTTTGGTCATTAAAATTTTACAACGACGTTAAAAAGTTAATGGAGGAGTGATATCTGACGACCCTCTCAACTAATTACTATATTTATAATGTTAAGATTTGAACCTTCAATCTTACTTAAAAAATCTAGTGTCTCATGAGCATGCGAGGACAGCCTGGTGGTCAGAGCATGCTCACCTGCTCCACTTCCTTCCCCTTAGGTCCCGGGTTCAAAGACCCTTAGCATTACCTTCACTTAGATTTTCCTCCTCCCTTTTAGGTAGAAGTAGAATAGGTTTTCAAAAAAAAAAATCTAGCGCCTTAGGTGTAAAAAAATCTAGCGCCTTAGGTGTAGAGTTTAGGAGTTTAGATTTAGTAGTTTAGAAATTAAGGTATGTGAATAGAATTTAGTGTTTATGGTTAGAATTTAGTATTTATAAATTAAAAGATAAATCCTCCACATATTACCCTAAACTATAACCTTTAAACCCTACATTTAAACTCATAAACCATCCAGAACAGAATTATCAAATCACTTCTTATTACACATTCTTATTGTCTGCAAACAATAGTTTTTTGTACAGTCATGTTTGAAGCATCGATTTCGACTGTAATAAACTAGGAAAAAAACATTGCAATCTTCACCAAACCACACCTGGATACGATACAGAGGACTCCTTGTAGGAATCTTTATTCGATTTCGTGTTTTGAGTTTCGAATTCTGACGAGGAATATTATACATAGTTATCAAATGATAGCATTTTCCATACTGTATATTGTCTACTTCACCTTAGAGCAGATTCACTTCTTCAGCACCTGGAATCGGCTGCAATCGATTCCCTGATCTGAAAATGCCTCCACAAGCTTCGGGAGAAGCTTTGCGAGCATGATTTTGAACCCGGTCGAACTTCCTTCAATGTGTTCGTCACACCCGTTTGCACTGCATTCAAGAGCATATCCTACTGGTGCACCTTCCATGTATGCATTGCAAGCCAAGATGATAGTTTTGGCGTGTTTACTAAAATGCTCCTCGACAAGTGCCTCGAAATGCTGTAATAGAACCGTAATAACCATTAGTGCAAAGCATAAACATAAACATTAGTGCCGGAAAGATGTTTAGAGTGTGAGATTTTACCTTGGGTGGCTTGCAGAGTATATAAAGCATAGACTGGCAGGTTCCGAGGAACGCATTTTCGTTGTAACTCACTGAGTTAGTTTCCCCCTCAGCTCTTCCTAACTGTTTATCGAATCCAGCTTCATTGAAATAAGGTTTCTCATTAAGCACAAGAGCCTGAAGGGACAAAAGAACTTGTAGAATTGAGGAGCTTCCGGGATTCCAGACCTCAGTGTCCGAACCTGTCCACGTATTTAGAAGGCTTAGGCAAACCTTCCCTGATTCGTACAGGTTGGGATTGAGGCGTAGCCCCCCTGAATGGTAGTACACTGACTGCAAAATTTTGAGTTTCATGAGATATGTTTTATGGATAATAACATTTTCATGATTTACATGAACGCTTTTATTCGCTTTATGCAAAGACCATGAATCAGAAACCCTCATTGTAGAACTTACAGGTGGTTCATATGGATACTCCGGATGAAGAAAAATGTCGAAGAAGAACAGTCCATCATGGTAGGGTGTCCCAGGGGCACCGACAAGGGCTGCTCGTAGTAGATCCATCCTTTCCTCGTAAACACGGACATAAATGGTTTCTGTTCAGGTAAAAAATAGTCTCAAGAACAAATAGCAAGTGCATCAATACATGTAACGCATAAAATCATTACAAAGAGTAAGATAAAATGCTAACCAGGAAGGTTTTTCTCTAGGATACTCCATTCTTGCTGAACCTTTTTCACCCAACTTCGTTTCACCTAGAAGCGCAGACAAGTACAAAAGCAAAAATGATCCACAGACTGTTTGAACAACTCAAATTGTATGTTTAAGGAGTCGAATAGTGTTTCTAACCTGAGACATAGCCAACACCTTGCTTTCACCGAGAAAATGGTGATCTGTGCACTCACTAACCATATCAAACTGCCTAAATAGGCCGGAAGTCTCATTGGGTCTCGGCATCATACTACCGTTGTTCTCTTTGATCTCTTCTACTTCCTGCTTTATGTTCGGTGTTTCAAATATCTGCATCTCAATCGGATCTAGCTCAGTGTTTTGATTGCAAGTTTCCAACACTTCTTTCTTGAGAAGAATGTCATATTCTTTAGCACCATGAGAAATATAGCTGGATGACTCTTGGCTTAAAAGTGATCTGGAACCAAGGGATCCGAGGATGCTAGAAGCAACGGTCGAGAAAAATCCGATAGGAGCTTGAGGAAAAAAGAAGGAAGTAGGCGCCCATGAGAATTTCTCACCACTTCCATGTGCACTTTCGGAACTCAGCAACTCCTGAGAATAGAATCACAGTTGTTATCTGGTTTAGTGAAACAAGTAATAGATATTTTTCATGTTTGTCAAATTCTCAGTTCGAGTGAATCACGATCAATCCTCTATTTATGAGGGAGAGAAAGTTGGATTTACCTTTCCTTTGTGGCTATTAGATTGCATCTCATGCACAAACATCTCTTGGTTAAAATCCTCAGTATTTTCTTCATAGTTGACATGAGTCATAGCCGAGTCTTCACACTTATCGATATGGTAAATTTCATAGGGTGCAACCTGTGATGAAGTTTATTGATAAATTCCATGACTACTAATTGAGGAGCTAAGGACAGTATATACTCAACCAAAAACGAGTCTCACAAGGACATGGATTCTGACTCAAATTGCAGCTAAATCCTGAACATAGGAGTATTAACTTAATTACGAATATGTAAGTGCATGACTCGAATCATGGAAAATGGACGAGTAAGATACAAACCTTTGTTGAAATGCCAGAAGCCCAATTCACCTCCAATTCTCCATCTTTAAACCCAATGACTGTGCCGATACAGGATAGCCCGTATGAAGAGGGAGAGTTGTTCTGATCACATTTCATGTTTTCGCCTTTCCGAGCAGCTTCTGTGCCAAAACTAGTTTCTGTCGTGTGACCATTGTCAGCTTGATCACCAAAATGGTTCTGAACAGCTTTAAACACAATATCACCAAAACAGTAGCAGTAGTTTGGGTGCTCAACAAGTTCATATGCACTAAGAGTTTCCTCCTGTTCTGCAACGAAATTGTTTACTTGATTTACGTCTATATTTCTCCACTGTACCTTAACTGTTCGCTCTTTTGCATCCACGCCACACACCACACCCCATCTTTGAGTATTGCCACTGGTTCCCTTTTCCAGGACAAACTGATGGGGCCAAAATTCATGCGCATTTGCATAGCCAACAGGAAGTAAAGTATGTGAATCCAATCCCAACCTGCAGGTACCATCTTGCCACATAACATCGAGCTTGGTCCTTGTCTTCATAATAACAAAGATTTCCTCCGATTTTGATTCGAGGTTTCCTCTTTTAAATCCTTTTTCTAGTTTCAAGTTATCTTTAATCACATTGTGAGTTGATGCATGGAGAAACTTTTCAAAAGTTTCCTTGTGGTCAGCAAAAGAAAGCATACACCAATCACCAAGCTGCCAATTTGCATGGGGAAAAGACGACAACAAAGTCGAGTCTTTTGCATCCTGCAAACGCGAGGGAGGAGAGGTACTCGAATCATGATCTATGTGAGCAGAGGAAATCCAATTAACATACACAAAACCTGCATCCACACCAGAGACGGTTCCTTCATCCTGATTTCTGCTGCAGGTACCACATAGCCATCTAGTCGAACTAGAAAAATTTGAAGGCACCACCCTTACTCTCTGTCCTGGATAATACGGATATTGCGAATCATCGATTATGTTCAGAGAAACAGGCACAAGCTTCTCTTGATCCATGGCAGTGACCTCACACTTTGATCCATCATCAAAGACGATAGTGACACGGTCAACAACTTTATCCACCTTTCCAAGCCAAGCTGAATTAACCACATAATCCCCAACAGAAATGGAGCGGATCTTCAAAAGTTGTTTCGAATTTATATCTTTTATGATTTTCCCATGAACATTCTCAAGATCCACAAACATATTAACATTGATTACTCTACCCATCTGCCCAGACGGATCTGTTACGGACCGCACAAGGTCGCCATGAACGAATCCCCTCTCAAACGAGAGGAGGTCATCAATTTTTCCAATGGTTTCCTCTAGACTTGATAGAATGGTATGAGCGTGGTCACCATACAGAAACTCCGTTTCTTCCTGTTCCTCACTACTTCCACTTTCACTAAAACTTTCCCACTCAGATTCGGTCAGCAGCACATCCATTTTTCACTGCCTATGAGAAGATGTTTGCTAACATTTAGTTCGACATGAAATGACATATGAAGGATATATTTAGCAGCATTTTCAGGCAAGATTCCGACCTTAGTAATAAAAAGGTTATCCTCTGGTCTGATTTTTACTTTCAAAGCTTTTCTATCTTTAAGAACAGGATCTATACTAGGCAGAAAATATCATAAAAGATAGTGCATGCACCTGTGAATGTATGGGAGTATGTCAATATGAAACCGAATAACTGATTATTAAGTGTTTCATATAATTACAGCAACTAAATTGTTATTTGTTAATCTATAACATTTCCATACAAATTCTATAACAAAATAATAAAGTCTTGGAAGAAAGACATACCAGTACTTCACTCCTGCTTGAACAAACTGAAGCATCCAAGATATGCCGATCCAAGTTTATCTTAACAGATATTGTAATAAGGATGATGAGTTAATAGTCAATCCCAATGATTACACAGAGCCAAGGATATGACTATACTCTTTTGTTACGAATCGTGGAATATTTATCTTCGGGTTGGTTCGAAACAGATAGTGAGTCAAATGTCCTGAAAAGGATATTTTGACTAATAATGCCAAAGGAGATTTGCCCTATAGGGACAAAGAAGTCGACGAAGAACTCGAAATGCCAAAGGAGATTTGCCCAAATGGGTCGAAAGTTTACACCGGAGGAAACTTCCGAAGTAGATTCACAGCAGAAGTAATAAGGGAGGGGTAAACTTTCCAGGTGTTCTACTTGAAGGTCAGAGTGAAGTTCCTAGTATGAAAGGAGATACATAAAGCTGCAAATGATGATCATAAACACTCCTTCCTTAGGAGAATTGCCAACAAAGCTCAAAACTTCACACACACACTATATCTAAAGTCCAAAAGAAATATTTCTTTCGGACAAAAAAAAGCTACAATGCCAAAGGAGATATGCCCCAAACTGTTGCGGAATACGGTCGTCGAATAGAGCAAAAACGCAACTGATAATTTGAGAAAATAACAATGAAGATAAAGGAGACACAGATTTTACGTGGAAAACCCCTAAATAATATAGGGTAAAAACCACGGACAAAGGTAGAAGAATTTCACTATGAGAAAATAGGAATTACAACTTCTCTCAATCTAACAAGGAGAAAACAATGACAATTCTCTCTTGATAAAAAGGAGAAAACAACTCTATGAAAACTCTCTAATTTCTCTAGTATTGGGAGGAGGTTAGAATGATTTGGGATGTTTTCAAATGGCAAATGGCTAGGCTATTTATAGTTGAGCTTTAGGGACTAACTTATAAATAACCTAAAGTTTAGGGACCAAAAATTAATTTCCCCATTCCACATTTTCAACATTTGCTGCATCATTTTTCTCCATTTGCTGCACCTACCATTGAAATTTCCATTGTTGAAATTTCAATGCAACATGTGCACCGAATCTACAATCTCCCACTTGAAGATTTGATTGGAACAATCATATCTTCACACCATTCTTTCTACCTTGTACTTTCCATGTTGCTTACGTCTCTAACAAGCCACAAGAGGATCGACACCAAGTAAACTTATCAGTGTTGATTGCTTTTGTCATGAAATCTGTAACAATCTCAAATGGGGCTAGTAAAATTTTAATAATTTTTGGGAGATTTAATTTTTTCCCTAAAATAATAAGTTTTGGGACTTAATTGAATGAATTCAGGTTTGGGAAGCTTGATTTATAAGGAATTGATGACCAATTTGAAAACGGAATAAAGTTTGGAGACAAAAGTGTGAACTTCCCAAAAATTAAATGGCTAAGAGTGTAATTTGACATTTTTTGTTTGAAAGGCAATAAATATGCCAATTTAACGTGTTGGCAGAGGGGGTTTATATTTTTTTGGCAGAGGAAAGAAAAAAATATATAGGTAAAGATTCAATCTCAGATCTACCGAGATCCGACCGTCCATTTTCGACACCTCCACCACCATTGCGTTCATCTTGTCGAGACGAGTTCATCGGTACCAACGACATCATCATCGGAGTCACCGTTGGAGGAGGTGTTTGTTTATCGTCGGAAAACTTAAAAGGTTAGTATTCGAACTTTGAGTTTGAATTTTGAAAATCCGAGGCCACCACCGTGTTCGGAAGGTCGAAAACTATCGGCCTGTAAAATTTGGTGGCCAACGGACGCCCACAGCCGCCGCACTCGCCCCACGCGCCGCCGGTCGCGAGTGGGCTTCGTCTGGGCAGTTGAGTCGGTTGACCGAGTCAACTCGACTGAGTCAACCCAGTGAGTCAACTCGCCCGAGTCAACCCAGTGAGTCAACTCGCCCGAGTCAACCCAGTGAGTCGACTCACCGAGTCAGCCTTGGACTAGTGACGTCAGCATGACGTCATCGTTGACTTTGACTGCTGACATCAGCGTTGACCGTTGACCGTTGACTTTGACCGTTGACCGTTGACTTTGACCAAAAAAGTCAACTTTTTCCAAAAAGTCATATTTTATGTTTTTCGACGTCCTGAGTCCGATTTTGAAGCCCGTTTTGTGAAATTCTAACCCGAAAGCCTCCGAATTGGACCTTGAACTTGAGTTTGCTTATGTATTTTAATAATCAATTATGAGCAATATGAATAAGGACTGAAATTGGGATTTGTGCGATTGAAGGTATTCAAGGTTACTTGTATTCGGGATGTTGAGGACGTCGCATTCGGGTTCGAGAGTGATCGAATGAAGTATAATGGTCGACCGATATAACAAGTATTAAAGGTAATACACTACTACCTCTTGTATGCTTTGAGATCATGTTGGTGTTTGTTAATGCATGCATGAAAATGATAAGAAGTGCTGATAGCCCTACTTAAGTCAAACTAAATATGAAATTGAATATGGTAATTTAGATAAGACCGAAATGCTCGAACGAAGAAGCTAATAAATCTGAAGTATCTGAAGTTCATTAAGTAATTAATGAGGCAGCTAATCTCCAATTCTGAGCATTAGTGTGAAATGTTTAAATGCGAAAGATACCTGGACATGAAATTACGAAAATGCCCTCAAGGTCTGGGAATGACTAAAATACCATTGAAATCAGAAGCGGTCTAGAAATCTACGCTAAATATGGTGAAACAACATGATTCATCTGAAAACCTCGAACTACTTGGAAAGATATGGAAAGGTGTTAGGTCATCTTGGATTTGGAATGAATCTTCGACTATAGATTTAAGGGAATCTGTACATACCCCTGAATTAAAGCGAGTGACTCAAATTACAGAATAAATCGAAATGACTAAAAGTATTGAAAATACCGTTATGGTTAAAATAATCGGAAGGATGATATTGACTAAAAAGAGTTGAAGTATCCTCGGACACCGAGGTTTACAAATGAACTGGAATGATGAATAAACCCTTGAGTTCTGAAATGAATGGAGTGGTTGGAAGTACCGAAATTTCTTGAATGACTGAGACACCCATGAATATTTAAATAATTAAAATACTATAAATGGTTCAACTGACAGAAATGATGGATATTCAGAGTCTCAAAATAACTGGAATACCCCCATTGACTAGAATAAGTAAATTGTCTTGATAAAATTATGGAAATATCGATAAAGCTGAAAATGACCGGAATGCCCTTATGGGTTGAAGCATGACTTACGTACGTTAGTCATTCTAGATATTAATATAAGGGTGGAAGTCTTCCCGCACAGAGTATTAGTTCGACTACTCCGTGGTAAGTTCTGTGGTGAAATATGGAGGCAACTATTCAGATATACGATACAATCAGTATTTGGAAATGATACTTGAGAAGTGCGTACATCAGACGGTTTGGTTAGTACTGCAAGGTTGAAATATGTTAGTTTTGAATGGTTTTGGAGGCTCGATAAACATCTAGAAATCTTAAATATTGTGAATCGTCATATCATCATTGATGGGCTAAATTACGAAATCACCCCTGATAGTTAAATGACCAAAATGCCCTTGTTGGCCAAAGTAATCAAATAGCCCCTAATGTAACTGATATCGTGAAAGGTTTTGACGTAGAAATCTCTGAATGTCTGGTTGGATACCTGATGAGCAAATAGAATTTCTGAGCTACCGTTTACACCTTGTTGGTATGAATTACCAAAAATGCACGTGTATGATAAAATGACTAAAATGCCTCTGGTAGGCTGAAATGGCTAAATCACTCATGATATGTCTAAACTCTCAAGATCTTGATGTATCATCCCCTGACTATCTGGTTTGAACCGTTAGTACAAACCCCTCCTTTAATAGAGGTCCCGTTTCAAAGATCCGTTCAATTGTCAAAAGTTATTGTGTTCTCTTCCGTAAATGTCAAGTAACTCCAATGAGTAAATTGTTCCACCTAGTGTGTTCCATGTGTGCCACGCGCATGTTTTGCATACTGTTTTACATGTTATGATACCGATCACGTGCACTAGATTGACATATATGAACTCACATGACATGTTTTATAAATAAGCATGACCGTATTGTATTTCTGATATATGTATATGCACCAGATATGACAAGCATGCTATATGGATAATGTATTACTAAAAATACAGTTATTGATCAATGAACTATTGATGATATGATTCACTGGGGTAATTGGGACATGATATGAAGCTACCTACGGCTCAGCCCTGATCCAGCTGGTAAGACCGTCCCGTTTACGGATCCTAGGCTTCGGCCAGGTCCGCCCGTTTACGGATTCTAGGCTTCGGCCAGGTCCGCCCGTTTTCGGTTCCTATGCTTCGGCAAGGGCCGCCCGTATTCTAAGGTATTCCTTAGGATGGTACCCTCGCCCAATGAGCTCGAGTTAATGCCTGTACATGATACCGCACTGGGGAAACTAAATACTGGAGAATGGTTGGAGGGTAAATAAAGAATTAAAAATGTACTTTACTGCTACTTGAAACAAATGTATATGATATAAAAAGGTTTACTGCATTGTTACATTTCATGCATTAACGTTGCACTGTTGGAACACACTAGACCCCAAGCTCTCTGATTCCTACTTCGTATGCTACCAGCCTATATAATTCCCGTCTAATTCTCAAGGTCTGAATAAAGAACAAATATCGTTATTTTCGAGTATGATGCAACCTCGAAATAGTAGAACAGAAATGGAGATCGTTACTGCGCGAAACATCAGGAAAATGTTATGCTTATCATATATTTGCATGAGCTTATAGCATCTTTTGGTAGTTTGTATTACTGAGCTTTTCGAAGCTCACGTTGTTTTTACCATCACAGGTTAAAAGAATATCGCATGAGATAATGGTTGACAGCAGTGTTCGGAGTTCTCTCGGCGTTGCTTTTGGAGTACGGTACTGTATAGTTAGTGGGCATGTATGTCATGTATTGTTTTACAGCAGTGTCTGTAAAATGTTTTCTGAAATTTTGTTATATGTTTAAATGACACCCCGAAATGGTATTTTAAGCAGAAGTGGGTTTTACAACTTAATAAGTGTTTTAAAAAAATGTTTTATGAGTATTTTTACCGTGGGTTGCTCTCGTGACCCTAATGTGACTTCCTAGGATCCGTTGTAACGCATAGGCGGGTCTATGGGGTTACATTTAGTGGTATCAGAGCTTAGAGTTGCGTCATTCTGGGTAGATCGGCCGATCGTCTGTCATAGGATGTCTGGTCTGTGCATGCCCCTAAATCATAACCGTACTCCTCAATGTCGAGACTCCGATGTTGAATCCTTTCCTGTAATAAGTGCAATTAACCGTTCTGTCCATAATAGCTTGATCTGTACTGGGAAGGAATATTGGTAATGTCTGTCTACGGATTGGATTAAATTGATGGATTTGAATCCAGATAAAGAAACTTAGATGGTTAATGCGTGTGCAATTGAAGATATGAATCTAATAGAAAATGAAGGTTTGATCATATGAGGTAAGTGATATAAGATTACATGTAAGGTAGCTCGGTGACGATGATTGTGTTTGAAAATATTTTGATGGAAATTTGATAAAAGTATTATGAATTTAAAAGAAAGGTGTTTGTGAATGAAGCGGAGGTGTAAAACTCTATGGTGACTCTGTAATATACGAAGGAAGCAATTGTCAAAAAAAAAAATTCATTGAAGGTAAGTGATATCCGTATAAAACTTTGATTATGTTTGATTGCCAAGGGGAAAGTTATTTCTACGTTAATGTGGCATGGTGTATAGTTATACATATCATCCCTGACTGAAATTCGGTGTTACGTCTTAATTTTAGGAAGGCTATGTTAGAAGCTGGGATTACTTGTTTGGATTTCAAGTACAGATTCTTATACGTAAATCGATGGTTGACTTAATGGATTAACTCATATCCTAGAGGAGATGCTTCTAGGTGGTATGATTATTTATGTGGTTGTTGGAAAGGTTTCTTATCCCTGACTGAGACCACATATAATGAAAGTTGCAAGATAAGTGTTTGTTTAGCTTCGTACAAAGTTCTGTATAGATTCAGATACCGTAATATGATTAGTTCGCATGTGTTGTATGATAGGATGACATTGCGTTTAAAGAATAGCTGAGCGATTACAGACACGACCAAATTAATATGTGACCGCCAATAAAAGGCATAGTGTTCCACTATATATATATCGATTCTAAATGAAATTTGAAGTCAACATCATGATTTTGGAGGACTCTCTTTGAGGCCTTTGAGTACCTGAATGGATTCCAGATATAGTTCTACATTCGTAAATCGATGATCAATTTAGTAAAGTAAGTTGGGTTTTTAGAGGATATGCTTTCGGTTTGTATGAATAACTTTTGTGGTACTAGAAGGAATTTCTTATCATTGACTGAGACCGTTTATAATAAAAGTTATGAGACAAATGTTGTTCTGCATTATATGAAGTTCGTTATAGATTTAAATGTTATATTCTGATTAATTGGTCCAAAATGTATGATGTGATGATTATGGCTCCAAAGTCAATTTGAGTAACTGAAAACACTGCCAGATTGATCCGTAATTGTCGATGAGTCTTGAGAAATAAGGATACCCTGATGGAAAAGTTTCAGTACAAAGATAGATGAAAGTGCAATCTCTTTATTCCTCTGACTCTGATAAATTTCGAGGACGAAATTTCTTTTAAGGGGGAGAGAATTGTAACAATCTCAAATGGGGCTAGTAAAATTTTAATAATTTTTGGGAGATTTAATTTTTTCCCTAAAATAATAAGTTTTGGGACTTAATTGAATGAATTCAGGTTTGGGAAGCTTGATTTATAAGGAATTGATGACCAATTTGAAAACGGAATAAAGTTTGGAGACAAAAGTGTGAACTTCCCAAAAATTAAATGGCTAAGAGTGTAATTTGACATTTTTTGTTTGAAAGGCAATAAATATGCCAATTTAACGTGTTGGCAGAGGGGGTTTATATTTTTTTGGCAGAGGAAAGAAAAAAATATATAGGTAAAGATTCAATCTCAGATCTACCGAGATCCGACCGTCCATTTTCGACACCTCCACCACCATTGCGTTCATCTTGTCGAGACGAGTTCATCGGTACCAACGACATCATCATCGGAGTCACCGTTGGAGGAGGTGTTTGTTTATCGTCGGAAAACTTAAAAGGTTAGTATTCGAACTTTGAGTTTGAATTTTGAAAATCCGAGGCCACCACCGTGTTCGGAAGGTCGAAAACTATCGGCCTGTAAAATTTGGTGGCCAACGGACGCCCACAGCCGCCGCACTCGCCCCACGCGCCGCCGGTCGCGAGTGGGCTTCGTCTGGGCAGTTGAGTCGGTTGACCGAGTCAACTCGACTGAGTCAACCCAGTGAGTCAACTCGCCCGAGTCAACCCAGTGAGTCAACTCGCCCGAGTCAACCCAGTGAGTCGACTCACCGAGTCAGCCTTGGACTAGTGACGTCAGCATGACGTCATCGTTGACTTTGACTGCTGACATCAGCGTTGACCGTTGACCGTTGACTTTGACCGTTGACCGTTGACTTTGACCAAAAAAGTCAACTTTTTCCAAAAAGTCATATTTTATGTTTTTCGACGTCCTGAGTCCGATTTTGAAGCCCGTTTTGTGAAATTCTAACCCGAAAGCCTCCGAATTGGACCTTGAACTTGAGTTTGCTTATGTATTTTAATAATCAATTATGAGCAATATGAATAAGGACTGAAATTGGGATTTGTGCGATTGAAGGTATTCAAGGTTACTTGTATTCGGGATGTTGAGGACGTCGCATTCGGGTTCGAGAGTGATCGAATGAAGTATAATGGTCGACCGATATAACAAGTATTAAAGGTAATACACTACTACCTCTTGTATGCTTTGAGATCATGTTGGTGTTTGTTAATGCATGCATGAAAATGATAAGAAGTGCTGATAGCCCTACTTAAGTCAAACTAAATATGAAATTGAATATGGTAATTTAGATAAGACCGAAATGCTCGAACGAAGAAGCTAATAAATCTGAAGTATCTGAAGTTCATTAAGTAATTAATGAGGCAGCTAATCTCCAATTCTGAGCATTAGTGTGAAATGTTTAAATGCGAAAGATACCTGGACATGAAATTACGAAAATGCCCTCAAGGTCTGGGAATGACTAAAATACCATTGAAATCAGAAGCGGTCTAGAAATCTACGCTAAATATGGTGAAACAACATGATTCATCTGAAAACCTCGAACTACTTGGAAAGATATGGAAAGGTGTTAGGTCATCTTGGATTTGGAATGAATCTTCGACTATAGATTTAAGGGAATCTGTACATACCCCTGAATTAAAGCGAGTGACTCAAATTACAGAATAAATCGAAATGACTAAAAGTATTGAAAATACCGTTATGGTTAAAATAATCGGAAGGATGATATTGACTAAAAAGAGTTGAAGTATCCTCGGACACCGAGGTTTACAAATGAACTGGAATGATGAATAAACCCTTGAGTTCTGAAATGAATGGAGTGGTTGGAAGTACCGAAATTTCTTGAATGACTGAGACACCCATGAATATTTAAATAATTAAAATACTATAAATGGTTCAACTGACAGAAATGATGGATATTCAGAGTCTCAAAATAACTGGAATACCCCCATTGACTAGAATAAGTAAATTGTCTTGATAAAATTATGGAAATATCGATAAAGCTGAAAATGACCGGAATGCCCTTATGGGTTGAAGCATGACTTACGTACGTTAGTCATTCTAGATATTAATATAAGGGTGGAAGTCTTCCCGCACAGAGTATTAGTTCGACTACTCCGTGGTAAGTTCTGTGGTGAAATATGGAGGCAACTATTCAGATATACGATACAATCAGTATTTGGAAATGATACTTGAGAAGTGCGTACATCAGACGGTTTGGTTAGTACTGCAAGGTTGAAATATGTTAGTTTTGAATGGTTTTGGAGGCTCGATAAACATCTAGAAATCTTAAATATTGTGAATCGTCATATCATCATTGATGGGCTAAATTACGAAATCACCCCTGATAGTTAAATGACCAAAATGCCCTTGTTGGCCAAAGTAATCAAATAGCCCCTAATGTAACTGATATCGTGAAAGGTTTTGACGTAGAAATCTCTGAATGTCTGGTTGGATACCTGATGAGCAAATAGAATTTCTGAGCTACCGTTTACACCTTGTTGGTATGAATTACCAAAAATGCACGTGTATGATAAAATGACTAAAATGCCTCTGGTAGGCTGAAATGGCTAAATCACTCATGATATGTCTAAACTCTCAAGATCTTGATGTATCATCCCCTGACTATCTGGTTTGAACCGTTAGTACAAACCCCTCCTTTAATAGAGGTCCCGTTTCAAAGATCCGTTCAATTGTCAAAAGTTATTGTGTTCTCTTCCGTAAATGTCAAGTAACTCCAATGAGTAAATTGTTCCACCTAGTGTGTTCCATGTGTGCCACGCGCATGTTTTGCATACTGTTTTACATGTTATGATACCGATCACGTGCACTAGATTGACATATATGAACTCACATGACATGTTTTATAAATAAGCATGACCGTATTGTATTTCTGATATATGTATATGCACCAGATATGACAAGCATGCTATATGGATAATGTATTACTAAAAATACAGTTATTGATCAATGAACTATTGATGATATGATTCACTGGGGTAATTGGGACATGATATGAAGCTACCTACGGCTCAGCCCTGATCCAGCTGGTAAGACCGTCCCGTTTACGGATCCTAGGCTTCGGCCAGGTCCGCCCGTTTACGGATTCTAGGCTTCGGCCAGGTCCGCCCGTTTTCGGTTCCTATGCTTCGGCAAGGGCCGCCCGTATTCTAAGGTATTCCTTAGGATGGTACCCTCGCCCAATGAGCTCGAGTTAATGCCTGTACATGATACCGCACTGGGGAAACTAAATACTGGAGAATGGTTGGAGGGTAAATAAAGAATTAAAAATGTACTTTACTGCTACTTGAAACAAATGTATATGATATAAAAAGGTTTACTGCATTGTTACATTTCATGCATTAACGTTGCACTGTTGGAACACACTAGACCCCAAGCTCTCTGATTCCTACTTCGTATGCTACCAGCCTATATAATTCCCGTCTAATTCTCAAGGTCTGAATAAAGAACAAATATCGTTATTTTCGAGTATGATGCAACCTCGAAATAGTAGAACAGAAATGGAGATCGTTACTGCGCGAAACATCAGGAAAATGTTATGCTTATCATATATTTGCATGAGCTTATAGCATCTTTTGGTAGTTTGTATTACTGAGCTTTTCGAAGCTCACGTTGTTTTTACCATCACAGGTTAAAAGAATATCGCATGAGATAATGGTTGACAGCAGTGTTCGGAGTTCTCTCGGCGTTGCTTTTGGAGTACGGTACTGTATAGTTAGTGGGCATGTATGTCATGTATTGTTTTACAGCAGTGTCTGTAAAATGTTTTCTGAAATTTTGTTATATGTTTAAATGACACCCCGAAATGGTATTTTAAGCAGAAGTGGGTTTTACAACTTAATAAGTGTTTTAAAAAAATGTTTTATGAGTATTTTTACCGTGGGTTGCTCTCGTGACCCTAATGTGACTTCCTAGGATCCGTTGTAACGCATAGGCGGGTCTATGGGGTTACAAAATCTGCTATGTTGTCATCGGTATGGATCTTCTGCATATCTATCGTCCCTTCTTCCACTTTCTCACGAATGAAGTGGTATTGGACCCGAATGTGTTTTGTTCTTGAGTGAAAAGCAGGATTCCTTGCAAGATGCAAGGCGCTCTGACTGTCACAAAACAAAGAGACATTCTCTTGTTTGTGCCCGAGCTCCTCCAATAGCATTTTCAACCATATTGCTTCTTTACTGGCTTGTGTAGCTGCTACATATTCTGCCTCCGTTGTTGACGTAGCCACAATCGATTGCAGTTTTGAAACCCAGCTTACAGCTCCACCAGCAAGTGTAAACACATACCCTGTTGTAGATTTGCTTTTATCCAAATCTCCTGCATAGTCAGAATCGACATACCCGCTGATAAGAAAGTCTGATCCCCCGTAACATAATGCAACATTTAAGGTCCCTTTGATGTATCTCAGGATCCTTTTCACAGCATTCCAATGCTCTCTGCCTGGATTCGCCATGTACCGACTAACCACTCCCACTGCTTGTGCAATGTCTGGTCTTGTACAAATCATAGCGAACATTAAACTTCCCACTGCTGATGCATACGGTACTCGAGACATCTCCATCCTCTCTTCTTCACTGCTAGGACTCATACTGGAGGATAATTTAAAGTTAATAGGAAGAGGGGTAGAAATTGGCTTACAATCTTGCATGCTGAATCGTGACAAGATCTTTTTCAAGTAATTCTTTTGTGAAAGCCAAATCTTCCTACTACTTCTGTCTCGGTGAATTTGCATCCCTAGAATCTTGTTTGCTGGTCCCAAGTCCTTCATTTCAAATTCCCTAGCCAGTCGTGCCTTTAATTCTTCAATATGATCTTTGTTGGGGCCTGCAACCAATATGTCATCTACATACAACAGCAATATAACAAATTTGTTTTCACCAAACCTCTTGAAGTAAGCACAAGGGTCTGCATTAAGTCTGTTGTATCCAAGGCTCATGATGAAGGAGTCAAATCTCTTGTACCAACACCTCGGCGCCTGCTTTAAACCGTACAGAGATTTGTTCAACCTGCAAACCAAGTTCTTCTTTTCTTTTTCTTCAAAACCTTCAGGCTGGAGCATGTAAATCTCTTCTTCAAGATCTCCATGAAGAAAAGCTGTTTTAACATCTAGCTGCTCTAGATGTAAATTCAATGTAGCACACATTGCCAGGACAACTCGAACCGTTGTTAGTCTAACCACAGGAGAAAAGATTTCATTGAAATCAATACCTTCTTTCTGAGCATATCCTTTCACCACCAGTCTTGCACGATACCTCTCCACTTGATCGTCACCATTTCTCTTGATTTTGAAGACCCATTTGTTACCAATTGGCTTCCTTCCTTGTGGTAGTGGCACAAGTTCCCATGTATTATTTTTATGAAGGGCTTCGATTTCTTCTTGCATTGCCGCCATCCACTGTGAAGCATCTGAGTTGTTCATTGCCTCCTCGAATGATGATGGCTCACCGTCCTCCGTTAAAAGGCAGTATGCAACATTACCTTCTATAACATAATCTGAGTGCCAATTGGGACGTCTTCTCACACGATCTGATTGACGAGTTGTTGGAGCTTCAGAATTCTCTGGTTCTGGTTCCTCGAGCTCTGGTTCTGCTTCAGAACAATCTCTCTGTTCAAACTCATTTTCAACATGTATCTGTGTAGTCTCTAGCTTTTCTTTATCAGTGCTATCATCTTCTTCTTTTCTTTGTAGCTTATCTTCTACAAAGATAACATCCCTGCTGATAATCACTTTGCGGGCAGTGGGATCCCACAAGCGATACCCCTTTACTCCATCAGCATACCCCAAGAATTTACATTTTCTGGATTTTGGATCCAACTTTGAAATTTCTTGGGCATTGTACATCACGTACACAATACTTCCAAATATATGGAGGTTTGAATAATCAACTGGTTTACCAGTCCACATTTCCATCGGTGTCTTCAACTCAATTGCAGTTGATGGAGCCCGATTCACCAAATAACATGCGGTATTGACTGCTTCTGCCCAGAAAGCTTTTTCTAGCCCTGCAGCTCTCAACATTGCTCGTGTTCTTTCTAACAGAGTTCTGTTCATCCGCTCTGCCACTCCATTTTGTTGAGGAGTGTATACTGTTGTGAACTGTCTTTTGATGCCTTCTTTTTTGCAGAAGTCATCAAATTCATCACTTGTATATTCACCTCCATTATCTGATCTGAAACACTTGATCTTATTTCCAGAATCAAGTTCCACCCGCGCTTTGAAAACTTTGAAGGTTGAAAACACATCTGCCTTCCTCTTGATAGGATACACCCAACATCTCCTAGAGTAGTCATCAATGAAGGAGACAAAATACTTTGCTCCGCCTAGGGATGTAACCGGTGCTTGCCATACATCAGAGTGAACCAATTCTAGAACAGTCTTGCCTCTAGAATTTGATGTGTTGAATTTTAATCGATGCTGCTTACTTGTAATACAATGTTCACACAAAGGAAGTGATACCTTTGTTAAACTCGGAAGTAGCTTTTGCTCCACAAGGACTTTCATTCCCTGTTCTGACATGTGTCCAAGTTTCCGATGCCATAACATGGTAGAATCTGAACTACATGAGGCAACAGAGGCTTCAGCTTCTAGCAAAGTCTCTCCCTTCAGCATGTACAAGTTTGCAGCTATCTTTTCACCTTTCATTACCACAAGCGCTCCATGGAACACCTTCATGATTCCTTTCCGTGTTTCAATCTTGCTTGCATTATTATCCAACAATCCGTAGGATAATAAGTTTTTCTTCAAGCCTTTCACGTGTCGCACATCTCGAACAACTTTGGTTGTCCCGTCATACATCTTCAATTTGATGGTTCCAACGCCAACAATCTCCAAGGCATGATTATTGCAGCTGTACACAGATCCTCCTGAGATAGGTTCATAATTATAGAACCATTCTCTTCTTGAGGTCATGTGATATGTGGCTCCCGAGTCAATAAGCCATATGTCTGCAAATCTTTTTCTGCCTTCCATGGCTGTTGCTGCTTCACAACAGAGAGCATCTCCATCATCTGAAGTGTTTGCCATATTTCCTTGAGGATTGGAGTTTTTAGGTAAACTCCAACAATCCTTCTTCATGTGACCCTTCTTTCCACAGTTGTAGCACTTTAAATTCTTCTTACTCCTTGACTTTGATCTACCATGATTGTGACTGCTACTTTGGCCACGTTCTGTTGATCTTCCTCTCATCACCGTTAAGGCCTCTGCTTGTTGCAGATTTCCTTGTCTGTCTTCCTTGTTCTTGCGCCGATTTTCTTCTTCTAGAACAGCAGCTGCAACGTCATCGAAGACTAGATCACTTGTAAGGTTGTTGTTTGTCAAGTTGATGATGAGTTGATCATACGAATCAGGTAGACTTTGAAGCAGAAGTTCAGCACGTTCTTGTGACTCTATTTTATAGCTTAGGGATGTAAGCTGAGAAAATAGAGTATTCAACATGTTTAAGTGCTCTGTCACTGAAGTAGATTCTGACATCCGAAGAGTGTACAATTTCCTCTTAAGGAAAATTTTATTGTGCAACGATTTGACCTCGTATAATTTTGCGAGGTGATCCCAAATCTCCTTGGCTGTCTTCTTCTCCTCGATGCTTGATAGTACTTCATCTGCTAATGCTAAATGAAGGTATGCAATAGCATTCTCGTCCATCTCATTCCATTTCTTGTTATCCGTAAAATCTGCCGGCCTTTCGCTGATAGCCGCTAGACATCCGTTTTTTCTTAGGATGGCCTTTATCTTCAATTTCCACAGTGAGAAATTTTTCCCATTGAACTTTTCAATATCAAATTTCGTTGCCATAGCTTCTATTTCAGATAGCTCCCACTATTTCACCTTTTTGACGTGAATAGTGCCCACCACCTTCAATGAATGAGTAATATCTAACTTACTTTCTTATGATGGAGGATCCACTTTTCAGTGGCAACCAACAGAGAATACGGTAAGTAGATATACGCACCCAAATCTGGCTCTGATACCAATTGTTGCGGAATACGGTCGTCGAATAGAGCAAAAACGCAACTGATAATTTGAGAAAATAACAATGAAGATAAAGGAGACACAGATTTTACGTGGAAAACCCCTAAATAATATAGGGTAAAAACCACGGACAAAGGTAGAAGAATTTCACTATGAGAAAATAGGAATTACAACTTCTCTCAATCTAACAAGGAGAAAACAATGACAATTCTCTCTTGATAAAAAGGAGAAAACAACTCTATGAAAACTCTCTAATTTCTCTAGTATTGGGAGGAGGTTAGAATGATTTGGGATGTTTTCAAATGGCAAATGGCTAGGCTATTTATAGTTGAGCTTTAGGGACTAACTTATAAATAACCTAAAGTTTAGGGACCAAAAATTAATTTCCCCATTCCACATTTTCAACATTTGCTGCATCATTTTTCTCCATTTGCTGCACCTACCATTGAAATTTCCATTGTTGAAATTTCAATGCAACATGTGCACCGAATCTACAATAACTAAAGCTGAAATTAATGTATTTCTTCCTTCGAACAAAGCAGATCTGTCTCAAGAAGCAATCGACTAAATCAGACAGAGATCAGCTACATTCAACAAGCGGACTGGAACAAAAGATTATATTGCTATTCGCCGTCTGTGGAAAGCTGCCTATTGCCCCGAAGAAAGTTATGCCAACAATGGTTTCTCCTTGCTGAAGCTCATGAGTGCTTCTCCAAGGCATTTAACATTTCCATGGAACCTTCAAAACAGAAAAATGGGTTCCAATAATCACATTTTTTATCCAAAAAACAACAACAAAGTTGCCTAATAGATGATACACAAATAGATTAAAAACAACAAAAGAATGCAAATTTAAGAATCCACTCCACAAAAACAGAATAGCATCTATACCTACATATAATATTTGATCAGTAAGATAAGATAGACTAACTTATTGATTGAAAATAAATAATTTCAGATAGCTTCAATTAGATTACTCAATGAAAACCCCATTTCTTTTTTCCCCCAAAGTTTGCAGCTTTAACAAGTTTTCTTTGCATTCAATGATTGGAAAATTCAAATTCAAATAAAAACATACTTTTTTCCCTTTCTTTTTTCAGCATGCAGGCCATATGAACATACATGCACAACTATAACTTTGAATTCTATAGATAAAACTAAAGTTATACAAAATTGAACAATGTAACAAAAAGTTAAAAATTATAAAAGCATAGTTACTCATGCGAAAAATGAAACCATATGAGATTTTTAATGCAAACAAAACAAAAATTACCATTTGCCGCATCTGAATACGAGTAGAGCCATAAATCCTAATAAATCCTAAACCAGCTCAATCCAGAAAACGACTTATAAGTTCGTCTTTTTCCCTTCAAATTTACTTACAACTTTCTTTTTCCCCTGATTCTTTCTCTTTCCACGGGTCCAAGCGATAAAAACAAACAAACCCAGAGTAAAAAAAAGGAAATTTCAGAGAGGTATAGTTCCTCTCTGAATCCCCATACTCAAGACGCCATTAACGAAGCTTGAGAACATTGCAGAGTAAAGTAACAGAGAACATAAACTTCGCGTTCTGGGTTTTTGTTTGTTTGTTTGAACGTTGAAGAGACAGAATTGTTAACGGTGATGATAATATTTTCTCATCAATAGGAAAGAAATTATCTAAATTCAGATTATATTTGTATATGTGTTAATGCAATGCATAGAGAAAAAGGAACGAAGAATATAGACAGTATCTGAATTATACTGCATGTTTTAATGACATTACTGCCCCTGTTATTTTTCTTTTAGTACAATCAAACCCACGTGCTCATCAAATAATTGAGAAAACGATAAACTCGGGGAGTCGGGATTAGTAATCCGAGAGAAAAACATAAACGTCTGAAAGTGGAGGTCAATTTTGTAATTAATTTATTTTTAATATTTATGGATAAATATTCTATACGCAGGTGTTGGAAACTGAAAATTTCCACAAGCGTTTTAATTTTAGGGTATAGGGAGCAGGCCCGGCCCTGGGCAGGGGCAAAAAGGGCACCCGCCCAAGGCCCATCGCTCGAGGGAGTTATATATTTTAAATTTTATTCGAATTATATTTATTTTAAGTGGTCTTATTTTTGTTAATACATGTTAGTAGAGGCCCAATTTTTTAATATTTGTTAATAGAAATTTAATTTTTTTCTAATATTTATTATTATGGGACTACTCTTAAAATTTAACTTTTTCTAATACTTGTTATTAGGGGCCCGATTTTTTTTAATATTTGTTATTTTAGGTATACTCTTAAAATCCAATTTATTCAATCTTTGTTATTAAGGGCCCAATTTTTTAATATGGATATACTTTTAAAATTAATTTTTTTCGTTACTTTCTATTAGAGACAAAGATTTAAATAACGGTATGCAACTGCAACAACAATCGTTACATGACGATAGCGGTAGTGGTGGAGGCGTGGAGCCATGATTTTCTTATAGTGGGGTCATGAGTGAAGCATGAGGTATTGATGATTTCTATACCACTAGAATAAGTATTGTTATTCCCGAACCCCAACAAATTAAGTGGGGTCAAATCTAATATTTCTTATGAAAAAAAAATCTATATTAGCTCCTTTAAAACCTCGTACTCCAATAAATCAAGCGGTGTCAATTGCACCTCCAATTTATATGCTACATCCGCCCATAGGTAGCGACACAATATGGAACCGCGATACCCACAATTGTTATGTCCACTTTAACGTATGTTATTAAGAGATTTCACAACCACGATACTTGCAGAGACCGAAATAGAAATTATAATGTCCGCACCCACAGTAAAATCTAACATAATTATAAATACGATCGCAACCGTAATTTAAATTTTAATTTGGGGCCCATTTTTTGTATTCGCCCTGGGCCCCCAAAAGTTCAGGACCGGTCCTGATAGGGAGTTAGTTTATGATATAGGGTTTAGGGGTTTAGGTGTAGAGGTTTAGAATTTAGGGATACTTGTTTTAATTTAAGGTTTAGGATTATAATTTAGGGTTTATATGTTAAAACCTAAATCCTCACCATATTATCCTAAAAACTAAACCTTAAATTATAACTCTAAACCTTAAATTGAAATAACTATCTCTAAATTCTAAACCCCTACACTTAAACCCCTAAACCCTAAACTAACTCCCTATACCCTAAAACTAAGGCGCTTGTGGAAACTTTCAGTTTCCACCGCCAGTGTATGGGATATTAATCATATATATATATATATATATATATATATATATATATATATATATATATATATATATATATATGGTGAGGGTTTATAGGTTGGGGTTTAGTTTTTAGGGTAATATGGTGAGGGTTTAGGTTTAAACCTATAAACCTTAAATTATAACCCTGAACCTTAAATTGAAACAATTATCTCTAAATTCTAACCCTCTACACCTAAACCCATAAACCATATACCCTAAACTAACTCCCTATAACCTAAAACTAAGGCACTTGTGGAAACTTTCAGTTTCCACCGCCTGTGTATAGAATATTTATCCATATATATGAATTGACAAAACTGGCATGCAAGTTAAAATTATTAGATAAACCAGACTAACCACGTCATCTATGGTCCGAGCCAATAAGATTCAACCATGTCGTTTTTACTTCTAAATAACCACTCACGTTTTATTGACATGTAATAAATAGGTAACGATTCATCTTCAAAAAACGATATAAATAGACCTTATTAACTGGTACCACAAATAATGTAGGAGCCGAGTTCATCTAATAATTTTTTCAATAGCAGAAACCAAATTCATTGGGAATTAACTAACTATAAAATCAAAATGAAAGTGCAATAATAGCTTTGTTCTTTTTGTATGTTCATACTTTTAAAGAACTAATTTTGGCACAATAACTTTATGTGTTTATATATGTAATTTAGTTCTGAATTTCATCCTTTCGTTTTACAAAAAAATGGATTAAAAGAAGTTGAAGGGCACGATCGTTTCATTTTCCTAAAATTTAGAATTTATATATGATATAGATACTTTTTAAAATTTTTGTATATATTTTTATTAAAAATTTATTTTTGCCGCCTGAAAATTTGTAAGTTCACCGTCTACTAAAATTTTATAAATTCATCAAACATGTATATTATATAGTTGGAAAGGCAGAAACAATTGCTAAAAGAACTGTGCTGAAAATGACTAGTTCCTAACTAAGGGTAGTTCTGCGGTAAGGCGGTTAATATGCAGTTAATATACGACGTAACTAGATAGAAAGGTGACCGGTTAAAGATAACAAAATCGGTAAAGATTACCTATTTTGTTGATCCGAATATCAATATATTCGGTAGCGCGTAATTTGTTGTTAATTTCGAGTTGATGGGCCTTGGAAATTCCCACGATAACAAAACCGGTAAAATTACCTATTTTGTTGATCCGAATATCAATATATTCGGTAGCGTCTAATTTGTTGTTAATTTCGAAAGTATCCATACTTTTTAAAATTTTATCGATACTTTTTGAACAGCAATGTAACCGCGGTTGGAAAAAAATGTCGAAAATATCGATACTTTGTGCACAGTTTTTTGTATTGAATTTAAAAAAGTATCGAAAAAACAGATACTTTTGTAACACTTCATACAATTTTATCGATACCAAGGGATCGAAAGTATCGTCTCTGTTTCCACAGTAGTAATAAAAAGTCTATCCTTTAGAAGCTAATTTGACAAACTGGTTACATTATTAATAAAAACAATGTAACAGTTAAATCGTTACCGGATTGTTTGTTTGGTGTCGATACTTTTTTAAGAACATGTCAAAAGAATCGGTAAAATACAAGCAAATTTGACATAACCGGTTACATTACTTAAACATATAATGTAACCGGTAAATCGTTACCGGATATTTTGTTTGGTGTCGATACTTTTTTAAGAACGTGTGCAAAAGAATCAGTACAATAGAAAAAATTAGACATAACCGGTTACATTATTAATACATATAATGTAACCGGTAAATCCTTACCGGACATCTTGTTTGGTTTCGATACTTTGTTTAAGAACGTGTGCAAAAGAATCGGTACAATAGAAAAATTTAGACATAACCAGTTACATTATTAAGTCATATAATGTAACCGGTAAATCTCTACCGGATATCTTGTTTGGTGTCGATACTTTTTTTAAGAATAATCTACGAAAGAATCGACACAATTGAAAAAAGTATCGAAACCTGGGGAATTGTATCGATTAAATATATCATAATGATATAACCGGTTAAAAAGTATCTACTCTAATACAAACCTTTGTATTGCTTGCATTTACAGAAAACCTAAGAGAGTATTTGAAATCGACCCGAGTTTGGTTGCTGCGAAATACAAGGTAGGCGTTCTTGAAGTCGTGTTGTATCAGAATCGAAAGGAAAGGTTTTGGGTTTGGGGACTTTGAAGTAAAAGGTATGTTGTCGAAACCCTAGTTTTTTGGTAATGTAGTACTGGGTAGTTGGGGATAATGTTTTGGGTTTAGTGATTTTGAAGTAAAATCGGAATTCAGATCGATTATAGGTCGAAATTGTGTAATTATATTTAGGAAATAAATATCGGTACTTTGTTCTGAGAACTTATCGGTAGAAATTAATAATGTCGGTAGAAAATAAATATCGATACATTTTTCAGAGAACTGAAGCGAGATGGGTGCTAAGGATCATGAAGATGTTGTTCATGAAGATGAGACTGAAATGGTTGAAATGGAGCCGGAGAATATCGAAAGTGAGGAAAATTCAAAGCAACCAAAGGGTGGATATATGTACTTCTAGTAAGTAGCAATGTCAAATAATTGTTCTGTAAATTGTAATTGGATGAAAGTATTTACGAACATTTAAACTTTCCTATCATGACAGTATGAAAGAAGTGCAGAGGATGAAGGATTGTGGTACTTACACTGTCGGTTCGGTATGTAAATTGAATTTATAGTGAATATATTGTAGGTTTAATATTTTGATTGTTGATGGTTTATGCATAATTTTCAGGTGAAAGACATTGTGGTGAAGAAATGGAACACGATGAGTGAAACTGAGAAGCAACCATTTAACACGTTGTCCACAAATGATAGAGAAAAATATTCGGCCAAGAAGAAAGCAGAAGGAAACATTGTGAAGAATGTATTCGTTAAACTTGTAAATATGTTGATAAATGATATATAAAAACTCTAACATTATATGTAAATAATATAGGAAGTGTCGACAAGGTGTAGCATAAAACGAGTGCACCACATAATAGAGGAGTTGAAAGCGAAGGATAAAACAAATGTGTTGGAAGAAATGGGGTTTGGATCTCTTATTGGGATGAAGGACCGACCAATTCGGAGGAAATTGTGTCGCTTGTTGATGGGAGATTTTGATTTGCACAAGTGTGATGTTCGATACGGCAAATATTCATTTCATTTTGGTGTCCGATGTGTTGAAGCCGTATTGAGGCTACAAAATAAAGGGCAGAGTGTGGATGAAGTTATTAAGAGGGAGGATTGGAAAATACTTGTGAAGAAGTATGGCCTAACGTCCAAGGTGACATTTGCTACACTTGAGGACGATATAAAAAGCGACAAGTATGAGGGGGATGATCTGAAGGCCCGGGTACTATTGTACATTGTCGGAGTATTCCTTTGTCCAACGAGTGATACATCCCCGAGCAAGGAAAGTATGAAGTTGATTTGCGACTCCGGGTTGAAAGGTCAATTAAATTCGGCGTCATATGTCAGTGACAAATTAATTGATGCAATCAAGAGTTTTCAAAAGGCCATAAACCCCACATACCTCAAAGGATGCATAGCTGTCTTAGAGGTAAATGAGTTGAATCTTGGTGTTGGTTTAGAAAACTTTGTAAATAGTTAATATAGAAATGATAAAGTTTATTATAAATGCAGGTTGCATTGTTTGATTTTTGGTCAGATTCTTCAAGTGTGCCGACCTTCCAAAAAATCGGAGTGGCACGCATCACTGCATGGGGCAAGGAAGAAGTTGCTCGAGTTATGGCAAAGTTAAAGTTGGAATTACCGAAAAAGAAAGTAAAGGTAATTTAAGTATTTATAGATTAGTAAAGACTTAAAAAAGAAAGATGCTCTAATAATGTAGTTTATTTGTGAAGATTATTGGCGAGGAGGAAGAGGAGGAAGATGAGAAGGTAGAAGATAAGGTGAAACAGAATGAAGGGGGAAGTAAATATGACATTTTGATGGCTGAGTTGGCGGAGGTGAAAAAAGCCGTTTCTGATTATTTGCAAAGACAATCCAGAATCGAACAGGCGATTGAGAGCTTAAAGGGGGAAGTAGGGGAAAAGGTTGATGGTGTTGTGAAAGAAGTGGTGGAATTGAGGGGTGAGTTTAAGGGGGTGATTGGAATGGTAGAAAAAAATGGATAAGGGGATAAATTTAAGTTCTGAAAAAAAAAGAGGAGTTATGTTGAGGAAAAATATGATGAACTTAAAAAAATGATGAAGAAAATATAGAAGAATTGAGTAAGAGGGAGGAAAATATAAGAGAAGTCCACCATGAAGATATGAGAACACCGGATCATGCAATAGATGTAGATCTCGATTCAGGGTGTCCTGCACCAAAGAAGAAGAAGAATAAAAAGGTAAAATGAATAACACAAATGACATTCATTTTGATTATTGTGTTGTGGCTAATATCTTTAATCAATATCGTAGGCTGCAAAGGTCAAAATACCAAGTGGAATTGGTTCAATGGAGGGTGCAATGTGTGATTATGTATGGAATAGTGGGTTGTTAGAAGTTACGTAAGTAATATATATTGCTTTGCGAGTGATATTTAAATATTTTTGGGAAAAATTAATACAAAAAATTGCTTGTACAGAGATGTTATCCTAGATTTCGGAAGCGAACACGGCACAGTAGGTGACCTTTGGTCGTTAAAACTTGGGGAATGACTTTACAGTCCGATTATTTTTTTTGAAACGGAAACTAGGCCTCGTTAAAAACCCCCACTAAACCTAAATTGGGGGAAAAGAGTGCCTATTGATTTATTACTTGACGAATAGAAATACATCTCATACACCCATGTCTGTTCGCAACATATACATCTAATCACAGTGCCAACCCTATGTGATTACAACTTTACCATATGTAAACAACAGTAAATCATCGAACCACCTAAATACAACAAAGTAGAAGGAAAAGTCATAAGAGCTCCTATGAAGCAGCCTCTGTTACACCATTGGCAAGATCACTGAAATTCATTTCCAGTAAATCGATGTCCCTGCTAATTCCCTCTTTCGCCAACGTGTCGGCATCTTCGTTACATGCTCTACTAATATAAACCAAGGACCATTTGTGATGATGAATAACCTCCCCCAATTCCGTAGCCAGATGCTTCAAACTGTTTGGGGCTTTGGAGGGACAATATATTAACTTTAAGGCTTCCGAACTTTCCGAACAAATAGTAATATGACTATCTGCAAAAGCATTATTAAACTTACAAATATCACACGCTTCCTTAATCGCCATCATCTCCGTCGGCAAAACGTCAAGCACACCTACAGACTTCGAAAATTGAATTATCAATCTGCCTTTAACATTTCGAAGGATTCCTCCAATGCCTGCTTCGCCCGAAACGCTGCTCACCGCCCCATCAACTTCAAATACGAGGGAATCCGGACTTAACCTTTCATTAGCAATCCGCTTTGAAGCTGAAAGTGAGTCAATACCCCATAATGAAGGATTCGCTAAGAACATACTTTCAGAAATAAATGTTTTAGGCCAGTTGCTTTGACACCAATGGAAAGTTCTGATTTGCGCAGTGTTAAACAGAGACTCCTCTGAATTACGGTTGTTGAAGATCCTATTGTTTCGAAATTTCCAGATAGTCCAGCAAAAGCTGAAGAAAGAAATACACCAGATTATGTTGGCATCTTTTTTCGGGCAACAATCATACCACGCTTGCATAACTTTGACAGTAGAACCGGGGAAGGTGAATCGGATATTACATTTTTCGCACCATTGCATCCAACACTTCCAGCTAACACGGCAAGAGAAAAAGATATGATGTTCGGTTTCATCATTATTTTTACACAAAGGACATACCTGATCAGTTACCACCTTTGAGCCTCTTT
Source organism: Hibiscus trionum (assembly GCA_030270665.1). Taxonomy (NCBI): domain Eukaryota; kingdom Viridiplantae; phylum Streptophyta; class Magnoliopsida; order Malvales; family Malvaceae; genus Hibiscus; species Hibiscus trionum. The sequence goes on from BSYR01000014.1 coordinate 2,163,482, forward strand.
TTACCAAATTTACCTTCGTCGCCAACCTCCCACGCACCAATCTCCACATAAAGAATTGGACCTTCGGGGGAGTGAATTTATTCCAAACCCGTCTCCATATATCTGAGGGGCACTTGTCCGCAGAAGAAGCTAGAGCACAGTAGCTTTCGGTACTGAATTGACCGCTAGTATCCCCCGCCCATCGTAAAGTGTCGTATTGATAAGGACTTGCCGAATATTTGTTTAAGGATGCTAGGAACAGTTCCCAAATGTCCCATTCCCAATCAAAGAGTACCCTACGAAGCGGTATCAACCATTTCCAACCTCGATCCAGTTTAGATCCGAACTCAGCAACCTTACCACTCTTCTTTGATGACAATGCAAATATTCTCGGGAATTGGGTATAGAGTGGCAAATCACCCGCCCAGCAATCGAACCAAAAATCAATAGCGAGGCCATCTCCCAAAACCAGTCTTATATTGCTCAAAAAAAGATCGGATGAATCCGACAAAGGTTTAGTAATTGCCTTCCAAATCCAGGATACTTTTTTCGGATTTAGAGGGGGAAGAAGCACTGAATTGATGTTGTTGAAATATTTAGCATTAATAATCTTCCGCCAGAGGCTGTTTTGCTCCATGCTATACCGCCATAACCACTTGCTAAGCAACGCACTGTTTCTTATTTTGATGTCAGTGATTCCCAGACCACCTACCTCCTTGGGAGAACACAACTCGTCCCACCGAACCCAATGGATAGTTTTCTCATCTACCTTACCCCATATGAACTTGGCAATCATTTTATTCAGTTTATTGCTGACTGATACTGGCATTTTAAAGCTGGATAAGTAGTAGAGGGGAAGACTAGATAACACTGATTTTACCAATACTAACCGGCCAGCTGCAGAGAGATTCGAACCCTTCCACCCCGATAAATGGTTCCTGAATTTTTCGACCACCGGGTCTCATAAAGCTTGGTCATTTTTAGAGGCACCCAACGGTAGTCCTAAATACCTCGTTGGTAAGTTTCCGTGAGAGCAATTTATGGAAGCAGCTAACTCCCTCAACAAGCAAGAGTTGACATTTATCCCAAAGAGCTCGGTCTTTTGCAGATTCAGTTTAAGACCCGATACCGCCTCGAAAACTCTTAAAATTCTTTTGATATTAATAATCTGTTCTTTTTCCGCTTCTGTGAAGACTATCAAGTCGTCAGCAAATTGTAGGTGCGAGATTTTAACTTCCCCGTTACCAACCGTAACGCCCCTGAACATATTTTCATCCGTGGCTTTAGCTAAGCAAACACTCAATGCTTCTGCCATTAAATTGAATAGGAATGGAGACAGTGGGCATCCTTGCCGAAGGCCTTTCTTAGTGCGAAAATAATCTGTAGGTATGCCGTTTACCAGAACAGCCATGGACACTGTGGAAATACACGACCGGATCCATTTGCACCATCTTTGCCCGAAGCCCATCTTCCTCAACACCAAAAACAGAAATGGCCATTCAATTGAGTCGTATGCTTTCTTAATATCTGCTTTGAATACCACCACCTGATCTCCTCTTCTTTTTGCCATGTCTACTAATTCATTAGCAACCAAGGAGCAATCAATAATTTGACGTCCTTTTATGAAAGCGAACTGATTTTCGCTCACCAATTGGTTCATGTATGGAGCTACTATGTTAGCCAGAACTTTTGCGAGGATTTTGTAAATGCTCCCGACCAAACTTATCGGTCGAAAGCCATCCACCGAATCCGGATTCTTCGTCTTTGGGATGAGTGCAATAAAGGAAGAATTTAGCTCCAGTGGGAATTGTCCGGTACTGTAAAAAACAGAGAATAGTTTCATGATGTGGTCTTGGAATAGTTCCCAATACTTCTTAAAAAACGATAAATTAAAGCCGTCATGTCCCGGCGCCTTAGATCCGTCCGCATACTTGATAACCTCCCACACTTCCTCTTTGTCGAAAGGCCTGTCAATCCACTCCGCAGAAGATCTCGGTAGAGTCTTGAACGGGCAGTCCCACTTTCTGATATGTAGAATATTACGTTCTTGAAAGCTTTGTTTGAAATGCTGTTCAAAAGCAGCAGATATAGATGTCTGATCGGAGCATATTTTTCCTTTGAACATGATCTGATGAATTTGGTTATTAATTTTCCGGTTTGTCGCAGACAAATGAAAAAACCTCGTGTTCTTATCCCCTTCCCGGAACCACTTCAACCTGGATTTTTGCAACCAATCACGCTCTTCTTTTCTATACAACTTCCACAAGAGATTCTTCAATTGGGTTGCTTCCGCTAATAAGGTTGCGTCTGCCTTATTTTTCACTATATGTGCTTCTACAAATTTCAGCCTGTCTTCCACTGTAGGAATAGAACTATTTTTCTCTGACTGCTTAGTTATCAACCATTTCTTGGACTGGCTTTTGCATGCCTTAAGCGCCTCCCCTATGTCTAGATTACCAGTGGATTTTACCGTCTTTTTTATCAGCTCCGAATAACCCTCTATATCCCCCCAAGAATTAAACCATTTAAACGGTTTGGGGGCGTACTGTTTTCGCTCTACAGCCAAGGAAATAGGGCAATGATCCGAAAGGCTCCTTGCTAATACAATTTGCTGGATATCCGACCACAGAAATAGTAGATCTGGAGATATACAAAAGCGATCAATTCTGCTGGCTTGAGGAGGGTCCAACTTACCAAACCACGTAAAGTTTCCTCCCGACAATGGAAGGTTGATCAGATTCAGCCTATTCAGGAAATTGAGGAGCTGCACAGAAGATCTCTTGCTATAAGAAGAACCGACTTTTTCATCAGGACACAAGATCGAATTAAGATCTCCCCCTAGGATAATAGGCCGACCCAGATTTTCCAGAATGTTGGCCAAGTGATCAAACCATAACTGTCTCTCCCCTTCACAGTTGGGTGCATACACATTCACAACAGATACCTTCTTCTTCCAGTAAATTAATTCCCCTACCAAAATCACAAACCGATGTTCTGTAATCACCTTTTCCACCACAAGGAATTCCTTATCCCAAATCAAAATAATGCCCCCCGATAAGCACAACGCCGGAGATTCAGCAAATTCACCCGACATTGAGCCCCATAGACAATGGAGCACGTTGATACGGTTCTTCTTCATCTTCGTCTCTTGAATTAGGGCTAATTTAACCGTTTTTTTGAAACATATCTTACGGACTGCTCTCTGTTTCAACGGGTTGCATAACCCTCGAATATTCCATGAAATAAATTGGAAATTCATCTAACACGAATTAAAACGAAAGTCAAGGGCTTACCTCAAGAGAACCCTACGGCTGTGGGTTACTAACCTCATCCAAACTACAGAATTTCACCAGTACCTCATTTCTAGATTCCACAAAGGAAAAGCCCAGGGCTTCTGCTATCTCAAGTGCTTTTTCGGCTTCTTTCGCTGACTCCCGTTCAAGATTATTCCGATCCCCCACATCCCCATGCTGCTCTCCACCGGTCTCTTGCCTGCCCGGAGATGAAGTTGGAACAAAGCTTCCGATCTTGCAAATTTAGCGGGAAGGAACCTCATGCGTACCAGTGTCGATTTTACCCACGAGAGGTCTGGAATAAGCATCAGTATGTGACGGGTCGTGACAAAAAATGGTCCAACCCGCCTGTCCCCAAGTAGGGCTAATCCCCCTACCCATAGATAATAAGTTGTGGGCCTTGATGATCCTTGGTCTGATGGTGAAAAGCCCAGTAGTTGGATCTAATATAGGGCCCGCGGAAGAGCTTTGGTCAGAAGCTTCACTTAGTGGCCCAAAATTATTTAACACCGGAATATCAATTAATCCCTCTTTACATGGACCCTTCGCCTTCTCAGCTGCCGGTCCCACAATTGGTCTGCTGGCACTCTCTGACAGACAATCATTTTGTCCTCCCTCCTTTATAGAACCATCTGTGTACTTCAAGGGATTTTCGTTATCCAACATATTGGGAGGTGAAAAGTCGGCTGGCTCCTTTATTATACTGTCCCTGAAGTCGAAACGTCCATCATCAAGCTCACCGTCGGCAGACATTGCCGGACTTCCGACTCTGATTCCATCAATCCAACGCTTCTCATCCTCAAACGCCGATACCGATACTCTTATATGAAGCTTTTCGCCATTGACTACCACCATAGGGTTAACCGGAATATCCGACACCGAGCTGACTCCCACCAAGACTCTAGCCACATCGAATCTGTTCCTTAATCTGGTATCGTCATCTAGTTTAATGAAATTTCCCCACTGGTTTGCTATACCTTCGAAGACTTTTGGGAACCATGCATGGACAGGAAAGCCTTCCATATTCAACCACACCTTTAACTTCCTTTCACCTGAGAAGTTTGCCAGGGTATCCAAATCCTCGAACCATGTTTGCATTAGGTTCCGGCGAAGGTCCCATAGAATCGGAACTTGTTCTGATTCAAGACATTGAACTACTGCGAAAAAACCGGACAACTCACTCACTTTTACCTTAAACCCTTCTAACGTGAGTGCTTGTTGGATCATCTCAACATTGTACATGTTTTTAATTTGACCTACGAAGCAGTTGTTGACCCAGCTTTTTTCCTCCGATGATATAGCAATGATGAGATTTCGGCAAGCCTCCACAGCCGCCTCCATCCTAGGAACGGGATTCTCTCCATGGCTGGTGACTTTGGAAAATAAATTACCAGTAAGGACGTCTTTGTACGATCGATCCTTCGTCACCTGATGATCCTTTAAACTTCTAGAGACAAATCTGTTCACCTCCGGTGGGGAGTTACCCCGGGTTCTCCGATGTATGGGGGCGCGACTATTCTCCTCTCGGATGGAGATATAAGCACCGTCCAATTTACGCCCATTACCTTCAAGAATAGCTTTTTCCGCCTCTGATTTCTTGGCGAACCTCACAAACGTAAAAGTATAATTAGAGGACCTTCTGCTCCGATGATAATAACCGATGAAGACATGCCTGACATCCCCATAAACTGAGAATGCTTCCTTGAGTGCCGACCAGTGGATTTTCTTGCTGATGTGATTGACATAAACCGTGAAGCCTCCTTTCGCTGAAAATTTCTTTGATGAGCCGAACTTGCCCTGCTTCCTGCCTCCAAGATCTCCATTACCATGAACGCTCTTCTTCGCTCCGCTTCCGCCGTTAGCTCCTCTCGCTCCCCGAAAGCTCTCCACTTCAACCTGGATATGGTTGATCGTGTAGCATCGTTTCTTGATAGTCTACATAACTCTTTCCGGCACAGGAATAGAGTGGAACAATGCAAGAAAACAGTATGTGTCGATACATTTTGTAATTTATAATGCTTAATTTCTTCGTACTCTAATTTAATAATTTTTTTGACGCAGCTGGAATGTTTACATAAATTTAATGACGACGAGACCTTTGTTGACCAATTTGGGAAGATTAAGGTCCCAGTGACAGATTTAGAATTTGTGGTCCGTAAGACGATGGTGCAAACGAACGGGTATGAAATTTAAGTATTTAATAAGTCAAAAATTTATTGTGCTTATCTAACTATTTGACATTTTGCGGCATTATAACAAATATGATTGCGGAATGTATGTGGTCATGTGGATGGAAGCTATTTTTGATGGGAGGTCAACGGATGATTTGGTAAGTGGTCCGAAAAGGACTTTTTTTAAAAAAAATTGGTACTGAAATTGAGTCCTAATTTGAATGTAGGTTGTTGGGGAATATGATCGTCCGAGAGTTTTAAACGATCTCATAAATCACGAATGTAATAAAAGGAGAGCTAAGTTCACATCTGCTTGCCTGGAACGTATGAAAAAATAATTCATTCTGAAAGCAAATATATGTACATTATGTTACCATTATTTTCCCACTATGTAATTGTTTAACATAGTTACTTTGTTGTAAATTATGTTAACATAATAGCTTCTTTGAAAAAATGTAACAATTTTTTTTGTTTGTTATGAAACTTATTCAGCATAAAGTTTCGATACTTTAATAACGCTATACTAAACGCTATAAAAATTAATTATGGAGACTTTAATAACGCTATAAAAATAATTTAAACAAAACATCGATACTTTTCAAATTAATGCTTGCCATAGTTTACTGGAATTATCGATACTTTCTGAAACAGAAGGAATTACATAGCTTACTGGAATCAAAGTGTCGATACTTTTCTGCCGCTATGAGTACAAATATCGATACTTTTAAACGAAATATATTTATCCGGATAAAAAAATCCCGAAAAAATCGATACTTTTTTCCTTTATGATAAAATTATCGATACTTTTTGAAACAGAAGGACTGACATAGCTTACTAGAATCAAAGTGTCGATACTTTGCTGCCGCTATGAGTACAAATATCGATACTTTTAAATGAAATATATGTATCCGGATAAAAAAAATCCCGAAAAAATCGATACTTTTTTTCCTTTATGATGAAATTATCGATACTTTTTGAAACAGAAGGACTGACATAGCTTACTGGAATCAAAGTGTCGATACTTTGCTGCCTCTATGAGTACAAATATCGATACTTTTAAATGAAATATATGTACCCGGATAAAAAAAATCCCGAAAAAATCGATACTTTTTTTCCTTTATGATGAAATTATCGATACTTTTTGAAACAGAAGGACTGACATAGCTTACTGGAATCAAAGTGTCGATACTTTGCTGCCTCTATGAGTAAAAATATCGATACTTTTAAAAGAAATATATGTATCCGGTTAAAAAAATTTCCCGAAAAAATCGATACTTTTTTCCCTATATGATAAAATTATCGATACTTTTTGAAACAGAAGGATTGACATAGCTTACTGTAAAGAAAGTTTCGATCCTTTTTGACGCTATGATTAAAAGTATCGATAAAATTAAACAAAATCAATGTTTCCGGTAGCGTCTTTACCGTTTTCATTACTGACTACATCAATGTTACCGGTACACATGTGTAATCCAAGTGCTTCAAAACATGTAGTTGATGGCAACATGAAATTCCTACAGTCTCAAATTTCCTACACGAACATGTGACGCTTTCCGAGACAACATCAAAAGATACGTCAAATCTCATGTTCTTTTTCTTGTACTTTGACAGAACAAAATGTTGACATTCATCTGATAAGGACTGAATTTGTTCGTCAATCCGGTACAAGGTCTCCTCTTGCAGTTCGTCTTGGAAGAGCCGAAATGATGCTCGCGTATAAATTTCACCAGCATGGCTTTCTAGGTCTGTCAGTTTAGTGATCTGGAAGGGCGTTGTCTGCGAACTTAAGAAATCTGCTTGCAACTCGTTAATACGCATTTTACCAATAGCTTGTTCAATTGTACGAACAACGTCTACATATGTCTTCTTCTTTATCAGGGCACGTCCGAGTGCAGCATTCAAGGACTCGCTTCTTTGTGTGGATCGCAAATTCGCAAAGAAATGACCCGTTTGATATGCTTGAGCCCATAAGTTCCGAGTATTTCCCTTCTCAATCACCCATGGATGCTTTTCGATATTGAATTCGGAAATCATTGCAAACCATTCAATATCAAATTCGCTTCTTGTCCACCACGAACTCATACATCTATTAAATGATGTGCTAAATTTGTTGTCACCAATGTTAGCTTGTACATTGCGAGATAGATGCCACGAACATAATCTGTGCTTAGCATAAGGGAAAACACATTTGATAGCCCTCTGCATTGCCCTATCCCCATCTGTCACAACTGAAAGAGGCAATTTATTCATCATGGCTTGTAAAAAATTTCGCAGCACCCACTCGAATGATTGAGTCGTTTCGTCAGCTATGATCGCAATAGCAAATATTATTGTGCTATGGTGATGATTGACACCGACAATAGGCATAATTGGTCGTGCATAGTAATTACCTTTGCAAGTTGTGTCGAACGCAATAACATCACCGAAGCAAGTGTAATCTGATCTCGATATTGAATCAGACCAAATAAGATGCTACAATGCCCTTGATTCATCTGTGGAGTATGTCATAAAAAACCCTGGATCATCTTCTTTCTTGTAATCAAAGTAAGCAATGAGTGCATTCACATGCCCATTGACAAGCTCCTTTGCTTTACCTCTATCAAGTGCATTGTACAGGTCTTTACTAGTAAATCCAACATTATGAAAACCCCCTGCCTGATTCATGAAATAATTCATTACCTTTGATGTCCCAACACCAACATCTTTCAACGATGTTGCCTCAGCCACATCAGCCTCACTCACAGCTCTATTTGAACGCATAAATGGTGTCATAAGAGGTGTGCACAAGGCATGATTATGTTCGTCGAAAGACTTACTTAGAACCCACTGATCATTTGTTTTTGTTGATGTGACAATGATTTTGGCCTTGCATCCTGTTCGTGTGACTGGCGTATGAGCACGTTGACGATTAACAGTTTCGACTTTCGATGACCGAAACTCTTCTTTTGAACAACAAAATTCGTGTGTCTTCACATTCCCTTCGTCATCCAGTCGTGTTGTTCCTCGACGTGCACTAAAACCATGTTTCATTGCGTATTCCTTGTAAAAATTCCAAGCTTCCTCACGTGAAGAAAAGAGCTGACCTACCAACCGTTCCGAATCATCAACGGTCAACTTTTCATCTTGCAAATTCCCGCTAGCATTAACATCGTTGGATGGAGTATCTTCCATTTTGGTAAACACGATCAGTTGAAGTGGTCCAAACTTTGCCTGGACAGGAGTTGTGTGTTGCTTTCATTTTCAGGTAGTAAAATCGGTAGGTGGTGGTGGTTGATGGTGGTTCAAAGCAGTAACAGCATTTATTTCTTCCTTCCTACAAAGTTAGTTGTGCAATAAATTGTAGTATATTATCGATACTTTCTGCCCATTATTATAAAAAATATCGGTACTTTCAGAAAAAAAGGATTCTCATAGCTTACTAGAAATAAAGTTTCGATACATTTTTCCCCCTTTCTGAAAAAGTATCGATCCTGTTGTAAAATTTCATGATACGTTAGCAAATCTGCTCGAAAATATCGATACTTTCTGTCCGTTACGATAAAAAATATCGATACTTTCAGAAACAAAGGATTGTCATAGCTTACTGGCATTAAAGTTTCGATACATTTTCCCCCTTTCAGAAAAAGTATCGATCCTGTTGTAAAATTCCATGATACGTTAGCAAATCTACCCGAAAATATCGATACTTTCTGTGCGTTACGATAAAAAATATCGATACTTTCATAAACAAAGGATTCTGATAGCTTACTGGAAATAAAGTTTCGATATATTTTCCCCCTTTCCGTAAAAGTATCGATCCTTTTGTAAAATTCCATGATACGTTAGCAAATATGCTCGAAAATATCGATACTTTCAGCCTCTGTGAAAACAATTATCGATACTTTTTATTCACAAATGGATTCCCATTGCATACTGGAACAAAAGTTTCGATACGATTTAGACACTATTAATAAAAAACCCGATACTTTTGAAAGAAAATCAATGTTTCCGGTACGAATTTCGCTCGAAAATATCGATACTTTTACAAAAATACCGATATTGAACAAAAACTAAAGGATTCTCATAGCTTACTGGAAACTAAATTATCGATACATTTTTCCAGGTTTGAATGTAATTATCGATACGTTTGCAAAAACATTAATGTTTCCGGTAATTTTTTACTGTTTTCATTATTCATTACATCAATGTATCCGGTTTATTGTTACCGTTTTCATTATTCACTACATCAACTTTGCATTGCAGTGTTATGTCTTTTCACTTGTATCACATGCACCGTTTACTGCTCATCCTGTATAAAGCTGAAACCCTTAATCCACGGAACGAATCTGATTCTTCCTTTTCAGTTTCGTGTCTTTTCACTTGTATCACATGCACCGTTCATGACCTTCATTTATTGGGTAGTTCTCATAGTTCTCCTCATTTATTTCTATAGCCCCAGAAATGAGGAGACGAACGAATCTGATTCTGCCTTTTCAGTTTCGTGTCTTTTCAATTGTATCACATGCACCGTTCATGTTCATGTACCTTCTCCTCATTTATTTCTATAACCCCGAAAACGAGGAGACGAACGAATCTCTGAATCTGCCTTTTTAGTTTCATGCCTTATCGCTTTCCCTCCCACTTTCCCTCCCAAACGGAAATTGCCTATAAATTAACAACTCCTCTATTTACTCTTCAAAGCATCTTCAAATTAATCTACTCAACCCTTCGTTTACTTCTATAATCAGTTCTCCTTCACCATCTTCTATTATACAATGAGTTCCAGCAGAAGTTCTGGTAAAAATCTTCAGTCTTTGGCAAAGAGGAAGATTGATTTCGAGACATCATCAAACAGTGATGATGGTTTCTATATTGATTCTGATTCTGATAATGAGGAGGAACAACTAAGCCATGAGTCAATGAAAACCAGCAAATGGTTCAACAAGTTCTTCCAGTCCTTCGATCGAATGAACTCTATCAACGACCCTTCTACTCAATGGCTGTGTCCAGCATGCCAAGGAGGTCCTGGTGCCTCTCACAAGTTTCGTGGCCTTCAGTCCCTAGTCACACATGTAAAAACCAAAGGAGGACCAAAGCTGAAAATTCATCGCCACCTTGGTCAGCTGTTGGAGGAGGAATTGCGTAGAAGGGGTACTTCGACTACTCCTCAAGGTCAAGCTTTAGGCCAGTGGAGTGGTTTGAGAGATGATGATGCTATTGTCTCCCCCCCCCCCCCCGCCTTCAAGCAACCAGGAAGCTGATCACCAAATACTCTAGCCACCCATGGTGATGATAATGAACACAAGGCTTCATAAAGATGGAGATGGGAAGGTAGTTATATCACTTCTGAATTATGTTTTCATTAATATTATAATACTTAACTTCTTATTTCTTTAATTTTCTGCTTCAGTGGATTGGTATGGGAAACCAAGAGCTTCTCAACTATTTCAGTTTCTATGGTACTGTTGCCAAGGCTCGCCATTCATACGGTCCAGAAGGCCATCGTGGGATGGGTCTTCTGATTTTTGAGAGCGCGGCAAGAGGTTATCTAGATGCTCAGCGTCTGCATACCCAGTTTGCTGACCAAGGTTTTAATAGAGATGCTTGGCAACGTTGTCAGGGCTTAATGTATGGTCCATCCAGCCAGCGCCAACTATATGGTTATATGGCTGAAAAAGAAGACATACACATCTTCAACCGCCATCTCCAAGGTTTTCTCTATCAATTTCTTCTATTATTAATAACAAGATACACTTCTGCTCATACTTATGCAAAAAAAAATTGTTTATTAGGCAACCAAAAGGTCAAGTTTGAGATGCGACCATATGCACAGATGGTTGGACAACAACCTGGAGCTGGAACAAGTTCCATGGGTGGCAGGGAGACTTGAAGGGAGGAGACTCATTGTTTTACTTTCATTTTTTTATTTACTTTAGTAATTTGTAATTGAAGCACTGGACTTCATTTTTTTAATGATCATTTTTCTTCATCCTTATATATTATTAAACTTTTCATTGGGAACTCTTTTTTTTCTATAAATATAATTGATATAAACGATTTAATAGAAGTATTCATACTTCTAATAAAAGTAACGAAACATTTATTATAAGTATCCATACTTTTCCTGCAAGTACCCATACTTTTTAACGAAAGTATCCATACTTCTAATAAAAGTATCGACACATTTAATATAAGTATCTATATGTTTTATTTAAGTATCCATACTATCGAGCCACAATTGAACCAGTTCCAATGTTTTTATTAAAATATCGATATTATTGTTTAAAGTATCGATTCTTATTGGCTACCTATTACGTTACCCTAGTACCAGTTTGTTTAAATGTTTAATATTTATGTAAACGATCAAATAATAACAATTTAGGCGCTACCGAATATGTTGATATGAGTATCAACAAAATCGGTAATTTTACCGGTTTTGTTATCGTGGGAATTTTCAAGGCCCCATCAGCTCGAAATTAACAACAAATTAGGCGCTACCGAATATATTGATATTCGGATCAACAAAATAGGTAATTTTACCGATTTTGTTATCGTGGGAATTTCCAAGGCCCCATCAGCTCGAAATTAACAACAAATTAGGCGCTACCGAATATATTGATATTCGGATAACAAAATAGGTAATTTTACCGATTTTGTTATCGTGGGAATTTCCAAGGGCCCATCAGCTCAAATTTATCAACAATTTAGGCGCTACTGAATATATTGATATCCGGATCAACAAAATAGGTAATTTTACCGATTTTGTTATATTTGACCGATAACTTAAATTTACCGGTTACCATTTTTTTCTTTTTTTTCATGTTTTTACCGGATACATTATCTCATATCAACATATCCGGTAGCGCTTTACCGGATACATTATTTATCTTATAATGTTTCCGGTAACGCCGTTTCTTAGCCGTATATTAGGCGGCCGCGTACTAGAATTCTCCCCTAACTATATATTACATCCATTCTTTTGTTTTATTTTCCTTTTAGGTGGACAACAAATTGTAAGTTCATGTTTCTGCACTTTGTACGGTGGCCTCAAATGGACCTAAATTTTATTTTTAACCCTAAGTGCAAAAGTTTACTATAAAGTCGATTTTCTTAATCTAAATTGATCTATTTATAACGTCAATATTCGAATTTTTGACATTACTTCAGAGATTTAGTGAATCACCTTACTAAACCAACTGATTGTTGGTATCTAATGATAACATCGTAAGGTGATATGTTTATTTTCTGTCATTCACATGCCTTATCGACGAATTTTGACGGAAAAATTAATGTTATTACACTACAAGAAAATGCATTTTTAGTGACACTAAAAATAGTCACAAAAAGTGCTAAATTTAGTCACTGAAATTTACAGTGATTATTTTCTTGAGTCGTCACCAGTCGTCACTAATAACCCTGTCACTATTATATTAGTGACAATTTTCATGTATTTCGTCACAATAGTTATATTTTTTTATGACCACACTATTTGACACAAATGATTATTAATAGTGACTAAAATTTAGACACTAATGTTATTCTTACTAGTGACAAACATTCTATCACAAATACATATTTAAATAGTGTCTAAAATATGTCGTCACTGTCAATAATAAAATTTAATGGAGCTTTTACATTTTAGTCAGCTGAAATTTAATTATAGATGATGTAGCATATTTAGATATCAATTTTTAGTAAATAAATGCAATTCCTGGCTTCAAGAAGGATCGAAACTGGAACTTTTAGGGCGAGAGTGCAATACTTATCCACTAGGCTAGGCAAGAAATTTAATATTATTTTGAAAGAAAAATAATATTTAGGTTTAATTGTAATTGAAATTAATTTTATTTATTTTAAAAATATTTATTAATTATAACACTAATTATTATAATAATAATTTAACTAATTTTTCTATGGTTTCTTATACGAAATACGTATGTTGAAAAAACTATTTAGATTTTTTTTGAAGAAAAAACTAATTAAAATGGAATATATCTTTTAAATTTTTCAAAAACAATTATATCATATATTATGCTAAAATCACATAGTAGTCTTGTACTCTAATTTGGTCACCTTAAATTTCTATACTTTTTAAATTTTAAATTTTCGATCCTGACATGAATGGTAGTATTTAATATGTTAAGTAAAATTTTCTTTTTAGCTAATTTGTTATACATAAGTTGCTTATTTAATTTTTGTTCTTTAATTTGATCATTTTTAGTCCTTGTAATTTAGTCATATTGCTAGTGTCCCGTTAGGATTAAGATTCAAATTTTAAAATTTGACAAAATATAGGGACTAAAGTTGATCAAAATAGATTGACTAAAACAACAATTTACACATAGTATAGACTATAGAAATATTTTACCTTTTGACAAACTAGTTTATGATAATTTTAATTTTTATAATTATAAAAATAAATTTATCATTGTGACAATGTCTAATTTGTCATTACTTTAATTTTTTATTGGTGACAAAATTTATCACAACAAAAAGTGAAACTTTAAGTGACAAGTAATTCCAATGTAACAACAAATATTAAATAATAGTGACCACTTCACATATCGTCACTATCATGTGTCAAAGTTTTAGTGACAATGAACTTTGTGTCACAATTGTATACTTATAGTGAAAATTCATTTGTGAAAAATGTAATCGTCACAATTACTACTGTTACAGTGACCAAATAAAAATATGTCACAATTACTTATACTAATAGTGTCGCACAAAAAAATTGTCACAAAAAATTAATATTTGTGACAAAATTATTCCAAGTCACTATCAATTTGTCACTAAAAATCTATATTGTTGTAGTGATTAGCTGTTTTTTTTTTTCAAATTAAGACCAGATAATAGCTGTTTCACATTGATGCCACCATTGTTAGAAAATGAACACAGTTTAATTGGAACAAATTTGACCCCAAAAAGACAATATAAAAAAATGGGGTCAGGAACGGGTGAAGAATGTGATGGGGGTGGAGTTAACTATTGTGACAATGAATTCCATTAAACATAAATAAATCATATTTAAAACGAGAGTGGAATTAGTGGGAGCATACACCAATGTGCTTTTAGACAATATGCCATGTTGGTGTAGGAAGAAAGATTTTCTTCACTAGTGTATATTGGATTCAATACTGATCTGAATAGTTTTGATTTGATCGTATCAGATTAATTGCTCAAATAATATTGTTTGAAAAATGATATTTGCTGAAGTGATGTGTTTTATAGATTATTTGTTTGTTTAAAAATAAAATTATCAGATCAATGGAGTAATCAATAGAGTTGCTGAAGTGACTTGCAATTGAGTACGAATTTATGACCGAAGTCGGTATGTAGTGCTGCCAACTTCCCTTGGTACCGTAACAATGTCCCTAGTTCAACTAATAATTTCAAATATATTATATTTGACCAATTATTTTTTTCATCATCATTATTTAACCAAGGAAGTCTACCATATCAGTTTGAAGTTATTTTATTAGTAAATTTTATTCAAATGTCGTGACTTTTTAGAGAATTGTTTCGTATTTGAAGATGTGTTTTGAAGACAAATATGGATTCACAGAATTCTTACCGGTTTGAAAACAAAAAAAAATTTGGTTTATTTATTACAAAAATGCAACGAGGTTTTTCTAGAAGATATGATGATAGAAGAAGAAGAAAAATCTGCTTCTTTTCGATGTCTTTTTTATGTCTAACGCTAAATAATCAAATTTTAAGTTTTAATCTTAAATTTTAAATCATAAACCATAAAACCTTAAAAATATACTCCACCCTATTTCCCTAAACTCTAACCCTAAGCCATAATATTAATCTTAAACCACAAACCTAATTTTTTAGTGTGGAGCATAAATAGAGGTACCGAAAAGGGACAGAAAATTTCTATCAATAGGAAAACTTGTTTAAAAAAATTTGTGTTATAAACTTTAATAATATATAGTAATTATTTTTAATAAAATTATTTTAAGCATATATTTTGCTTCTAATTAATTAAGCATGTTTTTTTTAAATGTAGTTAGAGTTTTACCCTAGTAAAAACATGTAGCTCATATCTAATATCTTTTAAAAAATAATTTAAAAGATGATAAAAATGTAATATATGTTTATATTATTTTAATTGAATTTGTAGGAGAAGCTAATATTTTAATAAATAAATTTAGAGATCCATTAATTGGCCTAATGGCTAAGGATGTTCATATTGTCTCATCTTGTATGGTTTGAATCCCGGTATGAGAATGTAATATCTCTTTATTTAATAAATAAATAAATTTAAATTCATATTTTATGGGTTATTTTAAGGAAATACTTTGATTTTATTTAAACAAAGATGTAGATAATAAAAATTTTAAAATTATTGAAGAATGAAATTTTAAAAATATTTATATGAGTTAGATTAGGTACTTGCTCTATTTAGGGGTGAGCTTTCGATCGAATGAAGTCGAGTCAATTTTTTTTTAGTTATTCAAGTTAACGAATCATATTTTATAACTCAAACTTTATTTGATTTTTTTCGAATTGAGTTTTTGTTCAAATTTAATTATAAATATTTATAATATTATGATACTAATTAGTTCCAATTTAAACGACTTTCTACAACCATTTACACTATATATGTCATTCAGAGTTAAAGAATTCAACTCGAACATGAAAATCGATCTACTAATTACTAAAAAATTTAAGCTATTCGTGTCTCAATTTTTTTTTGAGTTGTTTGAAAAACTAATTTTTCGACTAAAAAAATTAATTTTTTCGAATTGAGTTTTGTTCACATCTAGTTCTATTTATATTGGCTCAATCAATAATATTTTTCTAGATTCGCTATTGCTTTTTATTGAGCAAAGTTATGCAAAGTAAGATCATTGATCGATCTAAACTGCGTAAACAAATTATTTAATGGTCTTATTTCTATTTTTTAAACCATTCATTCAATTACAACTGATTTAAACATTATCCGATACAACAACACTAACATATCATTCTTTTATTTTATATATTAATAGGTGGCAATTGACAAAGAATGGCGTTTCCACTTGGAAATAAGAAAAAATAAATTACAAGTTATATATACCCATGTTCACCTGCACTGCAACCATTAATGAATAAAAATATATACCATTTTTAATTTTAGTTAGGGGTGCTTATCGAGCGAGTTTGTCGCGAGTTAAGTAGTGCTCGTTAAAAAATTTCGTTGCTCCACTCGACTCGTTGCTCGTTAAGCTCGCTAAAATTTTTACCTTGTTTATTAAAAAATATAGGTAAAATATAGTGATACTATTTGAGCTTGATATGAACAAAATTTAGGGGGAAAAAAGTAAAGATTGAGGAGATAAATAAAAAAACTTGACATGGCTGAGTCAGAGATGAAGTTGACATTCGAGTGTGGGATGGAAATCCTCTGCTACTTTTCGGTGCCCCTACTTATGTTCTCACACTTAAAATTAAAGTTTAGGGTTTGAGGTTGGAGTTTATGGTTAAGGTTTAGGGAATTTAGAGTAAAGTATATTTTTAGGGTATAGAGTTTAGGATTTAGGGTTAGGGTTTGAAATATATTTTTTTTAATATTTTTTTAGTGTTGGGGCATATAATATAGGCACCGAAAAGGGACAGATGATTTTTATCCTCGAGTATAAGACTCTTTTTAGTTTCTAAACAATCTTCGATGAAAAAAGAAAGAAGAGAAAAGGCGTTAGAGATTTCGATATTTTTACTTTCGATCGGATTTTTATATGGCAACTAAAGATATTTTTTTTCTTTATTTACTTTTACATATAAAGTAATAATAAAAAATGCTTTAATAAAAAAAGGAATGACTAAGTATTATAATTTAATTTCTTATTAATACAAATTAACTTTTTAAAATTTTCGGGAAATACAAAAACGTTTTAAAAATGTGAAATCAAATATTTTATTAGTAAATTATCTAGCAAGTCACTATCTTTTCTAGAGTTTTCAAGTAGCATTTATAATTTTTGGAACATAGTTTTTTAAGGTAACACCAGAATCATTAAAAATTTCTATAAAAATAACAAGCTGCTCACGAACTTATCGAGTCGAGTTAGACCTTGCTCAACTCGACTCGTTAAGATTTCGAGTCGAGCCAATTCGAGCCGAATATTTATCGAGTTTTAACCGAATTATTCTCAAACTGTTTGCGAGCTGCTCAACTCAATAAGCACCTCTAATTCTATCATACATTTTAAAATTATAGTTTGAATCTTAAATTAATTTTTTTTTAAAAAAAATATCAATTAGGTTATTCTGTTGATGTAAATTAGAGGTGGCAATCGGGTCATTCGGTTCGAGTCGTTTCGGTTCAGGTCATTTCGGGTCTATCTAGAATCGGTTTAGATTCGGTTCGGTTCGGGTTCGGGTCTAATTCGGGTCTGTGATGAGTCGGATTCGGTTCGGGTATTGGATCGGGTCAAAATCAGATCGGTTGTTTTCGGGTCGGGTCAATATCGGATCGGTCGCTTTCGGTTCGGGTCAAAATCGGGTCGTTCGGGTCGCTTTCGGTTCGGGTCAATTTCGGGTCAGGTCAACATTTAAATTTTCGGGTCAATTCGATTTGAGTTGGGTTAAAGGTTTGAGGTTTAGTATTTATGGTTTAGTTTAGAGTTATTGGTGTATGAGATTAATTCTGATTCAACTTGTTAATCTATGCATTTGAATTTGATTAAATATTTAAATCAAAGCTTAATGTATCCATATAATTTTTTTTGTATAATTATATTAAATCAAAGTTTATAATAATAATAATAATAATGTCTGAAATGAATTAATTTATTAAACTTAGGATCTAATTGAACTAACTAAAATCTAAAAGCATAAATCACGGACATAATTAAAATAATTTTAAAACTAAATGTGAAATTTCAATTAAATTAATCTAAATTGAAACTCAATTAAATTAAGAAAAATAGAAAGACAATTGGTAAAAATAGAGAGGGAAAAAACAAAATTTTGGAGGGAAATAAGCCACCAATTTTTTAAGCTAGATTGAAAAAAAAGAAAAAGACAATTGGAAAAAATAGAGAGAGAAAAGACAAAATTTTGGAGGGAAATAAGCCACCAATTTTTTAAGCTAGAGATTAATTACTTTTTAGGTCATGTTGCATTTAAAATGTTACATTTTAGTCAACTTTAAGTTTTAGTTTAATTTAATTTAGTCACAAGTATTCCCACGGTTTAGACTTCGGATATAGAAATCCCCTCCCCGTAGTGATATTTAGTCTCTAAAAATTTACTTTTAGTTGAAATTAACTAATCTTTGTAATTTAGTCTATTAATTTAATATATTGATATTTTCGTTCATTTTAATTTCAAAGATTTAATTTTTAGCCAAAATTGATCCCTATTTATTTATATGGTATAATTACAAAATTGGTCATTGGACTCTCAAATTTCTCCACTTCCAAATTGTCTATTTAGTCTACAATTTCAATTTTATGCTATATTTTATGATGAAATTATAAAATTGGTCACCAAGATCTCAAATTTCTATACTTCATTTTATTATTTATTATATTGTTAAAAATAGATATTCGGGTTAAAATCGGGTCAAAATCGGGTTAAAATTGGGTCGATATTCGGTTCAGATTTCGGTTCAGCTTTCGGTTCGGGTCCATTCGGTTCGGGTCCATTCGTTTCGGGTCCATTTCGGTTCAACAAAAAATTTCGGTTCAAGTCGGTTCGGGTTTCGGGTCAACTTCGAATCATCATGTTCGGGTTAAAATCGGGTTTCGGTTCGGGTTTCGGGTCTCGGGTCAAGTTTGCCAAGTCTAGATGTAATTGTACTAAACGTTAATTTCGATTTGGAGTGGAGCATATTTCAGGCTATAAATTAATCTTTAAATACGTGTGTATTTACTGCACGATTAATTTGAGTAGGATGCATTAAAAACATCAAGTTAATATTAAACTACATTTAATATCTAAATTATCGGTTACTTAGAAAAAACTTAACTGAAACAATATTAATATACTAAAAATTCAATTAAAATATTTTAAAATTTGAAATGATAAAAAAATGTTTAAAATTTGAAAATATTTTTTTTGAAAGCTAAGGTGATTACAATTAGTATCTGTTCTAAATATACTCTTAACTATTTGACAATGCATGCTCAATCACCCTACTGCAGTTGCTGATACTCGAACCCGTAATCTCTAGGAACAACAACCGTTCCCTTAACCACTGAAGCAAGTTGGTTCATGTAAATTTAAAAACAATTTAAAATCTAAATCATATTTGAAGAAATATTATGAGATTTAAACCTATGTATAGAGAGAGGGTCTAGATTAGACATTTTCAATTGGAGCATACATGAAAGGGAAATGAAAATCCTTAAAGGTGGAAGTGTTGGGTCCATCAAAATTGGAACTACCAAAATGTTTTAAGCTCTTTTTTTTTAGACATTATCATCTCCGTATCTAATTTATTATATAATATTTATTATCTAAATTTTTTTTTTGTGTGTGTGTGTTTGAGGAGAAGAATTTAAACATGTGAAAATATATCTAAACTCAACAAAATTTTGAAAGATCTATAAACATCAATTTAGATTATGAATCTATGATATGGTACAATGAAATAGACCGACTCATGAAATAAGAAATACTCAAAGAAGATACTTTTAGATTATGCATTCACGATATAATCTGACGAATTAAACCGAATCGTGACATTAAAAAATAATCGGAAAAGAATAAATGAAATAATGGAATAGAATCGTAGGATTGACAGAATTCAAATGACATTAAACAAAATAACGAACAAAGGTTGTTGTAGCGATTTCCATTTGATCCAATAGTTTTTCGCTAGATAAGAACAACCGAAGAAAAAAAGACCCCATTGTGGCGGAGCAGAAGATGAGAGCCGCTACTACGGAAATCACTTTTACTTTTTTTTTCCCTTCAATTACTAGGACGTTTTAGTTCGTCAGGTTGACAGTTCACCTTTTTAATATGAGTAAAGAGTCGTTGTAAACAGTAACCGAAACGAAAAGATCGATGAGGCCGGAGAAGTATGGCCTTGTGTGCATGGAGTTGTTGGCTCCACTCATTCAAAAATCAATGGAGGAAACTGTGGAAGATAAAGACAGAGTGCCCTGTCATTGTCTTCTTTATCCAGATGTTCCAAAAACAAATTTCAAGTAAACTAAAACATCAAGTTCCCAAAGCATGTTCCTTGTCGTGTCTGGTTCCAATTTGCCAGAAAGTGATCCAAATCATTATCACTTCAGATCCCCACAGCCTTTGATATCAATTTAACCATATATGAACATATATGAGTTTCTAAACTTGCATGATTTCCGTTTAAAAACAATACTAGAAACAGAGTGCCCTGTTTTGCCAGCCAATAACAAAGATAAAATCAAGGAAGGGCCAAGTGAGTCAGGGACGGACGCAGAACTTTATGTTGAAGGGGTGAACTTATAAAAGTTTCGGGGGAGAAAATAGATTTTTAATAAAAAAAATTTAAAAATACATCTAAATCATATGTGGATTTCAAATTTTTAGGGGGGCGACCGCCCCCTTCAGTCCCCTTAGGTCCATCCCTAGAGGGAGTGTTAGGGCAATTACACCCCCTAAAATTTTAAAATTTTCCCATAGTTTAGATATCTTTGTATTTTTATATTGAGAATATAATTTTGTATCCCTAAAATTTTGTAATTCTGCACCTTCTACATTTTTAATATAGCTTCTTAATAATTTGTATCGCCTTACATAAAATTTTGTGTCAATTCTCGGATAAAACTCTTGATGGATCATCATGAGAGTTGAGATTTAGTCGTACTTAAAATAAATTACGAAAATGAGATCTTTATCGTTAATATTTTCTGTCAAACTTTGTCATCAATACACCGATGGAATTCTATTAATTTTAGATACCCTATAATTTAAATCCCTAAAATTGAGAGGCTTGTTATATAAACTTGTGTTTTGAAATATTTTTAAATCATGAAAACTTTTAAGTTTTTAAATTTAGAAAATCTCAAATCAGACAAAGTGCAGAGAGGGATGGACTGAGGGAATTTAGGAAGTAGTCACGCCTCAGAAATTTTGAGTTTGTGCGTATATAAAAAAGTTTAAATGGTTACTTTTGTCCCTGTAACAGTCTCAATTTATCAATTTCGCCTCTATGGATTTTCGCATCAATTTGGCCACTGAAATAGTCGAATTGCATCACCGTTTGCCCCTTGACCGACGAAAGTCAACGTTGACCGTTACAATGCTGATGTGGAAGTCTAACAGTGCTGATGTGGCAGCCCACGTGTGATGGCGTGGCAGCCCATGTGTAAAGATGATGTGGAAGAGGAGCAAAATTAATTTTCTGATCTAGTTTGAGGGCAAAATTAATTTTTTTATTGAGTATGAGGACAAAATTAAATTTTAGATAAAAAATATGAATTAAAAAAATATTAAAAATACTAAAATGGTGTAAAAATAATAAAATATTTAAAAATGTTTTATTAATATATGGTTAAAAAATAACAAAAATCTAAAAAAAACTAAAAATAAGTAGAAATTATAAAATCAAAATATTAGAAGCAATTAAATTATAAATTAATCAAAAATCAAAAAATAAAATCTATCATCTAATCTTAATTTCTAAATTTCAAACCTTAAAAATTTCAAACTTTAAATCCTAAACTCTAATTAATTTTTTTATCAATATAAAGTGAGTATGAATCATAAAAATATGTGTATAAATTTAATCAAGTAAAGGGTTTAAGGTTTGTGATTTAGAAAATAGACTTAGAGGGTAGAGTTTAATTTTTTTTAGTACTGAGAGGTAGAGACTAGAGAGGCACCAAAAAGAGTAGAAAATTTTTGTTCGGTTGAGAAAATCACATTAACGCTATTTTAGAATTCTTTCTTTTTTATTTTTTAAGAGAAAGAAAATTAAAATTGTCTAATTTTTTTTATGAAGATTTATATATATATTTTATATATTTTATAAATATTTCAATTTTTAATTATTAAATAATTTATAATTTATTAGCTTATGATATTTTAATTTTATAATTTTTACTTATTTTTAAATATTTTTAATTATTTTATTTTTAGTCGTATATTAATAAAAAATATTTTTTATTACTTTTTATGTTATTTTAACATTTTAGTCATATTTTTTTTGCTTAAAAATCAATTTTGCCCTTGAACTCGCTTGAAAAAAATCAATTTTGCTTATATACCACGTCAGCATCATATTCCATGTCAGCACCGTAACAGTCAACATTGACTTTCGTCAGTCAAAGGGTAAACGGTGATGCAATTTGACTACTTCAAGGTCTAAAGTAATGTGAAAATACCATAAAAACGAAATCAATAAATTAAGACTGCTACAAGGACAAAAGTAATCCTTTAGTCTATAAAAAATTATATATTACATTAATAATCTAATTTCGTATTCTTAGAATTTTCAAATTCTCATATAAGGTATGAAAATTCACATCTTTTATGTAAAACCCTGAAAACTGTGAAACATCATTAACGAACTAAAACATCATCTTTTCGGGCCCCAATTGTGGTCCTTATTTTGGGTTTTTTTTAATTCTTATTATTAAAAGAGTTAAAATTTATTTACACCATATAAATCTTGAAAATTTATATTTTTTATTCGTTAAATAAATATAAATAGATAGCTGATAATATTTTTTAAAAAAAATATTTATTTATTACTATTAATTTCAATCATTTTAGCTCTATTCAACCGTCAAATAAACAGGGAGCTAAGGAGCTTAATCATATCTTTGAAATTAATTAACTTATGTTGACAGTATTAAAGTCGCAGCACCAGACTTAAAACAATGGGCTTTTCTTAGCAGAATACCCAAGGAACATTGTTTAGTCCAACTTCTACAAATTTAAATTATTTAAATTAAAGGTCGAATTTTCTCATTAGTCATGTAAGTTATAGATTCAGTCAACATATTTTAATTTGGTAAATTTCAGTCCTTACACTATTTGAATTTAAAATTTTGTATCTTTACTCAGAAGATATGTGGGTAATATAACTAAATACAAGACCTTAAAATATTACATTTGTTGTGAAAACTTTTAATTCTATTATCGTTTAAATTTTAAGGTTTAGAGAGAGATTCAATTTAGAGTGTAAGATTGAAATGTTTAAATTTAATATTTTAAATTTTAGTGATTGTTAATAGAATTTAAGATTTAAGGTTTATTGATTAAAACATAAATCCTCAACATATTACAATAACACTTAAATTTTAACCTTTAAACCATAACCTTAACCCTTAAATTCTAACAATTACTCCTAAATTTTAAACTCATTCACATAAACTGAATCTTACACCTAAAATCAAATCTCTAAACTCTAAAACTAAAACACTCGTGACAACTAAAAAGTTTTCACCGTCAATGTATTAGATATAAATCTTTAGGTTAAAGTTTAAAACATATAAAAAAATTCAGAGTATGACAGTTTAAGCTAAAGATTCTTCACTTTCACAAATCCTTGCCCCCAAACAACACCAGGAAAGAGAAATTTGAAACTTTACAATCTAACATATATACAAATTTCACCAAGAAGCTGGAATTTTTCTTAGATTCTGACTCAAACCCAGCAATCTTACACACATTTCAAGAGGACCCAAATTGCTAATTCACAAGATATACACTTCCCAAATCTGAATTCTAATCATATTTTTCTACCCAAGAGTAAACCAGAAAGAAAACCCAGGAAATAGCCAGTAAAATATCGCCAACCGTTTGCCTGATCGAGTCCCAAGCCAAATCCTCCACTCTCCTCTCGAACCAGAACCGCCACACGGCCATGAAAACGTGCAGAAAGCTGCAGCCTTTGGCGAAGAACGACTGGAAATCCATGTCTTCGACGAAGGAGACCATGAACAGAAGGAACCCGATGGCGAAGAGGAGTAGACCCGAGAACGAATCGGAGGTCCGGATCAAGAGCTGGTCGTGCGGGGTGGAGCCCAGGAGCTTTGTGGCGGTCTCGACGCCGTGGGTGAAGGTGTAGATTTCCTTCATGCGGAACATCATGAGGGCGCCGCTTGATAAGGCGATGGCCGAGTGGAGGAGACAGATCAGCATGAACGCCGACGACGGCGGCGGCGATGATGATGTTGTTTTTGACATTTTCTTCGTGGGGTTTTGATTTTTTGCCTTTCGGAATTCGACCGGAGGGACGGTTGTTAAGGGTTTGTTAAAATAGGCATGGTTGTAGTGGAATGGAACTCTGAGCTCAATTCATATCAGGAAGCAAAGACTAAACGTAGAAGAGGAAGAGGGAAGGTTAAAGGATAAGAAATATCGGTGATTTCTTTGAGGTATAATTCTGGTTTTAGTCCCTCAACTATGTAAAATGTAGGGTTTAATTACTATATTAAAATTTAGCATAATTTGAGCTCTACTTTTATAATATTGTGAATATATGCAAATTGATAACTGTTAGATATTGACATAAGTTTAAATCCATAACTAAGTTGGATTTTATTGTAATTCAAGCAGTGAAAGAATACTTAGTAATTTGTTTAATTTAAAACTTAAGTATTTATATTAGGCAAACGTATTATGGTTTAAGGTTTCTTGGTGGTCAATTATTTAGCTCTATAAATATAGAGTTGGTCTTAACCTTTAGGATTATGAGAGAAAATTACTTTGGAGTTATGTAATTATTTTTAGGACCTTTGCAACTATGGCGGATATGTTGTAGAGATGAGTATTGTAGGGACGTTGAGAACGGTGTTTTGGTTACACATGGGTCTGAGATATATATGGGAATAGTGTTTTGGCTACATTTGGTTCTGGGATATATATATATATATATATACACTGAGTTATGTGATTACATATTTACATATGATATTATGTATCTGTAGATTGTACTCTTCGTGTTCTCTACGTTAATAGTAGATTATTCGCTTCTTTCATCCGTAAAAATATGCAAGGCCGAACCACGTTAAATCTTATTTTTTGTGTATGTTTTGTTTTATTATATGTTGTTATCGCTTTGTTATCTTTTGCATATCAAATTCCTAACAATAACAACGCTATTATTTCCTTTAAATTGATAATGTGGATTTTTTTTATAAAAAATTCTTATACAACAAGCTAGCATGTAATTTATTATTAGTTAAATATGATTGATTAGATTTTTTTATAAAAAATTCTTATACAACAAGCTAAAAACAAGGCGAAGAGGTTAAACTCCAATTTCCGGAACAATAGAGGGACTACAATTACAGTTAAACCATTTAAGTTACTATTATTGTTTTTGAAAGATTCTGCCGAGCTGGGTTTAACAGAAGATAAGGATCTGGTGGGGCCGAGAGGTGGGGTCCACTTTGAGACATTAAATAATCTACTTGTCCTTTGTAGAAACACGTGTCGGATTCTAAGTATTTGCCGACAGTTAGATTTCCCCTGTGACTGTGTAATAAGTTCGTAACAATTCTACCCAATAGATTGATCAACAACACATATACAGCTGAATTAATCTATTTTTTTGGAGAATATTTTTTTCAGTTTTTTTAATTTTTTCGGTTCCTCCGGACTAATTAAGATCGATTCACATTATACACTTAATTTTAGTGAACAAATCTTTTAACAAAAATATATTTAAACGATATCAAGTTGTTTACCACTTGAACCAATCATGTTAGTTAGATTTTGCCGGTTTGTTTTAGAATTTCTCGTAATGTTATAATTTGATACACAATTGTGTAAGAGAATTTAAATAATTTTTTTATTTAAATTATATAACCTAAACCTTAAATTTTAAATTCTAAACTCTAAATTTTAAAATTCATAATTTAGACCTTAAATTAAATACTCAAATCTTAAATTATTTATATTTTTAAATAATATTTATTAATTATTTCAATTAGTTTTAACTCGGTTTAACTTGATCCAATATAATATATAATTTGAATATAAGGAGATAAAAAATAAATATTTGGAAGACTTCCATTTCATAGGTATTAAATTAAGAAAAAAAGCTGCCAACCAGAGATATTATTTATCTCTTTCCTATTCATGACTTTCCATTATAGACAGATAAGAACAAAAATTGGCCGATTTAATTAACATCAATTTCTGAAATTGACAGTGCTGCGAATTAAAATAGATGTAGGAGGTGGGTCTTGTTTTCTCTTTAAAGAAAATATCTGTTACTATTTATTTATTTATTTATTTATTTATTCTACTTTTGAGATGTGTAGATTTGGTCCCGAGTCGAAAGCTAAAACATCTTATTATATCTTACATTAAATTAAACGATTTATATCTAATACATAAGTGGTGGAAAGTTTCCACACGTGCCTTAAGTTAGGGTTAAGGAATTTTGTTTAGGATGTAGGGTTTAGGGATTTAAGTGTAAGGGTTTAAAATTTAGGGGTTATGGTTAAGATTTAGGGTTTAAGGTAATATGTTGAGAATTGAAGTTTTAACCTATAAACCCTAAATCCTAACTACAATCATTAAATTCTAAACAACTAAACATGAACTCTACACCCTAAACTGAGATCCTAAACACTAAAATTAAGGCGCTTGTGAAAATTAAAAGTTTCCACCGCCGTCTGTATCAAATAATTATCCTCGATTAAAATTCACTATGAACGTGATTACAAAACCCACTTATATAATTGTTCTAAAAAAGCCACTTATATAACAGACTTTAATAATTATAAAAATTATACTAATAATCAATTGATCTAGTGAGATAAGACACTAAATTTTTTAAGTAAGGTCAAGGGTTCAAATCTTTAACTTTCCGAATGAAAAAAATTGAGTTGAAAGGGTCACTCCTATAATAAGACTCTGTCAAACTCGATATGAATCAGTCGATCAGTGAATAGTAAACAAATGATTATACAAATTATAAAAACCTTTACTCACTAAAAATCTTATTCCATGACTTTTTACATAATATAAATATTTACATTAAATCTAACTTAATTATAATTAGAACTTATTTTAGTATCTAATAATCTCCCCTACACAAATTCAAAAACAAAAAGCAAAAAGAAAATAAAATTTAACATAATTCAATAAAACTACTATACACAGGGAGTATTGCTGCTCCAGTACTATAGCAAACTCATTGTACTCTATGGCAATAACATGATATATTACTCACAACTTTCATACAGTCTATCCTAAAAGTAATAATTTACAAATGGTTAATGTTCACAAACAGTCCCTTTCGTTTGGTATTTGTTCTAGTTTGGTCACCAGATTTCAAAACAGCTTATTGTGGTCCCTTACGTTAATAATCTGTTTTATTTTAGTCACTCTTCCGTCATTCTCCGTTAGAGGAGTAACGGCCGGCTGACATGGCAATTTGAAAATTACAAAATTCCACGTGTATAATACACGTGTATTAAGTTTGAATCCATTTTCTTACATTTTAGACAATCCAATCCAATATACTAATGGAATTGAAATTTCCCAGAATCAGTAGCGTAATAATTGTAAGGAATTTCTCCAACCGGAAGCTTATCAACATCTCCAATCCCAGAATTAACTACACTGTTAGTGAAATCAAAGCCTAAACTGCAAGTATTTTCAGTCAAAAAATGCGAAATCGGACCCATGTAATCCATCTCCAGCAACTGAGAAAGCGAGCATGTTCTTGGGAATTTCAACAATTCTTGGCCTCCACCATCATCGATGGACTCAATTTCCGCCTTCGATTCTTCAACTTTCTGATCCAAAACTTTCGCAGCCGAACTCTTCTTCTTGTAGATCCTACAAAGCACCCAATCATCCAGCTGAAAAAAAAAATTAAATACACAAAACAGTTCACACAGTAATATCATCGAACAGTTCATGAACATGAATAAAACGGACAAGAAAACCGCACCCTCATGGATCCATTTTTCTCCCTGGTTTGTTTTCGCGATTCGTTTAATCTGTATTCGTGCATGATCCAATTTGTTTTGACGCCCTTTGGTGGTCTGCCATTGTAGAAGACAAGAGCTTTCTTCACCCCGACGTATTTAGAATCACTGTATATAGCTTTATCGGTTCCGGTGGCCTTCTAGTACCCGGAAACGGTCGCCCTGTTCGGACGAACTCCGTTCGGGTACTTCCGATCTCGTGGGGTGAAGAAATACCATTCATTTTCGCCAAACTCTGCTTTGTCTACCGGAAAAAGAAAAGAAAAATCCAATTCAGTTATGAACAAAAAAATGATGATTTGGGTGATGATTAAACTAACCAGGCAATTGCCATGGATCGAATTTGTAAATATCAACTTCTGGGATTATTGAAACAGGGCATGGCTTTGATTTGGCCTGGTTTTTGAGGTAAAACATGATTAATTCTTCATCTGTGGGGTGGAATCTGAAATCGGGTGGGAGGTCAGAGCTTAAGCTTGTTTTTGTTTTTCTTTCCATTTCCCACTCAATTTTCCTCTTATCCAAACAGAAAATCCAGATGAAGGGGGAGCGATGGTTTGGAGGAAGAAGGTAAGAGGAAAAAAAGAAGGGTTTTTGAAATGTTTGCAACGAGAGCGGAGGATTGAACCCTAAAAATCAAGAAAACAAAGAATGAAAAATCCGTAGGAAAGAATAGATTCAAACTTAATACACGTGTATTATACACGTGGAATTTTTTAATTTTCAAATTGCCATGTCAGCCGGCCGTTACACCTCTAACGGAGAATGACGGAAGAGTGACTAAAATAAAACAGATTATTAACGTAAGGGACCACAATAAGCTGTTTTGAAATCTGGTGACCAAACTAGAACAAACACCAAACGAAAGGGACTGTTTGTGAACATTACCCTTTACAAATTTAAAATTTAGGGTAAACTACTCATATAGTCACTCAACTTTGGTCATTTGACCTATTTTAGTCACTCAACTTTAAAAACGTTAAATTTACTCATTAAACTTTACTTTTTGACCTATTTTGGTCACTTTGAATTATTTTATTAATATTTAACTATGACATGGCATATTTTATTATTATTATATATAAAAAATAATTTAAAATAAAAATAAATAATATATTTTATTAATAATATAAAAAAATAATTTAAAATAAAAACCCTAATCCCAAACACCCCAAATATCCCAAATCCCAAACACCCCAAATAATATTTTGGTCATTCTCTCAATGTCGCGACCGTCGGACCTTCAGGCCATCACCGGCGCCGCTCCGACGAAATTTTCGGCCATGCAACGCCATCAACAGACCGGTCTCAACCTCTTCTTCTCTTTTATCGGCTTGGAACTCACAGAGAACGGCCGAGATACTCCAGATCTGGACCAAACTCGAACGACCTTGGATGCGTGGTTCGTCGTCGTCCGCCGTTGGATCGAGGCGCGACCGAGATATGTTGCTCACCGCTCCAAGACGCGTCCCTTCACCGTCGGGATTGTCAATACGGAGCTCCGGTCACCGGCGAGCATCGAACCGAAATGTAAAAA
Organism: Hibiscus trionum; assembly: GCA_030270665.1. NCBI lineage: Eukaryota > Viridiplantae > Streptophyta > Magnoliopsida > Malvales > Malvaceae > Hibiscus > Hibiscus trionum. The sequence goes on from BSYR01000014.1 coordinate 2,193,327, forward strand.
TGTATTTTTCCTATTTTGTATTCGAAATAAAAACAAAAATAGATAAAAAAAATCAGATCCAGACTTCTCTAAATTTTTTCTGGTATTGATTTGTGAAAAAATGGCACCGTCGGCGGCAGGTGATGTTGTCGTCAGCGGTAGAGGGAGTGGTGGCCGCCGGTGAGAGTGACACCGGTAAGGGGGTTTGAGAATTTGGGTGTTTGGGATTTGGGATATTTGGGGTGTTTGGGATTAGGGTTTTTATTTTAAATTACTTTTTTATTTATTAATAAAAAATATTATTTATTTTTATTTTAAATTGTTTTATATATATAATAATAATAAAATATGCCATGTCATAGTTAAATATTAATAAAATAATCCAAAGTGATCAAAATAGGTCAAAAAGTAAAGTTTAATGAGTAAATTTAACGTTTTTAAAGTTGAGTGGCTAAAATAGGTCAAATGACCAAAGTTGAGTAACTATATAAGTAGTTTACCCTAAAATTTAATACAAGCCGACCTTAGCTCAGTTGGTAGAGCGGAGGACTGTAGTGGGTCTCACTCTGAGTAATCCTTAGGTCGCTGGTTCGAATCCGGCAGGTCGGATTTTATTATTAATTTTTCTTTTTTTGACTGGAACTTGTGGAGCGCTGCGTTCTTATGTTTTCATGTATGGCAAAGAATTTTATAGTGCAATTTTCTCGGATGTTTTTATTTTCCCTTCACTTGTTCTCTGAAGCTTGGTATTGATGGGTTTAGTGCTCTTAGCGAACAGTTAGTTTATCACATTCTTAGCTTCCTCAACATACACGACCTCGGTCGGAATCAACGACAACCATGTCGGAGTCGGCATTAACTCCCTCAAATCAGAATGAGCCCACATTGTGGGTTACTACAGCAATGATGAACAACAGGCTTTTGAGGGAGTGAAGTTTAATAATGGTACCTCCTGTAGGAACCAATAGGCCTAAGCATCAATTGTTGAATTTATCCGATGTTTCGGCCCTACAATCGACAGTCACATTCCTACTCCATGTCACTCTCTTGGAGCAACAGCATTGTGGAAGGTAGATAAATGATAAATCTTTTGCATCACAGTTAAAATCAGAGTAACCTTTTACTTCTACTGCTTCCGGAGCACCTTGGGATAGCATATTTGGGACAATAATGATGCATGCTCTGGATCTTTGTGAAATCTAGCCATGTCCTTGTCTAGATGTAGAATAATACCCTGCCATGGTCCAGACTCCAGACCTGGACTTTTAAAACTAGTACAGCAGCCAAGCTTGAATTTCCGACTTTTCAAAGAGGTCTGACTATGGACTTTTAAAACCTCAATCCACACTGTCCGTTTCAAAGAGGCTCTTCTGGTTTTTTTTTTTGGCAGCAATGGGAAAACACCCCAAAACTCTCTTGTTTGTTCTTATGTTCTTAATCCTGTTTTCTCACCTTGTTCTATCAGTTGATTTCGTCTTCAATGGCTTCAACTCAACTGATGTTCTACTCTACGGTGATGCCAACATAGATTCCAGAATTCTTACACTCACCGAAGAAACATCTTTTGTTGTCGGTCGAGCTTTTTACAGATCAAAAATCCCAACAAAGACTCCAAATTCATCTCATGCACTTCCTTTTTCAACATCTTTTATCTTCTCCACGCCTCCTAAAACGAACAAGTATTCATTCATAGGACTACCTGGTGGCATAGCTTTTGTCTTTACACCGAATGCAGATACCCATAGTACTAACTCTGACTTTCGTATTGATCTCTCCTATGGTGTCCGAATCGATATTAACAACCTCAAGTCAATAAGCTTCCACACTGCAGGTTATTGGTCAACCAGTGGTTTTGATGATGATGGGGATCATAGTTTTGAGACACTGAATCTTAACAATGGTAAGAACTATCAACTTTGGATCGACTATGCAGATTCGGTTCTTAATGTTACTATGGCTCCTATAGGAATCAAGAGGCCTAAACGTCCATTGTTGAATGTTTCTTTAAATTTATCTGATGTTTTTGAGGATGAAATGCATGTTGGATTCACTACAACATCAACTGGGCATCAAAGTCCTAGGATTTTGGCTTGGAGTTTTAGTAACTCGAATTTTCGATTAAGTGAAAGCTTGATCACCACTGGTTTACCGTCCTTTACTATCCCCAAGACCTCCTTTTATAAGCATAGATCGTTTATTGCAGGAGTAACACTGGGAAGTTTCTTGGTTCTTGTTTTGATTGCTATGTTTTATCTGTGTTTGATTATGAGAGAAAGGAGACAAGCAAGGGAGATAGAGGCAATGGAAGACAGGGAATTCAAGTATTGGCCGCATAGGATGGCACATCAAGAAATCGATGCAGCCACCAATGGATTTTCGGATGAAAACGTGATCGGAATTGGAGGAAATGGTAAGGTCTATAAGGGTGTTTTACAAGGAGGAACAGAGATTGCAGTAAAACGCATTTCACATGAAAACAACGGAAGGAGAGAGTTCTTGGCTGAGATTTCGAGCCTTGGTCGGTTAAAACATCGGTGTCTCGTCGGTTTGAAAGGCTGGTGCAAGAAAGAACAAGGCACATTCATGTTGATCTATGATTATATGGAAAATGGGAGCTTGGACAAGAGGGTCTATTGTGACTATGATGAGAGCAAGATGTTGAGTTGTGATGATAGAATTAGAATCTTGAAGGATGTTGCCTCAGCAATATTGTATTTGCATGAGGGATGGGAAGCTAAGGTCTTACATAGGGATATCAAGGCCAGCAATGTATTGCTTGATAAGTATATGAATGGAAGGTTAGGGGATTTCGGGTTAGCCCGGATGGATGGGCATGGTCAAGTTGCTAACACAACACGTGTGGTTGGAACTGTAGGTTACTTGGCCCCCGAGGTGTTTATAGGGAGACGAGCATCGACGCAAACCGATGTATTCAGTTTTGGAATCTTAATCCTAGAGGTCATGTGTGGGAGGAGACCTTTAGAAGAAGGGAAGCCAGCTTTGGTGGAATGGGTATGGGAGCTGATGGTGCAACATGAATTACTTGCTGCGGTCGATGCACGGTTAAGAACTAACAGAGGAATTGACGCGGAAGAGGTGGAGAAGGTGCTGCATTTAGGTTTGTTGTGCTCATATCCTAATCCTGATTCCAGACCAACAATGAGACAAGTAGTTAAAGTCTTGGAAGGGAAGAACGAGCCTTACGAACTAGTTACGGAGGGTTTGGAAGCACGCCCCATAATGGACAATATTCGACAGTCACATTCGTGTTCCATGTCGCTGTCTTGGGCTAACAGCATTGTGGAAGGTAGATAAATCTTGCATCATTGCTAAAATGAGAGGCACCTTTTGCTTTCTAGTGTTTTCGAAGCACGATTTGCAGTTTGCTTTTGCAACAACCATTCTTTGCTGTCATTTTGTTATATCATTTTAGAAGTAAAAGTGTAAGACATCGAAGCTTTTCGTCTAGGATTTCAATAGGCATAGCCTAACCCCTTGCATGAAAGTATTGTATACGAACTGCTGTATTCTTTTGCTCATTTGGCATAAGAATATAGTTCTTTCTCCAGGTGCATTTCAATTGACTTACAAGTTGGTCGGAGTCCGAGCAATCAGCAACCACCAGTGGTAGAACAGTACCCTGCCACAGGCTCAATTCTGGCTGGTGCACCGATTCTTTGTTTCTCTTTTCTTTCCATTATTCCTTTTAGTTTCTTCCAGTGGTAGAACAGTACCTGGTACTCATGGGCCGGGAAACGGGCCGGCAAATATGATACCCGAAGGTCCGGGTACCCAAAAACTCGAGTACCCAAATTTAAACACCCCTAATTAGCAGGGATGTTCATAACTGGCTCAATAAGTACCTAAAGGCCTAATAAGTTTAATATCACTACCATATTATTTTTTATCCTCTCTTCAACTTTATTAACTTGCATTATGAGTTTATTAAGCCTCTTGGTTCTCCATCCATTAGACTAATAATGAACAGTCCTAGCTATTAGAATCAGACACGAATTAAAAACACTTTTAAACTTTAATAGCTTATCAAAGACGTTGAAAACAATGAGCAGTTGAGCACCAGTGGTAGAATAGTACCCTGCCACGGTATAGACCCGGCTTTGATTCCCGGTTGGTGCAGTTGTAATGTTTTAGTCACCGTCCGTTAAATTTTAACAAAAAAATTAACTAGGTGACCAAAACAGAAAAAGATGATAGTTGAGTGATCACTCGTGTAGTTTACTCTTCTTTGGCTATATTTTTCTCTACTGTACTGTTAGACCCAAGCACAAAAAGGCAGCTTAGTTTGTGCTCTGCAAAAGCAAAGCCTCCATAATTCTTCAAGTCATTATGCTAATGCTAGTGTCGAGAAGATGCAAGTCATTATGCTAGTTGTCTTTGTACAGATAACAGTGAAACAAACTCTTAACATCTAGGCCTTTCCAATCTTACCAACAAGGTCATGTCCAAGAATTTGATGATATTGACAACAAACATGTCGGAATCTGCATTAACTCCCTCAAATAAGAATGAGCCCACAGTGTGGGTTACTACAGCTTTTGAGGGAGTGAAGTTGAATAATGGTAAGAACTATCACGTTTGGATTGACTATGCGGATTCGGTTCTTAATGTTACTATGGTACCTATAGGAACCAGTAGGCCTAAGCCATCCATTGTTGAATGTTTCCCTGAATTTATCTGATGTTTTAGCCATGCAGCACACCCTACAATCGACAAATATTCGACAGTCACATTCGTGTTCCATGTGGCTGTCTTGGGCTAACACTTAACAGCATTGTGGAAGGTTGATAAATCTTGCATCATTGCTAAAATGAGAGCCACCTTTTTCTTTCTACTGTTTTCGAAGCACGATTTGCAGTTTGCTTTTGCAACAACCATTCTTTGCTGTCATTTTGTTATATCATTTTAGAAGTAAAAGTATAAGACATTGAAGCTTTTAGTCTAGGATTTCAATAGGAACATAGTCACTGGTGATTCAAAGGGGTTGGCCACTGTTGTGTTGTTTTACACATTTGGCACAAGAATGTAGTCCATTTGAAGTGATTTAGAGGATAATCAAATTTCAAGCAATCAGCAGAGCCTCACTTCATTGCCCATTTCAGGCACTGAACTTATTTTCTTGTTTAATTATTGTTGCACCAGTAGTACAGTAGAGCAAATTCATTGTTGAAGAACTACTTAGAAAACATTCAACCTTATTTGCCAACCCGACCTTAGCTCAGTTGGTAGAGCGGAGGACTGTAGTGGAATTTGCACAGATTAATCCTTAGGTCGCTGGTTCGAATCCGGCAGGTCGGAATTTACTTTTTTCGTGTTAAATCCTTAGGTCTCAACACCTTTTTTTTTTTTAACATAATGGGGTTTAAGAGCTTGTTAGATCCATTTGTTTTGTCTTTATTATTAAAATTTCCTTGTATGATGCACTGAAAAATGTGAAATTCACATAGGCATTATTAATTAGGGTAAACATCACTATTGGGTCACTAAATTATTTTTCGTTTTTCTGTTTTGGTCATCAAACTATTATTTTTGGCAAAATAGTCACTATTATTACTACATTTTTTCCTATTTTAATCACCAACCCTTAAAAAAGTCATGGAAAACTGGAAAACGAGAATATTTAGTGACCAAAATAGGAAGAAAAAAATAGATTGGTGACCAAAACAGGAAAACAAAGGTAATAATAGTGACCAAAATAGGAAAAAAAGTGACGTTAGTGACAGTTTTGCACGAAATAATAGTCGGGTGACCAAAACAAAAAAAGCGAGAATGTTTAGTGACCAATTGTGATGTTTACCCCATTAATTAATAAATGTTGAGATCATATCCATCCATTCGTCTTAGGGCAAGTTGGCTGTAGTTTGGTGACCAAAACAAAAAAGTGAGAATGTTTAGTGACCAATTGTGATGTTTACCCTATTAATTAATAAATGTTGAGATCATATCCATCCATTCGTCTTAGGGCAAATTGGCTGTAGTTTAGTGACCAAAACAAAAAAGTGAGAATGTTTAGTGACCAATTGTGATGTGTACCCTATTAATTAATAAATGTTGAGATCATATCCACCCATTCGTCTTAGAGCAAGTTGGCTGGCATTTGGCCACTTAGCTTAAATAAATATTTGAGGATATAATTCATTCTATACAGTATGTGTAGATCTCGTCATCTGTAGGTGGGAGGTCTAAATTTTTAATATTTTTTTTTTCGAAGGACGCCACATACAGGGGACGAGGTCCCTCTGTTTAATATTAAAAAAAATGAAAAAGGCCACATGCAGGTGGCGAGGTCTCCGTGTACCGTAAAAAACAACTTATATCCTCAAATATTTTCCAACATCCCCTATATTCTAAATATTAACTTTCATTTGGCTCAAGTATCCAACAGAGCCAATTATGTCGTTAAGAATGTAGGACCTCGGATCCCTCGCCGAAATTTAATTTATTTCATGAAAAAATAGTCAAAATTTAATAATAAAAACCGGTCAAAGAATTTAATTGATTAAATTTATTAGTTTGAGTCTTAATTAAATGTAAACAAATTTAGGGGTTCAATGCACCTTTAAGTAAAAAAAAACTACCGTGTGAAGAAAGTGCGATCCTCGCGTTCTTAGAAATGGTCTAGCTATTAGAACTAGACTTTAACTAAAAAACATGATTCACAAGAAGCACCAGTGGTCTAGTGGTAGAATAGTACCCTGCCACGGTACAGACCCGGGTTCGATTCCCGGCTGGTGCACTTTTTTATTTTACCTTTATTGTCAATTATTATTTTTATTTTTATTTTCCTTCACTTGTGGGGTGATACACAAATCTTACTTGATTCATGTAATAATCATGTGTGTGTAGACTGTACAAAGCTGTTTTCCGGTCATTGAAATACTGCTTTGTTTAATCTTGCAACAAACAGAGAGGCTTCTTCAATACCATGACCGATTAAAATTTCCCCTTAAGAGGCTACCTTTTTTTTTGTGTGTTTCCTTGAACATGGTCACTAGTGTTAGTCACTGTCGTATTCTTTTGCTCATTTGGCACAAGTTGGTCGGAGTCCGAGCAATCAGCAAGCACCAATGGTAGAGTAGTACCCTGCCACAGCCTCGATTCCGATTGGTGTACCGATTCTTCGTTTCTCTTTTCTTTCCATTATTCCTTTTAGTTTCTTCCACTGTACTGTTTGTCACAGGCACAAGCACTAAAACAGCTAAGTTCATGCTCTGCAAAAGCTAAGCAGTGTAAGAGGAACTCCACTAGAAGAAGTTATAAATGTTCTCATCCAGCCAAATGAGCAAAATAGAATACAACTGTGACTCCTTCCTTCTCCTGGGCCAACAGCACTGTGGAAGGTCGAAAAATCTTGCATCATTGCTAAAATGAGAGGCACCTTTTGCTTCTACTGTTTCTGAAGCACCTTGGAATAGCAGATTTGTGAAACTTAATACAGCAACTTGGCCACAATCTTATAACCAAAAGTCTAGTTTCAAAGAAACACTTGCAGTTTGCTTTGCAACAACCATTTTTGACTCTCATTTTAGTAGTAAAAGTGACTAGGATTTCAATAGGCATATCCTAAGCCCTTGCATGAAAAGCCGGTATATGAACAGTTTTATTTAACTGTCGAAACAGATAACCGCGATAGTGGTTTCGACAGTGACAGTTCGATCAAACGACCGAGAACAAGAAAGCATAAGCAACAATGGAGGCATAAGATTATGAATATATTCACTAGTGATTTAGGGGTTAGACACTGTATTCTTTTATTGATTCAGTGAAAAAAATTTCGAGCAATCAGCAAGCACCAGTGGACAAGTGGTAGCATAGGTCCATGCCACTGTACAGACCCGGGGCTGATTCCCGGCTGGTTCATGTGCAAAAGCAAAAGCAAAGCCTCCATGATTCTACAAAAACAAGGCCGCTGGCAATCGGCATTACCCCATTGTTCCCAAACATACAAAGCTATGTAAGAGTAAGGGAAGTCAAGGAGAAGAAGCATTGAACTTTTTTTTCCTGTTAAATGACAAAAGAAAAGAACGCAACAGTTGTTATTCCTTCTCCTAAAAATCCTTTTAGTTTTGTTTGTAAACATGAGTTTGAATGCTAGGCAATGTTATAATGTTATTTCCAGATATAGCAGAGCCTCACTTCATTCCTCATTTCCCATTTCAGGCAGTGAACTTATTTTCTTCTTTAATTATAGCAGCACCAGTGGTACAGTAAACCTTGCATTTAATCGAATAGCATAACCCGACCTTAGCTCAGTTGGTAGAGTGGAGGACTGTAGTGGGTTTCGCTTAGGGTAATCCTTAGGTCGCTGGTTCGAATCCGGCAGGTCGGAATTTTTTTTCTCAACTCAAAGTAAATTTTTTACCTTTTATGATGCAGATCAACTCGATCCAATTAAAAAAGCGAGAACAATATGAGCAAATCACATGGCCATTATTAATTAATGAAGTGTTGAGATTTTTTTTACAAATAAATATTGATATTGACATCATCCGTGGTTCTAGTCAATAAAATTTATCCATCTCATTCTAATTTTTAAATAACTATCCACTTTCTATCGACATGTACGAAAGAAGTAGAGATTCACTCTGAAAAAGAATAAACTTTATTGGCGAGACCACGAATGACGTGGTAAAATACAACTGAAATTCTATTTACTCACTTTAAATTGAGTATTCGTCCCCCTCTCTTTCCTGCTAGGATTGAAAATCCTGTATTTTATGTATCCGTACGAATGAGTCTTTGTGTTTTCGAAATAGTGTAAAAATAAGTGCTTCGAATCATTGCTAGTTGACCCGGACCTGTTCTAAATGAGTCGAAGCATTTCAATTTGTTTGTTGACACGGACAAAGTCAGAGAAAACCTTTAAAATTATTTCAATATTAAACCTTGAACATATGATAGTTCCGAATCGAATTTCTTTAAAAAAAATCTTTTATCTCATAGTACCCTGCTCCAGTCCTTTTACAAAATTTTCATTATTAGGTTAACTATACACTTTACATGTTTGTGGCGATTCACATGGCAATACATTAGCCGGCACTTGGCCACGTTATTTAACTTTAATAAATTATCAATATTTATTATGCTTTGTTGCTTGCTTGATCGTCTTTGGCTTTGTTGCTTTTCTTTTGTTCACTGTTGTGCCCCACCGTCCTTTCTCCCCTTGTTTTCGGTTTGCTTCTTAATGAATCTTTTAACTTTCAGAATAAAGGTAGGCAACCTCCATTGCACTTTGAGATGAGTGCTTGCCTAAGGTCTCCCTAAAGTGAGAGAGCCTACATCATAAGTTTATTGTATCCTCTCCATATGATTCATTCACATCATAAGAAGAAAAAAATAATTTTATTATTAACTCGACACAGTAGACATCGAGATTCACACCAGAATTTCATATATAAATACTCTATTCATCTACAGAAGACTCAAAACTCTTTTAACGACAAAAACTATATCAAACTATCTCTAGACCGTCTATCAAACTTTATACATAGTAAATTTTAGGCATAAAACAAAAAAAAAAAAAAACCTTAACGTTTGATTAAATAGTTATTTTAACCTTTCTTCTTTTTTTTGAACCAATTTAGCCTTCAACATTTTATTTTGTCAGAAGAAATGACTTGACAGAATGACGCGTCAGAAGAAAAAAATATTTTATATTTTATATTTTATACAATTTTATAAAAATATTTTTCGACTGATGTGTCATTATGTAAAGTCAGCATATTTGTCTATATGGCACTGCTATCGCGTCGTGCATTGCCATTTAGATTTGTCACGTCATTTCAAGCAGTTTATCGTCAATTGACTAATAATTTTCATTTGTAGATGAACCATTTTGACCCAAAATAAAACGTTTGAGTTATATTAGTTAAAAAAATAAAAGTCAAAATGACTATTCAATTAAAGTTATGAGCATTTTTTAGCATTATGTATAAATTTTATTAAATATAGATTTGATGTTTAAAAATATGATTTTAATGGTTTATTTATAGAGTTTATAATATGGGAATTTAATGGGACGTTATTTTGTGGCTAATAATGGCCTAAATGTCTAATGCATCTTCTTCTGGGAATATTTCTCTTCACCTTTAAAGCTATTTTCCATTTCAGAAAAAAACGACAAAATGGATAAGGGTAAGGTAATGCTTTTGGTTTGATGGACACGGCACGTGCACAAGAAACATAGACAGCTCTCAGCATGTTGTCGTCCAGCCTAATTTCTCCATCGAGTTTTGGCATCCCATTCGTTCACACGTCAGACATACTACAATTATAAGATTAAAAAAAACATAATCAAAATATGATATATAATATTATACGAAAAATAATAATTAAAACAACGTGAGGAAGAAGACCTGATAAGAAAAAATAATTAATTAAATATTGGTTTTGTTGATATTGTTACCATTATATCATTTTTTTTAGCATAAGAGTATGCTTTTATTGAAAAAAAACATATATCAGAGAAACGAAAGTAAAACATATATATAAGAAAAAACGAGCGAACTCAAGTACGTATAAGAACAAAAGTCACAAATGAACCAGGAGAACAAAAGCAGTGTAGCTTTTAATGTTTCGTTTTAAATCAAAATAGCTATTAATTTAATGAAAACTTTCAATTTACTAACTATCAACACCTGATGTTGATATAATAATCTCACATGTGTATAAATAATGATGTGAGTCAATTATTCTAAACCGAGTATATAATTTATAAGTAAAAAAATATATGGTAATTTACACTAGATGCAACTGAACTATGGTTCTTGACTCGAAAATACCACCAAACTTTAAAAACTTTCAAATCTAATATTGAACTTTAGTTTTTGAATCGAAAATGTCACTTCGTCGTTAACTCGTAACGACGTCGTTTTGGTGCGGCTGTTTTGAAGCCTAATTTAGCCAAAAACAATGTTGTTATGATGTAACCATTAAACCAACATGAAATTATACAATACTTTACCACAAACATTATATAACTCAGACTACTTGAGATTAATTCAAATTATTTTTCGAAATAAATAATACTATAAATAATATTAATATATAAAAATATAAAATATATATTTACATATATATATTATATTATATATTATTAATAATATAAATATATTATTTTAAAAAACTCCAAAATATTCATAAAAATAATATATGTATATTATTAATAATATACAAAAAAAAAACCTAAACCCTGGCCTATTAACCCACAATCCCCAACCCGACCCTCAAACCTAAACTCTAAAGTTTAAAGGTTAGTGTTTAGGGGCTTTTTATATAAATTATATAAACCTATCAATTTGGTTCAACCAAATTATTTTATAAAAATACTATAAATAATATAAAATATATTATTTAGATATATATCGATATATATATATAAATAAATATATATTATTTTATATTATTTTATATATTATTTATAATATAAATATATTAATTTTTAAAAAACCAAAAATATTCATAGAAATAATATATAAAAACCATAATCCCTAAACCCTAAACCTCAAACCCTAAGATTTAAGGAATATAATATTTGTGGTAAAATATTATATAACTTTATGTTGGTTTAGTGGTTAAAGCTTAGCTTTTATATTTGAATGCCTTGGGTTTAAACTCCTCTAAGCGCATGATTTTAATATTTTTACTCTAACAAAACAATGTCGTTTTGGTGCGGCTGTTAAGAGTTAACGACGGAGTGACATTTTCGAGTCAAAAACTAAAGTTCAGTGTTAGATTTGAAAGTTTTTGAAATTCGGTAATATTTTCGAGTCAAAGGCCATAATTAAGTGGCATCTGATGTAGTTTACCCAAAAATACATCACATATAATTAAAGAGGAAAAAATCATACCATATCTTTCCCCTAATTTAATTAGAGGGAAAGAGACATCAAAGACAATGATGCATATCAAAATCAAGACAACATTGTACAAAGGGTTTGGCTAACACAACAATTAGACCAAAGTTTTAAGGTTCATGAATCGTCCCGAATTTACATAACTTTCACCACTCATCATGAAGTTTCCATACCGGTGTCCACAAAACTCTACCAACAAATATCAAAACCTAACCCATAAGTTTAAGGGTAAACTACAACGAATGTCACCTAATTATGGGTAAGGTTACATTTGGGTCACTCAATTATTAAAAGTCACATTTGTGTCACTCAATTATGGGTAATGTTACATTTGGGTCACCCAATTATTAAAGGTTACATTTGGGTCACTCAATTAGGGTAAGGTTACGTTTGGTTCACCCTTCATATTTTAAAAAAGTACATCAATTTAGTCATTTTTTTCTTCCAAATCACTTGTATACCCTTGTTAACATTAGAATACTTCATTTGAAATCATTAATTAATCTAATACACAAATTGATATACTTTTTTAAATATGAAGAGTGACCCAAATGTAACCTTGCCCATAATTGAGTGATCCAAATGTAACCTTTAATATTTGGGTGACCCAAATGTAACTTTACCCAAAATTGAGTGACCCAAATGTAACTTTTAATAATTAAATGACCCAAATGTAACTTTATCCATAATTGAGTGACCTTCGTTGTAGTTTACCCTAAGTTTAATGCTAAATATAAATTGTCTACCATCTTGGACTTGCCAAGTTAATTACGGTAATTAATTAATTAATTAAATCAGTCAACATATGTAATGAAAAAATAATCAATTTTCAGGTGTAATACACATGGAACAAAATCAGTTAACTCAAACATAAATATATTGCCAACAATCTCTGGAACAAGAATGTTCAAAGTTCAATCATACGGACAAGAGTTCGCTTAATAGCTTTAGTAACCCAATAAGCCGTTTTATTACACGGTCGAGAAACAAATGAGAAGGAAAATGACGGGATCGAAGAAACCAAAAATAAAATATCCTCTTCAATGGCCACTGAACCCCAAGCCGAAAATTATTTAGTTTTTAATTTGTTGATGACGCTCAAATTATCCGATTTAAGATAAGTGTCTTGAATAAAAGAACTTAAAAATAAATTCATGTGAAACTGAAAAGTTTGTACACATATTTTACACTCGTATCTTAAAAAATATAAGATATTCATGTGAAACCTTTTCGAAACTCATCAAAATATATAAATTTTCTATGAGAATATTCAAAGAGAATTTTTTTATAAAAATATTAAAATTATTAAGAGTTCGAATTCAGATCATCAAATATGAAATATCCCAAGTACAGCTACACTTAACAAACATCACCACCCATCGACTCTGGACTGCCCCAAGATGACAACAAAACTCTACCAACCAATATGAAACCGATTAGTTTAGTGAAATAAGATATTAAGTTTTTAAGTAAAGTTTATGATTCGAATGATGATACTATAAATGAAACAATTGGATTAAAAAAGTTGATCTTATAATAATTTTTATCGTACCTAATCTAAATTAATCAGACAATACTCAATAGATTAAAAATCATTGGTTATAAAAAATTATTATTTACCATCTTTGTGATTATACAATAATAAACAAATTTCTGGCGTTAAACACATGGAAGAATTCAGTGGAGCCAAGCATAAATAATCTATCCTGGTGAAGTCGTGTCCTTTATATTGATAAAATTATATTTGTCGTTTTGAATCATTATAATCATATCACATGAGAATAGTAATTTTATTAATATATATATGAACAAAAAAATATACTAAATTAAATTCAAAGTGAAAAAAAAATTACAAAAAATCACACCACAACCATTTAAAATCTAATATAAAAAATATATACGGTAAATTTTAAAGGGTGTGAAAGACATGAGAAGCAAAGCTCATCTTTTTGTAGAAAAACTTGCATAATCTTTTAAATAAAATCCAGCAACGATGTACTTTGACCATAAAGTTATATAAATCAAGCATTCTTCCGCTGCGAGTTCTTGGCACATCGACAAACTACCATAAAAGAATCAGAAAAATACAAGACCGCCGATCGTCTTGTGACTAGAAACGCTCGATAATTCATGTTATCTGAACGCTAAATTATCATAGTAGCAAACAATACTGCCACAAAGACAGATAAAACTGCAGAAATGCAGATAAAATACTGTTATACAAGCAGACGAAAAAAATTAAAAAAATAAATAAATGTAGAATGACTCTTGTAAAGCAAAACAAAAAGACTAAAGAGAACAAATGATTCTTCATCAAAAGAAAATAATCTTATTTATTTACAATCAACATAAACATTGAAAATCAATCGACGATACAATGCCGTCTCTGATATTTTCGAGGTTCGGAGCGAAAACTCAAAAATAAACTTTTGTATAACGAAAATATATTTAATATTTTTTACTATTCAATTAATAAAGATTAAATAAAAATGAAATATCTTGGAATTTAAAATATTTTTAAGACCAATCTTGGATTATATTACCATTTATTTACCTTTTAAAGGTAATTTGAATTAATTCTTTCCCATTTTTAATATAATACCGCTTGTTTATAATCAGTGTTTTCTGTTTTAAATAAGTTTAAAATTTATAACGAAAAATATTTTGACATAAGTTTTTTTAATTTTAGGGTTTAGAGATTTAGATTGTGGTTTAAGGTTTATGGTTTTATTTTATAGGGTGTAAAACTTAAGGTTTATGGTTAAAATTTAGGGTTTAAGTTTTAAAGTGTTAACGTTATGGATTTAGATTTGGAAAGTCTTTTGATACACAAGTTTGCGTAAATTTCAATTTACACAAGCCTTTTAATTTTAGGGTGTAGAGTTTAGGGATTTAGTGTGCATTGTCTATAATTTAAGGTTTATGGTTAAAATTTAGGTTTTAGGTGCTATGAGTTTGAGATTTAGGTTTTAAATTTAATATAAGGGTTGTGTAAAATTTCTTTAGATAACTTGTTTATCGAAATATAACTCATTAGATTGTATAGCTTAAATATGTAGGATTGTGTAAATTTTTTTCACATAGCTTAAATATAATTCTTTAAATTTTATATTTTATAACTTAAATACGAAGGGTTGTGTATACCTATTACCTACCACCCAATGCCAATAGTAGAAGCGGTAAAAGCAATAGATAATGACAACTAATAAAAAGGTAGGGCCCGTATTATGAAAAAGTTTCAAACTAATATTTATTTTCCCTTTGATTTATTGACAAATTAATTTTAAGGAATTTAGTTTGTCTAAATGATCATGAAACAACTTATCGGATAAAAAAATCATGAAACAACTTATTCAGGAGGCCCATGACGGTGGGGGCCCTGAGCAAGTGCTCAGGCTGCTCCTGCCGTTAGCGGTTAGCCGGCCCTGCGACGATATAAAAGGTGTCGCCGAAAACGATTATGACAAAGAAGAACTTAAATGTTTTTTTTTAAATAATTTTCTCAGAGAAAACGAAAGTAAAAATATATATTTAAAAAAATATTAGACCGTCCGTCTATATGTAACGAGTCCAACCGGAGCTGATGTGTGGTCCGAACAGGCGTCTCGTTTAATTTTCCTTTGGATGTTGACTAATGATGATTATCGTGATAATCACGCCAACCACCAAAATTCTGATTAATTAACTCAACCAAAAACAAGATAAGATTATTTAACTCAATTCAAATCCTAACACAATCAAGCTTCTGATATTAAAAAATAATAATCGAATAGATCATTTTTTTTATATAAAAAACGTACGTGGACTAACAATAAAAATTATTATATCTTGATTGCTTTTTAAGAATTAAATCTTCTTTATATATAATAAAGTTATAAGTTTTGCTTTTAACGGAAAAAGTACTTAATTGTTTATAAATACATTGTTACTATTGGTTAAATTTAAATTTCTACAAAAGCATTTTTTATTTAACAAATAGGTCACATCACATATAATTATTTTTATTGGCCATATTTGACAATTAGCGGATAATTAATAGCTGATAACGGATAGCTGATTTGGCTAACGGGTTGTATTAGCTGATTGTATAAAAGTGTTTGGTAAAATTAACTGATAGCTGATAGTTGTTTGATTATTTAAACACGCAAAATGACATATAAGGACATGATTATATTCGATACTTATTTGAATAGTTTATTAGCTATTAATATTAATTAGATTATGAAAAATAATTTTTAATATAACATTACTAAGTATATTTGAAAGATCTATATATTAATTTATTATTTATTATAACTATTTTTAATATAATTTAATTAATTATTAAATTTAAATGCAAATATAAATGTGGGAGAATAAAAGAAAAAACAAAAAAATATTAGTTTACAAATGTCACGGTGTAAATATGTGAGATTGAAGAATTAAAATAGAAATGGTTAAATTTAGATTATTTGGAAATTTTTGATAATTGTTAAGGGTAAAAAGGTCTTTATAACTCTTATGTCAAAATCTCTAATTTCAAAAAGCTCCTATTAACAGCTTTTTTAAAAATCTCCAATTTTAGCTCAAACCTCTAATTTTGGCTCAAACATCTATTTACCAAGTACATTGTTTTATTACATAAAAGGAGGTGAAATATTGAAAAAGATGTCTTAGTAATAACTTAACAATTCTATTTTTTTAAAAAGGAAAAACAACTATTAACTTTTGTAATATAATTACATTATTTTAGGCTAAAAGATTTATTTTTAGAAGAAAAATGTATTTAAAAAATTAAATAAATAAGAACTTAACAAGTGGTCAAGTAAAAAATGGATGATGTTCATCCTATAAAATTTAGGTTTAATCGTTATGTCTACAAGGTGTGTGTGCATTGTCAAAATGTTAAGAATATGTATGAACATATACTATTTTGTAATTATCTTTAGACTATTCAAAATAATAAATAAATAATCATAATGTGCTAAAAGTAGGGGTGTGTATTATTCGATTTTAACCGAATTAACCAACCAAACTGAATTTTTTTCGGTTAATTCGGTTGGTTAATTTTAGGTAGGTTCGGTTAACGATTAATTTTTTGGCGGGAAATTCAGTTATCAGTTAATTCGTTTCGAAACCGCTTAATTAACCGAAAAAATTCGATTAATAAATTTTAGGTAATTCAATTCGGTCGGTTAACCGAATGCATGCCCTTAACTAAAAGGTTTGTACATATGGATTCATCAATTATGTGTATGATTTAGTTTCATGATTTATATTTAATTTCTTTGGTGCTAATAATAATAATATTGTCTTCACAATTTGAAATTTTTTCAACAGTAGGGGAGGCGTGAAATTTTACTCCTAACGAGTATTGAACTCACAAACTAAGAAAGAGAGATTTTAAATTCTCTTAAGAGTATATTTAATTATTAATACAATGATTTTTATCTATTAATTGACTGAATGGTTAAAAATATTCATGTTATTTTATCTTGTATGAATTCAAATTTTGACATTTATCTTTAGTATATAAAACTTTCTTCTTAATGAAAAAAATATAATGTTATTTTTGTTGATTTATTTTTTAATTATAATTTTTTCAATTATTGCAGCAATCGAAATGACAAAACAAGTATCCCTTTTGTCATTCAGAAAATTTTAAACATCATTATTAGAGGAATATTGTCTTAGATGCCAAAGAGTAATAAAGCCAAACCATTGGCAAGACGCCGCGTTTTTCTTTACAATAATTCTTTTTGTCTTTTTTTAATTTATGAATAATAATAATAACAACAACAACTTTAACTTTTTAAATTTTTATTAATTATGTATAAATAAAATTAAACTATAAAGTCAACTTTTTTGTGGTTTAATTACCTTTTTAATCTTATTTTAAATTATTTATTTATTTATTATTATTATTTATAATTAATTTAATTGTTGAGAGTTGAGTTGTACACATAATTAAACTTTTAGGGTAAATGCTAATTATACATATTATATTTCATACCATTTCATTTGTCACATTTTATATTAATAATTTATATATAAATATTTATATATTTTAATGGATGAAAAACCTAATTACAAGTGATGGGTTTTTTTTTAAATAATAATAAAATATCAAATTCACTTGAACGATTAAATATATATACATAAATACGTGTTCCTGAATATTTTATATATTTAAATTCAAAATATATTATAAATATACTGTATGTAAATCAGGTATAAATTCTGTTGGTAATTATTTTCATTTAAATTCGACTTTGTGTAGCTTTATTTTAGGTTAAATGTGCATGCCTGGTCATATTGTAATGATTGCTTTTTTATATATATTAAAAGAATAGGGGCTCCAAAAATAATTATTGTCGGGTGAAAGCAACAAAAGAGAGTTGGAAAAGGGGGACCACTCTATTTCGGATAAACCTCAACATCTGACGTCGTTGATTTTGCCACGTTTGATCATAATGAACACACAAATCACATCACTGTCTCTTCCAGATTGTTTCTGACCCCACCATTTTGAGAACGAGATAGGGATGTAATAATTGGCAATTTTAGGTGAATAATTTTTTTAATTATTATTTGGAAAAATGGCTCCTAAAAAATATTATTTGGCAAAATGACTCCTAAACTTGTCACGTCGGTGGACCTCGCGTTGTGTAGGACGCGAGGTCGGATATCGCGTTCTACACAACGCGATTTCCGTCTACGTGGCCTTGTTGTTTGTGTTAACGGTTTTACAGGACCTCGCGAGGTCCACGAGAATTTGAAAGGGCGGCTGAATATATCGCACAGACCTCGCGTTCTGCAGGACGCGAGTTCTGTGCAGTTCTGGGCTGAAGAAACAAGGGAAAACAAATGTGGGTAGGCATGTTCGAGCCCAATTTCGGGCGTGTAAATTGTATATTTTTAGCGATCATCGAGTTTGGGGTCGTAGTACTGGAAATTGTCTATCGTATGATACCAACATGGTTAATTTCCGTCCATTCTACAATGGTTTAAAATGGATTCGAAAACCCTATGCTATCATCTTTTTTTGAATGAAGTTGCATTTGAACAAATGTCGATTTTCGGTTTAGTAATCCCATAAAATTTATTCAAAACTGAAATTAAATAAACATTTTAAAGTTTAATTATAATAGATAAACAAAATTATAATACGGCATTATAAAAATCAAATGTGTGGAATATAAATATTAAAAACATAAGTACAAATCAGTAAAAAAAAAGACTAAAAATGCCTATGTCCACCCGTTCCGCAGTCGGGTGGATGACGATCACGAGCCGGATACCTCCGTCCATCGTCAGGTGGTCCCTGGTCCCCATCATCCTGACCATCGTGTGCGATATGTAGATCTGTGCTGGGCCCAGGCGGGGAGTAAAATAAGCTACCCATCGGCGTACTCTCCACAATGGGAAAGTCATACTGAGATTGCAGCTGTGGATAAGCGATAAGCTGAAGGTCAGTCGTGGGCGTATGGGGACGATAGGCATCGGAGGAGCCGAACTGGGGTGGAGGCATCGTCTGCTGGAAACTCGATGGACCGCTATAAGCTGCGGTAGAAGATGATGCCCCTGCAGTGTCATATCGTGGTCTCGGATCGCGCTGCGTCGACTGCCTCTGGCTCTGGGTCGCTTGACGGGTGCCGTGTGGGCGGTTTTGGGGTTGCTGGGGAAGCCCTGCAGCGCGCTCGGCCTGAGTAAGGATATGCGGCATCCCATTGAGCCTATACCACTGGTCATAATTGAAAGCGACCGAATCAGCCCCTTCCATAATTTGTTGGAGAAGCAGTGGGCGTTGGGCAAATCGATTACCCCAAATCGCTATCCAGGGAGCGTGGTACTCGGACCAGTCAACCTCCGTCTTCCCCTGGAGCATAAGATTGTGGAAGCGGTCCATATTTTGCGGAAGGGCTGGAACATTTTGGAAGTACCTGAACTGTCGGAGAACCCTATCCGTAGCATGCCACACGCAAATTTCGTAGTTGAGCAGCGGCACGACGGAAATTCAGAGGTCTCGGTCACGCAGAATATCCGGTGGAGTAATCTGCCGAATCTCCTCTGAATCGTAGGGCCTCCACACGAACTAAAAAGAATGAAAACGTTTGTAACGGTTATATGAAATATTATTGGAAAAAATAGTATGAAAAAATTCAAATTAATTTTCGAATTACCTCGTCCTCCGTCAAGCCATCGAAAGCATGCCTGAATTCTTTTTGGGAGTTCGGCAGGCCGGTGTGGGTCAGTGTGCTGCTCACCTATAATTAATGAAAAAAATCGTTAAATAAAATAATTTAAAAATAAAAAATATAGTAGATTACGTAGTACCTCCGTAGAAGCGAAAATAACATAGCGGTGGGCTGTCTAAGCTGTGGTCTCAAAATAGGCATCCGAAACCAAACCCAAGCCTGTAGGAGTAAACAACATCCTCCCATCGATGCTCTTGAGGCGTCAACGTTTCTGCAGAGCTCTCTGATAAGAAACGCCAAGACAGCTGATCCCCAAGATTTTCTTCCAGACTCATTTAAATCTGTAAGATGACGAAGCCACATCACGTGCACCTTTGTGCGAGATTTGTCTGGCATTAATATCCCGCCAATAATGCGCAAGATGTGGGCACGCGCACACCGCTGTGAAAATAAAGATTTAATAAAGACATCCTAATTAAAAAAATTGTAAGTTAATCCTAAATTTAATAAAGGCATCCAAAAAAATTAGTAAATGCATCGTAATTTGCAAATAAATATTTGTAACTCCATCCTAAATATTTAATGTAGGCATCCTAAATATTTAATAAAGTCATCATAAATATTTAATAAAGGCATCCTAATTTTCAAGTAATTATTTGTAATTGCATCCTAAATTTATTAAAAGGATCCTAAATATTTAATGAAGCCATCCTAAAAATTTCATAAACCATCGTAATGTTCAAATAAATATTTTTAATTTCATCATAAATCTAATTAAAGCATACTAAATATTTAATAATGGCATCCTAATTTTTAAATAGAAAAAATACCTGAAGTGTAACTTCATCCGCATCGGGGGGAGGGGTTCCAAAGTGAGCCTCCAAATATGATAGGTCGATTTTTCCACCGTCCCACACTTCTTCAGGGGGCATCACGCCCATTTGTTCAGCAAATAGGGTTGGCCAATGGGTCAACGCTACACCCGTAATAACGCTGCCGTCTGTAGGCAACCCCAGAATGTAGGCAACATCCTCCAGCGTGATTGTTGCCTCGCCAAATGGAAGATGAAACGTGTGCGTCTTGGGCCTCCACCGTTCTATCAGCGCGCTGATCAACGATGGTTTTACCTTCACCCCCTATATACCGTGCTATGTGGCCAAAACCGGCGCGCTGAATCCACTCCATAACAGCATCAACGGGTGGGGTGTTGATACGGTTAAGGTAACATTGTAAATTACGTTCTTATCCCTTCAAAAAAAATAGTTAGTAAAATAAAAAATTTAATTAAATAAAAAATTTTAAAAATTAATAGGAAAAAGTAATACCTCTTGAGTTGTTCTCCAATAATGATTGCAGTGAGTCGCCTCATTGCGTAATAAGGGCTCCATTATATCGAATGAAATATAAAAGTTGCCGATAATTTGTTGTAAAAAAGCTAAAGAACTCGCGTTCTGTGGATGATATTGGGGGCAGGGCCTCCAATTTATAGAAGACCTCGCGCCTTTTGGGATGCGATGTTAATGAACCTCGCGTTCTGTAGAACGCGATATCCATATACCTCGCGTCCTATAGAACGCGAGGTTCATTGAAAAGGCGCGTCACGGAACAGACGCGTGAACTGAACGGTCAGAAGTGACCTCGCGTTCTATAGGACGCGAGTTTCTAAAGACCTCGCGTACTACAGGACGCGAGGTCGTGGGGTTTTTTAAAAGAAGACTTCCTAGGCGGGAAAGTCATTTATTATAATTTTAATAATAATAATAATAATAATAATAATAATAATAATAATAATAATAATAATAATAATAATAATCATAGTAATAATAATAATAATAATTATAATAACAACAATAATAATCATAGTAATAATAATAACAATAATAATCACAATAATAATTATAATAATAATAATTATAATAACAACAATACTAATAATCATAGTAATTATAATAATAATAATAATAACAATAATAATCATACTAATAGTTATGTGGTGTTTTGATTCGACTTAAATTTACTTATGTGGTGTTTTTCCTTTACTATAAATACCCACGAATTCCACCATCATTTACTCATTCCAAATTCTCTCTAAACCCAATCCAGATACTACAAGGCTTATTGCGTCCAAAAAAATCAAGGCTGTAAATGGAAAATCCGTATATCACAGTTGAAGAGGGCAGACGACCGTTGGACAATAACAAAACTTGAGGGGCCCCATACATGCACCGTTCCTAGCCTCAACCAGGATCACAAAAACCTGGATGCAAAGTACCTCGCGGACATCTTTTCGAAACTGGTGAAAACAAATCCCACTGTGTCGGTCCCCACATGTCAAGCTACAGCTCTAGCTGTCACCGGCTACCGTCCTCAAGATTCCAAAGCATGGTATGCAAGGAAGCGGGCCAAAGAGGAAATGTATGGCCGATGGGAGGAATCTTACAAAGAGTTGCGCCCGTGGCTTAATCTCCTGCAGAAACACATCCCTAGAATGGTTGTCAAACTTGATACGATTCAGGCATACGGAAATGATCGTGTCGTCCGAGGTGTTTCTTAATTCCACCGGTTATTTTGGACTTTCCCCCAGTGCATCAACGCATTCAAGCACTGCAAACCGATGGTCCAAATCGACGGCACATGGTTGTACGGAAGATATACACAGACCCTACTTCTAGCTATAACACATGACGACAATCGCAAATGCGTTCCTGTTGCATTCGCAATCGTTCCGAAGGAGGATTTGGAGTCTTGGAAGTTCTTCCTTCAGAACCTACGAAAATATGTCATTGATCCTGTAATACGAAGAAGGGATGAAGGGGTATGTGTTATTTCTGACAGAGGCACAGCGCTGTTGTGGGCGATAGAAAATTTGGGTAACTATTGGAAGCCTCCATACATTCACCACCGTTTTTGCTTGCGACACATAGCCGCAAACTACCTGCTGCAATATAAGAATCGTGCTGAACGTCAAATGGTGCTCGATATGGGTACGTCCTTTATGTCATTTTCATTTACTATATTATTTGTTACTCGCTTTCATTTACGACCTTTTTGCATGTGTTTTTCGCCTATAACTATTCAACTGTCATTCCGTAGGCAACTCACACTACAAACAAGAGGTGGCTGACCTGCTCGAGGAACTGAGAGCGAGAAACAAACATGGCGCAGAATACCTTGAAAAAATCCCAAAGGAAAAATGGCTTCGATCGTATGACGAGAGTAAACGTTATGGTCATATGACAACGAACTTGGCTGAGGCAGTGAACTCTTCACTGAAGGGAGTGCGGCAGTTGCCTATCACTTCCATTGTCAAAGCGACCTATTATCGTTTGGCTACCCTTTTTGCAACCTTGGAAAGGCAAGCAACTGAGTACATGGCAGGTGGACACAAAGTCCATCCGGATTTCCGCACAAAACTGCATACTCAATTGGGCCAATCAAGACAGATGACTGCAACTCTCTTCTCGCGAGAAGGACACATGTTTCGTGTTGCAGAATTTTCCAGGCAGTTGAAAGGCATTCAGCACAACGCGTACGTGGTAAATCTGAGGGAAAGAACCTGCGAGTGCGGAATTTTCCAAACATTCAAATACCCGTGCGCACACGCCATTGCTGCTTGCACTAACCAACGGATACAATACATGCATCTGGTTGATCCGGTATACTTACTCGAAACGGTGTTTAAGGTTTACGAAAAAGAGTTTCCTCCAATCGGAAATGAGGTTGATCCGAATGCTGTAGACACTGAACCGATCATACGCCCAGATCCAGCACTACTACGAGCCAAAGGACGTCCACGTTCTACAAGAATATACTGTGCCGAGGATATGGTCGAATATCGAGAAAAAACCGGACAAAAGAAGCATTGTACTGTATGTAAAAATCCTGGACACACAGCTCCTAAGTGTCCTAATCGCTCAGCCCCTCGTCTTAATTAATTATTTTTAATTTGTATATGCGAGTTCGCCCATGACAATCGAATCAATAAAGTTAGTCTACTTCGATTTATACAATACGCCATCTTATATTTTCAATCATTCAAAAAAATATGTTATGATATTGTTTTCGAAGCAACTTTAAGTCAGTGTACAATGGACGAAAATTGACCATGTCAGTGTCTTACGATAGAGAATTTCCAGTACTACAACCCTAAACTCGATGTTACCTAAAAATTTAAAATTTCTACGTATGAAATTCTGCTCGAACATGCCTATCGACATTTGTTCAAATGCAACTTCATTCAAAAAAAAGATGATAGCATAGGGTTTTCGAATCCATTTTAAACCATTGTAGAATGGACGGAAATTAACCATGTTGGTATCATACGATAGGCAATTTCCAGTACTACGACCCCAAACTCGATGATCGCTAAAAATATACAATTTACACGCCCGAAATTGGGCTCGAACATGCCTACCCACACTTGTTTTCCCTTGTTCTTCAGCCCAGTTTTGCACAGAACTCGCGTCCTGCAGAACGCGAGGTACTGTAAAACCGTTAACACAAACAACAAGGCCACGTAGACTGAAATCGCGTTGTGCAGAACGCGATATCAAACCTCGCTTCCTACACAACGCGAGGTTCACCGACGTGGCAAGTTTGGGGGTCATTTTGCCAAATAATATTTTTTGGGAGCCATTTTCCCAAATAATAATTAAAAAGGATTATTCTTCATAAATTGCCGTAATAATTAATACTCATTTCCAGCCTTTTTATAAAAATAAATAGGGTAAACTACCTGGAAGACCTCCTAATTATTGAGTATGACATGTTTTAACTATCAAATTATAAAAATTCAGAATTTGATCACCTAATTATTTAATTAGACCTATTTTGACCACCGGCCGTTAAAATTTAATAGATGGGTGACGTGACTGTTAATGAAAATTTGTATAACCACACATTTGGTCTCTGTAAATTACCTATTCTATCAATTTGATCCTAATTTTAATTTAAAAATTAATCATTCAATTAGGTGTTGACACGTGTCATCGTCTTATTAGAGGAATTTAATTAATTATTTTTATTTAATGATTTTATTTTCCACCTCCAATTAAGTGGTGACACATGTCACCTGATTGGATGAGGAAAATAAAACTAAGATATTTGTTGGCTTAGGTGGGTTTTGAACTTAGGACTCCTTTGAGTAATTTGCAGAGGTTAACCACCGAATCAAGTGGTGAATTGTAATATAAAATACACAATGTAATATATGTTTTAGTTTGCTGTTAATGTAAGGAAAAGAAAATAACATGGATTAAAAAGACTTAATATGACACGTTTAAGACGCATACGAACATTCAAACCACTGCATAAATATAATATTTAAATTAAAGTAGACAGCATTTTTATATATTGGTGACACATGTCACCATCTGATTGGAGGAGGAAAATAAAATCATTAAATACAAATAATTAATTAAATTCCTCCAATAAGGTGATGACACGTGTTAGCACCTAATTGAATGATAAATTTATTAAATTAAAATTAGGATTAAATTGATAGAATATGTAACTTGCAGGGACTAAATGTGTAGTTATACAAATTTTCATTAATAACCACGTCACCCATCTGTTAAATTTTAACGGCCGATGGTCAAAATAGGTCTAATCAAATAGTTTGGTGGTCAAGTTTTAAATTTTTATAGTTCGGTGGTCAAAACAGGTCAGACTCAATAGTTGGGTGGTCACCTAGGTAGTTTACCCAAATAAATATTACATAGAAGAAAAATTCAACAACGTTCGACGAGCACCGCTGAACACCACTAACGATAAGCACCGTTGAGCAGTATTAAATTAATTAATAAAGATTAAAAATCTCAATGACTAAACATTTAATTATAAATTATTTAAACACATAATTATAAATTATTTAAAATAAAATATTAATTAAATTATTTTCATATATATATATATAGATTTTAATTTTTTATAAAAATAATTAGATCAAATACCAACCACTAAAACCTAAACCCTAAACTATAAGCCATAACCCTAAACTTGAAACATTAAACCTTAAACTCTAAAGTCTGCCTAATATTTGAATTTAGGGTTATCGTTTAAGGTTTAGTGTTTAGTGTTTTTGGTTTAGAACTTTGGGTTTCGGGTTTCGAGTTTTTATTTTTTAAATTGACTAAGGTTGATATTTGATCCAATTATTTAAAAAAAATTAAAAAAGAGAAAATTCTGCCACGCTCGACGATCACCGATGAGCACCACTAACGACGAGCACCATTAATTCCATTTATAAAGATTAAAAATCTAAAGGACTCACCGTACAATTATAAATTATTTAAAAATCAAAAGGTAAATTAATTAAAATATATTATTTTATTTTTAATTTTTTTAAACATATATTAAAATACCTATCTACCCCTAAATAACAAAACCCTAATTTAATTTCAAATATATCCGAGTACTCGGATAACTGGGTATCCGAAATTTCCTATTTTGTGACTCGAGCCCTTCTTTGGAAATGACGGGCCGGGTACCCGACCCTGATAAAAAAAATTCGGGGTGAATACCCAAATTTTTATGTTCTAAAAATCGAATCGGGTATTTTTGAACATCCCTATTCAACGTTGCTCGTCAAGCGTGGTAGACTCATCCTTAATTTTATTGAAATTTAACTGTTAAACGGTGGTGAGGTTAAAATAAGGCACCTTTAGGTTATACAAATCTTTACAATCTACACAAATTCTTACACAAATAATAATAATTTAGATTATAATATAAGAATTTGTGTAGTTACAAAAATTCTTATTGAAGGTAAAATCTGCACAAATTCTTACAAAGTTGATAAGAATATATGTAGTTATATAAATTCTTATTATTTTAGTAAAAATTTGCGTAGAATAGATAAAATATCGTGTAATTATTTTAAGCTGCCTTACGGCAGAACAACTCGTTAAACAGATGTTAATATTAGAAGGAATTATTAAGAGAAGACAAAGAAATGTGGGGGACGTGAATATTCGGGAGTATATCTAGAATTAGATAAGATGATCGAAATTATTGCAGCCGGTTGACGTGGATCCTCGCTGTCCGGTCCAAATATACTTGACTCGACCGCCGAGGATAACTCCAATTAACTAACGCCCCGCGGGAACCAAGCTTCTCTCTCTCTCACACACATCTCATGTGCGCGGCGGCTCGTTCGCCCACCTCGGTTCGAACCGGGTCCCGCTATTTCCTAAATCTTACTATAAAGCCAACCTCATGATCCACAACAAAACTCGCCCAGTTTTCCAACAAATCTTTTTCCAAAAACAAAAAAAGATGGCCGCCATTGCAGCTAGGTTCCCTTTGAATCACCGGAATTTAGTGTACGGTTGCTCCGAATTCAACTTCCCGGAGCAACCCGATTCGTTTGGGTCCGATATGGAGTTCGAGTTTCTCGAAGATGGAATCCTGGGGAATTGCGACGGCGATAAATTTCGAGGTAACGACGATGGAACTGTAGACGATGACGACGGTGATGAGAAAGAAAACGACGGAGATGGCGGTGAAAATAGCAAGAGTTTTTGGGAGAGCCAGCACCAGGCTTTACAGCAAACTTTGTGTAGGACTAGCTCTGTAGAATTGAGAATCCGGAACGCTACAAAGGAAGCTGTGAAGGATATTCAGAGGGAAAGAACAGTTTGTGCTTGTGGAAAGTCATCAATGGCGGAAAACTGTCGGAATTGTCTCATGAGAGAGGTTTCTAGTCGGCTTCAAATCGCCGGTTTCAACAGCGCCGTCTGCCGGACTAAATGGAGAAGCTCCCCAGATATCCCATCAGGTATACACACCTATCTATCATTGATCAAACCTGTCGTGTAGGTGTAGGGTTGATTATGGGTCGAGTTTTTGGTTGACCTGTAACCGACTAAAAATTTAACATTTTCATTTGAATCCGAACCGACTCACTCGACACTTTATGGTACTCTACTCGATTTAAATTTGACTCAAATTTTAAAATAAAAATTCAGATTCGACCTGATCTAACATAAATAAATTTTTTTCATTTTTATTAAATAAGAACTTAATTAAAAAAATACAACTATAAAGAAGTATTATAATAATTATTTATTTTTATTAGACAAAATAAGAAGATAATTGAAAAAATATATATACAAAAAGGAGCACATTATAGCAATTATACCTAAATATTTATAATAAAAATAAACTATTATTTCGGGTGAAGTCGAATATTTTTCACCTTAAACTCAAATCCGATATCATCCTTAAAAAACTCAACCTGAACTCGAACTTAAATTTTTTTAAAAAAAATCTGTCCCTATAGAGTCGGGTCTTAACTCGTAGAGTCTGGGTCAAATGACCATTTCTATGCAGGCGTAACAATAATTCGATATATATATATATATATATATATATATATATATATATATATATATATATATATATATATATATATATATACAAAAATTTTACATAGTTTTTAGACTGTTAGATGAAAGTAAATGGATGGTTGAGTATAATAATAAGAGTTAAAAATATTGTCACAAAAAATAATTTTAGTCATTTATTTATCCTCGTTCCACGTTTAAAAAGAACAATAAAAGTAATTTTGGTGGGGTTTTAACTGGGTTTATGGTTCAATATTTGTGCAGGGGAGCATAGGTTTTTGGACGTGATAGAAAATTCAAGAAAAGGAGAAGTAAGGGTGATAATCGAGTTGAATTTCAGAGCAGAGTTTGAGATCGCGAGAGCAAGTGAAGATTACAATCGTTTGGTCCAAAGATTACCGGAAGTTTTCGCCGGTAAAGTCGAGAGATTAAACAACGTGATCAAAACCTTGTGTTCGGCTGCCAAGAAATGCATGAAGGAGAAGAAAATGCACATGGGGCCATGGAGGAAACAAAGATACATGCAAGCCAAGTGGCTAAAATCATGCGAAAGGAACACATCGACGCAGCCGCTGCCGGTGGGATGCACCGGCAGCCGGTTAACGAAGCCGAGGGCGTCGATGTTGACCGAAGATTTGCTCGGAAAGTTATCCAATGCGCGTTGTACAGCACTGGAGGTTGTGTAGATAATATGATATTATAGGATTCAGAAATGAGGGTTCTTGTCATAAAATTCTCTCTTTTTTTTTTTTTCTCTTACATGTTCGAAATTTCTATATGTTCTTGTTTGAATGTATGGTGTTCAAAGATATGGTTCAGAAAGTTTCAGATTTGATGACAGAACATGGTGAGTTTTGCATCAGAGTAATACACACCTGGACATTGGTTTCTTAATTTATACTTAAAAATCTTACAAATTAATGTTTAATGTGATAAAAAAATGGATCAGGTTAGCTAATCCCATTAAACTAAGGTTTCTTTGACTTGACGCTGTTTAAAATGACAACTTCAAAATCAACCAAGTAGCGATATATACGTGGACGTAGTTAGAATCGAATATTAGAAGAGTTGACTTTATTAAGTCTTTAAATTTAAAAATTAAAAGGGACAAAATTTTTATTTGATTATTATTTAAACTTAGAAAAGACCTAAGATGCAAGCCATAAGATCTTGTGCGGTAATTGCTCACCTCATCCTTAATCATGAGGTCAGGAGTTCGATGCTTACCAATAAGAATATAATACATTTTATGACCAGCTGTTTACTTTTTAGTGAGAGCACCCGCAACAAAAGGATTACCCACAACTCGTTCCATAAATTTCAGTGAACTTTAAATTTTGCATTTAACTGCTAGTTCTGGGCTGATTAATCAATGAAGTTTTAATAATCCAATTGAAAAATAAAACATAAATAACATTAAAAATATACAATATTCTACGCTCATCAGTGGGCAATTTCTATGTTTTGAGCTGTGTTTTGGGATCTAGATATTGAAGTTATGGTTCTGAAACTGCATAGATTATTCTATGAAATAATATTTATTGGATCTAGCGGTGGATAATATTATCGAATCGAGTCGAATTAAAAAAATTTGAGTTAGTTAAGTTAATGATTCTTGTTGTACAACTCAAATTCTATTTGAATCGATTTAAGCTAACATTTCGAGTTAGTTGAGTTGATGAGTTTTATTTTACAACTCAAATTTTATTTGAATCGAGTCGACTTTATGAAATTCGAGTTGAATAAACTCAAATCATTCAAGTTTATGCTCATATTTAATTGTAAATATTTATATTATTGTACTAATTGGTTTTAATTTAAGCAACTTTCTATAACATATACGATATACACATATATTTTGGCATAATGCTAAAAAATGCCCATAACTTTTGATTGGATACTCACATTAGTCTTTATTTGTTTTGAAGCACTTTAACGCTCAACGTTTCATTTTAAGCCAAAACGACCCCTTCATGAATAAAAATTGTTAGTCAACTAATGGTAAATGGCTTGAAACGATGTAACAAATCTATATAACAGTGCATGATCTGAAGAATAAGATGAGCTCAGGGACGAACGCAAAACTTCATGTTAAGGGGTGAACCTATAAAATTCTAAGGGGCGAAAATAAATTTTCAATAAAATAAATTTTCAATAAGAAACACATAGAAAATTTCTAAAAAAATTATAAATTATATAAAAATCTCATATTTTAACCATTTGAACACTTAACCTCTAGAATTGTAAACATATGTGTTAACCATTTGAGCCAATGCTAAGTTTGGTTATAAGAAGCCCCAACTTTTTTTTAAGCTTATTCGATTTGGATTCCACCAAACAGGAGTTAAAGGTATGTCAACCTCTTTATCTAGCCCAATTAATTACCCAACCACCTCTAAATATGGAAAATACTCTCTCACTTAACCCAAATTCGACCACCCTTCGATCTATCCCACTGCCTAGCCGTGGTGTGCATCATTGCCACCAATCAGAATGTTGCCTTCGTCCGGCCAAAACCTTTTTCTCCATTCGCGCATCCGAGCTGTCGTTCGTTGTGGGCAACGGTTCGAAAGTTTCGTTTTTCCCACCTAGCGTCGCCCTTTCGTTTTCTCAATTTCTGGCCACCCTCGACGTCCGTTCGAGGAACGACCGTCGGATCCAAGTTTCCAGTGTTGTGACGAACAAAATCTCGTGTTCGATCGTCAATCTGCCACGTTAAGGGCTTCGTCGGAGCTACGCCACTTTCAAACGTTGTCCCTTTATTTTGGTTAAATCCGGTAAGTATTCCGGCTTGTTTCGTGTTATTGATGAGTGGGTTAAATTGTTGAGTTGATAAGCTTTTGTTTTTCGACAGAATCGGTGCAAATAGGGTCTCCGACGACCTTTTCCGGTGAACGTCCGGCGGTCTGACCTTTGGGTAGGTGGACCAGTTCTGATATAGCCCCAAAGCCTAAAGCGGCTAAACCGGTCCGAGCCCAATAGCTCCCAAACCCAAGTCCGAGTCATCTGACCCGTCCGATCCATTTTCTTGACTCTACCCAAACTAAGTCAACCGTCCGAGTTAACCCAGTGAGTCGACTCGTTCGAATCAACCCGGTTGACCAGTTGACTGATGACGTTAGTGTTGACTTTGACCACTGACCGTTGACTTTGACCAAAAGTCAATTATTTCTCGAAAACTCCTATTTTGGAGTTTTTTGTTGTTGTTCTGAGCCCGTTTTTGAAGTTTGTTTTGCAAAATTCTAACTCGAAAGCCTCTGAATCTGACCTTAGACTCGAACATGCATATATATTAAGTTATTACATTAAAAGGGTTATATTGAATAAAGGACTGATGTTAACTATTATCTGTTTAAAGGTACTCGAGACTTCCCCGACTATTGGTCTGCTCAGCCCAGCTCCTCTCGATCTGCACACTCGCGTTCGCCCGTGGTTACTAGTATGACCTTATAAACTCTGTGAACAAATTAAGTTAGAATTTTCCCGTAGTAACTTTATTCCGTTATGATCTAGGATCTAGCATAGTGATAGAGCGTAGTGTTGCATGTAAAAGAGTCCTATCGCAAATAGTGCAAGTGTACACGACGCAAGTAGTAAAATTATACTTGGAGTATCGGATATCGTCTCCACAAGGACTGTAAATAACTCTATCCTTGAATTTCTGCACAAGAGAGAGAAATATTTTAATTGAATGGGTGTAATAATTCTGAGAAACAACTAAAGTAAAAGATGAGGAAATCAGATTTAAGGAATAGGCCGATATTGATTTGCTCAATAGTGCAGGTGTTGCATTATAAGAGAAACTTTTGTCTACTGTCGTCGTTCCTGTCGCGGCAGCACCTGTCGTGGTAGAGGTCTGTTGATGTTGCGACATCGATCACACAACTCTATACTTCAAGCTTGGCAAGAATCCTTGCTATGCCTTGTCCTATCCCTAGGCCCAAGTTCTGTTGATGGACACTTCTTGGATGATACCTCCCGGCGTGAATTGAAGGGTGAACACCAATGTTGTTGAATTCTTCCTTAGCCACTTAACCTCGTACTTATCCCTAAGCCGATATGGTTTAACCATAAACTGGAAAACGCGTATTTATTCCGTTCGTATGCTTGACTCTCCCGATATCAAACAAATGGATAACCTCACAATGCTCTCCCGATACTCTTGCGAGATATGAAAAACCAGAATAAATAAACTTGAAACTTTTTATTACTTGACAGAAAATTCCTAAAACAGTACAATCCTTGCAACTACTTTACAGAATCAACCCTTAGCCCTAGGGGGAGTTTAGAACATGATGAAGAGGGGAAAACGACAAGGGTTTTGGGTAAGACGGCTAGGAATGAGATATCCTTCCCTAGGTCGAATTACATGCCTTTATATAGGCCTTGGGTCCAAGTTTTCTAATATGGCAAGAATACAAGTTTAAACTAAAGTACAACTCTATTAAAGATTAAATCTTCTGAGTAAATGCCTTTAATTCGTCCTCTTTTCTTGCCTTGAGTTTCTTCCTTGGACTTTGGGCTTGGCCTTCATTCTGCTTCAGGGCTCAGAAAAATATAGGAGTGGTCCACGACAGACCGGCTTGAAATCCTCTATTTGTCGAGCTCCACTTCACTTTTCCACTTCACCCTTCTGTCGTCATGGCTACCTCGGCAGTGGCCGCGACAGCGTTTGCTTCTCGACTCCAGTTCTGTGATCCAGCTCTGCTCCTTTGCTACTCTGAGTCTGCCGCAGCAGATACCTGCAAAAGTGACCAAAATCAGTAGCAACTGTGTCATTTTATCTAATTGTGATGTATATGTAGAAATCTATCCTAAATGCAATGAATTATGCTTGAGTGCAGCAGAAATATGGGTAAATGAGGGGTAGAATATAGAACTTTTATACACTCAACACACCCCCAAACTCAAGTTCTTGCTTGTCCTCAAGCAAATACTACTTAACTAAAAATAAAAAAAAAACTTTTTGGTTTGGCTTAATTCAGTGAACTCTTCATTACCTACCACACATTCCCTATCAAGAGCAATACCTTGTCGGGCGTTTCTGGATTTATCCAGAACCATGCTATAGTTCTTGTGCAGTGTGTGCGGGTTTTGTGAACAAATATGTGCCTAGACTCTTTTAGTTTACCAGAATAGTTATGCCACAAACTTGAGTTTTATGCCAATTTCAATTTTTTGGAGGCAATTCTTAGGCTCCTTTAGTTTTTTCTGGATTTGACTCAGTATTTTCTTATTTTGATTTAACTAGAGCCTGTTTTTGGGCATTTCTAGCTACCTTCCTAGAGCCAGTGTTAGGCACCTCTAGGGCATTGAGTCTAAAATTTTCTTTTCTTTTATTCTTTTCCTAGAGCCAGTGATAGGCACCTCTAGGGGCAACTCAAGGTGGTAAACATTCCTATTCCACTGCACTACAGAAGTCTAGATAGCATAAGAGTCACAAATGGTGTTCTAAAGATCAGAACTATAGCAAGGCTCTAAACAGTTCCTAAAAACTTCCTAAAGGCACTGTCACGACAGAGTATATCGCGGCAGGTAAGTTCAGTTCAAAGACTTAAGCCAAATTTTTGTTTTTATTTTCATTTTTTTTGACACAAAAATAAACTTAAAAATAAACTAACAATTAGACACAAATTAAGACACAACTAACAGTTTCATTACTGGAGGGATGCCCACCCTCAAACTCAAGGGTTGCATTGCCCTCAATGCATGACAATGATAAAAAAGAAAAAAACAGAAAATACATCACAAAATAGATAAAACATCAAAGACAACAGAATATAAGAAAAGAAACTTAAGTTGAGGAGATGTCGTCGCTGCTGCTGCTGACTTGGAGCTGCCGGCGGGCAGTAACCTTAACGGTAGGGGCTGGCAGGTTGCTGGGGGACGCAGAGGCCATTTTCTTCTTTGCCTCTCGAGGTGGCTGGACACGTGTCGGTGATATGTGTAGGGACTGGTCCAGGACCTCGAGATCATCATCGGAGCTGCTGCTGCTGCTGCTGGCAGATCTGCCTTGGCAGGGTCCTTCGACAGTCTCATTCAGCTTCTTCCTTTTCATCGGAGGTGTAACACCCCCTTCCCGGCCTGGTAGAGAACCGGGTCGGAGAGCGCTACCGGAAACGATACGGAGATCGGAGACATAAATCCAAAGTTCAAAAATCATTTCGGATTATTTTTACTAATCTCTTTTAAGACTTAACACTTAACTTATTAACAACTTACTCAAATTGCATTATTAAACAATAAAACAAATCTAATTGTTCTAATACGAACAATGTGTATTCAATTAGGACCAATTTATAACTTTTACAAGTTTAAGGACTAAAACGTAAATTTTTACCAACTATAGGTCCTTATCTGAAATTCGTGATATTATCCTGAAATTAAACTTACTAGTTATTAGCCTGTAAAATCTCATTACTAACAGAGGTCATTTACCTATCTGATTAGACGATGTAATATTTAGTGACTATTTTGTAAAGTATTCAAATCTATTTCTTTTTTAATTATCTTACTAAAATTCTTTACATATTTAAATGAGCATAACAACTCACAAATATCTTAGAGTCCTTTAATCAATATTTTAGTACCAATTATGTCAATTTTATTACTAACTCAATAGTCAATATTACTTTTAAAAACCTTATACAGAACATAGTCAACGTATACACAATAGTAGGCCCACAAGATTAGTATAACTACTTTAACTACTTTGCCACCATACTAGGAGTTTATAAGGACAAAACACATTACTCTTTAATTGTAGTGACTTGCCAACCTTCCAACTAATCTCGATCTCGATCTGTTACTTTTCTTAACCTGAAATGTTATGCAATGAATGCATTAGACTTACATAGTCTAAGTGAGGTAGCCAATGACAATGAAGGAACATGTTATGTCATGTAGCATGCTTCCAAAAATGATCATAATGCAATAACATGGCATACTTCATATTCATAACAAAGCATAATATCATATCATGATCATAACATAGCAATACGTATAAAACACATAATATATTGGTACCATTGGATACGCGGATTCCCTGTACACCATATCATGAATCATAAATGAGCCGTAGCCCTGAGCCGTAGCTCCATGTATCTCTTATATAATATCATATCATATCATGAGCATAACATAGCATACGTATCAAACACATAATATATTGGTACCATTGGATACGCGGATTCCCTGTACACCATATCATGAATCATAAATGAGCCGTAGCCCTGAGCCGTAGCTCCATATATCCCTTACACTTCCATCCTTTTATCTCCCACATATAGGCCGTAGCCCTGGACCGTAGTCCTCCCTTACATGGTGAGCTCGAATAATCCTATGGCATGCCAATTGTATCCAACTTCCATAAATACACACAAATTCACATAGTCCATGATTTTCATATCATATCATATGAAATAACAAGATGAGCCGTAGCTCCATGTCATGTAGCATTTCATAGTCATATTCGAACATATCAAAGTAATGCAAGGCACTTACCAAATTTGCCATTCAAACATAGTTGCTCTACATGAGCCCTTAACAAATGCAAACATAATCATAAATAATTCAACGGGAAGGCACCGAGCCTATCCCTTGACGCAACTACACTCACATATCAGAATAAAGAAACAAAGATCGGAATGACACCGCGTCACCCGAGACAAATGCATCCACACTCACCTCAATCCAAGCTTAGAGACATTTTCCTTATTCTCCAACTTTGTGGTTTCCTTCATTTCTACTCTTTTCTAACCAAACATTAAAGAGATATATCATTTAGTACATTAGACAGCTTGCATTGTCCTCAAAGAAATATTTATATAAAATGTTCTAAAACTCAAAATCTGATTTCGTTTGTTGTAAACGAAACTAGACTTAATAACCTTTTAAACCATATAAATTATAACTTTTAATTCTTCTTATACAATTTATAATGAATTTCTAAAATCGCTGTTGATGCAGATTTAGGGGCAAACTGTTACCATGTTTTCATGACCTTTACTTACTCAAAAATTCATATCTTTTTACTCACAACTCCAAATAAGGAGTTCTTTACCATTCTGGAAAGCTTATAAATACACCTTTACAACCATGTATGACACATAATTTTATCATTTCCCTATTAATACAGTTTATTACTTGAACATAAGGCATTTTTAGAAACCTAATCTGCCTATTCTTATTTTATGACTTTAGTGCATTTATAACCTATGTTTCACTACACCATTAATCTTGAGATTTTAACCACATTTACCTTCACATATTAACATTATTTCTATAATCCAGAAACCTCAAAAATAGGACATGTAAGTCCTCAATTTATCAATTTCTATAAAACAGTCCCCTTTTTATTCTTTAAAAATTCTATATGTGATCTAAATGGTTTTAACCTACCAATTGAGACTTAATTCAAGCTTGGCCATTTAATTTAATTCATTTCATGAATCCCCTGTTCTAATCATAAATTTTCAGAATTTACTAACACCATTTTGACCCCTAAACATTTCGAATTTCACAATTTAGCCCAGCAGATTCCAATTTTATTCAGTTTTAGTCCCGTAACTTCTAAGAACAATTCAGAGACCTATACTTAACATTTTTGAGCAAATCATACCTCTATTTCATGTAAAATTTTGTCCCCTACAACTTTGTAGAAGAACACGTTTTCCAGAAATGACTCTAACATGCTCAAAAATGCAGTTTTTTACAGGACAATTTACAAATCCGAATTTCTTTATTCTTTCTACCCTTATCTTTTACCAACCTTTAATTAATTCAATTTCATGCTTAATATAAATACTAACATCAAATTATAGGTAGTTGAGACTCTAATCTCAACTTTAATTTATTTCACTCACCTTGATAGACCGGTACTTTATTTTTATTTCTTGGGCTTGACGGTTGTTCCGAATCGACCTCGTATACCATGATAATTAATAAAAATAATAAGACAGTATCGAATATATATATAAATATTAATCAAACTCAATACCGAAACTTAAACTAACTAGAGATTTGAGCTTACCCCGTCGTCGGCAGAAATTCGATATTACTATATCGAAAATATCGGACTACCAATCAAATATTGGATCGTATGTTTATCCTACTAATTTCTTTCTTTCTTTCTTTCTTTGCCATGAAAATCCCAATCACTTCCCCTCCTATTTATAGCATTTGGCCGGCCACCCCTTTGAATTAATGTCCACTTTGGTGGCCAATTTTTTTATTGCCCAAAATGGTGGCAAATTGCCACACTCCTTTTGCCTTGACCATAATAATTGTAATTATAATAATAATAATAATAATAATAATAATAATAATAATAATAATAATAATAATAACTAACTAACTATTTAATCTATTTTGGGTACCAAATCAAACCAACCCTTAATCGAAATAAGAAATATTTGTTTGTTAGAACTTAACCTTGATTTATAAATTATCTCGAATAATCTAAATAAGATTGAATAAATTATTTAATAGTAAAAATATTCGGTCACCGAAACTTAATTCCGACTAGACCGGTTTTTGGGATGGGACAACTCACCCTCCCCTATTTATACCCAAACATGGACGGCAAACACCCTTTTTTTTTTCTTTTTTTTTTCTTTACCTACTCCATAAAATAATAATAAATTTAACCTACTCCCTAAAATAATAATAAATTTAACCTACTCCATAAAATAATAATAAATTTAACCTACTCCATAAAATAATAATAAATTTAACCTACTCCATAAAATAATAATAAATTTTTACCTCGGTCATCGGAACTTAATTCCGACTAGACCGGTTTTTGGGATGTGACAGGAGGGTAGTCCTTTGAGATGTCTCGGGCTACAGATAGCTCGGAGTCAGAGTCCTGCCAGACGGAAAAGGAGGAGAACCCTTCAAAGTATTTGGGGTCGATCTCCGGGAGGGGGTCCTCCCTCTTCTCTCCTTTGAGAGTGGCAGACTTTTTGCCGCCTTCGACTGTCATGGCAGGTGTGTGTGTGGAGGCAACAGAGGGAGTATTGGGGCTCGCAGCAGGAGTGAGGGCAACAAAGAAATTTTCTGGGAAGGAGGGGAATTGCACATGGGTAAAATGTAAATCATTTTTAATGAAATTTACCGTTGCGGCTGTGAAGTCCCTCATAAAGCCCATCAGGCCGAGCTGTCGTTCCTCCATCCTTTGCAGCGTCGTCAGAATCTGGCTGGAGGTGTCTGCTGGTGGTGTTGCTGCCGTTTGCTCTGGGTCTACTGCGACAGGTTCAGGGGAGCTAGGGCCTGCCGTTGGTTTTGTCGTAGCAGAGGGGTTGATGTACGACAGAGGAGTGGCAGCTTTCAATTCCATCAAACTGTAAATATTCGGTTGCGTCCACCCTTTTCCTTGAACCTTGACATCCTCTTCAATTTCTGGTACGTTGTTGCCCCAACAGATCGTGGTGATGAGATAGGGGAAGATGATGGGGCCTGACGGTCGGAGAGCACACTCGAGGATTCCCTCTCGGATGTAGCGGCCGACATTGATTTGCCTCTCGTTTAGAATAGAATGGACAAGGGCTAACCTCGGTCTGTCGACAGTGCTGTTGTGGGAGGTAGGCATGAGGCGTTTCTTGACAAAGTGGTTCAACATCTTGGCTTGTGGGGTTAGCTGGGTCCTCCGGACGGTCCATCGGTGCTTCGGGTCATCGTTCCACTCTGTTCCTTCCTCTATAACCTCTGCCATGACAGCGTCATAGTCTGCCGGCGACAGACTATTCACAAACCTACGATGGGCGTCCTCCTTCTTGATCACGTACAGCCCGTATAGTGTGTTGATGTACGCCGGCTCGAGAGAGATTTCTTTGCCCCGAACGGTCACTGTCATGGCATCCTTACTGTTGACGGCAGCATAGAATTCTCGAACGAGGGTTACGTTCATTTCCTCGGGCTGGGCAGCAAATTTCTGCCACTTGAGGGCTTATATCTTCTTAGCTATGAATCTTTCTAGCCCTAGATCTCCCGTTTGTTGGGTGTAGATGAACCCTCGTTCCTCCCACATTTCCCTCTTTTGGAAAGAACTGTAGTACCTCTTGGCAGATTCTGTGGATGCGAACCGGTTGGGAATGACGCTGTGGCTTGGGGTTGATACTGACGTGACAGAGGTGGAGGTAGCGCTACGACGGGTGTTTCTGCTAGCCATTGCAAGGAACTGTAAGAATTGAAAAAGAAATTTCTGAGATCTAAAATAGAGGAAACAAATTGAGAGAATGAGAATGAGATGAAAAAATGAATAGGGAGTGGGGGTTTATATAGAATGGGGATTTTCTGCCCGTTGGGTCTGTAACGGTAGGTGCGAATAACGGGGCCAGCTGTTACGCGGTTTCTGACGCATTTGTCACGCGTTTCCGTGTTTGCTGCGCGACTGTTACGCGTTTGCATGTCTGTCACGACAGCTCCGTGATAGGCTGTCTTCTCCGCATCTGTCGCGACAGTTGGTGACAGGCTGTGACGATAGGCTTGTCCGTTGGGCTTTTTGGGCTGTTGTGAATGTGGTGGGTTGGTTTATTCCTCCTCTTTGCTTTGCTTTCTTTATTTCCTAAAAATAATTAAATAAATAAACTGAATTAAAATCTTGGTTCCTAAAATAAATAAATAAATAAAAATTTTAATTCCTAATAAATAAATAAAATAAAAACTAAGTTAAATTAGGGATGCCTTGAGGTGCATCTCCTAAAGTAACCACTTCTTGCATCCTTGGGGCCTCAGTCCCCTGATAATGCTTGAGTATCTGTCCATTGACCTTGAACTGGTGCCCATCCTTTAGGGATTTGATTATAATGGCACCATGGGGGAAAACTTGGACAACCTGGAAAGGACCAGACCACCTAGATTTAAGCTTTCCTGGGAAGAGCTTCAACCTAGAGTTGAACAACAACACCTGCTGCCCTGGGCAGAACTGTCGTGGCAGCAGCTTCCTGTCATGCCACTTCTTGGTTTTGTCCTTGTAGATCTTGGCATTGTCGTAGGCCATTGCTCGAATCTCCTCAATCTCATTCATGTCTAGTAGCCTTTTCTGTCCTGCCTTATCCCAGTCCATATTTACTGCCTTGATAGCCTAATAAGCTCTGTGTTCTATCTCAACAAGTAAATGACAGGTTTTCTCATAGATGAGTCTATAAGGTGACATCCCCAATGGTGTTTTGAACGTTGTTCTATAGGCCCAGAGTGTGTCATTGCGATGTAGAGACCAATCCTTTCGAGTGGGTTTAACCATCTTCTCTAGTATGTTCTTTACTTCTCTGTTGGATATCTCGGCCTGCCCATTGGTTTGAAGGTGGTATGCTGTTGCAATCTGGTGCTTTACTCCGTATTTTCTTAAGGCTACAACTATTACCCTGTTATCGAAGTCTCTCCCCTCATCACTGATTATCGCCCTTGGAATGCCAAATCTGGAGATGATATTCTTGTGAAGAAATCTTTGTACAGTTTTGGCGTCGTTCTTCTGAGTGGCGATCGCTTCTACCCACTTTGACACATAATCCACTGACAGTAGGATGTACAAGTTCCCGCAAGATGCT
Source organism: Hibiscus trionum (assembly GCA_030270665.1). Classification (NCBI taxonomy): domain Eukaryota; kingdom Viridiplantae; phylum Streptophyta; class Magnoliopsida; order Malvales; family Malvaceae; genus Hibiscus; species Hibiscus trionum. Next base: position 2,234,249 of record BSYR01000014.1, read on the forward strand.
GGGAATGGTCCCATGAAGTCGATTCCCCATACATCGAAGATTTCGACCTCTAATATGTTCTGCAGTGGCATCTCATGCCTTCTCGATATGTTCCCAGTCCTTTGGCACTTGTCACAGCCCTTATAAAAAGCTTGTGCATCCTTGAACAATGTGGGCCAATAGAGACCGGATTGCAGAACCTTGGCAGCGGTTTTGTTTCCACCTAGGTGTCCTCCATAAGGGGAAGCATGGCAGTGGTGAAGCACATCTTTCTGTTCATCATGTGGTACGCATCTCCTAATAATCTGATCTACACAGTGTTTGAAAAGAAGAGGTTCGTCCCAATAATAATGTTTTGCATCATTTTGGAACCTCTTGCTTTCTTGGTAATTAAGTTTAGGAGGCAATAACCCACTTACAATGTAATTAACAATGTCAGCATACCAAGGGGTTTCAGAAAGCTTACCTGCCGCCATGGCTGTCGTGGCAATGCTGGTGGCAGCAAACAACTGCTCATCTGGGAAGGTCTCCAGTATGTTGGTCCTGTCTGTGGATTGACTCCTTCCCGTCTCTAGCCTTGACAAGTGGTCTGCTACTTGGTTCTCTGTTCCCTTTTTATCCTTGATATTAATGTCAAATTCTTGCAGCAGCAGAATCCAACGTATCAATCTAGGTTTTGCATCCTTTTTCATGAACAGATACTTCAGTGCTGAATGGTCTGTGTGGACCACCACCTTTGTTCCAAGTATGTACGTACAGAACTTGTCGATTGAGAACACTACTGCTAACAACTCTTTCTCTGTTGTGGTGTAGTTGATTTGGGCATCATTCAGTGTTTTGCTGGCATAGTAAATCACATGGAAGAGCTTATCCTTCCTCTGCCCTAATGCTGCCCCGACAGCGTAGTCACTGGCATCACACATTATTTCAAATGGTAGACTCCAGTCTGGTGGCTGTACGATCAGGGCTGTTACCAGCTTCTCCTTCAGTATTATGAATGCCTCAGTACATTCAGCATTAAAATCAAAGGGCTGATTCTGCTCCAATAGATGGCATAGAGGTTTGGTAATCTTCAAAAAATTGGCTATAAATCGTCGATAAAACCCGGCATGCCCTAAGAAACTTCGAATCCCCTTGACTGTGGTGGGTGGCGGTATCTTTTCGATGACCTCTATTTTGGCTCTGTCCACCTCTATGCCGCGGCAGCTCACCTTGTGGCCCAGGACTATTCCTTCATCCACCATGAAGTGGCATTTTTCCCAGTTCAAGACCAAGTTTGCCTCTTCGCATCTCTCAAGAACTTTCTGTAAGTTGCCTAAACAACCTTCGAAGCTGTCTCCAAAGACGGAAAAGTCGTCCATGAAAATTTCTAGGAAATCCTCCACCATGTCGGAGAATATTGCCATCATGCACCGTTGGAAGGTTACTGGTGCGTTACAGAGCCCAAATGGCATTCTCCGAAAGGCATAGGTGCCGTACGGGCATGTAAAAGTGGTTTTCTCTTGGTCCTCCAGTGCGATTGCTATTTGATTATAACCCGAGTAACCATCAAGAAAACAATAGTAAGGTTTCCCCGCTAATCTATCAAGCATTTGATCAATAAAAGGTAAGGGGAAATGGTCTTTCCAGGTAGCTTTATTAAGCTTCTGGTAATCCATACAAACCCTCCAACCGGTCACAGTCCTGGTTGGGATTAGTTCATTTTCTTCGTTGGTTACCACAGTTATGCCTCCCTTTTTGGGCACACACTGCACCGGGCTCACCCACTTGCTATCCGAGATGGCGTATATGATTCCGGCGTCGAGCCATTTGATAATCTCTTTCCTCACCACTTCTTGCATAGCCTCGTTCAAACGTCTTTGGGCATCAATGGTCGGCTTATGATCATCTTCCAAGAGGATTTTGTGCATGCATAACGCCAGACTGATGCCTTGGATATCAGCTATAGTCCATCCAATGGCCTTCTTATGCTGCTGTAGCATTTTGATTAGCTGCTGCTCATGTTCCTGCATTAACTTGGAAGAGATGATTACGGGTAACGTATCATTTAAACCAAGAAAGACATATTTAAGCTGCCCTGGCAGGGGTTTAAGTTCTAGAACATGTGGCTTTTCAATGGAAGGCTTCTGGGTTATATGTTCATTCGAGGTATAATTTAGAGGATCGAAGAACTTACCTGGACGAGTGCCTATCCAATTTACCTCCTCATGACCTTCAGTGTCAGATGTTTCTGAGGAGTCATTGTCGTCGTTGCTGCCGTGACAGTCTTCCGGGTGACTGATGTGGCAGTGGCCAAACTGTCTGTCGTGGCAGCTCTACCTGATGCAGGGTTGGTCAAGGACTACTTCAGAGATTGCCGTGCACTCTTCTTCTGCATCAGCATGTTTTATTGCGTGGAGAACATTGAGTTTGATTTGCTGACCATTCACTCTCATGGTCAGTTCTCTTTTTTCAACATCGATCACAGTTCTGCCTGTGGCTAGGAAAGGTCGCCCCAGGATGATCGGTGCGTTTTCATCTGCTTCACAGTCTAAAACAAGAAAGTCAGCAGGAAAAATAAATTTATCCACTCTTACCAGAATATCTTCGATCTTCCCTTCTGGTTGTATGTAAGAGCGGTCTGCCAGCTGCAGCATGACTGTCGTGGGCCTTGCTTGTCCAATACCTAATTTATGAAACACAAATTTGGGCATTAGATTTATGCTAGCACCAAGATCATAAAGTGCCTTACCCACGAACTTATCGCCAATTATGCACGGTATGATGAAGCTCCCGGGATCCTTCTTCTTTTGGGGTGGATGCCTAAGTAAGATTGTCATGCATCCTTCTGTCATCTTCACCGTCTCGAATTCCCCAAGTCTGGACCTTTTAGACATTGTGTCCTTGAGAAACTTCGCATAACCGGGCATCTGCTTGATGGCCTCTAGCAGCGGTATGTTAATGTGTACCTGTTTAAAAATATCATAAATCTTTTTAAGCTGGTACTCCTGTTTTTGTTTCTGTAACAGCTGTGAAAAAGGAGGTGGAGGACGGTAATCTTCAAGACATCCTTCATATGGAATTCAGATCTGAGGAGGTTTAGGTTCTTCAGCATTCTCTATTTGCTCCTTTATCCTTTCTGCTGTCGCGGCAGGTGTGACGGTAGCAGGTTGTTCTTCCTCTGCCGGGGCAGTGTTCACGACAGGTGTTTTTGGGGTCAGATCTTCACTTGGGTTGTCCTTCATCTTCGGCCCTTGTAACTGTTTCCCTCTCCTAGTTGTAATTGCTTTACACTACTCATGTGTGGGTTTTCTAGTGACCTCAGTATCACTAGGGAATCCTCCGTTCTGCCTTGGCTTAATATACTGGGAAACTTGGCTCATTTGTGTCTCCAGAGATTTCAGGGTGGCCTCATGGTTTGTCATCCTCATCTCTGTCTTGTCCATGAATGGCTCAATTTTCTTGACAAAGTGATCCATGTTCGCCATGTATGCTCCTATCTGTGACATAAATGTTGCCAAGGTCTGTTCCAGTATACTAGGTGCGGCTGCCGGCTGATGTTGCGGCTGTTGTCGCGACAGAATTCTGGGTACCCCTTGGTTTTGGTTGTTCTACATTGAAGGATTCAGTGCATTGTTCGGATTGCTCCAGGAAAACTTATGATCTTTCCTCCAGTTGGGATTGTAATTGTTGGAATCATAGTTTCTTGGCTTATTATAATTCCCAACATACATCCCTTCTTCCAACTGTAAAGGACATTCTTCTGAACTGTGGTTCCCACTACAGGTCTCACATACCTCTTCTGCAGAATATACGACTTTAGAATCTTTCTGCTGCAGATTTTCCACTATCTTTGTGAGGTATGTAACCTGTGATTTCATTGAATCATCAGCTTCATAATCCTTTACAGATATTCCTCGTTTGCCCCTCTCCTAGTTGTAGGAAATTGCTAATCGTTCTTCGCTAGCTTTTTCAACACTATCATTGCCTCGTCTGGTTCCTTATCCAGTAATAGCTCATTTGCTGCTGAATCTATTCTCAGACGAGTGTGTGCATTGGCAGCGTTGTAGAATTTGACGACCTGATTCCACACGGGAAATCCATGCATCAGGCAGTTCCGAAGAAGAGTTGTAAATCTGTCCAACGCCTCGTGCATTGGTTCATCATCTTCCTGTTGAAAAGTAGCAATATCGTTACGCAATCTTTTAGATAAATAAGAAGGATTAAAACGAGAAAGGAATTCACGAGAGAGATCTGCCCAAGTTCGTATTGAACCCGGCATTAATTTATTCCACCAAGTTTTAGCTCTGTCTCTCAATGAACGAGGAAATAACCAGAGACTCAGTACTTCCGGATTTATTCCTGGCAGTCTGAACGATCCACAGATTTCTTGGAACGTTTTCAGATGTTCCCTAGCATCCTCAGTTGCAGAACCACTAATTGGCCAACGGAATCTATCATGCTGAACATGACAGGTTTCAGCTCAAAGTTTTCAGCTTCCACGTCTGGCAAGGTGGTTTCCAGTTCAACATGGTCATTGACCATGTAGTCGCGGCAGCACTGCCGTGCGGCAGTGGCAACAGGCCGTTCATTTCGGGCATCTTGGGGAGGATCAGTAATAACTCTTTGGTTATTGTTGTGTGGGTCATCTACCCCGTCGTTTTGCCTTCTGTTCACCATTGCTTCTACTATCCCCTCAAGATAGTTATTTCTTGCTATCAAGAGTCGGGCTTGGTTCCTGAGTTGGTACATGCGTTCGATTTCTGGGTCTAGTTCGTACTCAAGTTCTTTACCTCGTCTAGATCTGCGCATAAGCAAACATCAAACCTTGTGAAAAGCACAGGGTGAATAACACCACTAAAAATAGAAAAATAAAAAGAAAAAGTGCAATAATAAAAAGTGTAAAGATATGTTGCCAGTCCCCGGCAACGACACCAAAAACTTGTTGCGTGTAAAAGATTCCTATCACAAATAGTGCAAGTGTACACGACGCAAGTAGTAAAGTGATACTTGGAGTATCAGATATCGTCTCCACAGGGACTGGAAATAACTCTATCCTTAAATTTCTGCACAAGAGAAAGAGAAATAGTTTAATTGAATGGGTGTAATAATTCTGAGAAACAACTAAAGTAAAAGATGAGGAAATCAGATTTAAGGAATAGGCCGGTATTGATTTGTTAAGTAGTGTAGGTGTTGCACTGTAAGAGAAACTTATGTCTACTGTCGTCGTTCCTGTCGCGGCAGAGGTCTGTTGATGTCGCGGCAGCGATCACACAACTCTATACTTCAAGCTTGACAAGAATCCATGCTATGCCTTGTCCTATCTCTAGGCCCAAGTTCTGTTGATGGACACTTCTTGGATGATACCTCCCGGCGTGAATCGAAGGGTGAACACCAATGTTGTTGAATTCTTTCTTAGCCACTTAACCTCGTACTTATCCCTAAGCCGAGATGGTTTAACCATAAACTGGAAAACGCGTATTTATTCCGTTCGTATGCTTGACTCTCCCGATATCAAACAAATGGATAACCTCACAATGCTCTCCCGATACTCTTGCGAGATATGAAAAACCAGAATAAATAAACTTGAAGCTTTTTATTACTTGATAGAAAATTCCTAAAAACAGTACAATACTTGCAACTACTTTACAGAATCAACCCTTAGCCCTAGGGGGAGTTTAGAACATGATGAAGAGGGGAAAACGACAAGGGTTTTGGGGAAGACGGCTAGGAATGAGATATCCTTCCCTAGGTCGAATTACATGCTTTTATATAGGCCTTGGGTCCAAGTTTTCTAATATGGCAAGAATACAAGTTTAAACTAAAGTACAACTCTATTATAGATTAAATCTTCTGAGTAGATGCCTTTAATTCGTCCTCTTTTCTTGCCTTGAGTTTCTTCCTTGGACTTTGGGCTTGACCTTCATTCTGCTTCAGGGCTCAGAAAAATATAGAAGTGGTCCACGACAGACCGGCTTGAAATCCTCTATCTGTCAAGCTCCACTTCACTTTTCCACTTCACCCTTCTGTCGTCATGGATGCCGCGGCAGTGGCCGCGGCAGCGTTTGCTCATCGACTCCAGTTCTGTGATCCAGCTCTGCTTCTTTGCTGCCCTGAGTCTTCCGTAGCAGATACCTGCAAAACTGACCAAAATCAGTAGCAACTGTGCCATTTTATCTAATTGTGATGTATATGTAGAAATCTATCCTAAATGCAATAAATTATGCTTGAGTGCAGCAGAAATATGGGTAAATGAGGGGTAAAATATAGAACTTTTATACACTCAACACGTAGCGAGGCAGGTGCCCAATAGACCATTCTGACCAGCGTTTTGAGGTGTGTTCCGTATGTACTGTATTATTATTTTACACGAATTGTTGAAATGGTTTCTCTGAATATATTATGGAATATTTTCTAATTGGGCATGACTACTTTTCTGTTTTAAAAGCATGTCTACCTTATATGTTTGAAAGTATGCCCTATGTTTGATCTGAAATGAAGATATCTGATTTCTGTTTGATTGAAATAAATACGTGTCTGCCACCTGAATTCTAATGACATTGTATTTTGATCTAAACTGTTTCACTTGGGGTATACTCATGGGATATAATTTGAAGTGTCTACAGGTACAACCTTGATCCAGCTGGTAAATTTTTCGGTTAAGTTCCTACGTCCAACGGGCCTCGGGTAAGTCTTTCTGGACCTAAAGCATCCCTTAGGTAGGCTCCTACGCCGACGAGCCTAGGGTAAGTCCTTCGGTATGCAGTTCATGAGAGATTGTATCTTGGTGTTCGGTTAGAGGGTAGCTAGGTTTTTAATGAAACTTTGGTTGCCATTGTTTAATGACTTATTGAAATGAATTGTGTTTATCTGAATTGTTAGATGTTTTAATTTGTACTTATTGGAACACACTGAGCTTTCTAGCTCTCACCCTCAAATCATTTCTCTTTCATATATTTTTAGATAGTCTACCCTAAAACTTGGCACTTGGAGGATCGACACATTCGTACTCATTTTTTGTTCTAATGTTTCTATCTGCCAGATTGTCTTTATTTAGGTGACATGAACCTATATTTTGATATTGTAAACTTTACTAATTTTCGATGTGACATTATTTTGTAACTAAAGCTTCGATATGGTTTTAGACTAAATATCTAGTATTTATCTTATGGTATATTATTATTATTATTATTATTATTATTATTATTATTATTAGACTAATTTTGAAAATATCTTCTTTGGAAGTTAGGGTATGTGTTGTGATCTTCTGGAATTGGGTGTAACGCATAGGCGGGTCTAGGGGTTACACGACCACCCTTACATCTAGGGATGGCTATGGGTCGGGTTTTTGGTTGATCCGTACACAACCCGAAAATTTAATACCTCCATCTAAATTCGACCCGACCCAATATTTTATAATGTTTCACTCGACGCGACTCGAACCCGAATTCTAGAGTAAAAACTCGAACTCAACCCGACCCAACATAAATAAAAATTATCAATTTTCATTATTATTCTATAAAATAATAAGCTAATTGAAAAAATACAAATAAAGAGGGAGCGTTATAATAATTATTTTATTTTTATTAGACAAAATAGGGAATAATTGATATATATATAAAGGGAGAGGGTTATTATAGCAATTATACCTAAATATTTAGAATAAAATTAAACTATTATTTCGGGTCGGATAGAGGTAGGGTATTTTTCACCTTAAACTCAAACTCGACCTGACCTATTCTCAAAAAACCAGTCTCGAACTCAATTTTTTTTATAAAAAACCTGACCTATAAGATCGAATCAGAACCCATAAGATATGGGTCAACCGGCCATCCCTACTTACATCCGAGCTCATGGAGAGGGTTGTTGGAAGATATATAATTAAACTGATGCAATTTATACTTGGATTCCATCTGCTTGCGGTAATGCATTATTAATGAAAAGTCAACACAGATAATGGAGCAGCACAATCCATTTTAAAATGGCAAATACAATGACTAGTAAATTAATCAGCTTTTCCATCAATTAGTTGTTCGGGTTTCTTCAAAATTGTTACAATCGCAGCAAGAGACGAGATGTCTTGGTCCGCCGTGTCTTCCGCCGTCACAACCATCGGGGGGCTGATAACTAAAGAAGCAATGTCCCTATGGGGCGTGGAGGATCAAGTTGACAGGTTGCAGAATGAGCTGAAATGGATGCAAAGCTTCTTGAAAGATGCAGATTCAAGACAGGGCGAGAGCGAAAGGATTCGCCTTTGGGTTTCCGAAATCAGAGAACTTGCTTACGATGCCGAGGATGTCGTCGAAGATTTCGCCCTGAGGATCGGGTCCCGAAGGCGAGGCGGCTTTTCAAACACCATCAAAAGATCGGCTTTCATACTGGACGAAGGGTGGGAGCTTTGCAAAACCAAGTGGAAGATACAGAAAATCATGGCCACAATCACCAACTTGACTCGACAATTGCAGATGTATGGCGTTAAAGAGTTACGTGAAGGACAAGAAACATCAATTTCTTCTCAAACACCGCGTGAGCTACGGCGGTCGTATCCGCATATCATCGAGGATAACATCATCGGATTAAAGGATGAAATTGACACCCTGGTCTCGGTTCTTCTCAATGATCAAACCCCGAATCATAAACTTGTGTCCATCTGCGGAATGGGTGGTTTGGGAAAGACCACACTAGCTAAAAAGGTTTATCACCATGACCGTGTTCGAGCTCGGTTCGAACACATGGCTTGGGTCTATGTTTCTCAACAATGCCAAAGAAAGAAAGTGTGGGAAGACATATTGGCCAGCGTAACTTCTTCGAACGAAAGGGTTAGCCAGCTTAGCGATGCACATCTTGCAGCCAAGTTGTTTAAACTGTTGAAGGAAAAGAGATGCTTGGTGATACTTGATGATATATGGAGCATTGAAGCTTGGGATAGCTTGAAACCTGCATTTCCCTTGACGGACGACTCGAAAAGCAAGATATTGCTCACGTCTCGCAATAAAGAGGTAGCTTCTTACGCCGATAGACGATGTTACTTGCTCGAATTGGAGTGTTTGAAGGAAGAAGACAGTTGGAAATTGTTTCAAAAGACTGTATTTCCGGATTCTTCAGGTGATCATACCGACCGTAGAATTGATGCAAAAATGGAAGAGTTGGGAAAAGACATGGTTAAACGTTGCGCAGGGCTGCCATTAGCCATCGTCGTGTTGGGAGGGATTCTGACTACGAAATGTTCATTGAATGAATGGCAAATGGTGCTGGACAATGTGAAATCATACTTGAACAGAGGTAGAGGTCTACGGATAGAGGATGTGTTAGCATTAAGTTATGATGATCTGACTTCCTACTTGAGGCCATGTTTCCTTTACTTAAGCCATTTTCCGGAGGATTACGAGATACATGCCGATAGGTTGATTCAATTATGGGTTGCCGAAGGCATCGTTTCTTCAAAGCAAGGAGAGGTTGGAGGGGAAACAATAGAGGATGTGGCGGAAGGTTATTTAATCGAGCTTGCCGAAAGGTGTATGATTCAAGTACGAGAAAGAGATGCTGCAACTTCCAAGATCAAAACTTTTCAGATGCATGATCTGATGAGAGATCTTTGCTTGTCAAAGGCGAAACAAGAGAACTTCATCTTGATCGTCGATCAATCCAATGCGTGCTCATCGTCGACGATTCAAAAGGTTCGGAGAGTATCTACACATGACTCTGTTCAGATTCAGCGCATTAACAGTCCAAGTCTCCGATCACTTTCGTTCTTTAACGAGTTCCACCCTAAGGAGGTATTTGGCAAATATGTGCCCTGGACAATGCTGAATTACCTTGAAAACCATTTCAAATTACTGAGGGTTCTGAATTGTGAGGAAATAATCAATATTGGAGGAGGATGCAAGTTACCAAATGATATAGGAAATCTCATCCATTTAAGATTCTTAAGTCTAAGGGGTCTTGTCGTCTTGAATTCGAAGTTGCCATCGTCTCTCGGCAACTTAAGGTGCCTGCGAACCTTGGATTTAAGAGTTGTTTGGTCAGTTCAGGTACCGAATGTTATATCGAAAATGGAGCAATTAGTACATCTATATCTCCCTCGTGAATGCAGAGTCGAAACGAAGTTGAATTTGGGTACTTTAAGGAACCTGCAAACACTTGTGAACTTCAACACCCAGAGTTGTTACCTAGAAGATCTTATCAACATGAAAAACATCAGAGTATTGGAGGTTCATGGACCGTTCGAGATCGAAGATTTTAATAGGGAAGAGTTGGACAAGAATCTACCTATAATCCATGGTAAGTATCTCCATTCCTTGTCTATTTGGAGTGCCGAACGAATCGATCCGATGCATCTGGCTCACCTCCTTTCAAGCTGTGTTAGTATCTGCAAGTTGAGTTTAAATGCGGAGATACGTAAGTTGCCGGAGCAGCGCTACTTGTCTCCGAATCTCGCGTACATACAGTTGAGAAGGTGCAAGCTCGAGGAAGATCCAATGCCAACGCTGGAGAAGTTGCCTAACTTAAGGGTCCTTGAAGTGGAAAACAAAGCATTCATTGGAAAGGAAATGCTTTGCTCTGCACAAGGCTTTCCACAACTGTATTCTCTAAGCTTTTGGGGTCTCTACTCTTTGGAGGAGTTGAAGGTGGATGATGAAGCCATGCCTTGTGTTCGAAGATTACAGATCGAAAGCTACCAGAAGCTGAAGCTGCAGCTTCCTGAAAGACTGAAAATTCTTCTCTGATTAATTACCAGAATTTATGCTTTCTTTTCCAAAGGGAAAAGCATCAATTTAATGATGATGGAAATATATATAAGATTCAACTAGCCACAAGTAAGAGAAAAAATGGGTAGGTAATTAATTTCATTGATTCATGAGACATCATTGAGGCTCTAGAATACTTGTTTCCCATTCAAATACACCAGATTCATCAACATCTTGCAGTGATAGACCCTGAAAATCTGCAGATTTCCTCCGGAGCACATTCGAGAGTGTCAATAACAGTGATTGGCAGGCATGAACCTCATCCATCCTCTCCAAATCAGTGAGTTGAGCTGAATCCTCCTCCCATGGCTGCTCAAATGACCTATGCACCACCACCATAGGGCATTTTAGTTTTCACTTAATGAACTTCATTAGGAATATACATACGTATGCATGCATGCATGCATGTATGTTTGTATGCGATTTACCATCACTAAAAAAACGTGGAGAAGGGGGATAATATTTACCATCTCCAAGATGGATTCAGTTCCGGAGGGCAGCGTATCTTCGAGCATAAGGTCACCATTGAAGTCCTTAAGTCATGCATGAAGTCTGAACCTATATCGGCAGAACCCATAGGAAGGTTAAAAATGAATCAAGAGTAGAGGAAATGAAAGCATTTTTGCATACAGAAAAACTATTTTGCGTCGCAAAGTTCACAACGTCTAGCATTAATTAGAAAAGACAAGTAGTTCTTATATACCTGTGAATTTAGAATCATCAGAAAGGAGTAGGAGACAAAGTGCAGAGACAACTGATGGAAGAACACTGCAATTTATGCCGAGAGACTGCTGGAGATAAAAGACTTGGGCTGCTAACATCTCCTCCAAGTCAGAGCTACATTCGTTGCCTTCTTTATCGTCCTTTGCGACATATTCCAATAAAGACTGAAGATTTTTCGAGTTGGATCTGTCTGAAAACTTTGCAGTTGAAATGTTAGAATTCCATGACAGCTTCCCATGGATTATAGAAGCAGCAAGCCAGCGTAGAAGTTTTGATGCGAAGGACTCCTCGCGTGATGCCTCCCTTGAGACTATTGGGACATGCAAACCACATTCTTGCCACTGAAATACTTTTCTAGACTTGGACTTCAAAGCAGTAGAAGTAGCCCACATCAGAAAACTTGACAGCTTCTCTCGATTCTGCAAAATACATTCAAGCAGAATATATCATGACATAAAATTCTCAATCAGGATACTCATAAACAAGTAGATAAATAAAAATATACGCTCCTCGGAAACTGAATAGAGAGAGAGAAAGAGGAAAGAACCATGCAGAAAATGTCAACAGGAGGTCCACTCAAAAGTATAGCTTCAAGGGCGCACTTGGCATTTCCACTACATCTTCCAATGTCACCTTCATTAACAGCAAGATAGATTTCAAACAAAACCTCGTGTGATAGGGTAAAATGAGGCTGATACATTTGCCTGCTCCGGGACATCTTTAAAGTTGATATGATAATCTGTAAAGTTGGATCAACGAAAGCAGTGTATTCATTTATCAACTTCTTGCCACCAACTAGAAGTTTATATAGATGAGATGTAAGTTCCATCAGCTGTTCAAGGGCGCAGCTTTGCAACCATTCAGCGATGTCGTTTGATGAAATGACCACTCTGACAATCTAAATAAAAAATTGAAAAAAAAAGTTAGTAAATAAAAGCATTCAAGTTAACATTTAGCATATCCAGAGAACAAATGTTGCGATAATAGGTCATATCCAGAGACGGTGAAATTCAAGCAGGCATTCATACTATGTCCTACCATAACTATGGAAAAATATTATTTTATTAACACGTAATCTAGTCAACATTCAGCATATCCAGAGAGCATATGTAGCATTGAAAGAATAGCAAAAGTTTTAGAATGAAGTAGAAGGTAACTACCTCTATAACCACAGCCAGCTCGGTTGAGAAACATTTCTTTTCATCTCCAAGTAGCACCCTGCTATAGGTTGAGAGAATAGATGACAACCATGGAAACAGACTGCAGTGTTCAACCAGATAATGCGCTGTTTTATGCAACTGCACGGACTTTTTCAATATCTGCAAAGCAAACAAAATGAAATACCTTACTATATAAGGCAGCTAATCATCAACAGTATAAATATTGGTTGCATCTGCGTTTTTCAAGCATAGAATTTGTTCCTGTGACATTGGCCATAATTGTTGAACTTGAATGATATCGAATGAAAAACTATTCAAGATTATGGGATGTTTCAGAAAATATATGTTTCCTTTTTGAGATGCTTCAAAAAAATTGTGGAGTTAGCAATAAATGCACAAAATCAACCTCGAACTCTGAATACGATGACAGCAATTTTGGCATGCAAGTATTTCTATTGGAGAACCTAAAGAACTTCACCTTAATCTTAAAGGTATCCCAATAATATGGTATATATACGTACATCTTCATTTGAGTAATACTCAATTTCACCTTGCTTTTTCCCTTTTTATTCTCTTCAAAACCCAAACTCTTACACCTAAGTACTCAAACCACTACCGTACCAATACAAAACCTAATTCTTCCCCATCTTTCACCACACTTAAGTTCTTCAAGGACTGGCCATTAATGTATTCATTTCCTTTATATATGACTAATGCACTAAAAACTTTAAAGAACTCTAAACCATTATCAAACTTACAATACACTTCATTACCATAACCATCCATCAACTTGGTACATAATGATCCAGAACCCCAGGTTACTCAATTTATTACAGTATAGAACTTAATTATACACCAATTGTAATTAGTGTAAATTTATTTAAATGTTTTCTTAATCTTCAAGCTCTTTCAAAGAGGATATATACATAGGTAATGGAATCACAATAAAATAAGATAGCATGTATCTGTGATAAGATAATAAAGAGCGAACTAAATTTACAGAAACAGCTCCACAGTAGAACATTTTCACAAGAAATGACAAGAAAGCCTAGTAATTATATGATATAAAAGTTTATAATAAAACAAACAAGAAGCTACACAGCCTAAATATTACCTGAAGAATTATTTTTTTGGTCTCAGCATCTGAAAGAGGGGAAACGTAAAAACTCATTACAGTCTCTAGAATAGAGCTCCTGATATATAACCAAGCATCGTCCTCTAAATTAAGCCCAGCATAGACTAGCCGAAGAATCCAGAGCCGCTGTGCCCTATAGTTAACAGCATTGCTATGGAAAAAATCATGGAACAGGGGTATTTGCTGCAAACACAAACGAACCATATAAAGAGTTGGCCAACATATATAGTAAATTGGAAAGGATAAAGCAGTTTAAAAAAAACATATTTAATGAAAAGTTTTTTTCCCCATTTTATAGAACTTGTCTAGGTGATGAACAAATACCTTCATATTCACCCTAGAAGAGTCCATCAAAAGCTTATTTAAGGTTGAATAATGCTCATGCAAAGTGTCCAACAAAATCAGTGACGTCTCTGCAGCAAAAAGGGCTATAACAGAAGGGATTCTTTGCCATGGCTCTTCTATTCCATTTTGAATATACATCAACAACAGGTGAAGTCGCATAACATCTTTTTTCTTCTTATACCCCTGAAATAGTTAATTTGAACGTTAGACAGACAGTACTTTACCAAAATTTCCATGCAATTTAGCAAACAAAACAACATAGCAATACCATCTAGGCCAATTAACAGCTTAGGCCCTAGTCTACATTCAATTACCAATTTTTAAGGAATCCACTTCCAGAAAGAATTAGTTAATACAGGGAAATCTCATAATTTCCAATCTTCAAGGATTGGGGAAGCATCAATCTAAATCAGACAAATTGTGTGCTAACCGCCGAGAAACTTATAATACAAACTACCAAGGAGGAGCAGTTTAATTTTAAGCAGACAGGAATATCGGTTGAACTTATGTTTGTTATTTGGCAAAGTAATTCTAGTTCCTTTTTTGCTGGTGGAAAGTGAGAGTTTGAATTGTGTGAACATCATTAGACTGACCACATAACCAAAAAAGAAAGATGAGAATAAGTTTTGCTTTCAGCCAAGCTCATTTTGAAAAAGACAAAAAGGATATAGGGGATAGCAAAAAAGGGAGACCATAGGAAAAGTTATCAAAGAACGGCTCACCATGACTATGAGCAAAGACGAAAAGGAACCGAGATGGAAATCCTTCACCATTTGGTTCAACAAGATTTGGGTTGGCTTAAACTAAACATGGACTGTATCTGGAAAAGCAGGTGCTAATGGAGGTATTAAAGGGAAACGAGATACGAGATTTTACTTGCTTCTTTGGAGATTGCTCAATCAACCTTGTTGAACTTTCATGTATATGACATGAAATTTAAACGGTCAAGAGTATGGGACTTGACAAAACAGACAGACCGATTCATTAAGCTCAGTGCTCATGATCAAACAACCCACCCCAACTTAACACCCTATTTCCCATTTCATCCAAATCGTAAAAGATCTCTTGAACACATTGGATGGGTGTACTTTCCCATATCTTAGGCAAAACGATTATATAGCAGAAAGGTTAGCCAACAAAAGTTTATTTACACACCCCAAATCCAGCAAGCTCCAGACAATCCAAAACTACTTTGTCTTGCTGACATTGTTGGAATTGGATATTGCAGACTTGTTTAATCGATTTTGTTCAGGACTGTTGGTCCTCCCTTCAACAAAAAAATGGTTCAACAATAATCGACACTGGTACCAAAAAATTTAAATATTTAGTACCTCCAGTGAAATCTTGAATCTTGAAAGAACTTCATATGCCAATTTTCGCAACCCGAGATCCGGAGAAGACGTACTAACAAATGCAACAGCAAGCAAGCCTAGACCAGTGAACTCGACTGGTTCAATATAGCCGGCCGAAAAGCTATGAATTGAAAAGTGCATGATAAAAACAGGATCATATAGCAAAATTTTTCCAGCACCGGGAGAACATGGCTGCAAAAATTGAAATTATAAACACAGTTTAGCATAATCACAACATCCAATACAAATGCTAGAGCTACAGAACAGAATAATTGAAACAGTAACTAAAAAGTACCTCAATCATATCCATAAGATTATCAGTTCGAAACTTGCTTAAGGATAAATGCTCTTCACTAGCTGTTCTATCATAAGGGAAGTGCAGCACTGTTGCAGCACATACTTTTGGGTCAACTGGAAGATTCTCCCTATACTTAATTTTTAGACCTTCTTGAACTGCTTCAGTATCAGTCATGATATCAGTAGAAGCACCATGCTTCAGCATTTGTTCTTTTTTTACTTTAGTAGCAGAAGTGCCCCAAAGGTAATCCATTTCTGTAATATATTCAGATCCCGGTGAATGAATTGACTCAATCACATTCATCAGGCTGTATATCTCCAAGTCAATTTCACCAAGTGTTGCACCATAAGAAGATAAAAGTAATGAATGCAATTCTTTAAGGTTTATGCCATTATCATTTCCAGAGTCAAAACCAGACTGATTAGCACCAGAGAGAAGTATCCTAAGTAACTTGAGAATTTCTAACTGCTTCTTACACATTTCAGCTGCTTCCTGATCATCTTTACCGTCAATCATATATGAATGGATATGATGGGTAACAAGTAACCTTAGAATACTGGACATTGGCTTGAAAAATGTACCGATCTCTGAGACAGACGGTTTAGAGATAGAGTGAATCATAGAGCCAAACTGAGAGTGACCAAGCAACATTTGAAGGCATAGAACACGTGAAAATTTTCCCTCTGACAGCAATAAAAGAATGCTTCTTAGAATTCTCAGTGTATTGGAATCTTCAAATCTGTGGAGGAGAGTGGATCTCATTAACTGTTCTACAAAAGGAATAGATTGCAACTGAAATAGATAGTCATGCATTTTTCTGGTCAGTTGAAAAATATTTCTCAAGATGAAAACTTCCAAACATCTGTACAAGCATACGCAATCCCCATTACTTGCTAATATTGATGTTGAATAGGCCGGAAGTATTGGTAATTTCTTAACTATCCATTGCCATGCACCCACTAAAGCATTCATAAAATGCATTCTTGATGAATCCACTTTATTAGACCCCAATATTAATGAGGTTTCCTTCAAGCCTTCATCTGCTTCTTTGGCCATAAACAGAACTTTATCATCTTCTGGAAATAACATCATCCTGCAGAATGATATTTTGGCAATAACTTTATTAATATGGTTCATTGACTTGTTAACTGAACTAAAATCCATTTCAGTAGCATCACAATCAATCAGTTCCTCCTGTGTAACAGAACTTGGAAAAACGGAATTGAAAAGCTCCAATCGCTTTTTCAGTTTCACGGAATCTCCACTTAAGAAAAAGTGATATCTCAACATATGAATTGATTTCCCAAGAAGACTTCCATCAACCAGATTAAAAAGTTCTTCAGCAGAAGATGGCAAACTGTCACTGTAATCCTCCAGAAATATATCTCTGGACACAAAGCTCTTCCAATGCATGAAACCATTCAACAGCATCTTCGAATAAAAAGATGGTATAATTTTAAAATGGTGGTAAAATTGCTTCTCAAATTTCACAAAAGATGAATTTAGCAATGATAAAGCAGAAGGGAGTAGCATCATATGATCCTGATCCTGATCTGAAAGGGCACAGCTGGAGACTTCTTTCATCAAAATGCCATTGGGAAGAAATTTTTTGTTTAAAATGCTTAAAAATAATTTCCCAAAGACTGACAGATGCAGGGGACTCATCTCAATAAGAAGATGCAGCAGTTTAGCTTTCACAATACTGGTCCGACAAATGCAGTGAGAAACCATTTCTACAGGAGTGCTGATTATAACCCTTGACATTGCTACGCTTGATGGATGAAATTCACCATGATGCATGTTTTCTTGCCTATACACAGCACTAACAGATCTTAGTAAACACGAATCAGTAAAATCCAATTTGAAATTACAGGCAAGTTTACAAACTTTAACATAGATATCCTCCAAAAGGTTAACATCAAAAGTCTTCTCTTCCACTTCCCATAAGAAATCGTATGGTACTCTCTTTATTAGAGGCTGCTGCAAATAAGCGGACAGAACTTCAAAAGCACCACCAACAATTGAAAAACCAACACAAAGAGCTGCCAATACATGAAAATTTTCAACTGTGAGTTCATTCACATCAATTCTACTAAACATCCAATGCCCCAATTCAAGAAGCTCAAAAGGGGATATAGATTGAATCAAAGCATGTAGAGCACAAAATGATGAGAGAAGTGGCTGTGAATCTCCACTAGCAATGCACAAGTCAAACCTGTCCCTGACAACTATAAACAACCTTTGTACCAAGGAACTGAAAGCCCTTTGAAATGTCCTTTTTTCTCCATCTTCAATGACAGAATAATGGCTTTTGGAAACAGACAAGTAGTAGTCCAAAGTTGCAGTCAACAGATCCAGGATTTGATGATCCAATTTATGAAGTCTTTGCCTAGATAAACTCAGAAAAGTATCTAAACCATTCCCTACAAGTCCTGTTGTCATCTGACTTACCTCCTTATTCCATCTCATAGGGCAATTCAGTGATGACATCACTTCAGGATGACATAAGATGGTTTCTGCCACTTCCCTTAATGTTTCTGCTGACAAAAGAACCTCACTATCCATTGAACACTCAAACTCAGGCTCTAAAGTCAATAGTTGGGAAAACATGTTCTTTACAAGAATCAAACAAGTATCAGAAAGTTGTTCCTGTTCAGTTAACTGTTTGTTTCTATAAAAGAACCGTACACGATAAAACCAAAATAATACAAGGCGCAGACAGGAAATGACATAACCACCAGTCCATTCTGACCTTTTAGTCAAAAGCAAGTCCTGCATTTTGGAGTGCTCAGATAAATAAAAAGCATCAATATGTATAACTGCAGAAAATAGCACGTGAAAGGGAACCTGCTTCAAAAGCAAACTAAATGCTGTGGCAGCTGATTCTATTGTATCAAAATCAATGTTAGAGGGCATTCCTTCAGCATCACCGCTGCCTTTTTTATGGATTGTTACCAAAGCCAATTCTAGACCAGGGAAAAATACTTCAGGCCATAAATTAGAAAGACCAACAAGAAAATTTTGCTCACTAAATATTATTGATGACAATAGTGGGATAGCTACTCCAAGCTTCACAGAAATAGTCATTACCGAAGGAAAATTCATTAATAGATCCTCAGGTGTTGCACATAGCATTGCAGAATAAAAGGCTTTCACTATTCCAGTTAGTTCACCACAATCCTCATCTCTAATAACGTTTTTCACTTCACCGAGTGTCTTTGCAAAAGAACTATCATCAACAATGGCAGTTTTGTCAATTGAAAGGAAGTCTTGAGGATGTTGATACAATGCATTTTGTGAAAAGTACAATAAGCTCTTCAATGGTCTCCACTCACATAAGAAATCCCCAGAATCATAAACCATGGAATAGCGATCACCAAGTCCCTTGGACAAGGCTGATTGAATTAAATCAGACAATAATCTCGCATCTACCTATCAAATTTCAGTGGTCTTAGAAAATAAAACCAGACAGTTTTCAAGCATTATTTAAAGAACAAAAATCTGTACCTGTGTCTGCAAGAGATACTTCAATGTATTGCACACATACAAAGATATCATTGACTTCTCAGACAATGAAAAGGTTCCAGATGAGGAATTGAGCAATCTCAGACACTTATCAAGGGCGCATACAGTGAGAGGGCTAAACTTAGGTGATATACCTGTAGCAGTACAACATTAGTGGCTTCAGTAAATAAGACTACCATTTACCATGAATTTTGAGGAAGAAGGTATACTACCATTTACCACAACATAAGTGGTGGCTTCAGTAAACAAACAAGATGCAGAAATGCTAATCTGATCATACAAGCTAATCTTAGTTTTAAAGTAGTTGTCAATAAATTGAACAGGAAGAAGGTATACTCAGCAATTGCATGAGCTAAATATTAAGAATAACCCAGAACACGGAAATCAATAACAAAACTAAAGCAAAGAACCAGTCCAGCATGCAAGTTCATTATCTATTTTCTTTGTAATGTCATAAAGCTACCAAATTGTTTACAAAGGCAAATTTAACTGTAAAAGTATATAAAAAATAGATTTCAAGTTCATGGAATCTCTAATAAATTCTCAAAATAGCTAAAACATGGACAAGCTTTGTTCACCTACAATTCTTTGAATACTGGAAAAGCAAAAGTTTGATTTCAGATAAATCAATACTTCAACAAGCGATCTAAATGTCAAATACCTTAATGCAATATAACATTGAAAGTTTAATGTAGCTATCAGTATAAGCATAAATATACCATACTCCCCAATCCCATATCAATTTTTGTTTGTATCCATTTGAGTTTATGGAGATTAAGAGAGGGAAAAAAGGCTTCAATTGCAATATATATATATATATATATATAACATTCAATTTTAATGCCTTTTAATACAAAAAGTAAAAATAAAAAGTTACGAAAAAATATTGGAATACAGAGGGAGTGTCGGATATTCAAAACGGAAAGGAATATAATTCTGGAGTATCCCAACAAGGAAAGCCGGACAAAGAAAAGTAGCTAATTGATATTAGTAACAAAAAATTCAATTTACAAAACCATGTGCCCAAATGTAACAATATAAGGTCAACAAAACCAAATGAATAACTAGTTACCTTTAAAGCCTTCTAAGCAGGATATATGTTGTCTAACAATATCCCAACGTTTGAACAGATTATTCCCAATAGTGGAAATTGCATCACCTAAGAATGAGATAACAACCCCAGACAGGCTCTTCAGCACTTCTACTGTTTGCACCTCAATAGGTGATTTAGTTCTGCTATAACCTGGCAAAAATAAGAACCATGCATCAATTTCACACAGGTCTCTGTCAAAGGCTCCAGTACTCAACATAGCTGCTCTCGCCAGAATATATGCTTGATTCTTTATCTCACTATTTGGTGAGAGTGTTAGCAAGTTAATGAATGTTTGCAGATGCCTGTACATCAGTAATGGGGTTCTATTGGATTTTCCGTTCCCTGGAGAGCATCCAATGTATTCAATTAGAAAAGAGAGAAGAGAACACTGCAGATCAATTGGTAATGCTGAACTGTTCAGAAGATTCATGAAGAAATCAAATGATCCTTCTAATACAGTTGGTACCGTCCGCTGCATTAAATAGAAGTAATAATTAAAAAACCGATCTTAGAATTATATCAGGGATACTTTTGAATTCAGAATAGAAAAGAATCATAATCTTCCATTTTTCCTCAACATTAATACTATAATATTATGTATAGTGTTAAACCATTGCACTCATTGAATACCTAGACTGGAAACTTCATCATGTAAAAGAATCATTTTAAGCAAAATTAAACTATGAGAGTATATGTTCCACCAGTTGAACTAGTGGATTCTGAATCTGGATCTTGACGACAGATCTCACAAACAAAGTTATCTTGGATTGAAACATAGAACATACATATTCGAAAAACTGAAACTTACAAGATATATCGTGAGGGTATCAGTGAGCTTAGAGTAGAAGTACATCTCCACGTCTTTTAATTCCACAAGAGGGTTGGACTTGGGGTATAAACCCCAAATTTCTGAAATGACATTCAAAAATTCCCTTTCCGTCCCCAACTCATCTGTCATATGTACATCTGCAACCATGTCATGATCCTCGGGCATGGAAATGTCAGGAACAGAACTTATTCCACCTACAATAATGTCTGAATCCTCGTTCAAAACAGCAGCTTTCAATTTCTTTAAACTACTTTTTTCTGAATTTTTTTCTAAACCAGGTTTCCTCTTCAAAGAAGACTTCGGAGTTCTATCATGAGCACCCAGAGAAGAAAGTAGTGTCAGCAAGACCTGTGTGTCAGGAAGCAAAGTTCGAACCTCATTCTGAATATCTTGCTTCAACGATACCCACTTTCCCATTAACTGATTGCTCACACCAGAAATGCGGTTCAAAGAGCCCATGAAGGAATCCAACAACTTCAGTGCCTCCAAAAGGAGCCTTAAGGCTCCATGTTTCACAAGAAAATCAGAGTGAAGCAAACCCTTGGTGACTACAGATCTGCCAAGTGGACGAGGACATATGCAACTAAGAATATCCTGCACATCTGCACTGTCAAAGGAAGGTGGATCATGAGACATTGCATCAAGGAAACCAAATGGATTTCCCACAGCCACCGATGAAATCAAGCTCGCTGCCAGAGAAACAGAAGAAAACCTGCAAGTGCTTCAGTACATGAATACGTGCAATAATATTAACAAAGATAAACGGCAGGAAATTATGAAACTGACGCAGAAAACTGACCAAATAGGCGATGCATGATCTTCAACACTATATGGGAACTCATTCATATAGGCGGCGCCCAAGGTTGGTCTTCCCCTAAGAGTAGCCAAAAGTAAGTCCTTATGATAGCTGACCTCGGTCGCTCTTAGCTTTTTCATGACACCTAATAGTCTAGTTGGATTACCCTTTAATGGATTAGGCTTTCTGTCCAAAGCAGGCATCAGCCCATTACTAGGATCTGTGCAAACCATGAGAAGAACACTGTAGGCCAGTTCTGCAGCGACGCCGCCATTCTCCCTTCCGGATATGTTCACCAGCTGTTCCAAAGTAACACTACCAAAGAGCACGCTCCTAAGACCAGGGGGCACCAATGACTCTTCTGTGAGTACCCTATCGCGTAATGTAGCCAAAATATACATAACAGTTTCATCATCATCATTCCCAAGGCCTCTCAATACACCAGAATACATATCCCTTTGTTGCAAAACCCATCTCAATAACCCTGGCTTCCCCATCTCCAAAAACGACATAGCAAACCCAACAAATGACTTTCTAGTCGAATGTTTTTTCTTATCAATCTGCTTTCTTTTTTTATACTCAGAAAGCTTGGAAAACCCCTGGAGTTTAAAGTCAAATTTCTTTGCAACCTCAGAAGCCAACCCTGAACCCCGCCTAACAACCGAACCCATCAACAAAAGTGCAGCATTCTGACGCTTCCCATCTTTACTACTCAATTCCTTATAAACATCCTCCAACTTTTCATCAACAATCAATCTAGCAAACTTATCAAGCGCCCTACTCACACCCAATTTATCATTATATCTTCTCCCCTGGGGATGACACAAAATGGCCGAAATCAACGACAAAGCATAAGACGTTCCAGGTTTACCCTGTCGGAGCTTCCAAGCTTCTAGAAGCTCCGACAAGGAAGGAGAAGTTTGGACATAAAGACGAAGCAATTCAGCTCCAGCATCAGTTTTTAGCAACTTAACAAACTCTTTGGTAGCATTCGAAAACAATTTGATTTCGATAGATTTAATCTTATGCAATAATTCATCCAGTTTAGCTTCGAAGGACGACGATTCAATAACAGTTGTTTTAGAAACTCCTTCCTCTTGCTCTCCCTCAAACTCACTCTCGGTACCATTATCACTAGCCATCTCTGCAACTAAAGATTAACCAGAATAAATAAAAAATGAAAATTTTTCCAAACAAATTTCATTATTAGAAGAAAAAAAACAGTTTTCTGCGATAAGGGTGAGCGTGAGAGTGTAAAGGGAGGCGAGCTGATGAGACTTACAGGGAGAGGATTGGTCGACGTTGAGGAGAGGGGATTGACGGCGTGCAGACGACAAGAGCTGAAATCGCGCGGCTCTAGATGCTGGTGTGATGACGACGGCGTGAAAACAATTAGTTTGAAAAAAAAATTATTGGGTTATGAGAATCCAATTAGAAAAATTATTAAGAGAGCCCATTAATTTGATATAAAAAGAGCTCATTAAAAAATTTTAATTGAAATTGAAGATTAGGGTTTTACCCCATAAATAAAAAGTTAAATTATTAAAAATTCTTTAGCTCTTTTCGGTGTCTTTTTTTATGTTATAATACTAAAAAAATTAAATTTTAAAATCTAACCCTAAATCCTAAAAAATACATTCTACCCTAAATTCTTTAAAGGCTAAAGGGCCAAATTTGCCCCTGTAGTAATCCGAAATCAGCAATGTTGCCCCTAACTTTTTTTTTCCGTAATTTTGCCCTCAAAGTCAGTCAATTGTAGCAATGTTGCCCTTTGACCGATTTTGACCGTTAAATGCTGATGTGGCAGTTAACGGTGCTGACGGGGCAATTTTACCCTCGAAGTCATTCATGCAATTTTGCCCTCGAAGTCATTAATTGCAGCACTTTTACCCTTGGTTTATTTAGTTTTTGAATAAAATTGGATAAATAATTTGGTTTTTTCGAGTTAAACTTTAACAAACAGAATATATGAAAAATCGATTAACAAATTCATGTAAATATCCTTTGAGTCCCTAGTAATTTTAAAAATAAGCAAAATGAGAACTCTCACAAAAAATCAAAATATTATTCAATTTTTTTTAAAAAAAATTATAAACTTAATAAAACTAAATACGATATTCAAAAAAATTATTGAAAATAAACCAACGAGAAGCGTGTTAATTGAACGGTGAACGCGAACTATTCTATTCGAACGACGTTCGATTGACACATTTACCGACGATGGGTTGTTAGGAAAAAATGTACGATGATCTCAGAAAACGACATTAGTGGTGTTCGGCGAAAACGGCATGGGAGATAAGGGCATGAGAGATAAATACAAGGATATCTAGAAGATAAAGCAGAATTCTACCTGAGCCACATGATTCGAGTTCACCGTACATTTTTTCCTAACAACCCATCGTCGGTAAGTGTGTTAATCGAACGTCGTTCGAATAGAATAGTTCGCGTTCACCGCTCAATTAACACGCTTCTCGTTGGTTTATTTTCAATAATTTTTTTAAATATCGTATTTATTTTTATTAAGTTTATAGATTTAAAAAAATGAATAATAGTTTGATTTTTTGTGAGAGTTCTCATTTTGCTTATTTTTAAAATTACTATGGACTCAAAGGATATTTACATTAATTTGTCAATCGATTTTTCATATATTCTGTTTGTTAAAGTTCAACTCGAAAAAACCAAATTATTTATCCAATTTTATTCAAAAACTAAATAAACCAAGGGTAAAAGTGCTGCAATTAATGACTTCGAGGGCAAAATTGCATGAATGACTTCGAGGGTAAAATTGCTCCGTCAGCACCGTTAACTGCCACATCAGCATTTAACGGTCAAAATCGGTCAAAGGGCAACATTGCTACAATTGACTGACTTTGAGGGCAAAATTACGGAAAAAAAGTTAGGGGCAACATTGCTGATTTCGGATTACTACATGGGCAAATTTGACCCTTTAGCCTTCTTTAAATTTTAACCATAATCGCGAACCTTAAACCCTAAACCTAATTTTTAGTGTAAGGGCATACATAAGGGCACCGAAAAGGAGCAGATGATTTCTATTCTAAATTATGAGATGCCAGCATGTTTTGATGGGTATAGGTTAATTTCCATTCCAGCCATGCCACTTTTTATCTTTGTTATTTCAGTCCTTGAATTTTTTCTAATTTAGAGTGCATTTTTATTTTCAATGTAGTCCTTTAATTTCAGTAATCTAAGTTCATAAATGTTGGAAAACACTTTAAAAATTATTAAAAATAACTTTTTATGATTGTAATTATTATGTTTTATAATACGTGTTGGAAAACACTCCAACTTTTTATGACCGCAATAGCCTCCGTTATGTTCACAATCGCGAATATCGCACCACGACCAAAAATGCGACTATAACCGAGATTTAAATCCATGGTCTTCACAGATTTAAATCTTGTGAAGTTGCTCAAACTGAATTCGCAATAAATCCTTAGCTTGAAAATAACAAAAAGGCATTTTTAATTATAAGAGCTAAAATACAATATATCTATATATATATATACCTACATAAAATCTTTGACTGGCCTCAGAATTACAAATTGATTAAACACCAAATCATGGTTTTAAAAAACGGTCTGCAATCTCGATTGTGGCAGTTATATAGCAGTATTGTCGCCGTCCGAAATTAATATCGTCGAAAATTTCCATGGGAATTAAATCCACACCAAAACAGAGAATTGCGGCCGCGATTTAACGTGTAACGTCTGATTGCGATGATAACAGACCACTATTTCTGTTATTATCTTATTAACGATCATCAGAGAAAAAATACGGATATTTTTTCAGGAAAAAATAGATAATCTTCAAAAGACGATTTCTATTATCAGCGATCCAAACATCGTCCACCAGATTCAAGCGATCCTTCGAATAATGCTATGAAAGCGATACGATGAAGTTGCAAAGATAAAAAAAGAAGAAGAAGAGGATTCTAGAAAGTAAAAAGAAGAAGTAGAATGACAATTTTTTTTTAATTTTTAAATGGTAAAAGCTAATTTTATTATTAAAAAGAATATTTCATCAAGGTCTTAATTCAAGAAAAAAATACAAACACCAACGGGAATAAATTAACTAGGTCTTAAAACCGACACTACATTACCTAAAAAAACTAAAAAGGAAAGGAAAAAATTAAATGCATCTTGGAAACAGATACTAATTTCTCCACTACTTGAATATTATAATTAGTATTTATATTATATTGTACATTTTATTACATTTAAATGGTAAAAATTAATTTTATTATTAAATACATCTTGAAAACGGACACTAATTTCTCCACTAATTGAAGAAACAATAGTCAATGAAGAATAATGAATAAGAAATAGCAGCTGCGAATGAGGTTTTAACCCTTACGACAACGTTTTCATATAACTCTAAAACTACATTGTTTTGTTTATGTTGAACTAATGGGAAGTGGTTGACAAAAAAAGGAAAATAGGAAAAGCAAAACTAGGGTATAAAGTATTTTTTATTTTAATAAACTAATTTTATAGCTTTAAAATATTATTTGATTTAAAGTATTTTTAGGGTAAACTACATAAATGGTCACCGAATTTTTATGGTAGATTTATTTTGGTCACCGTACTTTTAAAATATTCGATAAGGTCACCCAACTTTTAGTTCGCATTCGATAAGGTCACCCAACTTTTAGTTTGCATTCGATACGGTCCCTCTTGTTAACTCCCGTTAAATTTCACGTTAGTTTTGTGTTTTTCCTTAATAAAAAATGGGTAAACTACATCAATCATCACCCAACTTTCTTCTCGCTCCTATTTTGGTCACTAGAGTTTAACAATTTAATAAATTAACTTTTAAATTATTCATATTTTGGTCACTCTCAAATGACATTGTCACATCCCAAAAACCGGTCTAGTCGAAATTAGGTTCCGGTGACCGAATATTTTATCGATTGAATAATTTATTCGATCTTATCTGAACTAATAAATATTATTCGGGTTAATTTATGATAGTTTATTATTATTATTATTATTATTATTATTATTATTATTATTATAAAAAAATATAGAAGGTGGATTGCCGTGTAAGGCATACCACTAAGCAAATGGGTGTTGTTGTTATTAGGCAAATTGGCCACTTTGATTAAGATAATGAATAAAATAATAATTAGTGGGGGAATGGTTCACGCTGAAAATAGTATATAAAGGGGCAAGTGAATTGATGAAATTCACAGCAAAGAAAGAAAGAAAGAAAGAAAGAAAGAAAGAAAGATAGAAAGAAAGAAAGAAAAAATAGTAGCATACGATCCAATGTTCGATTGGTAGTCCGATATTTTCGATATAGTAATATCGAATTTCTACCGACGACGGGGTAAGCTCAAATCTCTAGTTAGTTTAAGTTTCGGTATCAAGTTTGATTAATATTTTTATATATTCGATACTGTCTTATCGATTTTTATTAATTATCATAGTACACAAGGTAGATTCGGAACAACCGTCAAGCCCAAGAAGTAAAAATAAAGTACCGGTCCGTCAAGGTGAGTGAAACAAATTAGAGTTGAGATTAGAGTCTCAACTACCTTTAATTTGATGTTAGTATATATATATTAAGCATGAAATTTGATTAATTAAAGGTTGGTAAATAATAAGGGTAGAAGGAATAAAGAAATTCGGATTTGTAAACTGTCCTGTAGAAAACTGCATTTTTGAGCATGTTAGATTCATTTCTGGAAAAAGTGTTCTTCTACAAAGTTGTAGAAGACAAAATTTTACATGAAATAGAGGTATGATTTGCTCAAAAATGTTAAGTATAGGTCTCTGAATTGTTCTTAGAAGTTACGGGACTGAAACTGAATAATTGGAAACTGCTGGGCTTAATTGTGAAATTCGAAATGTTTAGGGGGTCAAATGATGTTAATAAATTCTGAAAATTTATGATTAGAACATGGGATTCATGAAATGAATTAAATTAAATGGCCAAGCTTGAATTAAGTCTCAAATGGTAGGTTAAAACTATTTAGATCACATATAGGATTGTTAAAGAATAAAAAGGGGACTGTTTTGTGGAAATTGATAAATTGAGAACTTACATGTCCTATTTTTGAGGTTGCTGTATTATAGAAATAATGTTATAAGATTAATTTAAATGTGGTTAAAAGCTCAAGATTAATAGTGTAGTGAAACATAGATTATAAATACACTAAAGTCACAAATTAAGCATAGACAGATTAAGTTTCTGAAAATGCCTTATGTTCAAGTAATAAACTGTATTAATAGGGAAATGATAAAATTATATGCCATACATAGTTATAAAGGTGTGTTTATAAGATTTCCAGAATGGTAAAGAACTCCTTATTTGGAGTTGTGAGTAAAAAGATATGAATTTTTGAGTAAGTAAAGGTCATAAAAATAGGGTAACAGTTTGCCCCTAAATCTGCATCAACAGCGACTTTAGAAATTCATTATAAATTTTATAAGAAGAATTAAAAGTTATAATTTATATGGTTTAAAAGGTTATTAAGTCTAGTTTTGTTCAAAACAAACGAAATCAGATTTTGAGTTATAGAACATTTTATATAAATATTTCTTTGAGGACAATGCAAGCTGCCTAATGTACTAAATGATATATTTCTTTAATGTTTTGGTTAGAAAAAAAATGTAGAAATGAAGGAAACCACAAAATTGGAGAATAAGGAAAATGTCTCTAAGCTTGGATCAAGGTGAGTGTGGATGCATTTGTCTCGGGTGACGTGGTGTCATTCCGATCATTGTTTTTATATGTGAGTGTAGATGCATTTGTTTCGGGTGACGCGGTGTCATTCCGATCATTGTTTTTATATGTGAGTGTGGATGCATTTGTCTCGGGTGACGCGGTGTCATTCCGATCTTTGTTTCTTTGTTCTGATATGTGAGTGTAGTTGCGTCAAGGGATAGGCTCGGTGCCTTCCCGTTGCATTATTTATGATTATGTTTGCATTTGTTAAGGGCTCATGTAGAGCAACTATGTTTGAATGGCAAATTTGGTAAGTGCCTTGCATTACTTTGATATGTTCGAATATGACTATGAAATGCTACATGATATGGAGCTACAGCTCATCTTGTTATTTCATATGATATGATATGAAAATCATGGACTATGCGAATTTGTGTGTATTTATGGACGTTGGATACAATTGGCATGCCATAGGGTTATTCGAGCTCAACATGTAAGGGAGGACTACGGTCCAGGGCTACGGCCTATATGTGGGAGATAAAAGGATGGAAGTGTAAGGGATACATGGAGCTACGTGTAACCCCCTAGACCCGCCTATGCGTTTCACGGATCCTAGGAAGTCACATTAGGGTCACAAGAGCGACCCACAGAAAATTTCAAATAAACATATGGTTAAACCTTTAAAACCATAAAATAAATATCTGATTTAAAATACAATTTCAGAAATCGTTCAAAATGATAAAACAATCATAATATCAGTTGCGGAAAATAGTTTCAGACTCATTTGTATAATACAAACGCTATACACATGCCCCCTAGTTACACAGATACCATACTCTCTGACGAGCCGAAGAAACTCCCATACCGACGTTGATAGGTGCAACTTATCTGATCTTTTATCCTGAGATGGTAAAAACAACATGAGCTTGGGAAAGCTCAGTAATACAGAACTACCAAAAGATGCTATACGTTCATGCAGACATATGGTAAGCATAACATTTTCATGATGATCCAAGAAGTGACAGTTCTCTTTTCTCTTTACGTTATTTCAGGGTAACGTTATACTTGAGAATAACGACACTTGTTCTTTATTCACCCATCGAGTAACAGACGAGAATATTACAATCTTGCAGATTGAGAAGATGAGAACAAGGAGTTTAACACCTAATGTGTTCTTTAATCAGACCTTGAGGATTAAACGAAAATTATATAGGCTGATAATATACGAGGTAGGAATCAGAGAGTTTGGCGTCTAGTGTATTCCAATAAGTACAGATTAACATACATAAGTATCTAACATTATATCATATGAGCACGTAACAGATTAAATGCAAATGTCCAATGTTCATACTGAAGTTTACAAGAAATACCCTCCAACCTTACACCAATATGCAGTCCCCCAGAACTGCATCCATAAGGACTTACCCTAGGCCCGATGGGCGTAGGTGCCACCTAAGGGGGTGCCTTAGGTCCATAAGGACTTACCCTAAGCCCGATGGGCATAGGTGCCACTCAAGGGGAGACCTTGAGTCCATAAGGACTTACCCTAGGCCCGATGGGCGTAGGTGCCACCTAAGGGGGTGCCTTAGGTCCATAAGGACTTACCCTAGGCCCGATGGGCGTAGGTGCCACTCAAGGGGAGACCTTGAGTCCATAAGGATTTACCAGCTGGATCAGGGCTGTACCGACAGAGACTTCATATCATAACCCAACAGTATACCCCAGACAGAAATTAGAGTTCAGATTCCAGACATGATTAACAGAACATATATGACAGATAAATGGGCATACTATTAAGCAGAGCAGACATTTCAGTATACATTATGCAAACAGATTGTTCCATCATATATCAAGCTAACATATCATACTATCAAGTAGGCAGAGAATGTCATGCAGTTCATCCAACAGAATATAGTACAAACATGGAACACACTAGATGGAACAGATCATTTTTCAGAGATGTTTAGCATATACGGAATAAGACATATTGAACTTGTGACGATTTGAACGGATTTCTGAAACGTGGCCCCTATTAGAAGGGGTTCATACTAACTGCTTAACCCAGATATTCAGGAGATGATATATCAAGATCTTTCAGAGCTTTGGCATATCTTGAGTGATTCAGCCATTTAGGCTTACAAGGGTATTATGGTCATTTAACTATCAGGGATGATTTTCGTAATTTAGCCCATTAATGAGGATATGACGATTCACAATATTTAATGTTTCCAGAAGTTTATCGAGCCTCCAAAATCATTCGAACTATCATACCTCAACCTTGCATTTCTAACCAACCCTTCTAATGTATCTGGCTGTAAAGTATATCTGAACGGTTGCTTTCGTATTTCACCACTAGACTTGCCGCAGTGTAGTCGAACTCATATTCTGTGCAGAAAACTTCCAACCTTATTTTAATATCAGGAGTGATTATCGTACATGAGTGTGATTCCTAACACTTAGGGGCGCTTTAGCCCTTAAAGTCTTATTAAAATCTCAGAATTTCATCAAATGCATATCTGCATATTTAGCTCAAGAGGGCCTTTCAGCCATTTTGGAAATTGGAATAAATCCACCATTTCTTTCTGAATTACCATTCAGTACCTTCATCATTCACATATTCAAACGAGACTAAGTCGTCATAACTCTCCGCCCCTTTACAGACGATTCATTCAATACAGAACTTAAGGGTATAACGTCATTCAAATTAATCAGACATTACGGTGCTCGAGGGCATTACCGTCTTTTTGGTCATTACGATCATTCTCATTTAATTCACGCATCACTGTCATAAGGATCGACTTATAATTTCAACAATATTTCCAGAGAATTCTCATTCAAGTGTTATACAGAGTTTGAGGGATTATCCGAGTTTGTATCACATGTATTGCATAATGATACTGAAGTCTTACCATTAAAACATACATCTGGGGTAGTGTAAATTGGATAATCAGGTCGAATGCAGATTTTAGGTCATTCCCTTTATCAGATGGGTAGTTTAGTCATACTTATGCTCCAAGGGCATTTTTGTAATTTCATATCCAACATCTCATACTTATTTTTCGTATCGAATTCAGCTTAAGCAGATTTCACAAAACACTTATCATAAGCATGCATGCTTTAACCAGGTATCAACATGTACATAAAGCATACAAGGGGTAGTAGTGTATTACCTTAATTCCGAGTTATACCGGTTGACTCCCGATACTACATTCGATCGCATTCAAATCCGGACTGGATGTCCCATGACATTTCAAATACCGAGATATTAGCATACCTTCAAATACACAAATTAACAATTCAGTTCTTATCCATAGAGCTCTTAACAGAATTAAACACTTTCGGGTTCAAGGTCAGATTCGGAGGTCTTCGGGTTAGAATTTCACAAAACGGGCTTCAAAATCGGACTCAGGACGTCGAAAAACATAAAATAGGGCTTTTCGGAAAATTTGACTTTTTGGTCAAAGTCAACGGTCAAAGTCAACGGTCAAAGTCAACGCTGACGTCATGCTGACGTCATGCTGACGTCACTGTTGACCGGGTCGGGTCAACGGGTCGGGTCGGGTCAACGGGTCGGGTCGGGTCAACGGCTCGGTCAAACGGCTCGGCGGCTCGGTCAAACGGCTCGGTCAAACGGCTCGGTGGCTCGGTCAACCGGCTCGGTCAAACGGCTCGGCGGCTCGGTCAACCGGCTCGGTCAAACGGCTCGGTGGCTCGGTCAACCGGCTCGGTCAACCGACTCAGCGGCTCGGTCAACCGGCTTGGTGGCGGTGTCGATTAGCAAATGTTGTGTGGCGAGTCTAACGAGTTGGTTAGTATGTTGTGGTGAGAGAGGAATGTGTGGAGGAGCATGTTTCAGTGACTCTTCCTGTTCGATGAATTTCGAGGACGAAATTTCCTTAAGTGGGGGAGAGTTGTAACACCCGTGTTTTGGGGCTAGAAGTTAGTCGGGTTAGTTGGTTCGAGTCGGTAAAATTTATTTCAATCAAATTAACCTTAGTGTGAGCAAATTAAGCTTTATTAAAGAGGGAGGGACCTATGTTGTAATTTTCCCCAAAAGATTTTAAGGGGATAAAAATTATCATCTTCTTCCCCTTTTCTTCATTATTTCCCGTGGAAAACACCCACCACCATCTTCAAACTCTCTCAAATTTTCAAGTCACTATTCTCTTTGATTTCTTCATCAATTCAAGGGGTTTTTGAAAGGTAATTATGTTTTCTTAATCTCCTCTTTATCCTCTATCTATCTATAGTCTTAGATTTCAAAGTTATGGAGTTTTGAAAATTAGGGTTCATATCAAAGTTTGGGTTTTTAAGGGGGTTTTCATCTTGTTTTGATAAATTGAGTTGGGGCTTTGTTTAATCATGTTAAAAGGTGTAACATATATCAATTTGGTTGAATTTTGGTAAAAATCCGAAGTGGGTTCTTAGACCCATTTTTAAAGTGTCAAAAACTTAATTTTTGGTGAGTTTTAGATTGTAATTAGAGGGCTGATGGTTTATGTATGCTAGGAGGATGTTTTGGAATCATTTAGATGTCATTTGGGTGTTTAAAAACATGATTTTCTGCTGGGTAAAATATGAGTACGAAAATGGATTTTTGGAGGGTTTTGGGTGAGTTTTGGGAGTTGTTTTAGGTGGGAATTGATAGCCAATGGTAGTACTATGATTAAGGATTGATTTGGGATTATTTATGGGTGCAATGGATGTTGGAAACATAGCTTTTGGAAGAGGTATTGGGGCTGTCCGAAATTGCTAAGTATGGGGTTTGGTCATGGGTTGCAACATGGTAAATTGTACTTGAATTGTATTCCGGGTTGATAATTTGATGTTGGGCTGATTTGAGGTTGTTTGAATTGTATTGAGGTTGTTTAGAAGCAAGAATTTGGGTCGGCAAAGCATCGAGAAGAAATCCGAAAACTTGGAGGTGATGGTTGCTTGGTAGTTGAGCTTGGAGGTAGAGGTGAGTGGTTAAATGTTTTAAATGGTTTTAAAATGGTTGGTTCGAGTATACGGACTAGGTCGGGCTTGGTAGACCCACCTAGAGTTGGGATTAGTGTGGTAGCCTAATCCTAAACTTGATCTAGAGCCTTTGGATGAACTTAAATGTATGAATGCTTATGTATATTGTATTATACATGTGAGTTGAGGCATGTTTTGTATTGCATAAAGCATGCATGGAAATGTGGTTGGTGTATGACGGTGATGTCATGTTGAGTACATGCTTTGCATGGAAATGGTGTATGACGGTGATGTCATGTTGAGTACATGCTTTGCATGGAAATGGTGTATGACGGTGATGTCATGTTGAGTACATGCTTTGCATGGAAATGGTGTATGACGGTGATGTCATGTTGAGTACATGCTATGCATGGAAATGGTGTATGACGGTGATGTCATGTTGAGTACATGCTATGCATGGAAATGGTGTATGACGGTGATGTCATGTTGAGTACATGCTATGCATGGAAATGGTGTATGACGGTGATGTCATGTTGAGTACATGCTATGCATGGAAATGGTGTATGACGGTGATGTCATGTTGAGTACATGCTATGCATGGAAATGGTGTATGACGGTGATGTCATGATGAGTACATGCTAGGCATGGAAACGTGGGTTGTGGCTGTTGATATTGAGGAAGTTGGAGCTTGGAGAGCATGACATTTACAGTATAAATTGTTCATGCATCTTATATTGTGGCTCTTGTAAATTCTTAATATGTTTGTGTGATGCTTTGGTTATACTGTGCTCGGACCCTGCAATGTTGAGGTTTGTTTTTAGAGCTTACCCTCACTAAGCATTATTGCTTACGCTCTCTTTTGTTCGACAATGCAGATAAATAGCTTATGGGTGGCATGAGAAAGGAAAGGTCTTCAAGTGTTGCTTTGGTGAGCTCAATGTATGATTTATAAATTAAAGATTTGTAATAGAAAAGCAATGGGATAGATGTTGTTGTTTTTGATGCTTTGAGGTCTGTTGTTTTGGTTTGGCAATTAGATGCCTTGTTTGAATTGTAAATATCACTTATGATGCATGCCTTCATGAATGCTTGAGTGATGCATGCCTTGATGAATGCTTGTGTGTGATGGCATGTCCTTTTTGGATGATTAGGTTGCTTAGTTGATATGTCTAAGTCTTCTATGTGTTAATTTGTATCTTTGGTATTGTTGAGATTTTATGTATGTCCATATATGCATAAATTGCTCTTTAATTGGAATGCTATGTATGAATGCATTATACCATGTTTGAATGACTCCCTTGGCTTAAACAGGTGCTCTTGCATGTGTGTATATGCTTTATTGCTTCCTAAAATATGTTTCAAATGATTCTAACTTTAGCCGATCTTTTTCAAAACATTTATGATCCGTTTTTGCACTAGAGCTGTTTTTCCAGTCTCCAAGGCAAAAAGGATCGATCCCCTGGAAAAAGGGATCGATCCCTTCGTTGGCAGAATCGTTTCAAATTCTGCTTCCAGCCTCCAAGTGCAAAAGGATCGATCCCCTTGTTTATGGGATCGATCCCTTGTGATATAGATGCTAAATTTTTAAAAATTGAGGTTTGCAAGCTTTACGTTTTAGTCCCGATTCTCGTATGTGCAATTGCTTGAGTTTGAGATGTCCGTTTGAGTTGAAATTTGGCAGAGAGGCATGAAACATGACTAATTTCATAATGGTAACTTAAAATTTGGTAAAGTCCTCTAAATTTCCAGAATTTACAAATTGGTCCCTAAATTCGTATTTTGTGCAATTGAGTCCCTTATTGTTTTCCGATTGCTGTGATTTTTGAGTATGCTTATCGCAAGAGTATGCCTAGTTTAAGGTGCATCTAGACAAGTTTAGTAAAAAAAAAAAGGGTCGTTAATCAAGGTTGACTTTCGGGTTGACTTTGGTTTTCCCCGTGTAATCAAAGTCAACGGTCAAAGTCAACGCTGACGTCATGCTGACGTCATGCTGACGTCACTGTTGACCGGGTCGGGTCAACGGGTCGGGTCGGGTCAACGGGTCGGGTCGGGTCAACGGCTCGGTCAAACGGCTCGGCGGCTCGGTCAAACGGCTCGGTCAAACGGCTCGGTGGCTCGGTCAACCGGCTCGGTCAAACGGCTCGGCGGCTCGGTCAACCGGCTCGGTCAAACGGCTCGGTGGCTCGGTCAACCGGCTCGGTCAACCGACTCAGCGGCTCGGTCAACCGGCTTGGTGGCTCGGTCAACCAAGACGAAGCCCACTCGCGACCGGCGGCGCGTGGGGCGCGTGCGGCGGCTGTGGGCGGCCGTTGGCCACCAAATTTTACATGCTGATAGTTTTCGACCTTCTGAACACGGTGGTAGTCTCGGATTTTCAAAATTCAAACTCAAAGTTCGAATACTAACCTTTTTAAGTTTTCCGACGATAAACAAACACCCCCTCCAACGGTGACTCCGATGATGATGTCGTTGGTACCGATGAACTCGTCTCGACAAGATGAACGCAATGGTGGTGGAGGTGTCGAAAATGGACGGTCGGATCTCGGTAGATCTGAGATTGGGTCTCTACCCTTTTTTTTTCTTTCTTTCCTTTCTTCTTTCATTTTTCCCCTCTGCCAAAACACGTTAACTTGGCAGATTTATTGTCTTTCAAACAAAAATGGTCCAATTACACTCTTAGCCATTTAATTTTTGGGAAGTTCACACTTTTGTCTCCAAATTTTATTCCATTTTCAAATTGGTCATCAATCCTTATAAATCAAGCTTCCCAAACCTGAATTCATTCAATTAAGTCCCAAAACCTATTATTCTTTTTAGGGAAAAAGAAGATTAAATCTCCCAAAAATTCTTAAAATTTTACTAGCCCCATTTGAGATTGTTACAATTCTCTCCCCCTTAAAAGAAATTTCGTCCTCGAAATTTACCAGAGTTGGATCAAAGCAAAACTGTAATTCCGTTTATTTACCTGCTGAAACTTGTCCATCAGATTATGGTTATTCCTCGTGTCTCACAGACGGTTATATCCTTAATCACGCGAAGTAACTTTATATTCAAATTCATCTCAGACCTGTTTATCAGAATACGGTAATTGCACCCATACGGAATCTTGTACGGTGCCAAGAAAATATTTGTCTCATAACTTTTATTATAAATGGCCTCAGTCAAGGATAAGAGACATTTCGATCTACCACATAAGCTAATCATACCACCCAAAGGTATATCTTCCAGAATCCGAATTACTCTTCTAGGTTGACCATCAATTTTTAGATGAAAAACTACAACTACAATTCAGACAAACACTCTAGGAGTCCAACATCTACTCCCAAAAATCAGGATGTAAACATCAAATTTCAGTCAGGGATGATATTTAAGGATATACCAAGCCGCACCTTGAAGGAGATGCCTTTCTTCATACTGATCGAACACATCTAAGGTCATTAATGGATATCACTTTCCTTCAACGTAATATCCGGAAAATTATTTCTTTTGTATTTAACAGAGGCACCACAGATTATACACTTTCTGCACAATTGCAAACACTTAACTCTGAAGTTCATAGGGTTTTTTTTTTCAGTAGGGTATTTTCAGACACAAACGTTATCACCGAATAGCCTTTCATGAAATCTTACATCAGTTATCCCGCATCAAACATTATTCTTAATCTGATTCATAAGTACGAACCATCTCAAGTTCCTTATCCAGATTCATATTCAACCATTTAATTCAAAACACAGACAAACGTTATAGACATTTCCTGTAAGCAGATGTTGAGCTATGGAAGGCAGAATATTCAGATTTGGTTATTTCAAGAGAAATGATTCAGCATCAGAGTTTCGGCTCGGTGGAGTACGGTCAGGACCTAGGGGCATGCACATACCAGACACCCTATGACAGACGATCGGCCGATCTAACCAGAATGACGCAACTCTAAGCTCTGATACCACTAAATGTAACCCCCTAGACCCGCCTATGCGTTTCACGGATCCTAGGAAGTCACATTAGGGTCACAAGAGCGACCCACAGAAAATTTCAAATAAACATATGGTTAAACCTTTAAAACCATAAAATAAATATCTGATTTAAAATACAATTTCAGAAATCGTTCAAAATGATAAAACAATCATAATATCAGTTGCGGAAAATAGTTTCAGACTCATTTGTATAATACAAACGCTATACACATGCCCCCTAGTTACACAGATACCAT
The DNA here is from genome assembly GCA_030270665.1 of Hibiscus trionum. Classification (NCBI taxonomy): domain Eukaryota; kingdom Viridiplantae; phylum Streptophyta; class Magnoliopsida; order Malvales; family Malvaceae; genus Hibiscus; species Hibiscus trionum. The sequence goes on from BSYR01000014.1 coordinate 2,272,067, forward strand.
ACTCTCTGACGAGCCGAAGAAACTCCCATACCGACGTTGATAGGTGCAACTTATCTGATCTTTTATCCTGAGATGGTAAAAACAACATGAGCTTGGGAAAGCTCAGTAATACAGAACTACCAAAAGATGCTATACGTTCATGCAGACATATGGTAAGCATAACATTTTCATGATGATCCAAGAAGTGACAGTTCTCTTTTCTCTTTACGTTATTTCAGGGTAACGTTATACTTGAGAATAACGACACTTGTTCTTTATTCACCCATCGAGTAACAGACGAGAATATTACAATCTTGCAGATTGAGAAGATGAGAACAAGGAGTTTAACACCTAATGTGTTCTTTAATCAGACCTTGAGGATTAAACGAAAATTATATAGGCTGATAATATACGAGGTAGGAATCAGAGAGTTTGGCGTCTAGTGTATTCCAATAAGTACAGATTAACATACATAAGTATCTAACATTATATCATATGAGCACGTAACAGATTAAATGCAAATGTCCAATGTTCATACTGAAGTTTACAAGAAATACCCTCCAACCTTACACCAATATGCAGTCCCCCAGAACTGCATCCATAAGGACTTACCCTAGGCCCGATGGGCGTAGGTGCCACCTAAGGGGGTGCCTTAGGTCCATAAGGACTTACCCTAAGCCCGATGGGCATAGGTGCCACTCAAGGGGAGACCTTGAGTCCATAAGGACTTACCCTAGGCCCGATGGGCGTAGGTGCCACCTAAGGGGGTGCCTTAGGTCCATAAGGACTTACCCTAGGCCCGATGGGCGTAGGTGCCACTCAAGGGGAGACCTTGAGTCCATAAGGATTTACCAGCTGGATCAGGGCTGTACCGACAGAGACTTCATATCATAACCCAACAGTATACCCCAGACAGAAATTAGAGTTCAGATTCCAGACATGATTAACAGAACATATATGACAGATAAATGGGCATACTATTAAGCAGAGCAGACATTTCAGTATACATTATGCAAACAGATTGTTCCATCATATATCAAGCTAACATATCATACTATCAAGTAGGCAGAGAATGTCATGCAGTTCATCCAACAGAATATAGTACAAACATGGAACACACTAGATGGAACAGATCATTTTTCAGAGATGTTTAGCATATACGGAATAAGACATATTGAACTTGTGACGATTTGAACGGATTTCTGAAACGTGGCCCCTATTAGAAGGGGTTCATACTAACTGCTTAACCCAGATATTCAGGAGATGATATATCAAGATCTTTCAGAGCTTTGGCATATCTTGAGTGATTCAGCCATTTAGGCTTACAAGGGTATTATGGTCATTTAACTATCAGGGATGATTTTCGTAATTTAGCCCATTAATGAGGATATGACGATTCACAATATTTAATGTTTCCAGAAGTTTATCGAGCCTCCAAAATCATTCGAACTATCATACCTCAACCTTGCATTTCTAACCAACCCTTCTAATGTATCTGGCTGTAAAGTATATCTGAACGGTTGCTTTCGTATTTCACCACTAGACTTGCCGCAGTGTAGTCGAACTCATATTCTGTGCAGAAAACTTCCAACCTTATTTTAATATCAGGAGTGATTATCGTACATGAGTGTGATTCCTAACACTTAGGGGCGCTTTAGCCCTTAAAGTCTTATTAAAATCTCAGAATTTCATCAAATGCATATCTGCATATTTAGCTCAAGAGGGCCTTTCAGCCATTTTGGAAATTGGAATAAATCCACCATTTCTTTCTGAATTACCATTCAGTACCTTCATCATTCACATATTCAAACGAGACTAAGTCGTCATAACTCTCCGCCCCTTTACAGACGATTCATTCAATACAGAACTTAAGGGTATAACGTCATTCAAATTAATCAGACATTACGGTGCTCGAGGGCATTACCGTCTTTTTGGTCATTACGATCATTCTCATTTAATTCACGCATCACTGTCATAAGGATCGACTTATAATTTCAACAATATTTCCAGAGAATTCTCATTCAAGTGTTATACAGAGTTTGAGGGATTATCCGAGTTTGTATCACATGTATTGCATAATGATACTGAAGTCTTACCATTAAAACATACATCTGGGGTAGTGTAAATTGGATAATCAGGTCGAATGCAGATTTTAGGTCATTCCCTTTATCAGATGGGTAGTTTAGTCATACTTATGCTCCAAGGGCATTTTTGTAATTTCATATCCAACATCTCATACTTATTTTTCGTATCGAATTCAGCTTAAGCAGATTTCACAAAACACTTATCATAAGCATGCATGCTTTAACCAGGTATCAACATGTACATAAAGCATACAAGGGGTAGTAGTGTATTACCTTAATTCCGAGTTATACCGGTTGACTCCCGATACTACATTCGATCGCATTCAAATCCGGACTGGATGTCCCATGACATTTCAAATACCGAGATATTAGCATACCTTCAAATACACAAATTAACAATTCAGTTCTTATCCATAGAGCTCTTAACAGAATTAAACACTTTCGGGTTCAAGGTCAGATTCGGAGGTCTTCGGGTTAGAATTTCACAAAACGGGCTTCAAAATCGGACTCAGGACGTCGAAAAACATAAAATAGGGCTTTTCGGAAAATTTGACTTTTTGGTCAAAGTCAACGGTCAAAGTCAACGGTCAAAGTCAACGCTGACGTCATGCTGACGTCATGCTGACGTCACTGTTGACCGGGTCGGGTCAACGGGTCGGGTCGGGTCAACGGGTCGGGTCGGGTCAACGGCTCGGTCAAACGGCTCGGCGGCTCGGTCAAACGGCTCGGTCAAACGGCTCGGTGGCTCGGTCAACCGGCTCGGTCAAACGGCTCGGCGGCTCGGTCAACCGGCTCGGTCAAACGGCTCGGTGGCTCGGTCAACCGGCTCGGTCAACCGACTCAGCGGCTCGGTCAACCGGCTTGGTGGCTCGGTCAACCAAGACGAAGCCCACTCGCGACCGGCGGCGCGTGGGGCGCGTGCGGCGGCTGTGGGCGGCCGTTGGCCACCAAATTTTACATGCTGATAGTTTTCGACCTTCTGAACACGGTGGTAGTCTCGGATTTTCAAAATTCAAACTCAAAGTTCGAATACTAACCTTTTTAAGTTTTCCGACGATAAACAAACACCCCCTCCAACGGTGACTCCGATGATGATGTCGTTGGTACCGATGAACTCGTCTCGACAAGATGAACGCAATGGTGGTGGAGGTGTCGAAAATGGACGGTCGGATCTCGGTAGATCTGAGATTGGGTCTCTACCCTTTTTTTTTCTTTCTTTCCTTTCTTCTTTCATTTTTCCCCTCTGCCAAAACACGTTAACTTGGCAGATTTATTGTCTTTCAAACAAAAATGGTCCAATTACACTCTTAGCCATTTAATTTTTGGGAAGTTCACACTTTTGTCTCCAAATTTTATTCCATTTTCAAATTGGTCATCAATCCTTATAAATCAAGCTTCCCAAACCTGAATTCATTCAATTAAGTCCCAAAACCTATTATTCTTTTTAGGGAAAAAGAAGATTAAATCTCCCAAAAATTCTTAAAATTTTACTAGCCCCATTTGAGATTGTTACACTACGGCTCAGGGCTACGGCTCATTTATGATTCATGATATGGTGTACAGGGAATCCGCGTATCCAATGGTACCAATATATTATGTGTTTGATACATTATGCTATGTTATGATCATGATATGATATTATGTTTTGTTATGAATATACATGGAGCTACGGCTCAGGGCTATGGCTCATTTATGATTCATGATATAGTGTACAGGGAATCCGCGTATCCAATGGTACCAATATATTATGTGTTTGATACGTTATGCCATGTTATGGTCATGATATGTTATTATGCTTTGTTATGAATATGAAGTATGCCATGTTATTGCATTATGATCATTTTTGGAAGCATGCTACATGACATAACATGTTCATTCATTGTCATTGGCTACCTCACTTAGACTATGTAAGTCTAATGCATTCATTGCATAACATTTCAAGTTAAGGAAAGTAACAGATCGAGATTGGGATTAGTTGGAAGATTGACAAGTCACTACAATTAAAGAGTAATGTGTTTTGTCCTTATGAACTCCTAGTATGGTGGCAAAGTAGTTAAAGTAATTATACTAGTCTTGTGGGCCTACTATTGTGAAATTTTGCCTATGTTTTATATAAGGTTTTAAAGCTATATAAACTATTGAGTTAGTAATAAAATTGACATAATTGGTAGTAAAACATTGATTAAAGGACTCTATGATTTTTGTGAGTTGTTAGGCTCATTTAAATATGTAAAGAATTTTAGTAAGATTGTAAAACTAAAATTGATTTTGATATAACATAAAAATTTAAGGACCAAATTGCGAAACAAATAAATTTTTAAGAACTCTTTAAAGGTTCAAATATTAACAAAATGTTTTGTATAAAATATTGTTTGAAGATTGAATCTCAAAACATTAAGTTTCTCAAACCTTTTTCATGTTTTTCAAAACCAAATTATGCAAAAATGGCCCTGCGTATCGATACACTAACCGTATCGATACACTTGAAACTTACTGTAATTGTGAATGAACATAGCGTATCGATACTCACTTCATACGTATCGATACAGTGTTCATCTGGGCAACCGTACCGATACGCTTAATAACCGTATCGATACGCCAAGCATAATTATTTGAAAATTTGTTTTGACCGTTATGACGTATCGATACTCTTGGTCACAGTATCGATACACATTGATGCAACAAATTAAATGGTTTTACAGAGAGTTTGGACCGTATCGATACGACCCCCGTATCGATACGCTTTGATGCAACAAACTTAACAGAAAGTTTGGACCGTATCGATACGCCTAGTGTATCGATACACTCTGTTTTTACGCACAACGGCTAGTTGGAATTTAAACTAGCGTATCGATACAGCCTTGTCGTGTATCGATACGTGGTGCTGGGGAGCTGCCTTAATAGCTGGAAAAATGTTCCCAACGGCTCCTTCAATAAGTCAAAAGATCCAAACGGCTAGAAACTGATTCAAGGGTATAAATACAAGCTTCATTTCACCAGGAAGATCAACAATACACATTCAAGCATCATCAAAGCAAAAATCCAAATCCTAGAGCTATTCAAAGCTATATTCTTGTACCCAACTCTTTGTATTTCATTTTGTCATATTATTGAGAGTTTTGGGTTGCTGTAATTGTAAGTGGGTAGACAATCATCCTTTGAGAGGAAATACTTGAGTTTACCAAAAATATTCTTTGTATTTGAGTGGATTAAGCTTGGGGTTGAAAAGCTTAATCGATATTGTAAGGTTTCCTCCTCATCCAAGAAAAGGGGACGAATTCAAGTAGTGAATTGTTTTGGAAAATCCTTAGTGGGAGCTAAGGTAGTGGATGTAGAGTTCGGTTGTTGAACTTGAACCACTATAACCCCTTGTGTCATTTTATTTTCCAATATTCTCTTCACAAAAATTTTTAATTGCCAATTCACCCCCCTCTTGGCCATTTGCAATTGTTTGATCAACTCAACAATTGGCATCAGAGCTACACTCATTGGAAGGATTACAACCCTCTTGAGTCGATCCTTGGAAAGTTGAAAGTTTGATCAACAACAAGTCAAGCAATGGCATCCACCTCCAACTATGAATCTCAATCCACCACCAAGCCACCATTCTTCAATGGGGATAACTATCTTTATTGGAAGAATAGGATGAGGCTCTTCATTAAGTCTACCGACTTTATGGTGTGGGATGTAGTTGAAGAAGGTCCATACATTCCCATGAGGAGAGATGGAGAAAGGCATGTTCCAAAAATCAAAGCCGAAATGACCGATGATGAAAGAAGAAGGATGCAAGTGAACGACAAAGCTCTTCATGTAATATTTTGTGCACTTGGTCCGGATATCTACTCTAAGGTGTCTTCAATCGAAAATGCCAAGGAGGTTTGGGACACTCTCGAGACAACATATGAAGGGACTAGCGATGTAAAGGAGACAAAGATTGGACTACTCAATCTAAACTATGAGAACTTCAAGATGGATCCCGATGAAAGTGTTTCCCAAATGTTTGATCGATTCTCGGTCATTGTCAACGGTTTAAAGGGTTTCGGAGAAATCATTCCCGAAGACAAGCTAGTGAGAAAGTTGTTATACTCTCTTCCGGAATCATGGGATAGCAAGAGAACGGCCATAATTGAAGCCAAAGATTTGAAGACTCTTAAATTAGATGCTCTTGTTGGATCTCTACTCACACATGAGATTATGAGAAAGGGAAGAGAACAAGAGAAGAAGATAGTAGAAAAGAAGGAAGCTGAGAAAAAGAAAGTTGGAATCGCATTAAAGGCTTCACAATTAGAAAACAATTCTAGTGAGGATGAAGAAGAGGAAATGGCTATGTTGGCCAAACGATTTACTCAGTTTATGAAGTCAAATCGTGGAAGAAAATTCATGAGAAGAAGGGACTTCAAGAGTAAAAACAAGGAAGAGGAGATAGACCAAATTACTTGCTATGAATGCAACAAACCGGGTCACATTCGTTCCGAGTGTCCTCAATTGAAAAAGAAAAGCTTTGGGAGGAAGAACAAGCTCAAAGCACAAATTGCAACTTGGAGTGATGATGAGTCTTCCGAGGAAGAGGAAGAAGTGGCCAACCTATGTCTCATGACCATCGATGATGAATCAAAGGTAACCTCTAATTCATACAATTTAGATTTTTCTATTGAAGAACTTCAAGATGCTTATGATGAACTTCAAGAAGTGTATGATGAGTTAGTAGAAAAATACAAGGAGTCCATTTTGAAAAACAAGAAAATAATTTCTGATTTAAAAATTCAAAATGAGACATTTTTAAAAAATAACTCCGAATTGGAAAAGAAAGTTTTATCTTTAGTTAATTTTTCAAATGATCTTAAAACTAAAAATCTTGAACTTGAAAAACTTCTTTCCGATTTTCAAGATTATCACACAAAGGAAGTAGATAATCTTAAAACATCTTTTGATATTGGGAAAAAGAATTTTGAGAAAGAAAATCATTTTAAACCCCAATATACAAAAAGAAAATATTTTATACCTAAACAAAGAAATTTTTATAAGCAAACTAAAAGTCATAAAATTAGAAATGTTTGGGTTCCTAAAGAACTTATCACTTCTAATAACTTAAATGCTATTGCTTCTTGGATTCCCAAGGGAACCAAATTGTTAAAGGCTAACACTCATGGACCCAAGATGATTTGGGTACCAAAAACCAAGGCCTAAATTCTTTGTTTGTAGGGGGAGCATTGCTTCAAGGCTAAAGCTTCAAGCAAAAATTCTTGGTACCTTGATAGTGGATGCTCAAGACATATGACTGGTGACAAAAGTAGATTTGTGGAAATAAAGCCTAAGAGTGGTGGAGTAGTAACCTTCGGTGATAACTCAAAAGGACTCATTGAAGGAATAGGCTCTATTGGTAATCACTCTTCTATCTACATTAAAGATGTTTTGTATGTCAACGGTCTTAAACATAATTTGTTGAGCATTAGTCAGTTATGTGATAAAGGTTTTAATGTTTTATTTGATAAAAGTGGTTGTAAAATTGTAAACATTAAAACAAATCAAACAATGCTCATAGGACATAGAATAGGCAATATTTACATGGTGCATTTAGATGACATCCATTCATCCCATGCATGTTTAGTTGCACATGATGAACATGACTCATGGCTATGGCATAGAAAGTTAGGACATGCAAGCATGAGTGTTCTAGAAAAATTAAATTCCCTTAATCTAGTTAGAGGTTTACCCAAACTTAATTTTTCAAATGATAAAATTTGTGATGCATGTTCAAAGGGTAAACAACATAGGAGTTCTTTTAAATCCATAAATGATGTCTCTACTAGTAGATGTTTACAATTGATTCATATGGATCTTTTTGGGCCAATTAGGACAATGAGCTTGGGTGGAAAATCATATGCATTTGTGCTTGTAGATGACTATTCTAGATATACTTGGGTTCTATTCTTAAGTACAAAAGATGAGGCTTTAGAAAAATTCATCACATTTTCTAAAATAACTCAAAATGATCTTGAACTTAAAATTTCTCATATTAGAAGTGATCATGGAACTGAATTTCAAAATTTGGGTTTTGATGAGTTTTTAAATGAAAATGGGATTAGCCATAATTTTTCTGCACCTCGCACTCCTCAATAAAATGGGGTAGTTGAGAGGAAAAATCGAACTTTAGAAGAAATGGCTAGAACCATGCTTTGCGAAAATAATTTACCTAAATATTTTTGGGCAGAAACTACAAATACCGCTTGCTGTATAATAAATCGAGTAATGATTAGGCCAATCTTAAAGAAGACATCTTATGAGATTTTAAAGTCCAAAAAGCCTAACATTAGCTATTTTCATCCTTTTGGATGTAAGTGTTTTGTTTTAAATAATGGTAAAGAAAACTTAGGTAAATTTGATGTTAAAAGTGATGAAGCCATTTTCTTAGGGTATTCTTCAAACTCTAAAGCCTACCGTGTATTTAATAAAAGAACTCTAGTTGTTGAAGAGTCAATACATGTTGTTTTCGATGATAACCTCCTTTCGAGAAAGGAATCTTGTGATGATGATGATGTAGGAATCATTGATACTATTGATGGAGGACAAACATCAAAAGTGGATAAGATTCCAACTAAAGAAGAAGACTCACAAGAACCTCCTCTTGAAGGCTTAAAAGACTTAGCTCATGAAGAAAAAGAGGTATCTTACCCAAGGGAGTTAAACTATGTCAAAGATGGTGAAATCTTGGGTGATCCATCCAAGGGGGTAACCACTAGATCCTCTCTCAAATTAATGAATCATGTTGCGTTTCTTTCATGCATTGAGCCTAAAAACATTAAAGAAGCTTTAAAAGATGATTTTTGGATTTTGGCCATGCAAGAGGAATTAAACCAATTTGAGAGAAGTAAAGTTTGGACATTAGTAGAAAGGTCTAATAATCAATCTACTATAGGTACAAAATGGGTTTTTAGGAATAAATTAGATGAAAACGGTAATATAGTGAGAAACAAGGCTAGGCTTGTTGCTCAAGGCTATACTCAAGAAGAGGGAATTGATTTTGATGAGACTTATGCACCCGTAGCAAGAATGGAAGCTATTAGAATGTTACTTGCATTTGCATGTTATCATGATTTCAAGCTTTTTCAAATGGATGTGAAAAGTGCCTTTTTAAATGGTTTTATAAATGAAGAGGTATATGTTGAACAACCACCAGGTTTTGAGGATTCAAAATTTCCAAACCATGTATTTAAACTTACAAAAGCTCTCTATGGTTTAAAACAAGCTCCAAGAGCTTGGTATGAGAGACTTTCAACTTTCTTAATTGAAAAGGGTTTTGAAAAAGGAAAGGTGGATACAACACTCTTCATAAAAAGATATAACAATGACATCTTAGTAGTTCAAATTTATGTTGATGATATTATTTTTGGTTCTACTAATGAGTGTTATTGTAAGGATTTTTCTAAGCTAATGCAAGGTGAGTTCGAGATGAGCATGATGGGGGAGCTCTCATTCTTTTTGGGACTCCAAATCAAACAAATGAGTGATGGCACCTTCATAAATCAAGCTAAATACGTAAGTGATATGCTCAAGAAGTTTGGCTTAGAGAATGCAAAACCTCAAGCCACACCTATGAGTTCTTCCATAAAGCTTGACAAAGATGAAGGAGGTAAATGTGTTGATTCTAAGCTTTATAGATCCATGATAGGTTCTTTGCTTTATCTTACCGCAAGTAGACCGGATATTATGTTTAGTGTTTGCTTGTGTGCTAGGTTTCAAGCTAGTCCTAAAGAATCACACCTTGTTGCCATTAAAAGAATTTTTAGATACCTAATAGACACACCGACCTTAGGTCTTTGGTATCCTAAGGATTCAACTTTTAGCCTTCATGCTTTTTCGGATGCGGATTATGGGGGATGTAAGATAGATAGGAAAAGTACTTCCGGTACATGTCAATTTTTAGGTAGTATGCTCGTATCTTGGTTCTCTAAGAAACAAAATAGCGTAGCCTTATCTACCACCGAAGCAGAGTATATATCCTTAGGGAGTTGTTGTGCTCAAGTCCTTTGGATGAAGCAACAACTCTTAGACTATGGTGTTAAAATGGAAACCATACCCCTTAGGTGTGACAACACTAGTGCCATTTGTCTCACTAAGAATCCCATTCAACACTCTCGAACTAAACACATAGAAATTAGACATCATTTTATTAGAGATCATGTTTCGAAAAATGATGTTGTTATAGAATTTGTTGACACCTTGAACCAATTAGCGGACATATTTACTAAACCTTTAGATAAAGAGCGCTTTTGGACACTTAGAAGAGAGTTAGGTCTAACTTGTCTCTCTTAATTTTTTTTTGGTCCCAAAATGACAAAAATTTGCTTGAGATTGTTTGTGATTCATGTTTATGTTAATTTTGTTCTTTTTGCTTCTACACATATTGCTAAGGGAAGTATGTATCATGTTAAGTCATTAAAACTTGTTCATATAACACATACATGCATTTAGGGGCGTTTCAAATTGGATTTTTGCACATAAAAATACCAAAATTGCAGAAACAGGCAAGGGTGTATCGATACTGCATATCAGCGTATCGATACGGTGTTCAAAATCTGGGATTTTTGCAGATGAATGCGTATCGATACAGCATAGTGTATCGATACGGTAAGAGTCAAGGAAAAAAAGTCAACACCGGTGCGTATCGATACGGTAAACTGTATCGATACACATAAAACGACAAAGATAAATTAGGTTATAGCGTATCGATTCGCATGCATAGCGTATCGATACTCGACGGACGGAGAGCCTATTTAGGGCTGTTTTAATCAAAATCCCAAAATTTTAAAACTCCTCATCTTTTCTTCAAAAACCCTAACCGAAAACCCCTATAAAAACCCTCTAAATTCTTCAAAGTTTTACACAAATCTTCAAAATTCCTTGAGGGATTTTACTTCATACATCAAGGCTATCCTTGGGCATCAATCTTGTGCACTAACACACCCTCTTTCATCCAACTCTAAGAAATCAAGGTAAATTTTTCTTTTTTTTATTTTTTGAATTTTCGTCAATTTTCAATTATTATTTCAACTGATTTTTATATACATTATGATTAACTTACTATGGGTTTCATATTGTTCATAAAATTTTTCAAAAATAATTTTTTTTGGTTCGAATATATTTTATATTCGATAAAATTTTTTTCGAAAACTAAGATTTGTTGTAAATATTCTTTAAAACATTTTTTTTTAAATTACCTTGAATTATTAGAATCTATTGGATTAAATTGGATGTTAATTGCATACATATTCGAATCATTTTTTATGTATTTTCAGGATTATGGCTCCTAAAAAGGGAATAAGAGACATCGCACCGCTTCCGTTTCTAATGAGGATGAGGGTAATCCTACTCCTAACCTTCCTCATATTATCCAAACTAGTTTTCCCACATCCCTAGCTAGAGAAACCTATAAGCTTTGTATGGGAATCAATCTTAGGGAAGAACGAATCGTGTCTATTCCGTTTTTAAACTCTGCTAAATTCAAATTTAAATATCTTCCTTTAATTAGGCAATGGAAACTTTTAACCTTTTTAAATATTCCTCCTATTTTATATAGGAATCTTGTCATTGTCTTCTTTTCAAATGCTTATTGTGTCAATGATGACGCCAATGAACATGTTATTGCCATTGAATCCTCGGTTATGGGAACTCCTATTCGAATTGATCAAAAAGTCTTGTGCACTGTTTTTGGTTTTGAGGATGTCGGGATTGATGATGAACACTCTTTAGGTTCGGGTTACATAGGTCCGGCAAAAGTTTTAGATGCTCATGATCGTATTCTTCATCTTATTATCTCTTGGTTTATTCGTCCCTCGGGTGGTAGATATTCTACCATTCGTCAAATTGATGATTTTTGGCTTACATGCTTTAGGGAGGGTAAACGACCAAATCTCTGTCAAATTATGTTTGCCGATCTTGTGTTTTTGGTTCAAAACCGTTACACCAAACTTGTTCAATCCTTTTACTACACTACGGCCTTGAGTTGTCTATTTCATTCCCTTGGTGTTGACTGCACACATGACCTTCCCGAAAACCTTGGCCAACCCATTGATGAGCATTCCCTTTCTCGCTCTGGTTTCTCTTTTGTCGGTAATGAATGGGTTCGCAACCCTCAAGCTGATCCTCCCGCTGCCCCGGTCAATGCCTCTCGCGCATCCTCTAGCCGTGCTTCTCATGACTCCTCCTCCATGGCAAATCTCATGACTTTTCTCAATGAGAAGTTCAATGCTATGGACGGTCGCTTGAATGCTATGGAAACTCAGTTTACAGCGATGGGAGAAAGACTCCAAGGCATGGACAAGAAAATAGATACCTTGAGTGCTCGCCAAGACTCTATGGATCTTTCTCTTACAGCTTTCCATGGTGCTTGGATCAACCAAAACCAAAGGAACCAAACACCTCGAGAAGACGAAGACGAGGAAGAAGATGATGAGGATGACCATGATGATGGTGGAGACGCGTAGATGCATCTCATATTAGGACTTTTTAGGATTTCATTGCATTTTTATTAGAACTTGAATTATGCCTATTTTCTATGTTTTAGGATTTTTAAAAGGTTTGGATTATTATGCTTGCTATGCTTGCTTGGTTTATGAATTTGGAGCTTTATGTTTATGATTGATATTCCTATGCTTGATTATTCTAATCCTTGTGTTTCTTTTTGATCTAACAAAAAGGGGGAGAAGGATTCATTGTGTAAAGGTCAAAATTTTTCAAAATTCTCTATCTTTAAGTAAGGGGGAGAAACAAATTTGTTTTGAAACATTTATCTTAAAGCAAGGGGGAGAAAAGCCTTTTTCAAAGTTTTCAAAAACTTAAAAATTTATTATGGTTTTGTTATATCAAAAAGGGAAAGATTTTAAAACTAAAATTGATTTTGATATAACATAAAAATTTAAGGACCAAATTGCGAAACAAATAAATTTTTAAGAACTCTTTAAAGGTTCAAATATTAACAAAATGTTTTGTATAAAATATTGTTTGAAGATTGAATCTCAAAACATTAAGTTTCTCAAACCTTTTTCATGTTTTTCAAAACCAAATTATGCAAAAATGGCCCTGCGTATCGATACACTAACCGTATCGATACACTTGAAACTTACTGTAATTGTGAATGAACATAGCGTATCGATACTCACTTCATACGTATCGATACAGTGTTCATCTGGGCAACCGTACCGATACGCTTAATAACCGTATCGATACGCCAAGCATAATTATTTGAAAATTTGTTTTGACCGTTATGACGTATCGATACTCTTGGTCACAGTATCGATACACATTGATGCAACAAATTAAATGGTTTTACAGAGAGTTTGGACCGTATCGATACGACCCCCGTATCGATACGCTTTGATGCAACAAACTTAACAGAAAGTTTGGACCGTATCGATACGCCTAGTGTATCGATACACTCTGTTTTTACGCACAACGGCTAGTTGGAATTTAAACTAGCGTATCGATACAGCCTTGTCGTGTATCGATACGCGGTGCTGGGGAGCTGCCTTAATAGCTGGAAAAATGTTCCCAACGGCTCCTTCAATAAGTCAAAAGATCCAAACGGCTAGAAACTGATTCAAGGGTATAAATACAAGCTTCATTTCACCAGGAAGATCAACAATACACATTCAAGCATCATCAAAGCAAAAATCCAAATCCTAGAGCTATTCAAAGCTATATTCTTGTACCCAACTCTTTGTATTTCATTTTGTCATATTATTGAGAGTTTTGGGTTGCTGTAATTGTAAGTGGGTAGACAATCATCCTTTGAGAGGAAATACTTGAGTTTACCAAAAATATTCTTTGTATTTGAGTGGATTAAGCTTGGGGTTGAAAAGCTTAATCGATATTGTAAGGTTTCCTCCTCATCCAAGAAAAGGGGACGAATTCAAGTAGTGAATTGTTTTGGAAAATCCTTAGTGGGAGCTAAGGTAGTGGATGTAGAGTCCGGTTGTTGAACTTGAACCACTATAACCCCTTGTGTCATTTTATTTTCCAATATTCTCTTCACAAAAATTTTTAATTGCCAATTCACCCCCTTCTTGGCCATTTGCAATTGTTTGATCAACTCAACAAAGATAATTCAAAAAGAAATAGATTTGAATACTTTACAAAATAGTCACTGAACATTACCTAGTCTAATCATATAGGTAAATGACCTCTGTTAGCAATGAGATTTTACAGGCTAATAACTAGTAAGTTTAATTTCAGTATAACATCTCGAATTTCAGATAAGGACCCCTAATTTGTAAAAATTACAAATTAGTCACTGAGTTTGAAAAAGTTTAAAATTGACCCCAATTCAAATAAGTTGTTAATAAGTTAAGTGTTAAGTCTTAAAAGAGATTAGTAAAAATATGTCGAAATGATTTTTGAACTTTGGATTTATGTCTCCGATCTCCGTATTGTTTTCCGGTAGCGCTCTCCGACCCGGTTCTCTACCAGGCCGGGAAGGGGGTGTTACATTAGTGGTATCAGAGCTAGAGTTTAGTCGGTTCTGGACTAAACTTAAGTATGTTTGTGTTGTATGTTATGTTACTTTGCCACCTAGGAGTTATTTATTGAGTATTGTGACTTGCCGATTAATCCGATCTCTTTATGTTTAGATGTCTAAGTTCAGTCAGGCTCGTATAGATGAACATATTCTTGTCGGAGAAAATTCGAGGACGAATTTTCTTTAAAGGGGGAGAGAGTTGTCACATCCCAAAAACCGGTCTAGTCGAAATTAGGTTCCGGTGACCGAATATTTTATCGATTGAATAATTTATTCGATCTTATCTAAACTAATAAATATTATTCGGGTTAATTTATGATAGTTTATTATTATTATTATTATTATTATTATTATTATTATTATTATTATTATTATTATTATTATTATTATTATAAAAAAATATAGAAGGTGGATTGCCGTGTAAGGCATACCACTAAGCAAATGGGTGTTGTTGTTATTAGGCAAATTGGCCACTTTGATTAAGATAATGAATAAAATAATAATTAGTGGGGGAATGGTTCACGCTGAAAATAGTATATAAAGGGGCAAGTGAATTGATGAAATTCACAGCAAAGAAAGAAAGAAAGAAAGAAAGAAAGAAAGAAAGAAAGAAAGAAAGAAAAAATAGTAGCATACGATCCAATGTTCGATTGGTAGTCCGATATTTTCGATATAGTAATATCGAATTTCTACCGACGACGGGGTAAGCTCAAATCTCTAGTTAGTTTAAGTTTCGGTATCAAGTTTGATTAATATTTTTATATATTCGATACTGTCTTATCGATTTTTATTAATTATCATAGTACACAAGGTAGATTCGGAACAACCGTCAAGCCCAAGAAGTAAAAATAAAGTACCGGTCCGTCAAGGTGAGTGAAACAAATTAGAGTTGAGATTAGAGTCTCAACTACCTTTAATTTGATGTTAGTATATATATATTAAGCATGAAATTTGATTAATTAAAGGTTGGTAAATAATAAGGGTAGAAGGAATAAAGAAATTCGGATTTGTAAACTGTCCTGTAGAAAACTGCATTTTTGAGCATGTTAGATTCATTTCTGGAAAAAGTGTTCTTCTACAAAGTTGTAGAAGACAAAATTTTACATGAAATAGAGGTATGATTTGCTCAAAAATGTTAAGTATAGGTCTCTGAATTGTTCTTAGAAGTTACGGGACTGAAACTGAATAATTGGAAACTACTGGGCTTAATTGTGAAATTCGAAATGTTTAGGGGGTCAAATGATGTTAATAAATTCTGAAAATTTATGATTAGAACATGGGATTCATGAAATGAATTAAATTAAATGGCCAAGCTTGAATTAAGTCTCAAATGGTAGGTTAAAACTATTTAGATCACATATAGGATTGTTAAAGAATAAAAAGGGGACTGTTTTGTGGAAATTGATAAATTGAGAACTTACATGTCCTATTTTTGAGGTTGCTGTATTATAGAAATAATGTTATAAGATTAATTTAAATGTGGTTAAAAGCTCAAGATTAATAGTGTAGTGAAACATAGATTATAAATACACTAAAGTCACAAATTAAGCATAGACAGATTAAGTTTCTGAAAATGCCTTATGTTCAAGTAATAAACTGTATTAATAGGGAAATGATAAAATTATATGCCATACATAGTTATAAAGGTGTGTTTATAAGATTTCCAGAATGGTAAAGAACTCCTTATTTGGAGTTGTGAGTAAAAAGATATGAATTTTTGAGTAAGTAAAGGTCATAAAAATAGGGTAACAGTTTGCCCCTAAATCTGCATCAACAGCGACTTTAGAAATTCATTATAAATTTTATAAGAAGAATTAAAAGTTATAATTTATATGGTTTAAAAGGTTATTAAGTCTAGTTTCGTTCAAAACAAACGAAATCAGATTTTGAGTTATAGAACATTTTATATAAATATTTCTTTGAGGACAATGCAAGCTGCCTAATGTACTAAATGATATATTTCTTTAATGTTTTGGTTAGAAAAAAAATGTAGAAATGAAGGAAACCACAAAATTGGAGAATAAGGAAAATGTCTCTAAGCTTGGATCAAGGTGAGTGTGGATGCATTTGTCTCGGGTGACGTGGTGTCATTCCGATCATTGTTTTTATATGTGAGTGTAGATGCATTTGTTTCGGGTGACGCGGTGTCATTCCGATCATTGTTTTTATATGTGAGTGTGGATGCATTTATCTCGGGTGACGCGGTGTCATTCCGATCTTTGTTTCTTTGTTCTGATATGTGAGTGTAGTTGCGTCAAGGGATAGGCTCGGTGCCTTCCCGTTGCATTATTTATGATTATGTTTGCATTTGTTAAGGGCTCATGTAGAGCAACTATGTTTGAATGGCAAATTTGGTAAGTGCCTTGCATTACTTTGATATGTTCGAATATGACTATGAAATGCTACATGATATGGAGCTACAGCTCATCTTGTTATTTCATATGATATGATATGAAAATCATGGACTATGCGAATTTGTGTGTATTTATGGACGTTGGATACAATTGGCATGCCATAGGGTTATTCGAGCTCAACATGTAAGGGAGGACTACGGTCCAGGGCTACGGCCTATATGTGGGAGATAAAAGGATGGAAGTGTAAGGGATACATGGAGCTACGGCTCAGGGCTACGGCTCATTTATGATTCATGATATGGTGTACAGGGAATCCGCGTATCCAATGGTACCAATATATTATGTGTTTGATACATTATGCTATGTTATGATCATGATATGATATTATGTTTTGTTATGAATATACATGGAGCTACGGCTCAGGGCTATGGCTCATTTATGATTCATGATATAGTGTACAGGGAATCCGCGTATCCAATGGTACCAATATATTATGTGTTTGATACGTTATGCCATGTTATGGTCATGATATGTTATTATGCTTTGTTATGAATATGAAGTATGCCATGTTATTGCATTATGATCATTTTTGGAAGCATGCTACATGACATAACATGTTCATTCATTGTCATTGGCTACCTCACTTAGACTATGTAAGTCTAATGCATTCATTGCATAACATTTCAAGTTAAGGAAAGTAACAGATCGAGATTGGGATTAGTTGGAAGATTGACAAGTCACTACAATTAAAGAGTAATGTGTTTTGTCCTTATGAACTCCTAGTATGGTGGCAAAGTAGTTAAAGTAATTATACTAGTCTTGTGGGCCTACTATTGTGAAATTTTGCCTATGTTTTATATAAGGTTTTAAAGCTATATAGACTATTGAGTTAGTAATAAAATTGACATAATTGGTAGTAAAACATTGATTAAAGGACTCTATGATTTTTGTGAGTTGTTAGGCTCATTTAAATATGTAAAGAATTTTAGTAAGATAATTCAAAAAGAAATAGATTTGAATACTTTACAAAATAGTCACTGAACATTACCTAGTCTAATCATATAGGTAAATGACCTCTGTTAGCAATGAGATTTTACAGGCTAATAACTAGTAAGTTTAATTTCAGTATAACATCTCGAATTTCAGATAAGGACCCCTAATTTGTAAAAATTACAAATTAGTCACTGAGTTTGAAAAAGTTTAAAATTGACCCCAATTCAAATAAGTTGTTAATAAGTTAAGTGTTAAGTCTTAAAAGAGATTAGTAAAAATATGTCGAAATGATTTTTGAACTTTGGATTTATGTCTCCGATCTCCGTATTGTTTTCCGGTAGCGCTCTCCGACCCGGTTCTCTACCAGGCCGGGAAGGGGGTGTTACAGACATGGTTATACAAATAAAAAAATCGATTAATCTTTTAAAAAAATGCTTAATACAAAAATAGGTGCCTAAAGCATGCCTTTTATGTAAAGTATTTTTTTTGTAAAAATAGGTGTCCAAAGTTTCAAAAGTTAGAATTTTAGGTGCCTACCATTAATGGGTGTTAAAAAAGTGTTAACCAATCAATGCTTGACACATAGCACTAATTTATTTTTATTTTTTTTAAAGAAAAACACCTAAGATTTTAGATTTTTAGAAAATCTCAAAATTTTGAAACTTTTACAAATCAACCCCCAAATCCCTAAAAATTCTCAAACCCAAACCACCAAATCGCCACTACTTCCGACGTCGGTTGTCTCGCCTGAGCACGCCTATGTGGTCTCCGGACCAAGACAGTCATTTCTCCTAACACGGCGTCGCCGGTAACGGTGAACGTCGTGCCAACCGAACGCTGATTTTGCGTTCGACATTCAACGTTCGTCTGAACACCGTTCGTCATTTCCAGCGACACCATATTGGGAGAAATGCCGACATTGGTAATATGGATGCATAAATCTTCATTTATGTGCTTACGAAAACACCCGAAATCATGTTCTGTTAGCCGAAGATTGTAATCTTTATGCATAAGACACGACATGTGACTGCATTCGAAATGTTGATGAATTTAAGAAATGCTGACGAAACTGTATTTCTCGGTCATCTTGCCGATTCTCAGCAGTCTAGTTTCTCGGTCGCATGTAGCCATTTGAGCTTCAATCGTAAGCTACCATCCAAAAAGGCATTTGACAGTCATCCAACAATACAAAGCTAACCTAAATGCTTTTTTAGAAACATAATTAAGCGATATCAAGCTACTTACAACTTGGTCGTTAAGCTGTCTTTTTATTGTTACTCCTAACCATTTGACAATGCACGCTCAATCACCCCGTTACAGTTGTTGGTGTTCGAACCCATGACCTCTAAGAACAACAATGGTTCTCTTAACCACCGAAACAAGTTGGTTCGTGCTTAAAGGTTCAATTTTTAAAAAAATAGTTTTTAAATTCATGTATGAATTTGGTCCACTTTGTTTCGATGCCTTGTTTTATAGTCCATATATGTATAAAATACTTCAAAAATATTATATTAATGTTTTATAATTACTTTTTTAGCATCTGTTTATTTTTCTTTGCCCTTTGATAATATACATACACTTTGCAGAAAAAATTATTTTAATTTGAATCTTTTAAGGATAACAATTCTTTTACAAGAATCACTCAAAGATTTTTTTTATATTTGAACTAAGGTATTCACCACCAGTAATAATAATAAAATTATTTAAAAATTTTGTTAAAATTAAAGAATTAAATTTCAAATATACGAAAAATAGAAAGACGAAAAAAAAAAACATAGCGAGACCTAAATTAACATTGCTTGAAGCATCCAAGTCTCCCGTCACTTTTACGACTGGTACTTAAGGGTGTTTATTGTCGGATATCGGATCAGATTCGATTCGATTTTTTCGGATATCCGATTTTTCAGATCGGCAATATAGTGATACGTATCCGATCCGGAAAAAATTGGATATTCGATTTTTCGGATACCGAATAATCGAAATATCCGAAAATATAATTTGATTCAACTATTTTTTTGAATTTGAAGGTCGTATTTATGAAAATTTCGGAATTTCGAATATAACAAACAAAAAATCGCTAAATATAACAAGATTCACATCTATGAAAATTTTGATTTTTTTAAATTTTCGGATATAATAAGCATCAAATTGTTAAATATAACAAGATTAATATTTAAAAAAAATTAGATTTTCGGATTTCGGATTTCGGATTTTCGGATAATCCGAAACTTGAAATATTGCGATCCGTATCCGATCTGAAAAATCTATAATCGGATCGAATATCCAATCCAAAAATAAAAATCAGATCCGATATCTGAATTTTAGATCGAATCAACGGATAATCGAATCGAATCGGATATTTTTGAACACCTTGACTGGTACATGTATGACTGTCCAAATTAAAGGAGATTCCATAGGAAACCCCCTTCTTTATTCCAAATTAAAGTATTACGTAACATATTTATATATTTTTATAGGGCTTAAATGCTCCATTGGCCCCTGAAATATATACAAAATACCGAATTATCTCTTAAATTTTTTTTGAACGTTTTGCCCCCTAAAGTATATACCGTGACTTTCATTGGCCCTTGAACTAAAAATCGTGTCCTCATATGCCTCTTCCATTAAAAAAATTCTCACAGACCAATCAGAACGTGCCACGTGTCACTAATAAATAAAAAATAGCCGACTTATTTTAAAGGGGTAAATTGCACGCTAAGTCTATAAATTTTTTATTTTTATTCAATTAGTCCTAAAAATCTTTATTTAACCCGAATTGACACAAATTACTTTCTAATTTTTATAAATTAGTCCATTGTTTTTAGGGTAAACTACATAAATGACCACCATATTATTGTAAAAGTTGCGAATTGACCACCTTACTTTTTTTCGAAGCAATTAAACCATCATACTATTAAATTGGGTGCAATTTGACCACCATCCGTTAAAGGTTAACGGCAGGGTGACGTGTCAGTTAAAAAAATAAGGGTATAATTACACATTTGGTCCTTACTACTTATACATTTTTTAAATTTAGTCCTAATTTTAATTTAATAAAATAAATTAATTATTTAATTAGGTAGTGACACGTGTCACTACCTTATTGGAGGGATTTAATTATTTATATTTAATTAAATAAATTTATTTTCATCCTCTAATTAGGTGGTGATGTCACCACCTAATTAAAGGAAGAAATGGAAAAATACAACTAATGCAAGTAGGGGGAATTAAACCTACGTCCCATAGCAACCTAGACAACTGGCTTACCACCACACCAAATGATATATTGTGATATATTTACTTCCATATAATATATCTAAACAAACATCAAAAACTAAAAAACTCCATCATCCTCATCAGCAACATTTTCCATTGCCTTCTCCAAATTCCCAGAAACAAGATTCATCCATACTTGAAGAAATAATTGCTGCAAGAAATACAGGCTGGGGAAACCCCAACAGAAAGAAATCTGCCTTAGTACTGATTGCAAGTACTTCCCTTGAGCTTCAATTCTTAGCTGTAAATGTCTCTGGACCTGAAAATGGTGCATTGGTGCATTAGCAGAAAACCAGACATTTAAACTGAAATTGGTATAATAGGGTTTACATATACGTACCTCAACTTGTTCATGAAGCTTTCTTTGTACTTCCATCTGCATTTGGAGAGCATGAGAAATCCGATTGCTTCTGATAAACACAATAATTAGTTTGTCAACACAATCTGTTTTATCATTATTTCTATCCAAAAGACATAGGAATCAGAATTCATATTTATAACTATTACTCATTCATTTCCTTGTGAATTCCATCACTAGTGTCACTACTGAAACTCCCATTACTGCTCTTTATCTCTTTGTAATCTGTATCGCAACGATGAAAGGGAAAGAGAGAAAAAATTATTATACTGTTCTAAAATTCAATATATGAATATAGATGCAACAAAGAATAGATTCTTAATCCCACCATCTTGTTTATCATTGTCAAGGCAGATTTCTTTCTGTTGGGGTTTCCCCAGCCTGTATTTCTTGCAGCAATTATTTCTTCAAGTATGGATGAATCTTGTTTCTGGGGATTTGGAGAAGGCAATGGAAAATGTTGCTGATGAGGATGATGGAGTTTTTTAGTTTTTGATGTTTGTTTAGATATATTATATGGAAGTAAATATATCACAATATATCATTTGGTGTGGTGGTAAGCCAGTTGTCTAGGTTGTTATGGGACGCAGGTTCAATTCCCCCTACTTGCATTAGTTGTATTTTTCCATTTCTTCCTTTAATTAGGTGGTGACACGTGTCACCACCTGATTGGAGGATGAAAATAAATTTATTTAATTAAATATAAATAATTAAAATTAGGACTAAATTTAAAAAATTATAAGTAGTAAGGACCAAATGTGTAATTATACCCTTATTTTTTTAACTGACACGTCACCCTGCCGTTAACCTTTAACGGCTGGTGGTCAAATTGCACCCAATTTAATAGTATGATGGTTTAATTGCTTCGAAAAAAAGTAAGGTGGTCAAATCGCGACTTTTGCAATAATATGGTGGTCATTTATGTAGTTTACCCTTATTTTTAAGTAGTAAGGACCAAATGTGTAATTATACCCTTATTTTTTTAACTGACACGTCACCCTGCCGTTAACCTTTAACGGCTGGTGGTCAAATTGCACCCAATTTAATAGTATGATGGTTTAATTGCTTCGAAAAAAAGTAAGGTGGTCAAATCGCGACTTTTGCAATAATATGGTGGTCATTTATGTAGTTTACCCTTATTTTTAATATGCTGGTGTTTTTGTTCAATTTAGTCCTCAAAAAATTTATTTAACCCACAATTAACCCCTACTACTTTATAATTTTAATAAATTAGTCAAATATTTTTAACATGCTGATATTTTTATTAAATTTTGTCATCAAAATCCTTATTTAACTTACAATTGACCCCGTACATTCCGGTGATAATTCCAAGAGGAACAACAAGACCTACAATTTGGTAAATTTTTTTATGCTTATTGTATTATGTAATTATCCGAATATCAATAGGTTCCTTTTATTTTTTGATTATCTATATCGAATGATAGTGATACAGTTACACAAATAAGTTAGGGCTGGACAATAATTTGTTAGCTATTTGTTTCTTTAATTCTTTTGTTCAAGGTTATAGTAAAAGCGTAGAGGATACTCCTTTTTCATATCTTATTTTATTCTATCAAATATTGTTCATTGTTCCTTTTGTCATATCTCATTTGATCCATTGCTCTTTTAATTATTTTCTTATGGTAGATAAAGATGCACGGCTAAACTACTTTAACTGGTGAAATTAGGATGTTAGAGATGAACCTTGATTATCTTACTTATTTTGCCTAGGTTAAAGTATGATGAGAAAAACAATTGATTCTTATTTTTCAAAACTGGAACACACCTTAGAATCAGACGTTGAGAATGCATGCCCTAGTACTCCCGTTGAAACGATTGTTGATGCAACTCAAGGGACATCTACTCAAATTCCAAATGAAGAACCTAGAAATAAGTCTACAATTAATATTGATAACACTTCTTTTGTGCGTGACCCATCTTTGTGTAAGCCAATTAGTAGTTATCCATCAGAAAAACAAGAAAAAATTATAAAGAAATTCATAAGCCATAGACCTTATCAATTTCTTATGTTTGACTATCCTCAGTTTGGTTCAGATGGTCATCTACGATGATTTCAATCTAAGTGGTTTAAGACTTTTAATTAGTTAGAGTACTCACTGACTACTGATGCTGCTTATTGTTTCTCGTGTTTTTTTTGGAAAAAACCATTAGGAAAATTTGGTTCGAATACTTTTACAATACACAGATTTAAAAATTGGAAGAGGATTGGAGGGAAAGATTGTGTATTTGCAAAACATATGGGGAACGATATTAACTCAGCTCATGGATATTATGTTCAATGTTGGGAAAATTTCAAGAATCCTAAAGGTCATGTTGATACTGTTTTTGAAAATTTAACTCCAAAACAGAATGCTGATAATCATTTACGATTAGGTGCTTCAGTAGAACTTGTATGATGGCTGAATTTTCAAAAATGCACATTTGGGGGGCATGATGAGAGTGCAAAGTCAAGAAATCAGGGAAATTTTATAGAAATGTTGAAACTCCTTGCTTCTTACAATAAGGATATACGAGACATTGTGCTAGAAAATGCTCCATAAAATGCAAAATATGTAGCTTCGTCTATTCAAAAGGAAATTTTACATATCTTTGCTCAGAAAGTGCAAAAAAAAATTCGCAAAATATGTAGCTTCGTCCATTTAAAAGGATGTATAATGCAACTCGTTTTTTACTTGAAAGAATAGCCATTGACCGCCGAGTCTCATATTGTCAGCATGGGGATGCTAATTATGCTCTTAAAAAGTTGCTGGCTTTTGATTTTGTATGCATTTTACAAATGATGTAGGGACTTATGGGATATACATATGCACTTTGTCGAGCTTTGCAATGTAATTCACAAGACATTTTAAATGCGATGGATTTAGTTGCTGCTACAAAGACTTTAATTAAAAAATTTAGAGATGATGGTTGGGAAGGTCTTTTAGAGAAACTTCTTATTCTAATATAATTCGATCTCGATGTAATAAAGATATCGTTTCAGTGGAGCACCATTATAGAGTGGATGTGTTTACAACTACTATAGGTCAACAATTGCACAAACTAAATGGTCGTTTTAGTGAGCAAACAACATAACTGCTTATTTTAAGTATGGCTTTGAATCCTTCAAGTGGCTATAAGAACTTCAATGTGGAAAAAATTTGTCACATTGCAGAAAAGTACTATCCTGAAGACTTTTCTGAACATGATAAATATCATTTGGAGTATGAACTTGAGATATTTTTTCGTGATATTCCTAATCATGCGAAGATAAAAAATTTGAGCATTACAACTCAATTATGTCGAAGTTTGTCAAAAGGTATAAAATCATTTTCTTATCCCCTTGTTGATAGATTGATTCGACTTCTTTTGAGTCTTCATGTTAGTACGACAACTACGGAAAGAGCTTTTTCAGCAATAAAAAGTTTCAAGACTAGTCTACGAAATGAATTTCTTTCGGATTACTTAATTGTGTATATTGAAAAAGAAATTGCTGAAAAATTTACTATTAACTCGATCATAGATGATTTTGATTCTATGAAAAGAAGGAGAGTTCATCTTAATTGATGAAGACATTATATTTTTAATGATGTGTTTTTTAAAACATGTAATCATATTATTTTTAGTTATTATATTTTTGAATTGAGAACTATTTATATGAGTTATGTTAGATAATTTTTTATAGGGTAAACTACTGCAGGGGTCACTTTCGTTTAGCGTTTGTACAGAGTTAGTCACCACTTTTGAAAAGTGCCAATTAGTAGTCCTCTACGTTTTCGATGTGTAAATACTTGGTCACTCCGACGTTATACTCAGTTAGTCCCCTAACGGATTGCTGATGTGGCGGAATTAAAATAAGGGTAAATTACTACAATAGTCATTAAAATTTATCTCATGTACATTTTTTCTCCTCAATTTAAAAAAGTAAACATTATAGTCACTAATAAAAATGTTTATTTATAATTTCACCCTTAAATTTTTAAAAATTCATTTTTCAATCCTAAAACTTTACAATCAATTAACACAATAATATTATAAATGCTTAGATGAAAAATAGGTGCCCAAAGTATACCCTTTGAAACTTAGGTGCCCAAATTGCTCCTATTTAATAACTCAAACTTAAAAATTTAGTCCACTAACTACTAAAAAATTCGAGTTATTGGAATTTCTATTTTATAATTCAAACTTTATTTTGAATTTTTGAGTCGAGTTTATAAAATTATGAGTCGAGTATTTTCACATCAAACCAAAAAATTTAATTTTTTCGAGTCAAGTCGAGTTATTGGAATTTCTATTTTATAATTCAAACTTTATTTTGAATTTTTGAGTCGAGTTTATGAAATTATGAGTCGAGTATTTTCACATCAAACCAAAAAATTTAATTTTTTCGAGTCAAGTCGAGTTATTGGAATTTCTATTTTATAATTCAAACTTTATTTTGAATTTTTGAGTCGAGTTTATGAAATTATGAGTCGAGTATTTTCACATCAAACCTAAAAATTTAATTTTTTCGAATATAGGTAATAGCTTCCTAAATGTCGCTTAATTATATTTATCTCAACTAATAAGTGTCTTAACTTTACCTCACTAATCCATGTTTGGTGTTACCAACTATTAGAGAAGCCACTGGAGGGATTCCACATTGTTGTCGATGCATGAAATGGTGCAGGAGGTTTCTTTGCAGTAAGTTTAGGTTTGATTTGAAAAAATTAAATTTTTAGGTTTGATGTGAAAATACTCGACTCATAATTTCATAAACTCGATTCAAAAATTCAAATTAAAGTTTGAATTATAAAATAGAAATTCCAATAATTCGACTTGACTCGAAAAAATTAAATTTTTTGGTTTGATGTGAAAATACTCGACTCATAATTTCATAAACTCGACTAAAAAATTCAAAATAAAGTTTGAATTATAAAATAGAAATTCCAATAACTCGAATTTTTTAGCAGTTAGTGGACTAAATTTTTAAGTTTGAGTTATTAAATAGGAGCAATTTGGGCACCTAAGTTTCAAAGGGTATACTTTGGGCACCTATTTTTCATCTAAGTATTTATAATATTATTGTACTAATTGATTGTAAAGTTTTAGGATTGAAAAATGAATTTTTAAAAATTTAAGGGTGAAATTATAAAGAAACATTTTTATTAGTGACTATAATGTTTACTTTTTTAAATTGAGGAGAAAAAATGTACATGAGATAAATTTTAATGGCTATTGCAGTAATTTATCCTTATTTTAATTCCGCCACATCAACAATCCGTTAGGGGACTAACGGACTATAACGTCGGAGTGACCAAGTCTTTACACATCGAAAACGTAGAGGACTACTAATTGGCACTTTTCAAAAGTGGTGACTAACTCTGTACAAACGCTAAACGAAAGTGACCCCTGCAGTAGTTTACCCTTTTTTATATATGTATATATATCGGCCTAGGTGATGGTATTTTTTTGGATTCGCTACTGTCAATGTCATTTGTTTAATCAGTTCAATTAGGCACCGAAAAACTAACGATAGAACGATATGAGGTTAACATTTTTCTTGACTTATATTCTATCAAGATATCGTGAGATAAAAGGATTTTGACATAAACTGAATTAAGGTTGTCTCGGATTATGAGTTTTTCATTTATCTTGGGTAGTCATAATATCTTGCTAGAGGCCACTTATGACTTGTAGGATAAAATGGATTTTAGCCACTGCCAACGTTAATTGAACCTATAGGGTCGAACACTAAGAATGGATAAGAATGATTGTGGTTATTACTCTCAATAATAAATTTAAGATAATGAGATTATTTTAAATTATATTATTAAAGATTATTTATTCAAATTCAATGAAGTTAAATTCGTATTCTTGATATAGAATATTTTATTATTTTTCAAAAATAATATTAAATAAATAATATTATTAAATAATCTCGTCATCTAGAGTTGGTTAAATTTAAATTCCTTATTAAATAAGGAATCTGTTTTATTATTTGGTTTAATAAAAATAATATTAAATAAATCACATAATCAAAATTTTGGTTGAATTTAAATTCCTTATCAGATAAAGAAATTTGCATTGAATTATAATTTATTTTAAAAAAAATTAATTAAATTATAATAGTAAATTCAAACTTAACCCTAATCATGTTATATATGTATGTATGTATGTATGTATGCATGCCAAGGGTTTTATGTACTTGAGTTTAAACAGTGAATTATGTTTTTCGAAATTAGAGAGGAACTAGCATTCTGAAAGCCGTTCTTCGTCTATTCGCGTGTAGATATTTGTAGAGGGCGGTCGTCTTTCAGAAAGGCAGCGCTTCAGCACGACAGGATTACAGAATCTTATATCAAGGTAATTTTATAATTATCTCGGTCATTCGTTAATATGATTGCATAAGATTTTCGTAGGATATTTTTTCCGCTGCGTTTATTTACATGATTATCAATGTCTTTTGTACTCTTGTGAGCTTAATAACACCCACTTGTGAGGTATTTAGTTTACCAAACAAACATTGTAAAAAGGAAATGTTCTTTTTCTAAGATAAAACTAGACTAGTGTGCTAAGGTAGTGGATGTAGATTTAGTTGGGTAGTCAAATCACTCTAAAAACATCGTGCACAATTGTCTACTATTTTTGGTTTTATCCAATTCATTCGGGAAGCAATTTCAACTCTCTTGGCGATTTCGGTTGATCGATTTCGAGTTTAACAGTACCAAAACAGTAACACGAACATAACTGGGTACTAAATATGTAGTTTTTTTATAAAGAAATCCAACTAAAATTAATTAGAAAAAAAATACAAGATCTTCTTACCTTGCCAATGCCATGTGCTGTGAATGGTTAAAGCCGGAATTTGAACAGTAGCTTTTGTGTGTATATATATACACTTTTTTTCCTGAGGAAGTAAAAGGGTGTCAATGTCAGTCCACTTAGCCTTATAACAAACCCCACCATTGATTCAAATAACCAAACTTTCCTAATTCAATATTTATTTTGCTTTTTTTTCCCCTATTCATTTCTGATAAGGGAAAACTTTAAGGCTTTCCAGGAGCTTAAAACACAGTAATTATCCCTTGTATTTTGGCCTATGAAACTTCCTTTGCTTCTCTTTCCCTGATATCATCCATGGAGAACAACCCTAACATCATTTCCTCAAGAACTGAGAGAAAACTCATTGAGAGGAACAGGAGAAATCAAATGAAAATCCTCTACGCCAAGCTTAATTCTCTCATCCCACATTACAACTCTAGGGTTAGTCCATCTCTCTCCTTTCCTTTCTAATATTATATTTGCTTGTTCGATTACCGTCAGGAATGGACTGAGGTGTACTAGGGAGTAGTCGTAACACCTGAAAATTTCAAATTATCTTACATTTTAGAAATTTTCTTTGAATTTTACATTGATAATCTTATCTCGAACCTCTTAACTTTCAAATTTTCGTATAGTTTTACTAAGTATAAAAATTCTCACTCGCTCCCTGATTGTAGGTATCAACATCATCGCTTCCTGATCAACTAGAAGAAGCCGCGAATTACATAAAAAGGTTGCAAACAAACTTGGAGAGAATGAAGCAAAGGAGAGACAGCTTCAATATTGAAGCAAGCAGCAGCGGAAATGGCCCGAAATCACCTCGAATTGAGATTCACAGAATGAGATCTTGTTTGGTGATCGGTTTAACGACCGACTGCAACAGTCGCTTCGTTTTCACCGAGGCGATTCGTATTCTACACGAAGAAGGAGCCGACGTTGTTAACGCCGGTTTATCTGTCGTCGACGACACTGCTTTCCACACAATACATCTCACGGTAGGCATGGTGGTCGTGCTTCCATTTTTCATTCCCCTATTGTTCCTTGTGAAATTGATGAATATTTTGGCTTGAAATTTTGTGCAGGTTGATCAGGGAGCTGATGCCTGCAGTAGTGCAGGATATCTGGGAGACTAAACAAGTTTATATACGATGCTGATGCATGACAGTAATATGTATGTACGTACGTACTTATGATTGTTAACGGATTTTATTTTTCTGTAATATGTATGTACGTACGTATGTAGGTACGTACGTATGCACGTATGTATGATGTCTGTTGTTATGAATTGTGGTATTCTTCTGGTTTTTTTTTTCTTTTTATTTTCATAATGACCCAAATTTCAAAATATGAGCTAGATAAAGTGAGATTAAACTACATTTAGAACACTTTATGTAGGATTAATCTTTGGTTTAGATATAGGATTACGGTGTCAGGGACGGACGCAAGATTTTTATGTTAGTGGACAACCTGTAAAATTACAGGGGAACGATTTATAAAATTTTAGGGGGTAAAAATAGATTTTCAATTTAAAATATGTACAAAATTTTTAAACCATATACGAATTTCAAATTTTCAAAGGAACAACCACTTCTCTATCCCTCGGTCCATCCCTGCATAGTGTGTATATTAATATATTCGAAATTACTTCTTATGTTGCTAGCTTAGAGAGATTTTATTTCTGTTAATTGATTCGAATAATATTTGTGTTTTAAATGTTTAATATTTAATGCATCAACCGTGAATAATGTATAACTTTATACGTACGCAATATAAATTAATGGAGAGTATGTACATAACCAGCACTTATTTAAATAAAATTTTGTTGAAAAATTTCGATAATTTTAGAGCTTTGAATGAGAAATTAATTCAAATGTTGTTGAGGAAAATGTAAAACTAATTATTAGTTCGTAAATGTGCAGACGTGCACGACGTGAGTAACGCAAATGTCTGAACCGGTCTGGTCCTTCGTGGGCCTGCATATATTTTGACCCAAATTTAAAATAATTTTATCATCAAATAAGAGCATATATTTGCCAAATTTTATCTTGAAATTAAAAGGGTAAATACTGAAAGTTACCTTTAATTCAGATAGTGATTTTAAAAATTACTCTCTAAAAGAATCAATTGATTCTCAATAATAAATGTTTTATTAGGCTAAAAGTTTCTTTATACCCCTCATGAAACCCCTATAAATAGTGTGCAAACCTTCTACGTTTTACACAACTCAAAAGTCACAGAATTTTTTTATTGTTTTACTCTGTGGATTTTACAAAGTAGTTTTTGGTGGTAGACGGAGGCAAGGGTCAGTTCTTGATCTCCACAATAGTGCAACTATGGCTGATCATCTTAAAGAAACTACGTTCGTGCATACCTCAACATGTTTCCTTTCGATTTTTGTTTCCAATCAGTTTAATTTACAAATTATTGTATCGTCCTTATTTTTGTATTGCTCGTTTAAATAATAATATTTTATCTTATTATTATATTCTTTACTTAACGCTTTTGCCTAGGGGTGTGCAAAAAAACCGAAAAACCGAAACCGATTCCGAAACTCGAAAAAACCGAACCGAAAAATAGGTTAACCGAACCGAAAAATTCAGTTTCGGTTCGGGTTTTTATTTTTTAAAAAGAAACCGGTTCGGTTACGGTTTACGGTTTTGGGATAAACCGGGTAACCGAACCGACCGATTATATAATATATATTATTATATTATATGTTATTTTATTATTTTATATTAAAAAATTAAATTTTATTTTATTTTCTCATTCCCCAAAAGTAGAACCATAATTTTATTTTATCAAGTTTAAGTGTTTAACTTGCTAGTATTAGAAAAGATAATAATATCATGTGTCGTTTTTAAAAAGTATGTACTTTTTTCTAACATATTATTAAAATTTATATTTTTAATAAACAAAATAAAAAAACCGTTACCCGAACCGAACCGAACCGATTTTTTCGGTTAACCGACTAAACGGTTAACCGATTGAATGGATACGGTTTAGGGTCGAGAATTTGGTAACCCGAACTTATCGGTTAACCGAAATAATTTGTTAATGGTTAACCGAACCCGGTTTTGCACACCCCTACTTTTGCCTAACAAATTTGAATGACTAGAAATTGAGATGTATGAATGAAGAAAACAATGTCCGAAAAAATTTATCTTCTTGAATAGAGTATAATGATTGATCGATTCTGACTTCAAATTTTATCAAAGTGTTCGTATTATATATATATATATATATATATATATATATATTGATGTCTAAAATGTTAGATATCGAATAAGAGAGGTGGAGAAGAGAATCAAGGTCAAGGTGGTGGTGACGACGATTTTAGTTAAACGATTCTTTATTGTTTTGGACTTAAAGTCACAAACAATACGGTGGCCGGAATAAAGAGAAAAAAATGAGAAAATAATACTATAGAGAATGAAAGATACTCTTTTGGTGATTATGCCTCTCTCTTGCCATCCCTTTTCTTCTTAATCTTTTAATATTTATAATCTCAAATACGGTTGTCGATGGAATGATGTCAAGCCTAGCATCATGATGGCTGAGTTGACAGGACAGACTCAATTATCAAGTAATATGTTGAACTGTTGGATTATATAGACTCGATTGCTATCATGTCAAAGTACGGTAACTAAATATGAATAACGATCCGAAGAATGAAAACTTAAAAGGCCATGTTACCTCATGCATCGGATGGTGTGGAGAATAAAAATTCCGAATAAATTGTAACAAAGGCTTGCAAATCTCAGAGATAGAGATTTGCAAATGTTGGGAGTAAAACATTTCAAGTAGGGATGGACCTAGAGGGAAGACCGGAGGGGCGGTCGCCCCCTAAAAATTTAAATTTTTTAATAATTTTATATATTTTTTATTAAAAATTTATTTTCGCCCCTTAAAATTTTATAAATTCACCCTCTTACATAAAGTTATCCATTCTAAGTCTTGAGGTTAATAATATATAATATAATTAATGCTAGTATAAAAATGATCGAAAAAGGTTGGGATTAATTATTTTATTGAGTGTAATGTGAAAAGGGAATGCTTTGGTCAGTTTCATGACGGAAGAGGAATGACGTTCGCAACTTTTCTTTTATTGCATCACAGTGAGCAGGCAATATGAAACACATTTTGTACGTGTTAGACTTTGGATTAACGGCTAACATAGATGAAGAAGTGAATACTTCTTTATAAATTTATTCGAATACAAGATAATATTTATATTTAATTTTAAATTTAAATAAATATATCTATATTTATAAATTAAACTGCTCGAATCCAAACTACATAAATGATGTTAAATCTGGCCTTTAAATCCTTATCTAGGTGTAGTTAGAAAAGGTAAAAAAAAATCTATATCCGACTAATTTCGATATGATAAAATTAAGTGTATTTTATGTATCTCGGTGTTAGGTTTGATAAATTTTTTAAATTGGTCGGGTAAATTTTGAATTTAGGGAGAATCGGTTTTGTCTCAACGAAATTATCTTCTATTTACCATAAAAAATAAAAAAAAATTAGGTGTCAATTAAACATTAAATTCGAATTTAAATACCAAAATATATTACTCAAAATTTTAAAATATAAACTAATATAATGATATAATTACATTTTATTATTTATTGTTATACCTTTGCCTTCAAGTCTTTCGCAACTTATCCCCAGTCAATGCTTCTTTGCTCAAACTCCTCCAATTAAGGGAAAGAATAATGAGTATGACCAGTTCGCAAGTTATTCGAGTTCAGTTCGATTAAAACTCAGCTTGAGTGAGCTTGACTCGAGACCTTAACAAGTCGAGCTGAGCAGACCCAAACTTGACCCGAAAAGTTAGAGAACATGCTCAAAATAATTATATATAAATATATACTCCATATGCACTAAAGCAGTATGCTTAGCAAAAAAAAGTACTAAAGCAAATTAGGCAATGTAATGTTAATGTCGGCTTGCCACTTAGAGGAGTTAAGAGCCGAGCCGAGCTTAAAATGTCTACTTCGAGCCTAAAATTTTGAGCTCGACGAGTTTTGAGATCATCCCTACCTCCAATCACAAAGTTCTGAAATTTTTAGAGTTGTTTTCATGACCCGACCTTGTCAAGAAACTACAGTTCTATCTTTTCCTCTCATTCTTTTCACTATAACCATTAGCTGCGACTCTTTCTTCGAACTAAAAGGGACAAATTCTCTGGAACTACTTTTATCGACACTTACAAAAATTAATTAATTCAACCCAGAAAAAAAAAACATGTCTTCTCCCATATATTATTATTATTATTATTATTATTATAGGGTGGATTTAATCTAATTAGATACTTAAATTTGGGTCAATAATTAGTTGGTCTAACGAGGTGTTAGATCTTTAAGCAAAGTTAGTGGTTTGAATTTTTAATGTTGTGAATGAAATAACTAGGTTGAAAGGGTCGTCTCCGCCTCTTCAGTGTCCGGTATGAATTAATCACTCAATGAGTTGAATACCGTTGATTATAAAAATATTTGAGTTTGGTCTTAGAATTCAAATTCGTACGTATTTTTTTTATATAACTAAGTACTTGAACATGATTTTTTTGGCATAATTAGGTACCTGAGTTTGAGTTAATGATTCAAATAAGTCATTTGTTGTAAGTATCAATTTCGACTGAAAATCAAGTTTATATACTAATTTGATTCGATAAGCTAAATTCAAGTACCCCTAATTGGACCTTAAAATCAAATTCATGTATAAAAATGTATATTTAACAATTAAATTATAACATTATATATAGGGGTGGGAATCAGGTGGGGCGGGGACGGTTTTGTATTCCTCACTCTGTCTCCAACACTTGTAGTTACAGTTTTGGGAAATTCTTATTAAATACTTAAAGGATTTTTGTCCTCATACCCTCCCCGTACGGATCCCCGCGGTTTTTGGGGAATCCCCACCCCACAAAAATTAAACAAAATTATTATTTTATACTTTGGTTGGAAGCAGTTACGAGATGATTAAGATTGAAAGGATGTTGTGTTGGGTAATTTAGATGAGGGTTTTAACTTATATTTAAAAATTAAGAAACATGTTGAGAAAATTGAGTGTGGCTAGGTTTGAGAGAAAGTTAAAGCGATAATAATATATTTAAGATTTTTTATTAAGATATATATTAGGAGTATATAGATAAATAAATATATTTTAAAAAAAATCTTGTAAAATATTAGGATTCTTGCGGGTATTTTTTTGGGATCCCCACGGTTATTTATACAGTTACGATTCGGTTATCCCCACGATTCGGATATAGCAATCCTCGTCCTCATCCCCATTTGAGCTTCAGTGATAAAACTTCGACCGTCCCCTTCCCCGTAAGTGAAAATTTCGGTTATTCTTCATCCCGTCAGTTCGAATCCCCACGGTTTTCGGATATTCCCCACCCAATTTCCACCCCTAATTATATATACATACATATACTTCTTAAACTAGTTTTAAATTCTTTGTTAATTACACCCATGAGAAGATATTTTTTAGGGAAAACTACACATGAGGTCACCCAACTATTACCTTTTTACTGTTTCGGTCACCCAACTAATTTTTTTCGTCAAAACTGTCCCTCACGTTAGATACGTTTCCTAGTTTGGTTCCTCTCCGTTAAAAAATTAACGGTAGCACTGACGTGGCATTTAAAAAAAATACTTTTTAACATTTTAATTATTTCTCTATCCTCACATTATTTTTGTTTAATTTTATTCAACAAATTATATGATGACACGTGTTTCCACCACAGGAAAAAAACTCAAAGAAAAAGTAAAACCCCACTTTGGGGCCGTTGGGAACCTGGGCGCAACAACATAAAAAGCCAACACAAGAACCAATTGTGCTAGGTTAAATATTTGATACCTAACATTTATATTTATATAGGTTAGTAACAACACATGTTTAATGAATATAAAAAATAAGGAGTGACTCGAACACAATATCTCATTGATAAAATTTTAAATATTTAACCACCAAGTTAAACTAATAAATTATGTTAATTTAACTGAAATATATTTTAACTAATTGTGTTTAAAATTAAAAATCAAACTAGATTTTTTTTCACTTTATTCGATTATAACAAAACTAATTAAATATTTATTTATTTCAATAAAATTAATTTATTTATGATAAAATATAAATTTTGTAAATTATATTTAATAAATTATTAAATGACTTAAATTTTGATCTAAATAATTATTTTTAAATAATATTTATTTATTATTGAATATAAAATTTAAATTATTTAAAAATAATGATTTAGATCCTAATTTTAAATCATTTAAAAATAATAAATAAATAAAAATTTAAAATTTATATTCTATCATAAATAAATAGTTTTAAATTAATTTTTAAAATAATTTAATATCTAATTTCATAAAAATAAATAAATTATTATTTAATTAATTTTTTATTATCGATCAAAGTGAAAAAATTAAATCTAGTTTGATTTTTAATTTAATAAAAAATTAATTAAATATAATTTAATAAATTATTAGTTTAACTTGCTGATTGAATATTTAAAATTTTATTAATGAAATATTGTGTTTGAGTCACTCCCTACTTTTTATATTCATTAAGCATGTGTTGTTACTAATTTATATACGTTAAATAAAGATATTAGTAGAATTAGATCAAATATTTGGCTTAGCACATGCATTTGGTTCTTTTGTTGGCTCTTCATGTTGCTTTGCCCAGGTTCAAATCCCAGCGGTTGCAAGGTGGGATTTTAATTTTTCTTTGGGTTTTCTTCAATCAATATGGTGGAGACACGTGTCACCACATGATTAATTGAATAAAATTAAACAAAATTAATGTGGGGAGGAGAGAGAGATTATTAAAAAAACATTTTAAAAAATGCCACGTCAGCGCTACCGTTAATTTTTTAACGGAGAGAGACCAAAATAAGAAACATATCTAATGTGAGGGACGATTTAATGAAAAAATTAGTTGGATGACCAAAACAGGAAAAGAGTAATAATTGGGTGACCTCCCGTGTAGTTTTTTCTTTTTTAATATGTTTAAACCCACAATCTTAAAAGAGACCAAAATAACATTGGCGTAAAATAAATTAATACACATTTTTTAATAGAAGCAACTAGTATTGTAACACCCGGGTTTAGGGGTTAGGTGAAAATAATATTTTAATATTATTTGGGCTCGGGTTTATAATTAAAATGGTCTTCTAAGTTTCGGGTTTCAAAAATAAATATTTGAAATTGGATCAAATTGAAAGAATTGTAAAGTGGAGAGTTTTTAAAGAGGAAAGAAGATACCCATTCATTAATGGCCTTTTGGTAATTTACCCATCTTTTAATTTAAATCCCCTTTTCCTATCATCTTTTCACTATTCACTCTCTTCCCCAAACCTCCCCAACGTGAAAATAGAGCGCTCTCCTCTTCATCACTATTCCATCAAAAAGCTCATCCATTTCAACTCATTTTTGAAAGGTAACACCGTTTTTGACTTCTCCTCAACTCCCTCTCTTTAAAAGTACCATTTGTTTTCATTTTCATTGAAGTTTTGGAAAATGGAGTTTTGAAGATTTTGATTAAAAATGGAAACTTTATGTTGTTAAGCTTAATGTTTTGATTTAATATGATTAGTTATGAAGTATAGGAGTCAAATGGTACAACATATGTGAATTTTGCTTGATTTTGAGTAATTCCCGAAATTGGGTATAAATGGGGTTTTTGGAGGGTTTTGGGTGAGTTTTGGGGGTTGTTTTTGGTGGGAATTGATAGTCCAATGGTAGTACTATGGTTAGGGGTTGATTTGGGATCATTTGTGGGTGTAAAGGGTGTTGGAAACATGGATTTTGGATGTGGTTTTGGGGCTGTCCGAGTTTGATTAAAAGTGGGGTTGTTCATGGCTTGAAACATTGTAATTTGAGTTTGAATTGTGTTCCGGGTTGGTATTTTGATGTTGGGCTGATTTGAGATTATTTGAATTGTATTGAGGTTGTTTAGAAGCAAGAACTTGGGTCGGCGAAGCATCGGGAAGAAATCCGGAAACTTGAAGGTGATGCTTGCTTGGTAGTTGAGCTTGGAGGTAGAGGTGAGTGGTTCAATGTTTTAAAATGGTTTTGAGTATTTGGTTCAAGCATGTGAACCTAGGATGAGCTTGGTAAACCCACATAGAGTTGGGATTAGAGTGGTAGCCTAATCCCAAGCTTTGATTAGAGACTTTGGTTGCACTCTTTAGTGGTTGTTTATGCCTCATGTTAAATTGCGATTGTGTTGGCTATGTATAATGTGTTATACATGTATGTTGAGGCTTGGTTTGATGCATTGTTATATGCATGTTGATGACAAATATGATGGGGATATACATATGTATGATATATGTTGTGATAATTGTGTTAATGATATACATGTGGTGTTGACATGTGAAATGATATTGAGGTGATTGTATGATCCGAGGATCATGGTGAGTACATGCTAGGCATGGAAATGTGGTTTGTGCATGACGGTAAGTCATGGTGAGTACGTGCTAAGCACGGAAGTATTATGAAATGATATTGTGAAAGATTAATGGAATGTGTAGTATTGGCACTAGTATGCTTGGGTACAAATGATCGATCATTAGGATGTTTAGTGTGCACACGTGAGTCAAAATGCGCGCGTGGTCTTGATGATGGTAGTCATCAAGATGGAGTACGGGTTCGCCCGGAAATCTTCTTATATATAATAGTCGGTGATGAGTGGAATCCCATCGACGGGCGTGAGGATGAGTGGAATCCCCTCCGCGTGAAACGAGGCGTGAGGATGAGTGGAATCCCCTCCGCGTGAACGGTGATGAGTGTAATCCCACCGTCAGGTAGTGATTGTATTATTGGATGTGAGTTCCAACGGTTATCCGCGTATTCGAGTCATAGCTAGGTGCCAATACGGATTGTGGTTTATGTTGCCAATATGTGATTATTTGTGAGCCAATGTGATTTGGGATGTGTTGCTAACATAGTTTAATATGTGTGATTACATATGTTGTGGATTTAAACATGTTGGGCATGGCATGATATTGAATATATGTTCATGCATCATGTGTAGTTTGGCTTATGTGGATCAAAGGTAAGATCATGCATTATACCTTGGTTGTAAGCTCGTGTTTGAACCCTGCATTGTCGAGGTTTGTTTTATGAGCTTACCCTCACTAAGCTTTTATGCTTACGCTCCTTTTTGTTCGACAATGCAGGTCAGTAGCTTGTGGGTGGCAAGGGCAAGGAAAGGCCTCCAAGTGTTGCTTACGGTTAGCTCAAGTATGATATTTAAATTTAGAGATTGTAATAGTAAAGCAATGGGATAGGTGTCGTTGTTTGAGCCTTTTGGATTATGTTGTTGTTGATGTTGTTTAGGGGCATGTTAGACTCCTCGTTTGTGCTTGTTAATTGGCTTCTGGGATGTATGCTATGCTTGAAACCATGTTAGTATTTTGCTACCTAGAATTGTCTAAGTGTTGGCTATGTTGAAGCTTAACCCCTTTAATGATATGTATGAGTGCATGGCTTTGTGATGTTGTGCCTTAGTGTTAGCCTTGTTATGTTGATGTTCAAGCATGCTTATATGTTAATTTGCCTTTAGAATTGTTGTTGGTGTGTTGTTGGAAGGTTTGGTGGGGTTTAGGGGCACCCTTGTGCCTTAAACCAGCCAAAACCAGTCTGCAGACAGGGGGCGTTTCGAAACGGTGCACCCTATTTCGATACGGTCCCTTTGTTTTTGGCCGAGCGTTTCGAAACGGGTAGGGGCCATTTCGGTACACTTTTGCTACTGGAATTTTGAGAAATTGGCGAGATGAAGGTGTTCCGAAACGGGTCTATAATGTTTCGAAACGGTCAAATCTCGTTGACCACGAGATGTTGACCGTTGGGGTCGTTTCGATACGGGTCACCCCCGTTTCGGAACGGTCTCGTCGGGTTGACCCTGACCTGTTGACTAAGTCAAGGCGTATCGGAACACCCCAAGGGCGTTTCGATACGGCCTGCTGTAAAGGGTTAAAATGAGTTGTTTAAAGTGTTGTCTTGGTTGGTCGGTGCTAGATTGTTTGTGTTTCCGCTGTCGTGCTTCACATAGGATTTAATAATGCCTATAGACAAGATAAAGTTAAAAGAAATTTTCTGGGTCGCTAACCGAGGAGGAACCTTAACGGGTTTCGCTTTGGTTTTCCCCATGTGGCCCACTCGGACCGGTCATCCGACCAGACCGGGACGAGGGGGTTACATTTGTTGGTATCAGAGCCTAAGGTTACCGAGACCTTGGGCAGGTAAATGAGGTAAGTTAAGTTCTTACATTGAATTGCACGGTGTTTGCTTGTCATGTAAGCATGTTGCTTGTTATTCGAGTATGCTGTGATGCGTGATTGATTGATTGTGAATGTATGTTGTCTGATCGTACGCGTATGTTGCTTGAAGTATGTTGAGTAGAGTCCCATTGCTCCTATTACATCAGAAAAAGAGATTTTTAGTGAGGGAATCATACTTGAGCACTTGGAAGCCTTGCCTTGCTAACCCAATCTTGTGTGTTTTATCGTTGTTGTTGTTGATTTATTGCTTTTAGTAGTTTGAGGCCAGTGTGTGGGCCGTGAATCGGTAAGTGGAAGTTGTGGTTTCTGAAAATGTGGATGATGTGGAGGAAGTTCTTTGCTATAGTTAGGGGAGTATGATTGTACCAGAGTTGAGGTACAACTTGTTTGCTCGAGTCCGCATGTATGTGAGTTGATGCATGTTGGTGAGGGACGATGAGACCGATTCTGGTATTAGTTGGTGAAAAGAAGTGAATGCCTATGAGTGGGAGTCAGAGTGGTATCTATGTTATAGTAGATAAGCCCTTGGTACAGTTTTGAGTTTGTCTCTTCTGATTGGTTCTGAGTCCGTACTTCCGTATGTTGTTAACAAGCATGCAAGTTTGAACGTGCCCGATGAGGTGTCAGAGGTAGGTATGAGTACCTTAGTTCTTTTGGCGAGATCTAGGTAGGGGTCTCGTGTGAGTAATCTAAAACTTAGAAATGTTAGTCAATGATCGTTGGGGTTCAGCCTATGGTTTTAATACAAGATAGCCGATCAGTATCTGTGAGTGGGAATCGATTTGTGCGATTAGGCCAGTGTGCATCTGAGTTGTCTTCCAGCGAGAAGGAGAAATGAAGTCACTTCCGATACAGTCGAGCCGAGAAAGAAGTCTTGAGCTTTGACTCCAAATTGTTTGGTAGCGGGATGTTTTGAGTCGTCAGGACCGATGTTATAGAACAAGTTCAAGCATGATTGTTTGTGTGTGATTAGAACTGAATTTTGAGGTTTCGAGATACTCTAAGAACGATTTAGAAGAGTTAGATTTTGTTGAAGGACCAGCCTGAAGACAAGAGGGCCGAAGACTAACAGCTGTGTACTTGTGAAGTTGCAATTTCTGCAGATTTGTCCGTTTGTGCGAGCATGCAAAGGAATTTGATATATCTCTGTTGAGATTTTAGACGTAGGGACACATGTGACTAGACCTTTTGGGAGATAGTAGTGATCAGAAAGATGTACAAAAGATGTTTGTTGGTGGTTCAAGGTTACTAGTTTCTAGTAGATGTGAAGTGATTGTCCTCCTATGGTTTCGACGTACCTTTTTGACATTGTTTGGCTTGTAGAGCACAAAGCTAGGATATACATTGTGATAAAGAGAGAGTTGCCTTGAAGTCGCAGATTTCTATGAGACTGTAGTGGTAGGTGAAGACGTGAGCTTCTTATTGAATGTTAATCCAGCTTTAGGGGTCAAAGATTGATTGAGATTGGTTGACAGGCTTGCTTGGCAATTGTGGTGGATATGATTTCTGAATGAGGATTAGACCGTAGAATGCTAGAATAGTTTGTGTTTTCTTTTCCTAGAAGTGTTTGGAAGAATTGCCGGTTTATCTCTTGTTAGAGGAGAAGAGTTTGTTATTGAGACCGTCGTCGAGTTTGCTCCCATTTTGATTGCTCTGTATCTTATGACTCCCGAAAGAATTGAGAGTGTTGAAGAATCAACTACGAGTTTGTTAGACCTTAGATTCATTAGGCATGATACATCATCTTAGAGTGTGATAGTGCAATTTGTGAAGAAGAGAGAAGACAATATGAGAATGTGTTCAGATTACGTACCATTGAGACGTTTGACAGTGAATAATTAGTATCCATTTCTGAGTGTCAGTGATCTGTTGATCAGTTAGTGTGTGCTTCAGTCTTTTCGAAGATTAATTTGAGATCCGATTACTACCAGTTGGAAGTGAGAGAAGTTGAAGTATTGAAGACAACTTTTGGGGCAAGATGTGATCGCTTTGAGTTTCGAGTTATACCGCTTTGTTTGACTAGTGTGTTAGTTACTTTGAGAGAGATGTTGAGCAGAATAGTCCCCGAGT
Organism: Hibiscus trionum; assembly: GCA_030270665.1. Taxonomy (NCBI): domain Eukaryota; kingdom Viridiplantae; phylum Streptophyta; class Magnoliopsida; order Malvales; family Malvaceae; genus Hibiscus; species Hibiscus trionum. The sequence goes on from BSYR01000014.1 coordinate 2,313,798, forward strand.
TCCTTGATCAGTTATAGTAGTTCTCATAGTTGACACATGAGTATATTCACGTACCGCAGAAGACCATGACAAGCTATGGAGTTAGTGTTGTAGATCCTATTAGAGAATTAGTTGTATGCCAAGTCATGCAACTTGAACTCCGAGTTAATGAAGATGTTCTCCTAGGACATGTAGTTCAGCCGAGTGTGTTAGAGTAAATCCCAAGTAGGCAAAAGAAGATATGAGTTGGAAGAAATCGAAGACAGTGGCAGGTATATGTAGTTCCTAGGTCTAGCGATGTTACTATCGGAAGTTTGTAAATAGTCTTTCGAAGATAGCTGCTCCTTTGACAAGTTGCTACAGAAGAATGTTCAGTTGTGTGGTTAGATGCGAGACAATGAGCCCTTGAGAAACTGAAAGAAACCTTGAAGAGAACTTCGACCTTGATCCAGCCATTGTCAGAGAGAGAATTTGTGAACTGTTGTTATACGTCACATGTAGGGTTAGGTTGTGTGCTTATGCAAGACAGAAGATTGTGGCTTATTCATCGAGATAGTTGAAAGACCGAGAGAAGAGTTATCCGACACTAGACTTAGAGATAATTACAGTTGTATTTGCTTCGAAGACCTCGAGACAAAGCATGTATATTAAGAAATGCACAATATGTACACTTATCATCAGAACTTGAAATATTAGACGAATTAGGAAGGGTTGAAAATCGAACAACATGAGTTGCTAGAATTGCTTGAAGACTGTGATCTCAAGATTGAGTACTATCTGAAGAGAGTCTACGTAGTAACCGATGTTCAGAGTTATTTTGTTGTCAGAGTAGTGGTTAAGTTGCAAGATATGTTGCTAGATTCAGTTTATCGAACGATAGTATTTTGTGGCCGAGTTTCATGTTAAACCTACTTTGAGTCAGATACTTGAAGAGAAACAGTTGCAAGACAGGTTCTTGGCACCTCACGTGCAAGACATAGCGGAAGGAAGACCTTCAGAATACAGTTTTAGAGATGATAGAGTTTTGCATTTCAAAGACAGAATAATTGTACCGATTGACATAATGTTTTGAGACGTATTGTTTTGGCCGAAGCACTTGACAGTTCGTTTGTATTGCATCTAAGTAGTATGAAGACGTATTGTGGGTCGAAGACGAATACTTCTGGATTGAGTTGATGGATGATGTGGTTCAGTACGATAGTAAGTGTATGGTTTGCCAGCGCGTCAAGACCGAGCATCAGTTTTCATCTAGTTTGCTACATCCGTGGGAGGTTCTTAATGAAAGTGGGTAATAGAGATTCGAGGTTTCGACTAGATTTTGAAGACGTATGCATAGTGTTTGGTTACCTGCTGAAGTCAGATGATCAGTCAGAGAAAGTTATGGATCAAGTATTCAAACAATGCTGTATGAGTTTAAGAATCGGACTAGTCATGTCGTTTATCTGTTGCGGTTACCACCAGAGTTAGAAAGAGGATTGTAATGTGTTCTGTGTATCTATGATTCGGAAGTGTGGGTCAGATCTGTTCTATGCTATGTTTGTGGAAGAGATTGAGTTGAGTTTAAAATTGACATACCTTGAAAGAACCGTTGAGATCTTAGCATCAGATATCTATTGTTGTGTGGTAAGCCTACCAAGATTGGTCAGTGTGTTGTGGTGAGAAGGAAAATGGGTAAGAGCAGGCTTCGTGGTAATTCATGTCCGATGAATTTCGGGGACGAAATTCCCTAAGTGGGGGGAGAGTTGTAACACCCGGGTTTAGGGGTTAGGTGAAAATAATATTTTAATATTATTTGGGCTCGGGTTTATAATTAAAATGGTCTTCTAAGTTTCGGGTTTCAAAAATAAATATTTGAAATTGGATCAAATTGAAAGAATTGTAAAGTGGAGAGTTTTTAAAGAGGAAAGAAGATAGCCATTCATTAATGGCCTTTTGGTAATTTGCCCATCTTTTAATTTAAATCCCCTTTTCCTATCATCTTTTCACTATTCACTCTCTTCCCCAAACCTCCCCAACGTGAAAATAGAGCTCTCTCCTCTTCATCACTATTCCATCAAAAAGCTCATCCATTTCAACTCATTTTTGAAAGGTAACACCGTTTTTGACTTCTCCTCAACTCCCTCTCTTTAAAAGTACCATTTGTTTTCATTTTCATTGAAGTTTTGGAAAATGGAGTTTTGAAGATTTTGATTAAAAATGGAAACTTTATGTTGTTAAGCTTAATGTTTTGATTTAATATGATTAGTTATGAAGTATAGGAGTCAAATGGTACAACATATGTGAATTTTGCTTGATTTTGAGTAATTCCTGAAATTGGGTATAAATGGGGTTTTTGGAGGGTTTTGGGTGAGTTTTGGGGGTTGTTTTTGGTGGGAATTGATAGTCCAATGGTAGTACTATGGTTAGAGGTTGATTTGGGATCATTTGTGGGTGTAAAGGGTGTTGGAAACATGGATTTTGGATGTGGTTTTGGGGCTGTCCGAGTTTGATTAAAAGTGGGGTTGTTCATGGCTTGAAACATTGTAATTTGAGTTTGAATTGTGTTCCGGGTTGGTATTTTGATATTGGGCTGATTTGAGGTTATTTGAATTGTATTGAGGTTGTTTAGAAGCAAGAACTTGGGTCGGCGAAGCATCGGGAAGAAATCCGGAAACTTGAAGGTGATGCTTGCTTGGTAGTTGAGCTTGGAGGTAGAGGTGAGTGGTTAAAATGTTTTAAAATGGTTTTGAGTATTTGGTTCAAGCATGTGAACCTAGGATGGGCTTGGTAAACCCACATAGAGTTGGGATTAGAGTGGTAGCCTAATCCCAAGCTTTGATTAGAGACTTTGGTTGCACTCTTTAGTGGTTGTTTATGCCTCATGTTAAATTGCGATTGTGTTGGCTATGTATAATGTGTTATACATGTATGTTGAGGCTTGGTTTGATGCATTGTTATATGCATGTTGATGACAAATATGATGGGGATATACATATGTATGATATATGTTGTGATAATTGTGTTAATGATATACATGTGGTGTTGACATGTGAAATGATATTGAGGTGATTGTATGATCCGAGGATCATGGTTAGTACATGCTAGGCATGGAAATGTGGTTTGTGCATGACGGTAAGTCATGGTGAGTACGTGCTAAGCACGGAAGTATTATGAAATGATATTGTGAAAGATTAATGGAATGTGTAGTATTGTCACTAGTATGCTTGGGTACAAATGATCGATCATTAGGATGTTTAGTGTGCACACGTGAGTCAAAATGCGCGCGTGGTCTTGATGATGGTAGTCATCAAGATGGAGTACGGGTTCGCCCGGAAATCTTCTTATATATAATAGTCGGTGATGAGTGGAATCCCATCGACGGGCGTGAGGATGAGTGGAATCCCCTCCGCGTGAAACAAGGCGTGAGGATGAGTGGAATCCCCTCCGCGTGAACAGTGATGAGTGTAATCCCACCGTCAGGTAGTGATTGTGTTGTTGGATGTGAGTTCCAACGGTTATCCGCGTATTCGAGTCATAGCTAGGTGCCAATACGGATTGTGGTTTATGTTGCCAATATGTGATTATTTGTGAGCCAATGTGATTTGGGATGTGTTGCTAACATGGTTTAATATGTGTGATTACATATGTTGTGGATTTAAACATGTTGGGCATGGCATGATATTGAATATATGTTCATGCATCATTTGTAGTTTGGCTTATGTGGATCAAAGGTAAGATCATGCATTATACCTTGGTTGTAAGCTCGTGTTTGAACCCTGCATTGTCGAGGTTTGTTTTATGAGCTTACCCTCACTAAGCTTTTATGCTTATGCTCCTTTTTGTTCGACAATGCAAGTCAGTAGATTGTGGGTGGCAAGGGCAAGGAAAAGCCTCCAAGTGTTGCTTACGGTTAGCTCAAGTATGATATTTAAATTTAGAGATTGTAATAGTAAAGCAATGGGATAGGTGTCGTTGTTTGAGCCTTTTGGATTATGTTGTTGTTGATGTTGTTTAGGGGCATGTTAGTCTCCTCGTTTGTGCTTGTTAATTGGCTTCTGGGATGTATGCTATGCTTGAAACCATGTTAGTATTTTGCTACCTAGAATTGTCTAAGTGTTGGCTATGTTGAAGCTTAATCCCTTTAATGATATGTATGAGTGCATGGCTTTGTGATGTTGTGCCTTAGTGTTAGCCTTGTTATGTTGATGTTCAAGCATGCTTATATGTTAATTTGCCTTTAGAATTGTTGTTGGTGTGTTGTTGGAAGGTTTGGTGGGGTTTAGGGGCACCCTTGTGCCTTAAACCAGCCAAAACCACTCTGCAGACAGGGGGCGTTTCGAAACGAGGCACCCTGTTTCGATACGGTCCCTTTGTTTTTGGCCGAGCGTTTCGAAACGAGTAGGGGTCGTTTCGGTACACTTTTGCTACTGGAATTTTGAGAAATTGGCGAGATGAAGGTGTTCCGAAACGGGTCTATAATGTTTTGAAACGGTCAAATCTCGTTGACCACGAGATGTTGACCGTTGGGGTCGTTTCGATACGGGTCACCCCCGTTTCGGAACGGTCTCGTCGGGTTGACCCTGGCCTGTTGACTAAGTCAAGGCGTATCGGAACACCCCAAGGGCGTTTCGATACGGCATGCTATAAAGGGTTAAAATGAGTTGTTTAAAGTGTTGTCTTGGTTGGTCGGTGCTAGATTGTTTGTGTTTCCGCTGTCGTGCTTCACATAGGATTTAATAATGCCTATAGACAAGATAAAGTTAAAAGAAATTTTCTGGGTCGCTAACCGAGGAGGAACCTTAACGGGTTTCGCTTCGGTTTTCCCCGTTTGGCCCACTCGGACCGGTCATCCGACCAGACCGGGACGAGGGGGTTACAAGTATTATTAAAAAGAAAAAATATCTAAGATTATAATAAGGTTTACAACTATCATTGTAAACTAAATACATAATTTGGACATTCTCCTATAATATTGACACTAGCCACTTTAATCATATAATGACTAGACATGAAAATGGTTAAAAACCCAACCAAAAGACTCGAACAAAAATAGGTGCGAACAAATCTGAATGCATCAGCAATCAAACCACAAAAGGGGATTAGACTATTGAAAGACCACTGAGAGCCGCAAATCAAAGCCGAGCCTCGTGGGAAACTATCCACGAATGCAAACCGCATATCCTTCAATTCGAGGGTCTAGAGCAGGGAAGATCAATAGGATTACAAATAAGCGTCATCTTGATCAGTCGTGGGGTCGTCAAATCCAACCCTGAGAAAACATAAAATGAAAAGAACAACCAAATGACCGAGAAAGAAGCCGAAAAACGTGCCAAAAAGAAGAGATAAACGTGCCACAAAGGCAGAGTTATTCTTGTGAAAAACAAAAAATAGACAAAAAACGAGAACCGAAGATGAGCGACCAACATCAAAGCTAGTGCCATCGTCAGCTAAACCAAAAAAATAATTACAACAAGATAATATTTGTTAATAAATATTCTTAGCCCTTTGACAATGCACACACTATATAGACTTTGTGATTGAACCCATGTCTTTTAGGATGAAAATCATTCAATCTTCCATTGGGACACTTGTTAGATTCTTATGTCCCTTTTAATTGTTTTAGTAGATATCATTATAAATTTTTTAGGCTTAAATAAAAAATAATTGCCTAAACCATACATTTTTTAACTTTAGATGCCTAAATTATTTTTTTGTTGCTAAAAATAGGTGTTTAAAGTTCCAACTCTTATAATTTTAGGTGCCTAATAGTTAATTACAGTTAAAAAAATCCGTTAACCAATAAAAACTCAACACATGTCATGTTTTAATTTATAATTTCTTTTAATTAATTTTTTAATAATATAAAATTATTCAAAAAATCTTGAAATCCTAAAAAATTCTAAAATAATCCCTAAATCCTAAAACCCCAAATCTTCACCGGTAATACCGTCGGCCGCCATCGCCAACCCCACTTTTTCGGTCGCTGGGCTCAGGTAACCATTTCCCCCAATGCGCTGTCGTCGAAAACCGGCAAATAATGTGGCAACTGAACAATGAACGTCAAATATGAAATATTCGTTTGATTGACACATTGTTCACTGATTTCTGGCGACGAAAAATTGGGGGAAATGGTCGACTCGGTCCGGCGACCGAAAGAGTGGATTCGGCAGCGGAAACAGTGAAAATTTGAGGATTTAGGGATTTGTTATTTTTAGGGATTTTAGGAACTGATTTGAATATTTTTGAGAATTTCAGGATTTTAAAAAAAAAATTTTAAAGTTATTTTTTAAAAAAAATAATTAAAAAAATCAATATTCTTGCCATGTATCACGTTCTGATTGGGTAACGATTTTTTTAAACGACCAGATACTTAAAATTTTGACGATTGAAACTATAAGTACCTATTTTTACAAATAAATAAGGTACATAAAGTTCAAAAAGTGATAGATTGTGGCCACTTCTTTTTCATTGAAGCCTTTTTTAATCAAAAGATATAATTATAATTTTCATCTTTTTATTTATGAAACGAAAAAATATAGTTAATTTTCCTATTTTAATTTGTTAGAATTTAATCATCGTAACCTGTAAAAATCTAGAAGTTAGTTCATTGGGTGATGTTGTCGAATTTTTTCGTTAAATTGTTAACTTGGAAATAAAAAATTCAACAATTTATAAGTAAAAAAATTACAAAGTGCAAGTTCACATATTTACTACTCCATGGGGATTGAAACCTAATAATTTGAAATAAAGAAGTTAATTTTACAATTTTCATAAAACAGGGAGATGAAATTCATATTTAATCCAATTTAGTAATACGTTGAAGATGCCCAAGTTTTAATAGTAAAATTGGTCAAATAGCCCAAAATGTTTCAAAAATTCTGGGCTTGTCCAAAAATTTCCAGCAAACATTAAAGATGGTATAAATTCTCTAGGGTTTTCTATTTCCCCCCTCCCCAAACCTTCTTTGACTTCCCTTTTACTCTGCTGCAGGCAAAAATCTAGAGAGTTCAATCAACAATGGTAGGAGTTTTCGAAGTCGGCGCAGTTCCGTTTAACCCCGATGGCTGGGTCCACCGGACACAACTATCGCCTCTGTATCGACAACTACCTCTCTAACTCTCTATGTTCCCTTCGCTCCCTTCTCTCGATCCGAGAAGCTGGGCCGAATCGCCGACTTCACCCGCAATTTCCCTTCATCAGTCGCCAACCCATCCAACCGCCCTTCGTCGAGACACAACCCCGACAATCCTTCCTACTCGCAGTTCGATTTCTCTCTCGACCTCGACTCTTTCCCTTTGGCTAAACCTGAAGATGTTTCCTTCTTCCGTTTAGTCGACGCCAAGCCTCCGTCGCGGCCTAAGTTAGGCCCTAAGTGGCGGTTCAATCAAAACATACCCCAACTCCCTCAACGATGAGATGAAGAAATCGAGGCTCGCAAAAGAGAGGCAGAGAAAGAACGAGCTCGCCGTGACCGACTTTATAATCTCAACCAGTCCAACTAGAACCAGCAACGACGAGAAGCCGTAGTTTTCAAGTCCTCCGTCGATATCCAACCGGAATGGAACATGCTGGACCAAATCCCTTTCTCAACGTTCTCCAAATTATCCTTTTCCGTCCTTGAACCGGAAGATTTACTCATTTGCGACGCTCTGGAGTACTATGATCGGTCATTTGATCGAATCACGCCGAAGAACGAACGGAGACTCGAAAGGTTTAAGAACCGTAACTTCTTTAAAGTCACCACAACCGACGATCCGGTTATTCCAAGGTTGGCTAACGAGGATAAAGCTACGGTTTTTGCTACGTACACGATTCTGGCAACTAGGGTTGTAAATGAGACGAGACAGATCGCGAGCTACTCGAGCTCGACTCGGTCAAAGCTCGACTTGATTGGACTCGACACAAGCTCGAACTCGGCTCGAGTTCTTGACGTGCCGAGCCGAGCTACTTGATACCCGACTCGAAAAGCTCACGAGCTACTCGAAAATATAATATACTATTCTTTTATAATTTAAAATCTAAATTCTTAAACTTAAAACCCTAAATATAAACCCTAAACATAAGTATTAAAACCTAAAATTTAAATCCTAAATTCTAAACCCAATAATCTAAACATCTAAACCCTAAACTAACACCCTAAAATTAACAAGCTTGAGTTTACGCAACTCGTGTATTAGTTTTTTCTTCATAGGAATTTAAATGAGACGTGACAGATGAAGAGTTACTCGAGTCCAAAGCAGTTAAAGATCGGTCAACACTTGACTCGATTGGGCTCGAATCAAGCTCAAACTCGACTCGAGTTCTAAACGAGTTGAGCTCAAATTTCTCAGTCTCGTTAGAAATTACTCAAGCTCTAACTCGACTCGAAATCTTAACGAGCTGAGCTTAGCACTACTCGAGCTCGACTCAACTCGTTTACACCCCTACTAGTAACCTTAATGTGTGCCCCCAGATCTGTTTATTCATGGGACATTGTCATTAAACTTTTGGGAACAAGGTTTTTTTTTCCGATAAAAGAGATGGGTCACAATTGAATTTGTTGTCTGTCCACGAGACATCTCAAGAGCCATTGCCTAGAGCTAAAAATGATATTAACTCTGCTTATTCCTTGAGTGTTGAAGCTGCCTATATAAATCAGAAATTTTCGCAGCAGGTTTTGGTTAGGGATGGGAATAAGATTAGTTTCGATGAGCCGAATCCGTTTGCCAATGAAGGCGGCGAAGTGGCAGTTAGGTGTGTAAAAGTATTCATTTTAGGACCCTTTATGATTCAATTATTGTCAAACTTAAGTTCATTTTAGATGCATTACTAGCCATACATACCCAATTTCATTGTTCTTATCATTGCCATGCTTGATCATCTTTATTTGAATATATTTGGTGGAAAAGGTAATGCTTTGGTATGTAATTTGTGCATGTGCAGATTTCATTACCCACTGCTTGGGCCCGTATTGCCGCAGCAGTAAATGAAGGAGAAATAACGGTGCGGAACCATCACTTGACGATCCAGACCAAGCCATTCTTTGATGTCAAGCCTTACCGAGGAACGTTGAACCAAGAGAACGAGCCCTACTGAGCGAAAAAGACTGACAGACCATTGCCAAGGCATTGACTAAGTCACTGCCGAGGCAATGCCCAGACATTTGCCGACAAGGGAGAAAATATGCAAAGTGGTAAGCGACTTGAAGAGCATAAAACACTGAATTTTTAGAGATATTTTGCATGAAGATCGAAGGTTAGGAAGATCATGAAAAAGTCAAAGGAAGGTCAAGGACAAGAAATAGATAAGGAGGAATAAAATAATGAATTAAAAGAGATTTATTTCTTTTATGAAGTTATGTTCAACTCCAACTTATCTTCCTATTCCAAGAAGAAGTCGACAAGGTCATGCTCTATAAAAGTCAAGGTGACAAGTCGTCGTTTAACCGGTCAAAAATAAATAAATAAATTAACCTCTTTCAATAAATAATAATATAAAGAAATTAAATAGATATAGGGAAAGAGGGTCGATCCACAGGGAGATTAGCTGGACTGATTGACTGAAGACTGCTTTAATTATTACTTCCAGGAATATCTGCAAAATAAGTAAATAAAATGGGGGGAAGTGATCTGATATTGGTCGAAAAATGAAATAGCAAGACTTAAATGCAGAGGTAAAAAGAATAAGAAAAACCAAATATGTGAAATAGCCTCGAACCAGCTCCTTCAATTCTTTCGATCACTGAAATAGATTTTTATTTCAGGGATCATGTCGGTTACAGTCTACGAGGCCCAACCCGTCGTAACTTGTTTCTCTCTCGAGTAACCAATCCTCCCAAGTCTATCTTCGAAAGATGGTTCTTAAATAATTCAACCACGTCTATCGCCGTTAAAATATCTAGAATGAAAGCAGGAAAAACCCGACTCAAAAATTGTCTAAGAAGAATCTCTTCTGATTTTATCTTTCCTTAGCGGACCGCCGCTAAGAGTGTTCATAGGAAGTCGAAATTGCCACAGGCCGATCCTTCCTCCCAACTGTGTTTTTAAGCGATTTCAGACCAAAAGGTCCTTTTTGATTTGAAAAACGGTTAAAAACTTTTAGTAAGGCCGATTGCCAAACTATCTAAGCAGAAAGATAAAAACGATTTCCCAAAAGAATTTAAGCAAAGTTCAATTCTCACGAATCGAATTGACTTGGCTGTTTCTTAGCTTAAAAGATTTAGCTAAGCATGATATTGATTATCATACTTAACTTGATTTTAGAAAAGTAATTAAATGGCATCAAATAAACGAAACAAGAAAATAAAGGAAAAGAACTTGAATTAAAACTGAAAAAAAAGTCTACAAAGGAAAAGATAAAAAAACTCAAAGCTAGAAGATGATCTTAAGCCTTCACCAAAGATTGGTATTTATAGGCCTAGATTACAAGGATAAGAGATCAAAATAACAATTTCAAATTCAAATGTTTTTAAAATTCAAAATAAAACCAAGTGGATAGAACTGATAATCTGATCGGATCTTCTCTCGGAACATTCTAGGATCTTGTAGAGGTTGCCACGTCACTGCCACGTCACTGCCACGTCAGACGCGTCGTGCCTAGTGTCGTGCCCATGATGCCAGTCATGACAGAATTATAAAAACTGCAGAAATGCCCCATTTTTACTGCTATTTCCAGAATTGGATCCCTGCACAAAATATAACAAAAACAGCATGTATTAAGCAGCAAGAAGTCCGAATAACTAGAAAAATAGCAAATGAAGTATGTCACATTTGAGAACTCATCAAATTCCCCTTCACTTGTCTCATACTTGTCCTCAAGTATGTCCGGAAAAACATTAACCAAAGAATGAAATCCTCAAACCATCACAAGCATCGGAAATATTTGAAAAAAAGAACAATATGCAAGCAATGACAATCATTACAACCCTTCACCCTCCTAATTACCTAACAAGCATTAGTCTAACTCATCCTAGTCTTAATCCTCACCAAGATACACTCAAGAGCACTCAAAGTGTTTAAGGGAAAGATGAAGCAGAAACACTCAAAGTCAATCATGAATAAAGGTTTCTATAGGCTTGTAACAAGTTCAATTCTCCACTACTTTAATAGAATCGAGGTGCAAAAATCATTAGGTCTTTTGTTCAAGGTGTCATGTGGGTTTAGAAAAAAAAGGATAGAAAGATGGGAAGAAAAAACAAAAGAGGATGGTCAATGCAAGATATCTCAAACATTAAGCAGTGAATACATTAAAAAGGAGCTAAAAATGGGCAAGCAAACACACATTTTTTCTTTCTTTTCGAAACTGTTTTTTTTTCTTTTCGAAGCAATTGCTTCCTTTTATTGTTCTTTCTTTTTTTTCATTTTTTTTTCTGGGAAAACTTCTGCCCTTATTTAAAAAGTATCTCCTTCATGTCTAATAAAGATTCTAGCATTTGATCAATTGAAATGATTAAGTCAAAGGAATGGGATATAAGGCTAACAAAGGCTCACTAGGTGATGAGAAAGGGTAAATTAAAATGAAAGGGATGGAAGAGGTTAAAGCCTAATGCCTAAATCATTTTAAAGCACCTCGTTCTTAGTGTAGTCTCGAATCGTAAGCAAGCCACAAGTTCTAGATTCCTAAAATTCAAGATGACATTCTCAAGCAAAAGAAACGAGCATAATATGAAGAATGCATGCTCAAGGCTCAAATCTTACCAAAATTGGGCTAAATTGATTACGATAGGCGAGAATTCTAACACAAGTAAGGCAATTAGGGAGAGATGTCAAACTGCAAATGATTATCAAAATCCATTTTAAAAAAAAAATAAACATGTTGGAGAGCAGGCAAGTGATGGCAATTGGAAACATACTCAAGGTTAAGTCTAAACTGATCATACATCAAACAAGCATAAGACAAGTGGTTTGCACCCTCCCCCTCACTTAAATGAATTGTCCCAATTCAGATAAAAGAATGTAAGAATGTAAGGCAAAGAGGGGTAAAGGGAACTCCCCGTGATTAACGATGATTGCGGCCACGTCTGCGGCCGCGCCCAGGAAGTAGGTAAGAGAGGATTTCGGAAATGTTGTCTTCTAGTGCGTGGAGGCGCGCAGCGAAATCCGGAACATCGTTCGAAGGCTGGTCCTGGGGAGGAGGGGATTGAGGGGCGCGTGGTGCATTTCTGCGAGTGAAAACTCTCCTCGTTCTTGGAGTTAATACTCCCGGTCGGTTGAAGAAAGGCGCCTCCAGTGGTCCATCGAGGAGTCCCATGGAATCCAAGCAATGCTCATCTAAGGCATCCATAGAAAAAGCGTAAGTAAAATTCTCAATATCAAAGCGAGCTATTCTAGATGCAAGATGAGTAATTAAAGGACCAAGGATTAAGGGGCGATTATACCGGATTGCAACTTTGAATTGACGGGCTAACCAAAATCCTAAGTTTACCTTTCTTCCCGAATGCATACACCAAAGGAAAAACAGTTCAGTCTTACTGAGAGTAGCAGAGGTATCGTTACGTCCAGAAAAATTGTAGGCAAGGAAGCGATGAACGTAACGTAGCCCTGGATCCTGAAGCGTAATAGCTTTGGTGGAACGAGGGTCAAAGGCTATGTCCGTTTGTCCGGAGAGCTCAAAGTAAGCTGCATTTTCATCAAAATCTGCAGGAATCTCAAATAATGCTGTCAGATAATCAGGGTCTGTGACGTTAGTCACAAAACCCATAGCCAAATTAAATTCATTCACAGACATAGCAAAGTTTTCACCACACAGCCGAAATTTAATAACAGTAGGGGAATCAAACGTAATATAACGAGTTTCGGCAAAAGAGAAAGTAGAATAGAACTCAAAAACTAACTCATAAAATCTTCCACATTTTATTTCAGAATAAGCAGTCCAACCGATAGCATGAAAATAATTTGTGACAGACTCAGAGATATTAAGATTAACAAGTGTAGGCTGAGGAATGAATTTGCAAACCCGAAAAGGTCGATGTCTGATATCCTGAAATTGGTCAATCTGATCAGAAGGAAAAATGAGGAAGCCCTTGAGTTCTTCTTCGGCCAGAACCGCGTATTTACGCCCACGCCTATTCCGTTCTGGGTTTTCTGTGTCGCCCCTGGAGGAGAAGGAAAGGACGACGCGCTTTGCTGCTGGGCAGAATGTTCGTCGTGGTGAGAGTTCGCGGAGGACTGGTGATCGTCGGGAAAACCGGGGAAACCGTAATCAGCCGAGAAATCCTCTGTATAACCAAAAGAGGGGTGATACATTAGTAATGGGCGGGTTAAAATCGGAGTTGAATTTACCTCGGGATGTTGCTCCGATTCGGCAGAGTACATGGAGAATGAGGGGGTGGTGGAGTCCCTCTATTGGGTTTGAGATTGACGCTGCCGAGAGTGTGTGGAGGAGTCCACAGTGGGCATTGAGTGAAACGAAGGTGAGGGAGATCGTGGGGATGGTGGACGGCGGCTGGTGCTTGGTCCGGCAGCGCTGTTGGAGAGGTGCGAACGGCGGCTGACGTTTGGGGAAGGAGGCAAAGGAGCGGTGGGAGTCGAAGGGATGTGATTTTTGGCCGGCGGAGTGGTGGCTTGTCGTTGACGACCACCACGGCGAGGAGGGGGTGTGGTGGTTGGTTCGGAATCGCTGCTAATCGCCATGAATTGGGGCGGTGTAAAACAACGACGTCCGCTAATAACCAACGGTGGTTCTTGGGGGAGCCGTCGGGCTTGTTGTCTTGTGCGAGGCATGAGGGCTGAGTAATCCGGCTGGGTGAAGGTTTTGCGGCTAGGGTGAAGGTTTTGCGGGAAAGAAAGAAAAGGAATGAAGAAAAGAGAGAGACGGACGGGTGCTTAAGGGGGAAGGCTTGGGCTAAAGTGCACCGCCCATTAAGTGTGCTAAAATGCACCGATTTAATGAAACAGTGCACTTTGGATGGGTGAATTTAGGCTTGTCCTGCTGCATTCGAAAGAAGACCTGCATGGGAGAAAAAAGAAAAATTATTAAGGCAAAAAAGAAAAAATGAAAAATGAAGCATAAATTAAATTAAGAAAAAGGGAGTAAAAATTAACGAAAAAATAAACCAATGGGTTGCCTCCCATTTAGCGCTTTGTTTATTGTCGTTAAGCTCGACCAATTCATTGCTCAGATTTTAGGTTCTTCGAGGATAATTTCTTCAATTTGTTCGATCGGTGTGCTTTCGAAGAACGGTTTAAGTTGCTGTCCATTCACTTTAAATTGTGCACCCAAGCTATCCATGAGGGAAGGTATTGACTACGGTAAATGGTCCGCTCCACTTAGACTTAAGTTTTCCTGCAAAAATTTTCAACTTTGAATTAAATAGGAGAACTTTTTGTCCAATTGAAAAAGATTTAAATGAAATGTGCTTGTCATGAAACGCTTTACTTTGTTCTTTATAACGTTGCGCACTATCGTAAGCGCTTCGACGAATTTCCTCGAGCTCTTGGATGTGGAGTTTCCGTGTCTCGCCAATGGCATTCATCTCCATATTACATTCTTTCACTGCCCAAAATGCTCTATGCTCAAGTTCGACTGGAAGATTACAAGGTTTACCGAAGACAAGGCGGTAAGGTGACATGCCGATAGGTCCTTTGTAAGCGGTTCTATATGCCCACAACGCATCGACTAATTTCAAGCTCCAATCCTTTCGATTAGGTTTGATGATTTTCTCTAGGATTGATTTGATTTCCCTATTTGAAACCTCCGCTTGTCCGTTTGTTTGCGGATGGTAAGCTGTTGATATGCGTTGCATCACGCCATACTTCTTCATCAAAGCTTCGACAATCCGATTAACGAAGTGTGTTCCTCTATCACAAATGATTGCCCTCGGAGTTCCGAACCTGGAAAAAATAAAGTCACGCAAAAAATTAGCCGTGGTTCTTGCATCATTTTCACGGGTGGCTTTCGCCTCAACCCATTTCGAAACGTAATCAACTGCCAAAATGATATAGAGATTTCCATAAGATGAAATAAAAGGTCCCATATAGTCAAGACCCCACACATCGAAGACTTCACATATATGTATTGGATTTAATGGCATTTCGCTTCGACGGCTTAAATTCCCAACCCGCTGGCATATGTCACATGTTTTGCAGAAATTGTAAGTATCTTTAAATAAAGTAGGCCAAAAGAAACCGCACTTAAGGATTTTGTGCACAGTTCGTTTAGGGCCAAAATGTCCGCCACAAGCGTAAGAATGACAAAATTTAAGTATAGGTGTTACCTCGCTATTACTTACGCAACGACGAATTATTTGATCAGAACACAATTTCCACAAATATGGATCATCCCATATATAATATCTAGCATCTCTTTTAATACGTTTAACCGCGGATTGCGACAAATTGTTAGGAACCTTACCAGTGGCTAAGAAGTTCGCCAAATCGGTGAACCAAGGGAATGTTACCTTAACTTCCATTAGCGATTCATCCGGGAATTCATCTCGTAAAGGGGGTTCGATCGGTGATATCGCCAAGCGGCTTAGGTGATCTGCCACCAAATTCTCACTGCCCTTTTTGTCTTTGATCTGTATGTCAAACTCTTGTAACAAGAGTATCCATCTAATCAAATGAGGTTTCGCGCTCTTTTTGTTGATCAAGTATTTCAATGCTGCATGAACAGAAAAATAAGAATTTTAGTTTCTAACAAATAAGGGCGAAACTTATCTAATGCAAAAATGCCAGCAAAAAGCTCCTTTTTTGTTGTCGAATAATTTCGTTGTGCTGAATCAAGAGTTCTAGAGGCATAAGCGATAACATGTGGTCCCTCTTTAGTTCTTTGCCCAAGCACTGCGCCTACACTTAGATCGGAGGCATCGCACATAATCTCGAAAGGTAACGACCAATCCGGGGGCTACACAATTGGAGAAGAGATAAGTCGTAATTTCAGCTCATCGAACGACTCTCTACAAGCTTTGTCTACATCGAACGGCACATCTTTTTGTAATAGGCGACAAAGCGGTTGCGCTAGCTTGGAGAAGTCTTTTATGAACCGTCGATAGAATCCTGCATGGCCAAGAAAACTACGAATTTCCCTCACCGAAGTGGGGTATGGAAGTGAGCGAATAACGTCTACTTTAGCCTTATCGACGGCTATACCTTGGGCAGAAACCACATGACCGAGAACTAAACCTTTACTTACCATAAAATGACACTTCTCATAATTTAACACTAAATTATACTCAATGCATCGGTTAAGCACAGATGAAAGATTAGAGAGACATTTAGAAAATGAATCACCGTAAACGGTAAAATCATCCATAAATACCTCTATACCTCGCTCGATGTGGTCGGAGAAAATGCTTAGCATGCAACGCTAGAAAGTGGCCGGAGCGTTGCATAGCCCGAAAGGCATTCGCCTATATGCAAAGGTGCCAAATGGACAAGTAAATGTAGTCTTTTCTTGATCTTCGGGTGCTACAGGAACCTGAAAAAATCTAGAGAATCCGTCAAGACAACAATAATGTGTTTTTCCAGCAAGTCTTTCAATCATTTGATCGATGAATGGTAAAGGAAAATGGTCTTTTCGAGTTTGAGAATTAAGTTTCCTGTAATCGATACACATCCGCCATCCGTTTTGAACTCTCTTTGGGATCTTTTCCCCTTCATCATTTTCGACAACAGTTATTCATGTTTTCTTAGGCACAACATGAATTGGACTAACCCACTTACTGTCAGAAATTGCGTAGATGATATCGATATCTAGCAATTTTTGTATTTCTTGTCTTACCACATCCATCATCGGTGGGTTCAATCGCCGTTGTCCCTCTCGGATAGGTTTCACGCCATCCTCCACTTTTATTTTGTGCATGCACGTGGAAGGACTTAGGCCTTTGATATCGGCTAATGTCCATCCGATCGCCTCTTTATGGATGCTCAATGTAGCTATCAACTCCTCTTCCTGTTGCGACGACAATTCGCTTGATATGATGACGAGTAGAGTTTCCTTGTCACCCAAATATGCATATTTCAAGTGTGGTGGGAGTTGTTTCAACTTTAATT
The DNA here is from genome assembly GCA_030270665.1 of Hibiscus trionum. Lineage (NCBI taxonomy): Eukaryota > Viridiplantae > Streptophyta > Magnoliopsida > Malvales > Malvaceae > Hibiscus > Hibiscus trionum. Next base: position 2,330,726 of record BSYR01000014.1, read on the forward strand.
GAGGGGCCTGCAATATTGAGGGAAGAGGTTTAGATTGTGATGGAGTTAATTGAAGTTCAGAAATTAAAGAAAGAGTAGAGATTGTTTCGCCTAAGTCGTCATCGTTGGGATCTTCCAATTCCCAACAAAAATCATGAAACAAATCAGTTCCGATAAAGTCATTAGCCAAAGAATCTATAATATCAATAAAATTAAGGCTTGCGACAGAATCAGGATATTTCATAGCTTTATACACATCAAACTTCACTACCTCTCCGTCGAATTCCATGGTTAAAATGCCATTACAGACATCGATTTTTGTGTGTGCGGTTGATAGAAAGGGACGTCCAAGAAAAATTTCAGATCCATTGTTGCTATGATCATTCTCCATATCAATAATGTAAAAATCGGCGGGAAAAATGAGATTGTTTACCTTAACCAGAATATTTTCCAATACCCCTTCGGGATAAATAATCAATCTATCAACCAATTGTACTGTTACCTTAGTTTCCTTCAGTGGATCATTTGAGATTTTTCTATAAACACTTAGAGGCATGACATTGATGGAGGCACCCAAATCGCACATAGCTCTTTTGATCCCAACATTCCCAATTTTACAGGGAATCACAAACATACCTTGGTCCTTGTACTTTGGTGGCAACGACTTTTGAAAAATGGCTGAAATATTCTCGCTAAGGTTGACTCTCTCGTTTCCCGACAACCTTCTTCGGTATGTACATAGGTCTTTCAAAAATTTCGCGTATTTAGGAACCTTCCTAATAACATCTAAGAGTGGAATGTTAATTTCCACTTTTTTGAACACCTCCATTATTTCCTTCTCTTCCTCCTTTTTGTCTCGTTTTGCTAGTCTTCATGGAAAAGGTGGAACAGGTTCGTAAGTAGAAATAGGAATTTTAGATTTGATATTACCTGAAGTGGAAGGAGATTTTTCTTTTTGGTGTTCCGAAGAGCCGTCGGATTTTTGCTCGTCCTTCTTTGGCGGTTCAGGTGTTATCACGGTCCCGCTACGCAAAGTGATTTCGCTCACATTTTCCCTTGGATTGATTTCGGTTTGTGATGGCAATTTTCTTTGGGATTCTAGACGCCCCATTGTTTGAGCTAATTGGCTAACTTGTTTGTCTAGTTCCTGAAGGTGAGACTGCGTTTGGGTTTGGAACTTTTCCTGTGAAACAACTAACCTCTCAACAATAGATTCAAGGGAAGATTTCTGGGGAGCTTCATTTTGGTAGGGAGGTTGTTGTCTAGTTTGGAAATTTGGATTCCTATTACCATAGCTAAGGTTAGGATGATCTCTCCAACCAGGGTTGAACGTGTTGCTTTGTGGATTATAGGGCATTTGGGGAGGTCCGGGAAAATTGTGTACGACGTTGACTTGGGCATCAGACGTATCCCGCAGCAGTGGGCATAAATCGGTTGCGTGATCTTGCATAGTACAAATCCCGCACGCCTTAGCAGCTCCTATTTCCCCTGAAACAAGTGAATGCACAATATTAGTCAAATTATCAATCTTATTTTCTAATGTAATTGTGCTTACTGTTTGAACCCGTCGACTGGGTTCACTTGTAGAACCAAATTGCTGCGAATTTGCAGCCATTGTGGAGATTAATGTTCTCGCTGCAGTAGGAGTCATGTTAACGAGCGCGCCACCGCTTGGTGCATCTACCATCTTTTTGTCCATTGGTAACATTCCTTCGTATAGGTATTGAAGGAGTGTTTGCTCGGATAAGCCATGTTGCGGACAGCTTGCGCACAGCTTCTTGAACCTTTCCCAATATTCATATAGGGATTCATCGTGCATTTTTTGGATACCCAATATGTTTCGCCTAATTTCTGTCGCTTTTGCCGCAGGGAAGTATCTGTCAAGAAAAACGCGAGAGAGATCAGACCATGTATTAATTGAATTTGGAGGTAAGTAAAATAACCACTCTTTAGCCGTTCCGGCTAAGGAAAAAGGAAAAGCCCTTAGTTTTATTTGGTCCTCTGAGACCCCTTGTGGTTTCATGCTGCTGCACACCATATGAAATTCGGCAAGGTGTTTGTGTGGGCTTTCAAAAGGAAGGCCATTAAAAGTAGGGAGTAAGTGGATTAATCCCGTTTTGAGCTGGAAGGGAGTATCGCCTTGAGGAAAAGCAATGCAGAGTGGTTGTTGCACGGTAGGGGCTGCGTTCAGCTCTCGAATTGTTTGGTCCGCCATCGGTTCTGGTTCCTGTGTAGGTTTTTCGATTGGTGTAGTTTCGGAAGTGGATTCCTGTTCGGATCGTCGTGTGCTTTGTTGTTTCTTTTGTCGAAGTGTTTCGTCGTGAGTTCTACGAGCGCTTGCTTCGATTTCCGGGTTATATGGAGCTAAAGTACTCGGGTTTTTTCTGGTCATAAAAATAAAACAAAATCAGTCAAAAATGCCGAAAGTAAATCTCCCCGGCAACGGCGCCAATTTTGACAAGTCGTCGTTTAACCGGTCAAAAATAAATAAATAAATTAACCTCTTTCAATAAATAATAATATAAAGAAATTAAATAGATATAGGGAAAGAGGGTCGATCCGCAGAGAGATTAGCTGGACTGATTGACTGAAGAATGCTTTAATTATTACTTCCAGGAATATCTGCAAAATAAGTAAATAAAATGGGGGGAAGTGATCTGATATTGGTCGAAAAATGAAATAGCAAGATTTAAATGCAGAGGTAAAAAGAATAAGAAAAACCAAGTATGTGAAATAGCCTCGAACAAGCTCCTTCAATTCTTTCGATCACTCAAATAGGTTTTTATTTCGGGGATCATATCGGTTACAGTCTACGAGGCCCAACCCGTCGTAACTTGTTTCTCTCTCGAGTAACCAATCCTCCCAAGTCTATCTTCGAAAGATGGTTCTTAAATAATTCAACCACGTCTATCGCCGTTAAAATATCTAGAATGAAAGCAGGAAAAATCCGACTCAGAAATTGTCTAAGAAGAATCGCTTCTGATTTTATCTTTCCTTAGCGGACCGCCGCTAAGAGTGTTCATAGGAAGTCGAAATTGCCACAGGCCGATCCTTCCTCCCAACTGTGTTTTTAAGCGATTTCAGACCAACGAGCCCTTTTTTATTTAAAAAATGGTTAAAAACTTTTAGTAAGGCCGATTGCCAAACTATCTAAGCAGAAAGATAAAAATGATTTCCCAAAAGAATTTAAGCAAAGTTCAGTTCTCACGAATCGAATTGACTTGGCTGGTTCTTGGCTTAAAAGATTTAGCTAAGCATGATATTGATTATCATACTTAACTTGATTTTAGAAAAGTAATTAAATGACATCAAATAAACGAAACAAGAAAATAAAGGAAAAGAACTTGAATTAAAACTGAAAAAAAGTCTACAAAGGAAAAGATAAAAAAACTCAAAGCTAGAAGATGATCTTAAGCCTTCACCAAAGATTGGTATTTATAGGCCTAGATTACAAGGATAAGAGATCAAAATAACAATTTCAAATTCAAATGTTTTTAAAATTCAAAATAAAACCAAGTGGATAGAACTGATAATCTGATCGGATCTTCTCTCGGAACATTCTAGGATCTTCTAGAGGTTGCCACGTCATTGCCACGTCACTGCCACGTCAGATGCGTCGTGCCTAGTGTCGTGCCCACGATGCCAGTCATGACAGAATTATAAAAACTGCAGAAATGCCCCCTTTTTACTGCTATTTCCAGAATTGGATCCCTACACAAAATATAACAAAAACAACATGTATTAAGCAGCAAGAAGTCCGAATAACTAGAAAAATAGCAAATGAAGTATGTCACATTTGAGAACTCATCACAAGGCCTAGCCACCACAAAAGGGGGAGAGAGAGATTCGGTAGAGAATTTAGAGTGCTTCTTATCGCCATTATGAACTAAATCTTCTTTTAGGCTAGGGTTATTTTGTTTAGTAGTTGTGAGAAGACGATTGTAATTTGTTTAGGTTTTTGTTAATGCAATTAAGTTCAAGGTTTGCTTATTCTTGGTGTTTACATTTTCTTGCAATTGAATCGGGAGAGGATATTGCAATTGCATTTATTTGTCTAATATCGGGAGAGTTAGACTCACGAAACGAGTAAGCATGATCTTTATCCCAATCTGTAAAGACTAATTCGACTTAGGGATAAGTACGAGTTTCAACGGCTAAGAGAAGCGTAAGATTGGTTGGTTTTCACCCTTGGTTCACGCAGGTAGGTATTGTCAAGGCCTGTACATCAATAGAGTTTCGACTTAGGGATAAGAAGAAACCATTGAAGAACGCTTTGTCGTACCTTGGAGGTTGTCGCTCAATTGCCAAGACAGTAGCCGTGTTCTTTGTCGCGACAATAGTTTTTCCCATTGCCAGGGCAATTCTCTTGCCCATTGCCGAGGTAATCAAGTTGACGTTTGCATTCAAAACCGAGAAAATTTCATTCAATTTCCACACTACGACGCAACATAATCCGGCCTACTCTATCATTGTAGAGTGGCCATAAGTTCTATATTTTGTACACATTCCTGCCCTTATTATTGCTGTTCTTAAGCTCATTTAGGCATATTTAGGTGCACATCATGCATTATAACAGTATCTTCTCTTATACCATGCTTTTATTGAATATTTTATGTTTGGTTGAGAAAAGTTACTGTTTTAGTTTAGTTTATACTTTAAGGTGCTATAGCTAGGAGGAGAGGAAAGGACAGGACCGGTCAAGAAAGCTGGAACTAAAGGAGTTGTACTGAAGCAGCTCAAAATGCCGCCAAGGACGCTGCCGAAGCAGCATTGCCGCCAAGAGCCGCTCGGGCAGGACTTACACCGACTTAGCCAAGATGGGTCGCAATTTTAAGAGGGCAATTTCCTAAGCCCAATGAGCCCAGTCTTGTAATTTCCTGAAGCCTGTAGCGGCCGGTAGAGCTGATTCAAGATTGATAAGTAGGAGCACTTATCATTACATGCGAAAGAAGGCATCGTCCAAAGAGTGTATTTAAAGTATAAATGGGTATGTATTTAATGTAAATATACTTTTAGAACTCCAACTTCAAAGAGGACTCAACTTAGGTCATGAGCCCTATATATACCCAATGTATGTAAGGGTATAGGGGCATGATGACGAGGGTGAGGGGATGCGAGCCTAAGTAGTCGCACAACAGAGATGTAGCTAGATAGGTTGGAGTTGTTGGGATTTGCGACCCAACTCTCCTAGGGTTTAGGCGCGTGTATGTAAAGTAGTTTGAGGGAAGCAGTTGTATAGTTTTGAGTTGTTTTCAATAAAATTCTAAGTTTGCTTAATCCATGCTCCTTGTTCGTTCAATTAGTCTACACCAGTCAGTTGAAGAGAAAATCCATTTGTCGGGCACGAAAGTGTAAGACTCGCGAAATGGTTAAACACGGTCACAACTCACAAAGACGTGACTAACTTGGTTCCACACTAGTCCACAAGTTTCAGCGGCTAAAAGGGAGTACCAACCGGGTTGACTAATTTGGTTCCATACTAGTCCACAAGTTAGCATCTCGAGCATCCTAACCTAGAAATAGGAGGGATCACTGTCGACTATCCTGCGGAACTTAGAATGTTTGCCAGACGAGCTGCCAGGACTTCTTTTCATTCCACCTGCCGAGACAGTACACACCCCTGCAGAGGCAGTGACCTGCTGCGGCCGCGTGACAGGGTCGTAGTTTGCCGCCCGCCATACCCGCCGAGGCAGCATCTCTTGGCAGCGCAGAACATACTCAGACTTTACAATGCAGTCCACACGCTACTGAGCTGCACTAGTCTTACCCAGCTTATCGCCCCAAATCTCTCCCTATCATCTCTCTCTCATCACTATCTTTATTTTTATTTGTGTTTTTATATTTCCACATCATGAGATTTAATGACGCATCTACTAAATCTTTGTGCAGGAAACCATTCATAGGAGCTGCTCCAATCACTGTGGGAGACGATATCTTTTATATTATAACTTGACAAGAGTGTGCACTTGCGCTCATAAATGGAGAACACCTTAACGCTCTACAATCATCATAATTACTCAATCTCTTAATTTACTTGTTTTTTTTTTGTTTTTTTCTACCAAACCATTACTTGTGTTTTTATTTTTCTACAGTGCGAGACGATAATCTCTGGAAGTAGCCCCAATCCCTGTGGAGACGATATCTTTTATACTATAACATGACAACGTGTATACTTGCACTAAAATTGCAACACTGAATACGCGCAACAGTGGCTTCTGTTGCTTATAGGTATAGAAGGTGGAAGCTTGATAATGATATGCATTTAGTTGCGCGGTGTGAGGTTCAGAGTGTTGTTGATGTTAATAACCAGATGTCTTTCCTTACTTTGAACGCACTCAACGGGTTCGACCCCAAGTACTCCGGTGTTGATTGGAGGCAGAAGTTGGAGACGCAAAGGGGTTCGGTTTTGGCTACCGAGTTGAAGAACAATGCAAATAGGTTGGCTAAATGGACTGCACAAGCGATTTTAGCCAATGCTGAGTTGATGAAATTGGGATATGTTTTTTTAACCATGTGATATTAGCAAAATATGTGATATTAATTTAGCAAATAGTTTTTATGAGTCATAAAAGCCAAATACAACCAAAACTAGGCATGAGTTACGAAAAGAGAAACAAGTGTATGAAAATCCGCATGGCACTGGATGTACATTTCTTTATATATACGCATCATCGTCTTCGTCGTGGTCGTCGTATTCTTCTTCTTCTTCTGGCATTTAATTGACAGATAATTTGGTTTTTTTCCTATGATGGAGAGGAACACGTCCCTTATTCTCCTTGTATTGTTGGTGTTGTTGAACGGTTGTTTCTTGTTTGAGGTGGATGGTTCGAGAACTCAAGGCAAGTACGAGCTAATCGAGAGGCGGAAGAGCTACGAGCAGACGAGCTCGAAGCCCAATCTAGAGCTCCCACTGCGATCGGCTTTCGATATAGGGGATGTTCAATATATTGTTACCATGAATGTCGGGACCCCTCCACAGGAGTTTTTTATGTCGCTGAGTACATGTAGCGTTCTTTCATGGATCAAATGTAGAAACCAATGTAGAAATTGTTCTAGTGAAAAGGAGTCGCCGGATAAGAGATTTTATCAGCCTAACAAATCACGTTCCTTTCGGACCGTCCCGTGTTCCTCAAGCTTTTGCACTTCCGACCTCATTCCAGCTAAAGCTAATGAGGTTTGCCCTACGCCAGATGCTCCTTGCAGGTACGATCACTACCGCCGAGATGGCACAAAACTGTTCGGAACCATCGGCAATGACACCGTTACAATCCGAACGAAGAGTAATCAAAAGGTAATATTGGAGAATATAACGATCGGGTGTACCGAGAAGATAAAATCAAAAATACCTCAACCGCTGGACGGTTTATTAGGATTGGCTGCTGAACGTCAGTCATTTGCGGCGAAAGCACTAAGGCAAACCCGAACAACTTCTTTTTCGTACTGCTTGGTGGATTATTTGACCCCAATTAATGTGTCGGGCTACCTCGTCTTCGGTGGAGATAATCAACTGCCGAATATGCAAGAGACGGACTTGCTCATCGGACACTATACTTGGAGCACATGTTATCATCTAAACGTCAGCGGCATCTCCGTCGACGGCAAAATGCTCGATATCCCATCGGACACGTGGATATACAATCCAGATGGTGAGTACGGTGGGGTGATGTTGGAGGTAGGTAATCCCTTAACATCCTTTGCCGCACCTGTATATGACAAGCTTATCCAAGGTCTCCTACCTTTTATAAGCAAATTCAAGAAAGTGAAGGGCAAAGTACTCGAGCATTGTTTCAATTCCACAGGGTTTAATGAGACTCTCGTGCCCAAACTCGCAATCCATTTCGGTAACGGAGCTAAGTTCGAGCCACCGGTTAGAAATTATGTGATCAACCAACACCAAGATGTAAAATGCCTTGCGTTCAGCAGGTTTGATAAGCTTGAAGTTTCCATGATCGGCAACATCTTACAACAAAATTATTTGTGGGAATTCGATGTTCTTAATGATAAGTTAAGATTCGCTCCTTCCACATGCACGTCCGATTGATTGTTCATCGAAAACGATACTACATTAAAAAATGTATAGGTCGTTGGAATTATAACTTATCATGTCAACAGATTTCCTCGGTGTATGATTATCAAAATAACACTCATATTTTTTTTGATGAAGAATGAAAGCGTACAAGCACGTGCCTCGTTAAAAAACCTCCTTAAGCAATCCGCTACCGCATTAGCACTACGCTTGATCCGCATTATCTAAATTTCCTTTTATATACAAAGTTGACTAAACTAAGTAATTAACAACTCCTCCTAACTAGTCATTAACAAACTAACTAATTAACTTCTCCTAACTAGTTATCATCAAACTAACTACACCTAGCCATACAAATTACAATCCTTGAGGCTCGATGATAAAGAGAAGGGTCATGTGGTTTTGAAATTAAATTTTGCAAAAGTCTACGATTTTGTTAGATGGAATTTTTCAATTTTCGATGATCGGAATTTATTTTTCGAATAAATAAGTTTAGTCCTCGGAATATTTGATTTAGTTAATTCCGGATAATTAATTTAACCCTCAAACCTTTTAGTTCGGTTGCTTTTGAATTATTAAGTCCAAGATAGAATTTTAAGAATTAAGGACCAAAGTGTAGTGAATGTGAATTTATGAAGCTTGGAATATAAATTAAGTTGAGTGACTTGAGTACAAGTGGTGGAGAGTTAAAGGACTAAGCCTTTGATTTTTCCATTTCCTAATTATGCTTAGTCCCCACGATATGCTTGAACGGAAAGAGAAATTTTTCTTTCATCCTCTCCAAGTTATCTTCACCATTGTTGAATGCTTGAATGCTTAACCCTTCAATTTCAAATTACTTCAAAATTAGTCAATCAATTCACATATCTAATTCCATTTTTGTGATAGAATCTTCAATTCAACAATGCAAGCTAAGGAGAGCCAAGCTTGGTTTAACATTTCGGTTCGCTCTGTAACTTCGGAGTAATCGGTGAATGTAGTTAGTGTCCCGGGATGGTTCAATGTCATCTCAGTATGTTATTTTGTTAAGACTTGTCTTAATTCATATGTGCACCTTTGGCTCATTTAGGATAAAATGTTCCTAAGCTATGTTCGGTAAGGACTTTTGTAATAGGTAATGTATGCATGAATTGAGTTTGGCAAGCTTTATGCTATATGGTTATGTGTGAATCATGAAATGGTCATTTATGATATGCTTGGTAAGACATGACTTATATGAAACAAGGTAAGTCTTAAATGGTAAGAACTAAGACATGATTTATATGTCTAAATTGTCAATTGGTAAGTTCTTCTCTAAGTGTTAAACAAGTTAAGGTAAAAGAAACTTTAGTATGCTTGTTGTTTGCTTGGTGAAAATTCATGTGGTTCATGTTCTTGTGAAGTAGAAACTATGCATTAAGTACTTAAAATTGATGTTCTTTGATGCTTAATAGGTATGAATGATAAGTATTTGGTTTGAGTGAAGTTTAAAAGTTAATGAAGTTCAAATTAGTAGAAAACAAACAAGAGTTTCGAAACTCCAGCTTAAGTATCGAAACTATGTGCAAAGTTTCGAAACTATGTTTGTATACCATCGCCTACCCTTTCATTTTAATCATAAATCCTACGACAACGCGTGATGACGGAACAACCACGGGTATACGGGTTGACCGGCCCAGCGCGTCCACAGCCATAGTAGGACCGGCCACGTTCTTTGCACAAGACCGCGTTGTGCTTAAGTACTTCATAGCTGATATATCTTTTTTGTCCGGCGAGTAGGCGATGGTTTGTCTCGGTTGGATCTTCGACCTTACAATGACCCGAAATGCTCGACTTGCTGCAGGCCTCATCGGCAGCCGCCATTACCAAGGCCAAGATTAGGAACATGAACAGGACCTTGGCATACCCCATTTCGGGAACGTTGAGAATGAAATGAAAAAAAAAGTGGGGGTTATAGTTTATTGAAAATGAAAGGGAAGTAGTGAGAGGAGCTGCAAGTGTAAAAATATAGGCAAAGGATTTGAGAGATAGTTGTCAACTTCTTTGGTATTTAAATAGAGCAAAAATTGGGTCAGGATCATCATAATAACATTTGTAGCACTCAATTTATATAATCAGTTAATGAATTAGATATTAATACTTATATATAAAAATAGAGTAAAAATTAAATATCAAATATAGGGGACGACATTGTTAGGACTTAGGAGGAAGAGCCATAAATCTCGAATATAGACTACAAAATGAACATATATTATACCAAAAATATAAAATTTAAATTTTAAAATAATATAAGAATCAATATTTAATATATAGCACACGCATTGTTTAGACATTTTCGTAAAAACCTTTTATTCAACGCCGAATCCTTCCATTTAGGGAGGTTTACACTTTAGTGGACGTGTCATGTTGGATATAAAAATAATAATTTGGTTTTTTATTTGAGTTTTGTTTTACTCACTTTTAAGTTTGGGGTTCGATTTTTTTTAATCTTTAAAAAATTTAGACTCGAACCCAATTTTTTTTTAAAAAATCGACCCTATAAGATCGGTCGGTCGGAACCTGTCATGTATGGATTAAATGGCCAACCCTACTTATAGTTTATCTCTTTCCTGTTAAAAGAAAAATTATATCATAGGTCCGGCTCGTCACATCATCTATGGTCTCAACTAATAAAAATTATCTATTTCATTAATTTTTTCCATGTCATCTTTTTACCAAGTAAATCTATACTTGAAAAAAGTGTTTTTTTTTTAAATTTAATTTACAGTAAATCTAAGTGAAGATTCTCTCGAAAAAAAGTTACATGGAAAAAATTAATGAAATTAATGATTTTTATTGGTTGGGACCATGTATGACGTGGAGAGCCGGGCCTATGATATAATTTCTCCAATATTTTAACGTAATTTTTTTATTTCATATAAAAATAATAATTTGGCTTTTTTTATTTGAGTTGTATTTTACTCACTTTTAAGTTTGGGTTCAATTTTTTTAATCTTTTTATAGTTATTTTTTTATATAAAAGATGGTGGAGTAACACCACGTGCCTCGTTAAAAAACCCCTTACACTTAAATGAGGGAAAAGAGTACACATAGTGTTACGAATAAAACATTACAATCGACCAAACCAAAAATCCAAACAACCTTCACCCAATATCATCGGCAAGCAACTGGATTACTTCTGGTGGAGGGCTATCAAACACCAAACTCCCTAACTGTCTATTCTGAACCAAACTCGCTAATTTATCAGCAACCATGTTTGCTTCACGGTAAATAAACCTTACAGACAAATCCCATTCCTGGAGAACAAGTTTCCGCAACCGTTGGACCAACGTATTTTCCGACAAAACACTAGACTCCATGTTTAGAATCGCCACCGTTGTTTTACTATCTGTTTCTAAATTCACGAATCGAAAATCTCGCTCCCACACAAGAGTGAGCGCATCGTTTATACATTTTTTAGATAAATTAATTTTTTAGATAAAATAATAGTATAAATATTTAATATCACAAAATTAAAATATAAAATCTAAAATAGTATAAGATCAATATTTAATATATAGCACAAGCATTGTTTATACATTTTTTGTGAAAACCTTTTATTCAGAGCGAATCCTTCCTTTTAGGGAGGTTTACACTTTAGTGGACGTTTCATGTAGGATTCTTATAGTTATAGACTTATAGTTAGGGATGGTAATGGGTCGGGTATTTGGTCAATCCGCACTCGACCTGAAAATTTAATACTTCCATCTAAACTGACTCTACTCGACCCAACATGCCATAAATAAAAATATATCAATTTTTATTATCATTCAATAAAATAGGGAGCAAATAGAACATGAGTATTATAATAATTATTCTATTTTTATTAGACAAAATATGGATATATATATATAAAGAGAGGAACAATGTAGCAATTGTACCTAAATATTTAGAATAAAATTAAACTATAATTTTGGGTTGGGTCGGGCAGGGTATTCTTCACCTTAAACCCAAACCCAACCTGACCCGGCCGCATCCTCAAAAAATTAAACCTGAACCCAAAATTTTATTTAAAAAACCGACCCTATAAGATCGGGTCGGGTCGGAACCTGTCAGGTATGGGTTAAATGGCCAACCCTACTTATAGTTTCTCTCTTCCCTTTAAAAGAGAAATTATATTATAGGCCCGACTCGCCACGTCATCTATGGTCCCAACTAATAAAAAATATCTATTTCATTAAATTTCCCATGCCATCTTTTTACCAAGTGAATCTACACTCGATAAAAAGTGTTTTTTGAATCTAATTTACAGTAAATCTGAGTGAAGATTCACTCGGTAAAAAGATGACATGGAAAAAATAATGAAATTTATGATTTTTATTTGTTGGGACCATGGATCGCGTGAAGAGCCGGGCCTATGATATAATTTCTCCAATATTTTAACGTAATTTTTTTATTTCATATAAAAATAATAATTTGGCTTTTTTATTTAAGTTGTATTTTACTTACTTTTAAGTTTGGGTTCAATTTTTTTAATCTTTTTATAGTTATTAATTCGCGGTTAACAATAAAATTAAACAGAAATTAAAAGATAAATTGAATTTTTTACATAAAATAATAGTATAAATATTTAATATCACAAAATTAAAATATAAAATCTAAAAATAGTATAAGATCAATATTTAATATATAGCACAAGCATTGTATACACATTTTTTTGTGAAAACCATTTATTCAGCGCGAATCCTTCCATTTAGGGAGGTTTACACTTTAGTGGACGTGTCATGTAGGATTCTTATAGTTATAGACTTGTAGATAGGGATGGTCATGGGTTGGGTTTTTGGTCGATTTGTACTTGATTTGAAAATTTAATACTTCCATCCAAATTCGACTCTACTCGACCTAACCTATCATAAATAAAAAAATATCAATTTTTATTATCATTTGATAAAATAGGGAGCTAATAGAAAAATACAAATAGAGAATGAGTATTATAATAATTATTCTATTTTTATTAGACAAAATAGGGAGATAATTGAAATATATATATATAAATAAAGAGGGACAATGTAGCAATTGTACCTAAATATTTAGAATAAAATTAAATTATTATTTTAGGTTGGGTCGGGCAGGGTATTCTTCACCTTAAACCCAAACTCGACCTGACCCGGCCGTATCCTCAAAAAATCAAACATGAACCCAAAATTTTCTTTAAAACACCGACCCTATAAGATCGGGTGGGGTCAGAACTTGTCAGATATGGGTTAAATGGCCAACCCTACTTATAGTTTCTCTCTTCCCTTTAAAAGAGAAATTATATCATAGGCTCGGCTCGCCACGTCATCTATGGTCCCAACTAATAAAAATTATTTATTTCATTAAATTTTTCATGTCATATTTTTACCAAGTGAATCTACACTCGATAAAAATGTTTTTTAATCTAATTTACAGTAAATCTGAGTGAAGATTCACTCGGTAAAAATATGACATGAAAAAAATAATAAATTGATGATTTTTATTAGTTGGGACTATGGATGATGTGATATAATTTTCCCTGCTAAAATATCTTAAAACGCTTTTTTATTTCATATAAAATAATAAATTTGGTTTTTTTATTTGAGTTGTATTTTACTCACTTTTAAGTGGGGTTCAGTTTTTTAAATTTTTTTATAGTTATTAATTTGCGATTAACACTAAAATTAAACAGAAATTAAAAGATAAATTAAATTTTTTAGATAAAATAATAGTATAAATATTTAATATTACAAAATTAAAATATAGAATCTAAAAATAGTATAAGATCAATATTTAATATATAGCACAAGCATTGTTTATACATTTTTCGTGAAAACCTTTTACACTTGAGTGGACGTGTCATGTAGGACTCTTATAGTTATTATAGACTTATAGTTTCCCTCCTCCCTGTAAAAATATCTTAAAACGCATTTTTATTTCATATAAAAATAATACTTAATATTTAAAAATAAATTAAATTTTGAAAAAGGCTTAATAGCCAAATAGCTTCCCAAACTATACTTGTGCTCACTTTTGGTGCCTAAACTATTTTTAGCTCTAAATAGGTGCTTAAAGTTTTATTTTGGTCATTTTAGGTGCCTAACCGTTAATAAAAAAGTGTTAGCCAATTAAAATGTGACAAGTGACATGTTTTAATTTTTAAATAAATTTTAAAATTTTTAAATAAATTAACAGTTCTAAATCTTTTCAAAACAGTCTCAAATTCCTAACCCAAAACCCCCCAAATTGCCGTCACCGTCGCCATTTACTTCCTCACCGGAGACTACCGCTAATGTCGTCGGACCACCACAACCGTTTCCTCCAACAACCCATCATCGGTAACTGACGGTAGGTGTGCCGACGACTTTCTTTTTGCGACTTTGACTTCTTTCGACGTTAGGAAGCTGATCGACACACCTACCGTCGGTTAACAACGATGGTAATTGGTTGGGGGAATGGTTTTAGTGGTCCAACTGCAGAGATGAGGGGGGGCATGACCATCAGCGACGGAATCGACTGGAGAAGTTAGGGATTTTGAATTTAGGGGCCATTTTGTGAGTTTTGAGAAATTTAGGGCTTTTTAAAAAAATTAAGTTTTAAGAATAAATTAAATAAAAAAAATATTTTTTTAAAAAAATAACGGTTAGACATCTAAAATAACTAAAATAAAACTTTAAACACCTATTTAAAGCTAAAAATAGTTTAGGCACAAAAAATGAACTATAAGCATAATTTGTGCACCTATTTAGATATTAAGTCTTTCAATAATTGTGTTTATATAGAGAGAGAGACATGGTTCACACGAAAAGTATATAACGAAGATATATGTTGCGTGTAAAATAGTCTATCGCAATTGTAGTGCAAGTATACACGACGCAAGTAGTAAAGTGATACGAAGTACCGGATATCGTCTCCACAGGGATTGGGCTAATAGCTTCACCTTAATTCACTGCACGAAAGTAAAGAAGATGTTTGAGAAAGTTGTCACGAAAATAATAAAGTAAACGTAAATAAAAGAGTAGAGATATCAAGATAGAGAGAATGGGATGGTATTGAATTGCTCAGTAGTGCAGGTATTGCAGAGTTTAGGAAATCCAGTTCTGTCGTCGCGCCTGTCGCGGGCAGCACCTGTCGCGGCAGCAGTCCGTTGATTGTCGCGGCAGCTCTCAAAGTCGTCCCCAAAGACTGAAAAATCATCCATAAAAATCTCAAGGAAGTCTTCCACCATATCGGAGAATATGGCCATCATGCACATTTGGAAGGTGGCGGGTGCGTTGCATAGTCCGAATGGCATTCTCCTAAAAGCATAAGTTCCATATGGGCATGTGAAAGTCGTCTTTTCTTGATCTTCCGGTGCGATAGCTATTTGATTATAACCTGAATAACCATCAAGAAAACAATAGTAAGGTTTACCCGCTAATCTATCAAGCATTTGATCAATAAAGGGTAAAGGAAAGTGGTCCTTTCGGGTAGCTTTGTTAAGCTTCAGATAGTCCATACAAACCCTCCAACCGGTCACAGTCCTGGTTGGGATTAACTCATTGTTTTCATTGGTCACCACGGTCATTCCACCTTTCTTGGGAACACATTGCACCGGGCTCACCCATTTGCTGTCGGAGATGGCGTAAATAATACCAGCATCTAACCATTTGATTATCTCTTTACGAACCACCTCTTTCATCGCATGGTTTAGCCGCCTTTGGGCATCTATAGTCGGCTTATGATCTTCCTCTAAAAGGATTTTGTGCATGCATAACGCCGGACTAATGCCTTGAATATCGGCTATCGTCCATCCAATTGCCTTTTTGTGCTGCCGCAGCATCCCAATTAGCTGCCGTTCCTATTCCTGTGGCAGCTTAGAAGAGATGATTACGGGCAACGTATCATTTGAACCAAGAAAAGCATATTTTAGCTGCCCTGGCAGGGGATTCAGTTCTAAGGCAGGTGGTTCAACAGTAGATGGCTTTTGAATTGCATGGTTATCTGAAGTGTAATTCAAAGGTTCGAATAACTTACCTGGACGATCGCCTATCTAGTTTACCTCCTCCTGATCTTCAGTATCAGATGTATCGGAGTCAGAGGAGTTGCTATCGTCAGTGCTGTCGTGACAGCCCTGTAGGTGGCTGCCGCGGCAGTGGCCAATTTTGACGTCGTGACAGCCCGACCTGATGCAGGGTTGATCAAAGGCAACTTCAGTGATAGCCTTGCATTCCTCGTCTGCATCAGCACGCTTCATAGCTTGGAGAACATTCAACTTAATCTCTTGGTCGTTTACTCTCATGGTGAGTTCTCCTTTTTCCACATCAATCAGTGATCTTCCCGTGGCTAAGAAGGGTCGCCCAAGGATAATTGGTGCGTTTTCGTCTGCTTCACAATCTAAAACAAGAAAGTCAACAGGAAATATAAATTTATCCACTCTTACCAGAATATCTTCGATTTTTCCTTCCGGATGAACGTAAGAGCGGTCTGCCAGCTGCAGAATTACTGTCGTGGGCCGCGCCTTTCCAATACTTAATTTCTGAAAAACAGATTTTGGCATTAAATTAATACTAGCACCAAGATCACAAAGTGCCTTACCCACGTATTTATCTCCGATTACACAAGGTATGATGAAGCTCCCCGGATCCTTCTTTTTCTGGGGTGGCTGCCGATGAAGAATACTCATGCAACCTTCTGTCATCTTTACCGTTTCAAATTCCCCAAGTTTAGATTTCTTCGACATGACATCCTTGAGAAATTTGGCGTAACTGGGCATCTCCCTAACGGCATCTAACAATGGAATATTAATATGAACCTGCTTAAAAATATCATAAATCTTTTTGAGCTGAGATTCTTACTTAGCTTGCTGTAACCGTTGAGGAAAAGGGGGTGGGGGACGGTAATCAGCAATACGTCCTTCCCACTGCATACAAATCTGAGGAGGTTTGGGTTCATCGTTTTTTTCTCTGTCGCTTTTACTGTCGTGACAGGCTCGTCGGCAGCAGTCTGTTTGTTACCTGTCGGGGCAGCTTCCTCGGCAGGTCTGCCCAAGGCTGGTTTTTTCACTGTTTCAGCTTCTTTCTCTGGCCCTGATAGTATCTTCCCACTCCTAGTAGTAATGGCCTTACATTGCTCATGTGTGGGCTGCCTAGCATTTTCAGTATTACTAGGGAATCCTCCAGTCTGCCTTGGCTTGATATGCTGGGAAACCTGACCCATTTGTGTCTCCAAAGATTGTAGAGTAGCTTCATGATTCGTCATTCGCATCTCTGTTTTATCCATGAATATCTCTGTTTTCTTGACAAACTGATTCATATTCTCAATATAAGTACCTGTCTGATACATAAAAGTGGCCAGAGTCTGTTCCATTATACTGTTGGTGGCAGCTGGTGGCTTCTGTTGCTGCTGCGGCGGCAGTTGCTGTCGCGTCAGCAATCTAGGTCCTCCCTGATTCTGATTGTGTCCTTGGGGATTCAGGGCATTATTAGGATTGCTCCAAGAAAACTTGGGATCCTTTCTCCTGTTGGGATTATAGTTGTTGGAGTTGTAATTCGGCTTATTGTAATTTCCAACATACTTTCCCTCTTCTAACTGTATTGGACATTCCTCTGAACTGTGATTTCCCTCACAAATGTCACATACCTCATCGACAGCAAATCCATGTTGTGCATCATCGTTCAAGAGCTTTTTCATTGCCTTAGTAAGGTATGCCACCTGTGATTTCATCGTGTTGTTGGCTTCATAATCCTTGACAGCTAGTACCCGTTTACCCCCTCTTCTTGCTGTCGGAAACTGCTCCTCATTCTTAGCCAGATTTTTCAAAACTTGCATTGCCTCGTCCGGATCTTTGTCCAATAATAGTCCGTTTTCTGCTGAATCAATTCGAATACGAGTTTGTAAGTTGGCAGCATTATAAAACTTGGTTACCTGGTTCCAGACGGGGAATCCATGCATAGGGCAGTTCCGTAGAAGAGTAGTAAATCTTTCCCAGGCTTCGTGCATCGGCTCGTCATCTTCCTGTTGAAAAGTAGCAATTTCATTATGTAATCGCTCAGATAAATGCGAAGGATTAAAACGAGATAAAAATTCACGAGATAAATCTGCCCAAGTTCTAATTGAACCCGGCATAAGTTTATTCCACCAAGTTTTTGCTCTGTCCCTCAATGAATGGGGAAATAACCGAAGCCTCAGTATCTCCGGATTAACTCCTGGCAGTCTAAACGAACCACAGATTTCCTGGAACGTTTTGAGATGCTCCCTAGCATCCTCTGTAACAGCACCACTAAACTGCCCGGCATTGTTGATCGTACTAAACATAACAGGTTTCAGCTCGAAGTTGTCAACATCTATGTTCGGCAGCATGGTTTCCAGCTCTACATGATCGTTCAACATGTAGTCACGACAGGACCGTCGGCCGGCAGCGGTAAGCGGGTCGCCGATAGGCGGGTCGTTTCCATTGTGGGCCATCGTCTCTAACTGTTCTTCAAGGTACTCGTTTATGGCTAGAACGTGATGAAGTCGGTTCCTAAGATTGAATGAACGTTCGATTTCCGGATCTAATGGATACTCAGGATCTTTACCTCGGTTCGATCTGCGCATAAACAAGAAACCTTGTGAAAAGCAAGAGTTGAATGCACCGAAGAAAAACAGAAAAATAAAATAAAAACAAAAAAGTGCAGTAGAAGAAAAGGTAGAGTTATGTTGCCAATCCCCGGCAACGGCGCCAAAAAACTTGTTGCGTGTAAAATAGTCTATCGCAATTGTAGTGCAAGTATACACGACGCAAGTAGTAAAGTGATACGAAGTATCGGATATCGTCTCCACAGGGATTGGGCTAATAGCTTCACCTTAATTCACTGCACGAAAGTAAAGAAGATGTTTGAGAAAGTTGTCACGAAAATAATAAAGTAAACGTAAATAAAAGAGTAGAGATATCAAGATAGAGAGAATGGGATGGTATTGAATTGCTCAGTAGTGCAGGTATTGCAGAGTTTAGGAAATCCAGTTCTGTCGTCGCGCCTGTCGCGGGCAGCACTTGTCGCGGTAGCAGTCCGTTGATTGTCGCGGCAGCAAACACTCAACTCCGTACTTCAAGTTTGGCAAGAATCCCAGATGTGCCTTGGCCTATCCCTAGGTCCAAGTCTGTCGATGATCACGTCTTGATGATACCTCCCGGCGTGAATCGAAGGATGAACACCGATGTGTATGAATTCTTCTTTAGCCACTTAACCTCGCCCTATCCCTAGGCACGAGATAGTTCAACTATAAACTAGAGAACTTGCTCTTATTTCTTTCGTATACTTCGCGGCAGCAGTCCGTTGATTGTCGCGGCAACAAACACTCAACTCCGTACTTCAAGTTTGGCAAGAATCCCAGATGTGCCTTGGCCTATCCCTAGGTCCAAGTCTTTCGATGATCACGTCTTGATGATACCTCCCGGGGTGAATCGAAGGATGAACACCGATGTGTATGAATTCTTCTTTAGCCACTTAACCTCGCCCTATCCCTAGGCACGAGATAGTTCAACTATAAACTAGAGAACTTGCTCTTATTTCTTTCGTATACTTAACTCTCCCGATGCTAAGTAAATAGATAACCTCACAATGCTCTCCCGATGCTCTTGCAAGATATTAATAACCAAAATAAGAGAACTTGAAGTTTATTTTATTGAACTGAAAATTCCTAAAACAAAACAACCCTTGCAACTACTTTACAAATCAACCTGTGGCCTTAGGAAGGATTTAGAACATGTCGGCGGCGGGAAATCGTCTAGGGGTTTTTGGTTATCGGTTATGGGGAATTGGGTTCTCCTCTAGGTTAAAATACATGCCCTTATATAAGCTTTGGGCTCAAGTTTTCTAATTTAACAAGGATTACAACTTTAATTAAAAGTATGATTCTAATAAAGACTAAATCTTCAAGGAATCTACTTTCTAGCCGTCCTCCTTGTTTCTTGGGATTTTCTCTCCTTGAACTTTGGGCTTGACATATCTTTTGATCTGGGGCTCGGAAAAATATGAGGTTTTCACACGACAGACGGGCTGAATTTTCTCTATCTGTCGAGATCCACTTTGCTTCTTCTCCTCAAAACTGCTGTCGTCCTCTGCTGTCACGGCAGCACCATGGCAGCATCGTCCTCTTTGTCTGCTTGTCCAGTTCAGCTCTTTTGCTTCTCTGCCCAGCGCCTGCCCTCACCGTCTGCTACGGCGGCAACCTACAAAAACAGCCATTCTTAGTAGAAACTGTGCCTTTTAATATATTTGTGATGTTTTGCTGTAAACTAACCTAAATGCAATGAATAATGCTTGAATGCAGCAGAAATATGGGTTAAATAGAGTGTAAATAATAGAACTTTTACACACTCAACAATATAAAAGGGTTGAGTTTTATTAATGAAAAACATTAATATAAAAGGTCAATAAAAAAGCGTTCACTAAAGAACCAACCATGTGAAATTTATCTACTTCCCATACTACTAGTACACCCCCGGGTGTCCCACTTCCATACATATATATTCATACGTATATGTTAATACATATTTTTTTTTAAATAAAGACTGTTTTTAATGGTTTAAAAGTGAATACAAATTAATATTTATTCATGCATATTTATTAATAAGATCATTTTATTCATTAATAAGGTAATAGATTAATTATACTATTATGATATCATTATTCTTTAGTTTACTATATTATAATACTATTTTTGAAATTTTAATCAATATTAAAGTTTATGAATATCTTTTGAACAAAATATTGTTTGAGATGATTAATTGTGAGAGAAAATAAATAAATAATTAGAATATGACAAGTTTGGTTTCCTTTCTATAGTTTTTTTTTATGTTTGATCCACATCAATTTTTCAATCTGGGATTTGGTATTCTTAAAAAATAATAAAATATTTCTTTTGCAAATAATTTTTATGAGGTGTGAAAGTCAAACACAAACAAAATTTGTAGGATAGGAGAGAAAATTCCAGCTCAAATTCATTAATTTCTTGTAGATGGGATTAACAAACTAACTACAACCTAGCCATACACTCCACGAGCCTACGATTTTGTTAGATGGGATTAAAACTATCCTAAACCCCCCAAGTCATTCACAAAAGTTTCAAAACATTTTACAACTTATAAGATTCTCAAAATACCTTATGGACACTGTATTGGGTCACGCCGGTATACCCCATGGCGCATCGGAAAAATTATCCGACGATCACCACCAGAGATCCATGTACGAGGAACGAATCAAGGTGAATAAGGGTGAAAAATTACTTGTTTAAAATCTGGAATTCTGACTTTGGAGAAGATGGATATCCAATCACGATTTCACGATGTCGATTCTTAAGCCGCAACGATAATGCTCCGACCTCTACGTAGTTCACCAAGTTGAAACGAGCATATAAAACTCTCTAAACTATTTAAAAGGAAACGAACATATAAAAAACTCTCTAAACTATTTAGAAGGTTTTTCCAAAAAAAAACATTAATGACTGTTAGATCTTTCATGCCTTTATATAGCCTTTGTAATCATAATTCAACTCATATTATGATTTCAATATATATATATATATATATATATTAAATATATATAATTTCAATTTAACTTTAATTAGGATTTCAATATTATATATATATATATATATATATATATATATATATATATATATATATATATATATATATATTAGGATTTCAATATGGGATAGGATCAAATTACACTGTGTAAAACTCTTTAAGTTTTACACCTCTTTTGGATCGTTGGATGAGTGAAACGGATGGATGAGATTAACATTAAAATATGTGAAGATTATCACTTGGGAATTAAAAACACGGAGTTAATCTCAACCGTTCATTTTCCTCATCCAACGATCCAAAAAAGGTGTAAAACTTAAAGAGTTTTACACAGTGTAAGTTGATCCCAACCCTTTATATATAAGGGTTGGGATCAACTTACACTGTGTAAAACTCTTTAAGTTTTACACCTTTTTTGGATCGTTGGATGAGGAAAATGAACTTACACTGTGTACAACTTAATTACTTTTACACAGTTTTCGGACCGTTGGATGATGGTAATTGATGGCTCAGATTATTTCCTTATCTTTTTTCTCAAGTGATAATCTTCACATTTTTTACTGGGTTTAGAATTTAAGGATAATTGTTTCAATTTAAGTTTTAGAGTTATAATTTAGGGTTTATAGGTTAGGATTTAGTTTTTAGGGTAATATGGTGAGGATTTTGGTTTTAACATATAAACCCTAAATTATAACCATAAATCTTAAACTGAAACAACTATCCCTAAATTCTAACCCCCTACACCTAAACCCCTAAACCTTATACCCTAAACTAACTCCCTATACCCTAAAACTAAGGTGCTTGTGGAAACTTTCAGTTTCCACCGCCTGTGTATAGAATATTTATATATATATATATATATATATATATATATATATATATATATATATTAAATATATATAATCCCAATTCAACTTAATTAGGATTTCAATATATATATATATATATATATATATTGATTTAAATCGAATTATATTATTTATATATTAAAAGAGTCATAATTACAATAATTATTAATCTTTTAATATTTACCCAATAGTTAAATTATATATATACATATATATCAAATATATATTAATTTAACTAAATCCGTGTACAAAAAATTTGTACATATATAATTCGTTTAATATATGCTTATTTCAACGGTGGGTGTGACCTTTAGGTTCATGTAACGTTAGTAGTAAATATTAGAACATTTCTAATATTACAAACAATGAGTGACATCTAGCAATATGTCATTGTCACCTAAGTTACAAAAAATCATGATTTGACATAACATCTCCGTGATTAACTCTTTTCATGTATTACATCATTTTGTCCTTATATCTAGATTGAACACAAGTCATGGAATAGTCACACTTGTATAGTTCATCTAATATTTCTCGATATCTTGAATAGACTATTATAAACGAATAACTATGATATCTCATATCAACTTATTCGAGCATGGTCATGCATTTCTAGTCTTACTCAATCAAGTGGCCTACGACATTACTCCTATTATGTAGGAGGGACAAATCCTATCTTGATCAACCATATCCCACTACATAGATTGTGATATATCCAATATCAGTCTTTATAGTATAGTCAGTTACGACACACGTTTGACTGTATCAAAATATGTCACTCACGATGTTGAAATAATGATGATCTCAAGTCTGAGGATCGTACATGTAGTTATCACTATGAGCAATGTTGTGACTGCCGCATAATAATCCAAGAAACATGCTCATAGCGGGTCAGTCCAGTATGTCGTTCTCTAATACAAACTTATGTATTGATTTTGACATCTCTATGTCAATGACAACACTTTGTCATCAATCAACTACATATTAGTCTTAATGCATTATTGTTGTCTACGCCACAATAATAATCGACTAAGGACATTTAAGAATAACCATATTATTCTAAGGACTTTATTATAATTTAGTTTATTTATGCATGCAGAACTGTAACTGAAAATAATAATGGCAATGCCTTTTTATGAATAAACAAGGTAAAAACAAATATCGTTTATAATCATCTTATGATTGGTATTGGGCGTACTCTAATACCGAGTATCAGTACTGACCTTAGAGTACCGATAGCGGACTTGATTAAATTTTATTTTGAATGTTTGAAAGCCAAATCAATATCGGTACAGAAATCAGTACCGAAACTTTACCATCCAATACCGATATTCAAGTATTTAAATTTGATTTTTCAATATTTTGGGAGATATTTCAATACCGATACTCGAGACCTTGTACTGATACTCAACGAACGAGTATCAGTGACATTTTATTTCAAAATGGCTAATTTTTCATTTAATGCGTGTACTAATACCCATCTTCGAGTACCGATACCAAAAGCTGCAGAATTGCATTAAATGCAGGGAATAACTCCCTCCAACAGCCATATTCAATTCTCCAACTACTCAAACGAGTAGAAATTAATGAGGGAGGTATATAATCAAGTTTCCAAAGCATACTCAAGCATTAGACAACACGTTCAAAGTATTCAATTAATATTAAAAGATCATTTGAGCTTTATTTCTCTATTCTTGTAAGAACACTTGAGAGCTTTATTGTAATCTTCATTTTTCAAGTTTATATAAACAATGATGTTCGCCCTAGGAGATCTGAGTAGTGTTGAGCTTGTCTCGGTACGTTAAGAACTCGAGTTGAGTATTGACCGAACTTTGATCGATTCAGGCTCGAATAGCTCGCGATATGTCTCGACTCATATACAACCCTAATAATAATAATAATAATAATAATAATAATAATAATAATAATAATAATAATAATAATAATAATAATAATAATATCCAACAACATACATTTTAGTTCACTTTAATTTAAAAAAATAGTATATTATATTTTTTAGTAGTTCGCGAGCATTTCCAGTCAGGTATTGAGTAGCTCCGCTCAGCTCAACTCGTTAATAACTTGAGCCGAGTTTAAGCTCGAGTCGAATATTGATCGACCTTTGACCGAGTCGGACTCAAGTAACTCGTGATTTGTCTCGTCTCATTTACAACCCTAGTTTAAGTAGCTGATGAGATGGAGTTTATTTTTACATCAAGTCTAAGTTGAATTTAATTACAAATCAATAAGAATATCGAAATTTCGTATTTGTTTAATAAATCTCGTATTTGTTGTGAATAAAATAAAGAACAAGAATAAGAACAAGAAGAACAAAGAGATGAGAGAAAGAGGGAAATTTGTATTATTCTCAAATATAGACTTGTGTATACAATGCCTTCAATGAATCATCTATTTATAGGCATAAGAAGTACATAATACATTAAACTCTAATTAATAGAGATAATATTCCTAATAATAAATAAATCAAACTCCTTAGATAAAGTTCTAATCATGATAGACATCCACATAGATAAATATTTATAACACTCCCCCTTGGATGTCTATGAAGATAATGTGCCTCGTTAAAACCTTACTAAGATAAAACCCCAATGGGAAAAAAATTCATTAGTGAAGGAAAAAGAGTACACACATCTTTAATACGCATAACATGTTGCCTCATTAAAAACCTTACCAGGAAAACCCATTGTTGGGACAAAACCTTGGTTAAGGGGAAAAGAGTGCAACGCGTATTTACTCCCCCTCATGAAAACATCACAGAAGATCTTTGAATCTTCATAATTCAATCTTGAATATTATTTTTCTAAAGATCGCGAGGGATGAAACTTTGGAGTAATATGTTCCATGATGTATCCACTTTCAAACTGAGATATACATCTTACATTATCTTCACACAATGTAGCTTTTACCATATCTTGTAAAAGTAAATCCACATATCTTTTGGATATGTTAGGTCAATGATCTTAGCAAAACATATTTTTGGCTTGCCTCGTGCATAATAATTATTTCTACGACATTTGAGAAGGCATCAACGAATGTTTGAAGATCTAAATGTAATGATCTTTGTATATCTATGGATATTGCTTGACCAACTAATATATGGTGCTTCAAAACCAAGAAAAGATATAATTATCTTTATTCACATCCAATAATCTTACAACTATTGGGATACTCAATAGATATGCTTTATTTATATTGAATCTTCTTTAAGATTCTTTCAGCTTATGTCTATTCATAGACAAAAGAAATATATAAAAATGCTCGATCTTTAGGTCGAGATAAACTTGATGTCAAGATTCAAGTACTTGTATTGAAAGTACTTCACGAGTTTCCAATTTGAAGCTCTTTAGGAGTTTTAAAATTATCATAATGGATCTTGATCCAAACTCCTTTATAAAATACATAAGGAAATCTAATCATTCTTATAGTATTTTCTCAATTAGTATTCACTAAGGCGATTATACCAAATGTGCCAAAATATTCATGAGACATGTCTAAATAAATTTCCTCAGAAATTTCCAAATGCTTATAGCATTTTAGATCCTTCAAGGATAAATATGGATCCACAAATAATTAGATGCATGTAAAATTTTCAAAACTGCCAAAGTAATTGCATCCACCATGAAGTAATTAAAACTTTTCATAAATCATAGTTCAAGTCGTATTTACGACTACTTATTTGTGCCTCACTTGCATTACACCTTTAGGTGTTTGGACTGTTGGTCCAAATACTTCTATTTTAGAAGTTCAAAGCGTCTTTCAACATTGGCCAATTCAATATCTATACTTCTGGATAGATTTTATACAAGATCCTCTATTTCTTTCTTTACTTCTATAGAAGTATTTTATGTAAAATTGTTTGTAAAATCGTTGTCGACAACTTTCTAATTTTCTGGTTCCATTCTCGTAATGACATAACTCATCGAGATCTCTTCAAGATTTTAATCTTTATTTCAAGTACCTGAAACTCTTATAGAGTTGAATCATTTGTTATGTCTTGGGTCTCTTCAGGAGCACTCGCCTCCAATATATGACCATCTCATATTACTTTCTATTTACGAGAATTTTGATCATTGGAACCATTTCAACTATCATGCTTCAGGCATGATTTACATTCTCTCGCTCTAACATGTAATTTAAACTTAGAGCATTTCAGCTGGTATATGAGACTTAATTACTCTCATTGGGTCATTAAATATGTCTGACAGTTGACATGTAATAACATGAATTATCTTATGAACTTCTAGTTCATATACGAGGATCTAGATAATGATAATTCATTTTCCTCTATCTAGCTGACTATTATCTCCCCCTGATGTTGAGAAAATTTATGTCATAAATGATTCTCCAATTAATGTTTAAGAATTTAAACATAAAAGGAGACTCTTACCCAATACATATTCTCAACCCTTTTTATTTACCCATTTTGTGCGTTGTGGTGGAGCAATTCATATCGCACATTCAAGAATCATAAAATGGGAAATGTATGGTTTCTGACCAAAAACCAATCATAACGGGGAGTTTATTATAACTCGTTGGCTTGATGCGTATAAGTGTTGCTATATGGAAACACCATATAAATAATAACTCTTTTGTTCTCATAGTTTAGCTATTAAATATGAGGCATCCAATTGAAATTTTTCTAAACCGTATTTTTCATAATCAATAGGCTTTGTAACAATCGATATAGCCTAAAATATAAACCCACTAACTTTTCAAGACGAATAGTCTAACTGTATAATCTGAATCTTTTTAGAATCAATCTCACAAACTTCTAGTTGTAAGTCGATAAAACAATGTAGATGCATCTACTAAAATCATATAAAATTTTCCACATTTGTGGATATATGGGCCCATATTTCGTTCAGATATGCAAGACGCACAGTCTTAACTTCAGTACAAGAACTTTAAGTTCTAATTCTTTTGGTAAGTGGGATCATCTATATCCTTTGAGAACAAACAACACAAGAACTTCATGTTCTTTTAGTAAGTGGAATTTAATCAATTCCTTTAAGCAACACAAGAACTTCACGTTCTTTAATAAGTGGAATTTAATCCATTCCTTTGAGAATAAGCACCACAAGAACTACAGGTTCTTTTAATACATGTGCATATAAATCTCAATAATTTCTGCACCATTATTGATCAGGGTGGTCTAACCGATCATGCCAACTATATATATGTGTGTATATATCTCTGAATTTGTAAACTTCTTGTTTACCATAACATGTAATTCAATATTACTCGTACATGTCTAGTACGACCATCAAAATTGTTCCTTTAAATAGGAATATATTTAGCTCTTTCGGAGCTTCCAATTGAAATTATCTTTTGGTAGCAATATATAGCTCTCATAGAGCTTTCAACTGACTTTTTGGCTACCAGAACTTATATCCATATTGGCTTATTTCAAATGTCAATTGATAACATATGTTATCTATAATTTCCAAGGGGATATTTTGCGAACTCATATTGCTCTCTTTATGACTTTGACGAGTATAACGCACTGTGAATATGGAATAAAGTTTCATTTGACAATAACATATTTGCTCAACCAGAGCCTTTTGTGATATTAGTACTTCCGGATATAGTACTCACATTATTCCCTTGCACTTTAATCGAGAAATGCATAATTGTGCACCTTTCAAAATGTGCTTTGTTTCATTTACTTCAGGTAATGAAAATATGTACTTTGTATCATTCACTTCGAGGAATGAAAAATATAAAATATAGCACATCATATCAAGTCGATTATCTATCAGAGATAAACTTTCAAGTGCTCTTCCGAAGTATTGATATTTTAGTACTTTGAGAAATACTACTCATATTTTCCCTTGCATTTAAATGGGAAAAATATTTCTTATGCTTAAGTACAATATGAGTACTTGCATTATCTGCTAGGCATAAATAGCCACAATTCATTGTATATTTTATTCCGGAAGTAATCATATTCTTCAAATAATAAATTAACATAAATCGTAAATAAATAATATGTGAAATAAATAAACATAAAGCAAACTAACATAAATAAATAATAAATAAAACGAATTAACATAAAAATAAATAAATAAATAACCAATTATTCCTGTTAGAGGTTATAAGGGAAATAAAATAAATGGTAAATTATTCCCTTCAAGGGTTATGAGAAAATTAACAATATCCAATTGAGTTGGACCAATAACGCCATAATTATTTTCGCCATAAACAAATTTTGTTTATATTTTATTTCATTTATCATTCATGATTATGGATAAAGTCCATAATACTTTGGCGTTTGACAAGTACGAAACCAATGGTTTATAACATCATATTGGTAAAAGGATTTCACTTCCTTAGAATGATCTTTATCACTCTTGTCATCCTTATAACTTCGCTACCAGCGGGTAGAAGTATTCTTAAAACGACTATATTTTTCATGTGTATATTCATAGCCTCGACCACGACCACAACTTTTAATGTGATTTTTTATTCCTTCCATAATATAATCTCACATTCACTTCAGGGAATGGAGTAGAGCCAGTGGGCCTTTAAAACCTTTTTCACATATCCTTATCACATAGAACAAAGATTTAATCCTCGTACGCGGCATTGTTAAACCTGTCCACAAGGTCCTTTAAAAACCTCCTTTGAGACCAGTAGCCTCGCAGAACGGGATGTCCAGCCAATTATACTTGGATTATATCGAAATTATGTCTCTAATTGAATAATGATTTACCATGTTTGCATTCACTTCAGGGAATGAAACAGATCCAATAATCGCATGGAATAAACATCATGCTTGCATTCACTTTAGGGAATGCCCCATCATTGATAATTGCATGGAATAAACATCATGCTTGCATTCACTTCAAGGAATGCCTCCCATAAAACTTTTTGGATCAAGAAGAATTTTCGTAACTTGAAATTGGGAGAAGTCTATGGTCGAGTTTTTCGACAAAGAAGAAAAATTGCTTTCGAGCAAATATAGACTTTATAATAATCTTTTTATAGATTGAAATTCACCATGATTTATCGCACATTAAAATCATAATTTAAAGAATAAAAATAAAATCAGAATTTACCGATATTAGTTTTCCTCTTGAGGAAAATGGAGACGTAGCAAATGACCAAAACATCTTCTCATAATGTCGTGTCTCTTTCCAAGTCATTTAAATACATGTAAAACTCAATACATGGTTAAAATATCAATATCATCAAATAAAATATTATAAACACATATTGATCTTAATACAAAGTTTAACCATTGTGTCAAAAATAAACATATATGAAACCATAATAATAAGATCTATATGTATGGGCTGAATTGAATATATTAGAAATCAGAGGATCTATGTCATAATTCTCTCTTTAAAAAAAACTAAACCAACAAAGGTGTTTCATTAATGTACAGATCTTTGTTACTAAAAAAAACCTTAAACCTAGAGTACGTATTTTAATGAATTTATATGAAAGACTACCATAGTTCTACGTACATAACTTTGTTATTCATGATTACAAAGTATAGTCAGTAAATCGAACAGACTTTACATGCACCATCATCAAACTTCATGAATTTACAAATATACAAACACAAATAATAATAATTAAGTATGAAAAGCATAAGCAGTTGAGTACCAAAAAATGAAAACCCACAAATACTTTCGCTCAACAAACCTTAATCGATTTCATCGTTCCCTGCTTTAAAAGCCGAGGAGGCAGGTAAGGAAAACAGCGCGACATTATCGACTTTTTTCGCTAATTAACCCTTTTAGGAACAAGAGAAAATACACGTAATTTACACCAAACGCAACCTCTTCGTCTCTGTCGATTCGAATGAAATCAAACATACTTCCGAAATTTTCAAAAATTAAAACAAAGTTAAAATATAAAGAGAAAGACAAACGGTAACTAAAAAAATAAGGAGAAAAAAAACTTATCTTTGATTTATTCTATAATCGAATTCTTCCTGGTAACTTCTTTTGAATTATAACGATGAAGACCTCAGTTGATTAGAGTCTCGTGCTGATAACGTGTTGTGAATAAAATAAAGAACAAGAATAAGAACAAGAAGAACAAAGAGATGAGAGAAAGAGGGAAATTTGTATTATTCTCAAATATAGACTTGTGTATACAATGCCTTCAATGAATCATCTATTTATAGGCATAAGAAGTACATAATACATTAAACTCTAATTAATAGAGATAATATTCCTAATAATAAATAAATCAAACCCCTTAGATAAAGTTCTAATCATGATAGACATCCACATAGATAAATATTCATAACAGTATTAGATTTATATGAAATTTTTTAATTATGTTGTCTGCGTTAAAACGATTGTGTCTTGGCTTTCTGACCTCCGATTGAGTTATTTCAAGATACGTTTGAAGGGTAGTTAATAGTTGTTCGATCCATTAAAAGACATTGTTTAAAAAATGTTCAGTTCTCATCGAAAAGTTTTTACAACTCAATTAATGTATCAACCTTCAAAATAACTTATCGAAAATACATTATTTTACTTTTTCTATCGTCATATCAAATAATACTTTTGAAAATTTTGAAAATAAACAATTAATACCATTAAACCAGAAAATTGTTAAATCACTTTTACTTACTTTCCTTTCCTTTCTGCTATTTCAGTACAGCGCAAACCTAACGAAAATAAATGTTCATTTAATCACCCTAAATCAATTTCAGCTAAAAAATAATTTAGACACCTATTTCAGCAAAAAATGTAACTTTAGTCACATATTTTAACTAAAAAATACTTTAATACCTATTGTAAAAAAAACATAATTTGGACACTAATTTTATAATTAAGCCTAAACAAATTGTAGTCGCTCTCTCATTTATTCTTTCTTACATGTTTCTTTTTAGTTTTTTTTTATATATTTTTCAACGTCGATGATGATATTAATCTTTGATTGATCGTTGATTACTGACTTTTTTTTTCTTCTTAAATCTATATATATGTTATTTTGTTTTAAGTTATGTCATGTTCAGAGGCAGAGCCAAGATTTAAGTTTAGGGGGTAAACTACAAATGTTTAAAAGTGAGGGTGTAAATTCATAAATAAACTATTTTTAAAAAAAAAATCAAAAAAGGGGACAAAGATAAAAAAAGAAAAATTATTCGGGGGTGGAGAATCGCCCCCACCCCCACATAGTTCGGCCCCTGGTCATGTTATTTTGTTTAGTTAGTTTTCTTATTTTCGCATGAAAAATGGTGTATGTTTTTTGTCTGCTCTCGTGACATATTCTTTTTTTGTTCTTGTGGCACGTTTTTATGCTCTTGTGACACATTTTTTTAGGATTAAATTTAACATCGTCTCTCTAGAGGACGTTCATTATGTTATCTTACTTGTCTACCCTTGCTACGGACCCTCGTACTGAACATTGATAGGCATTCAAAATCATTATGTTGACTTAATTTCTTTGGTGTTTGGCTTGGTTAGCTTGGCATGTAAATGAGTGTTTGCTTCTTATGGGTGTTTCTGTTGTGGGAGGTTCAAATTATTTTAATAGTATTGCCATGTGCATCGGTTGTTACTTGTGATGCATTTGTATGGTTAACGGATTGTTGGCTAAGAAATTGTATTTCCTTACGAGGAAATACAAGGATTTGTGGGTCATTAGAGGCGACAGCAGGACCAGGTGTTATGGTTAACGGATTGTTAGATTTTCTTTGGGTGTAATATGTACCTTGTTTCTTGTGGGTTATGTTTTGGGTGTAATATGTACCTTGTTTTTGATCGGTAAAATGCATGATTTTATTCAAAGCAATCATACATAACCACACATAAACACCGGCTTCGTTAAAAACCTTCATAATCTTAGGTGGAGGAAAAGAGTATCGATGAGTGCAATTTGTACCTTGTTATGTGTATTTTTTTTTTATTTAAGTTTAGGGAAGTTTTCAATGAGACACACAACGTTGATCTTGGATTTTATTTACCTATAATAAAATCTAATTTGTTGAGTAGAAAAAATGTCAGTTTGTCAAAGACCATCATTCTTATATGCATTTTTATATTCGTGTTGATAGTGTTTATCTTTCGTCGTTGACAATAGTATTTATTTGTATCTAACATTTTTTTAAAATAAGCTTTGTATTTCATTTCATCAAAAAAACAAAAGTATGCTACAAGCAGCGACAGAGGGTAATGAGGGCCCAAAGGGGCTTTGACCCCTCCAACAATTTAAAATTTACATAATAGACCCTTTAAATTTTTTATAAATTTTAATTCGGCCCCTCAAATTTTTAGAAATGTATATTAAATATTAATTTTTTTTTAAAATATTTTTAATTAAATCTTCTAAAATTTTTAATTTGGCCCCTTCAAATTTTCGGTCTAATGACAATTTAAGTCTTTATAAATTTAAATATTAGATAAATTAGACATCAATTTTGAGTTTTAATACTTCATAAACCCTTATATTTTTAAGTTCAATAGTTTGGCCCCTCTCAACATTCGATCTTGGCTCCACCCCTAGCTACAAAGAACAACTTCCTTTAAAGTCGAACCTGTACAAACTCCCTAATAGAACTCAATACATCACCACTACTATAACTAACATGCTGAAAAATACGCAAGTTCCTTTCCCTCCAAATAGAATGAATATAAGCACATCATGCAATCTTCATCACAATTGCTCTAGAAGATCGACCCTTAAGGCTAGTGTCACGCACGTAGAACTTAGCTAACTCGAACGTGCGACCTTAGCTAGCTTTCAGAAACTTCTGCGACTAAGTAAGCTTGAAACGATCAAGCACAAAGGCTTGATCCTTGCGGAAACGTATAGAACAACTAAAAGGTGAAATGACAAACACAAAGAAGCACGAGATGAGCGAACGCCGATTGTATTCCTTAATGAATAAGTGAGTAAATGAGGTGGGGCAAGCCTCTATTTATAGTTGAGGCCCCATACATCCAACGGCTTAGATTGAATTACATCAACGGCTAAGATCACTCTAAATCTCTAAACATCCCTAAAATCAAGGGGAGCCATGAAAATATAAAATAAATAAAGAAAATTAAAAGTACATAGCTGAAAAATCGCCAAGACTAAGTCAAATTCGGATTGGAACCTCTTAGGCTCGGTTGGGTAGGCCCGTGGTGCTGTAAGAAGCCCCCTATGTGGCACGGTGCGTGCTGGATGCACCCCAGGTGTGTGCTATGTGCACCCTGGTGTTGACTTGACTCGGTTGCTGGTTCGCGGTCCGTGACATTCTCCTCTACTTGAGCTAGCGACGCCCTCGTCGCTCGATCAGAATGATATTGTTCAACTTGGGTTTTGAACTGCCAAAGGGCCTCGGCCGGTTCCCAACTCCCCTCACTGTCGGGAAGTCCCTTCCACTGCACAAAGTATTCATGCCTTGGCCGGTGACACGGTCGTCGGATGACTCTTTCTGCTTGTACCTCTCGGATTTCCTTCTCATAGGAGACCTTCACTCCAACTGCCGCTCGGTGTGACTGTCCTCGATCCGGATCTGACTCATCTTGATGGTATGGCTTGAGTAGACTGGCATGGAACACTGGATGAGCTCAGATGGTCGATGGCAACTCCAAATGATAGGCCATGGTTCCTATCCGCTTCACAACCTTGAATGGCCCTCATATCTTCGCACAAGTCCCTTGTGCACGGTTGAGTTGCGCAAGATCCCGGTGAGCTTGGCAAGGACTAAGTCACCAACATTGAAATTCACGTCCCTACGCTTGGTGTCTGCCCACTTCTTGGTCCGCTTCCTCGCTTTGTGTAAACAAGC
The DNA here is from genome assembly GCA_030270665.1 of Hibiscus trionum. NCBI lineage: Eukaryota > Viridiplantae > Streptophyta > Magnoliopsida > Malvales > Malvaceae > Hibiscus > Hibiscus trionum. Next base: position 2,364,865 of record BSYR01000014.1, read on the forward strand.
TCGGGCTAGGTCATGGTGCTCTTGCCACTCCTTGGAAAACTTGTGTGCTGCTGGATTAGGCCCCTCATATTTGGTGGCAACCGCGTTGGGTGTGAGCAGTTGCTGCCTGTTCACGATCTCGAACGGACTTTGGTTGGTCGCCTCGCTCCGTTGCAAGTTGTAGGAAAACTAGGCAACATCTAGAAACTTCGGCCAGTCCCGCTGTGTGGCACTCACATAGTGCCGCAAATAGATCTCCAATAAGGCATTCACTCGCTCAGTTTGCCTGTCTGTCTGCGGATGAACACTAGTGGAGTAGTTCAGGCTTGATCCCATCAGCTTGAATAACTCGGTCCAAAACCTGCCCATGAACCGCGTGTCCCGGTCACTAATAATCGTCTTTGGCACTCCCCAATACTTCACCACGGACTTGAGGAAAAGACGAGCCGCTTCCTCAGCTAGGCATACCTTTGACGCTGGAATAAATGTTGCATACTTAGAAAACCTGTCAACCACAACCATGATACGAAGACAGACCGTCAATGTTGGGCAAACCAACTATAAAATCCATGGAAAGGCTTTCTTATGGTCGCCCCGGAATGAGTAATGGCTGCAATAGTTCCGCGGGTCTCTTCATGTCGATCTTGTCTTGTTGGCACACAAGGCAAGTCCTTATATAAGTCTCAATATCTTCCCCCATACCTGGCCAATAGTAGTGCTCCGCAATGAGTGCTAAAGTTCGGTCCATGCCAGGATGTCCAGCCCACTTGGAGTCATGACACTTCTTCATGGTATCCTTGCGCAACTCCCCGAACTATGGCACAAAGAGGCGATGTCCTCGAGCATAGAGCAAGTCTCCCTCAAACCAGAACCTTCGGGGTCTTTCCTTCCTTGGCATAATCAATCAACATTCTGGTTGAAGGGTCATGTGATAGCCCCTCTTTAATGCGCCCCAACAACTGTCCCTTCGGCAAGCTCACCACTTCAATATTTTACCTTCAGCTTAAGGCGTCGGCAACTGAATTGACTTTCCTCAGCTTGTACTCCATGGCAAAATCAAACTCTGCAAGAAACTCTTGCCAACGGGCCTGCTTGGGAGACAATTTCTTCTGGGTCAGAAAATAAATATTGGCAACATTGTCTGTAAATACCACAAACCTGGACCCAAGGATATGGTGTCTCCATGTGCGCAAACAGTGCACCACCGCAGTCATTTCCTTCTCATGGACTGTGTATCTCTGCTCGGTCTCATTGAGCTTCTGGCTCTCTTATGCAACCAGATTTCCTTCTTGCATAAGGACCCCTCCAATGGCCACATCGGACGCATCGGTGTAAATCTCAAAGGGTTTGGTGTGATCCGGCAACACCAACACGGGCTCACTCGCCATGGCTTACTTCAAGGCCTCAAAAGCATTTCGACAGTCGGGACCCCATTCCCATGCTTTGTTCTTCTTCAATAACTCGGTCAAGGGGGTGGCGAGTTTGGAATAGCCTCTGAAGAACCTCCGGTAATAGTTGGCTAGCCCCAAGAAGGATCTTAACTCTGTCACCTTGGTTGGCGGCTCTCAATCAACAAAGGCTTGAACCTTAGCCCCATCCATCCAGATCTTGCCACCTCCAACAATGTGGCCTAGGAATGGAACCTCTCCTTGGGCAAATGAGCACTTCTCCTCTTTGACATAGAGCTCTTTCTACCTAAGAACCTCGAACACTTGTCTCAAGTGTTTCACATGCTCCCCGAGGGTCTTGCTATAGATGACAATGTCGTCAAGATAAACTACAACGAACTGGTTAAGGAAGGGTTGTAGTACCTTGTTCATGAGAGTGCAGAAGGTAGCGGGAGCATTCGTGAGGCCGAAAGGCATCACCAAAAATTCAAACGAACCGTAGCGTGTCACACAAGTTGTCTTCGGTTCATCATCCTCGACAATTCTGAATTGGTAGTATCCGGACCACATATCCAACTTGGTGAACCACCTTGCATCACCAAGCTGATTGAACAAGTCGGCTATGAGTGGGATCAAGTACTTATTCTTCACTGTGAGCTTATTCAAAGCTCGATAGTTGATGCACATCCGAAGTGAGCCATCATGCTTCTTCTAGAACAACACCGGTGCACCATAGGGTGCCTTGGACGGTCGGATATACCCCGCATCAAGGAGCTCCTTCAATTGTCTGCGTAGCTCCTCTAACTCGGGAAGAGCTATTCGGCAGGGGGAACGGGCTGGCGGCTCCGCGTTGGGCACAAGGTCAATCTTGTGGTCCACCTCTCTCTTAGGTAGGAGATGCTTGGGCAACTTGGCAGGCATCACATCACTAAAATCAACCAAGACTTGGCTCACTTCGCGTGGAACTGGTTTGGGCATGTTGGGCTCATCTTGCACTAATACGGCCAAGTAAGTGGGTTCCTTCTTTCGCACCCCCTTGCTCAACTGGATGGCTGAAAGCATCTTTGCCCCAACTCCGGCCCCTCGGCTTCCCCGGGTCAAGTATGCACAAACAATCACAAAACGGAACATGGAACACATTAATCCGGTCAAGGAAAAAAATCCCAATCACAAAATCAAAATCATCTAAGGGAATTACTTTGATACTTTCCTTACTGGACCAATTACCAATGTCAAGCTTGACTCCCTTGGCAACCCCGGCAATTGAAGATTCTTCGGAATTCACAGTCTTGATGAACCCACTTGTCTTCTCAACAAGAAGACCCAGTTTCTTGGCAACCCGCTCGGACATGAACAACTCTGAGGCACCGGTGTCCACAAGTGCACTCAACTTTTGACCTGCCAAAGTGATGTCTACGAACATCAACCCCTTCTTCTTGGAACCCTTTTTAATCTCCATTGAACTGATGATGTAGTTAATCGTGACGGCTTCCTTCTCTTCGCCACTCTTCTCTTGAATGGTTGTTGCTTTCTCAAGTTAAAGAAAGAACCTCACTAAGTGCTTTCCCCCACAATTGTGGCACCTGAAATCATTTTGGCCCTTTTCAGAAGGTTTCTAGAATTTAAAACCCCCGTTGGTTGGCTTCTCAGATTTCTCGGACATGTTCTTGGCTGCCTTTTCTTTGTCCCTCTTTCCGCTACCTTTGTACCTCGACTTATCTTTGGTAGTGTCTGTCTTCTTGCGCTCAAACTCCGCAAGAGATTCAGTGGCAGCCATCACCTTGGTGAGATAAGGAATGTCCCTCATGTCCAGCTCCAACTTTGCCCAATGTTGCAGCCCATTTTTGAAGGCAAAGAGGGCGTCCATCTCACCCATGCCCTGAATCTGGAGCTTAAGTTCAGTGAAGCGCTTGACATACTCTCGGAGGGAGTTTTCATGCTTCAACTTGTATAGCTTCTCTCGAGCCTCCTCCTAAGCCTTCTTTGGATAGAAATGCTCCTTGAACTCAAACTGAAAATATTTCCATGTCTTGACTGGGAGAGACCCATCTTCCATTTGGGAACATCTGTGTCGCCACCATAAGAGAGTGACATCAGTCAAATAAACAAAAGTTGTATTTACCTTAGTAATCTCATCATCGATGCCCATGAGTCGGAAATACTGCTCCAACCCCCAAATGAAGTTGTCCACTTCTTTGGCTGCCTTCGCCCCTTTGAACTCCTTCGGCTTCAGAACATCGATTTTGGGCTTAGCCACCACTGCTTCGCCCACCATTCCATTCACCACGGCATTCTTATAGAGGAGTAGCTCGGCAGTGAGCTTCTTGATCTCCTCCACTAATTCCTCCTTCATAGCATTCATTGCTTCTTAAAGGGAATCGGTTCGCTTTCTCAAAGTGTCATACGAATCATCGATGACAACTTGATCCCATCCTTCATGGAATCAAGCTTTTCGAGGCGAGGTTCCGCCTCCTCTAGGGTCTCCTGGACATCGCCCATGGCCTCCTCCAGCTTGATAACCCTCTTCTCCATTGACGCAATGATGTCCCTGGAACTCTCTCGCTTCTTTCCCACAGTTGTAGCACGAGTCTCTCGGTCAGTTGCAGAAACTTCGTTGTTGCTTTCTCTTGCCATTTCCTCCGATAAATCAGGCTCTGATACCACTTTTCACGCCCGTAGAACTTAGCTAACTCGAACGTTCAACCTTAGCTCACTATCAGAAACTTCTGAAACTAAGTAAGCCTGAAATGATCAAGCACAAAGGCTTAGATCCTTGCGGAAACGTATAGAACAACTAAAAGGTGAAATGAAAAACACAAAGAAGCACGAGATGAGCGAATGTCGATTGTATTCCTTAATAAATGAGTGAATAAATGAGGTAGGGCAAGCCTCTATTTATAGTTGAGGCCTCATACATCCAACGGCTTAGATTGAATTACATCAACGGCTAAGATCGCTCTAAATCTCTAAACATCCCTAAAATCAAGGGGAGCCATGAAAATATAAAATAAATAAAGAAAATTAAAAGTGCATGGCTGAAAATTCACCAAGACTAAGTCAAATTCGGATTAGACCCTCCTAGGCTCGGTTGGGCAGGCCCGTGGTGCTGTAACAAGCCTCCTAGGTGGCCCGGTTCGTGCTGGCTGCACCCTGATGCGTGTTAGATGCACCTCATCTGTGTGTTGTGTGCACCCTGGTGCTGACTTGACTCGGTTGCTGTTCCGCGGTCCGTGACACTAGCAATCGCCCAATCAAATTCTTGCTGCCAACTCAAAACAGTTTTCCTAATCTTACACAACTGTAAAACTTTTGCATAAACTTTGTATCTATCATTTGTTTGGGTTGTTTGGTTGAATTTTTAACCATTTTTCGTTTTTTGTCCTAATTTAATTTTAATGGTTAGTTTGTGCGCTATAATGGTTTTAGGGAAATATCCAATTAATATATGGATAATTATTCTATACACAAGCGCTTGCGGAAACTTTTTTACACAAGCGCCTTAGTTTTATGGGTTAGAGATTTCGTTTAGGGTTTAAAGTTTAGGGGTTTAAGTGTAGCAGTTTTGAATTTAGGGTATATTGATAGAATTTTGGGTTTAGGGTTAAAATTTAGGGTTTATAGTTTAAAACTTAAATCACTACTCATATTACCCTAAAACCTAAACACTAACCTTAAACCTTAAATTCTAACCCTAAACCTTAAATTCTAGTCATGAACCCTAAATTCTAAATTTTAAACACTAAACCAAAACCCTATAATTGAGGCGCTTGTGGAATAAAAAAGTTTTCACCACCAGTGTATATGATTATAATCCTTAATATATTATTATTTTAAAATTCTTACTGTAATTTTAAGATATTTTCTCTTTATTCAATAAAACTCATTGTTATTTATAATAATAAAAAAACACTGGAAGGGGCAAAGAATTTTTGTTCCACTGCATTTAGGGGTGTAAATGAACCGAGCTTGAACGAACAAGATTATGTGCGTGTTTGTATGTTTATTATTAAAGGTGTTTGATAAGTAGTTTATTTGGGTACTATTTTATCTTTAATTATGCCTTTAATAGTTAGTTTATGTTACTGATCTGGATATTTTCGTGCATTTTCTATGCAGGACTACAATTCTGAAAATTGCACTTAAAAGGTGGAAATCTGTAATTTTATTTTCTAGAATCAAGGTTGGGCTAGTGGGCATGACTCTGGGCATGAAGTCTAACGTGACATCTAGTCACCAACTTCTAGAATGTCCAGTCAACGGCTTCTAGAAGGAGTAGCCAGCAAGAACGGATGAGAAGATCAGCTGCGTTTTAAATTTCAAACTTAGAATTATCTTTTGTTTTTAGGAATTGATTTAAATAATTTTAGGATTTATCTTTCTAGGTTATTTTTACGGTTTCAGAATACTATAAGTACCCCTTGGGGTAAGCTAGAAAATCATCTTTAATTCTTAGTTTGTTCTAGCTTTTAAAATTTCTATAAAATTTCATTTTTCTTTCGTTCTTATTTTTAAAGCTTTTATTTATTTTGCTTTAAAATGCTAAGTATGATTTCCACCACAATAATGCTTAGCTAATTTTCGAATTAACCAAAGGCTTAAAGCGATGCCTCGATTCATTTTGTGAGAATTGAAAGCATTTAATATCATCGGATAACATTCTCGATTTTCTGGAAACTTAGATAGGCAATTGGCCTTTCTATTAAAAATCTTTTCACTTTCATTTTAAAAAGCGCGTGTTGAATTGAATGTTGTTCTGATTTAAAGTTGGGAGGAATGATCGGCTTGTAGCATATTCGACTTCCTATGAACACACATAGCGACAGATTCGCTAAGGGAAATTGAGATCAGATTCGACTCTCATTGAGACAACATAATCCGAGTCGGGTTTTTTCAGATTTTAAACTATTTTATTCTAACAACGATAGTCGTGGTTAGTCTAACCAGAAAACTGAAGCTCAAAAATTGATTTTGGGTTATCAGTTTATCATAGAGAAAAACAAGTTACAAGGGTTGGGCCTTGTAAACTGTAACTGGCACTTATCCAAAGAAAATCTTTTTCGTTGATCAATTTGAACTGAGACTAAGCGAAGCTTAAGGCTAAACTATTTAATCAAATCTCTACTCAAAATTTACTTCCGTTATTTTCTCCAAATCTATTTTTAAAATCGCTTTACTTTACTTTATACCTTTTCAATCACCCCCCGTTTACTAAATTTTCTCACACAAGGCAGAATCAAAATCTCATAATATCAGAAGTTCCTTAGTCCCTACGAATCGACCATTCTTCTCTTTACCACGTCTTTATTTATTTATTTATTTATTTATTTGAGATTAAGGAATATTTATTTGACAAATACGACGCTTGTCAGTGTTCATGTTCGTTTAAATTTTTAATATTCTATTTGTGTTCATTTATTTATTTTTGAAAGTGTTCGTGTTCGTTTGTTTAAGTGTTCGCGAACGTGTTCCTTTAAGTGTTCATAAACGTGTTTATTTAAGTGTTCGCAAACATGTTTATTTATATGTTAAGAAATGTTAATTAAGTTAACAATAATTAAATACAAAAATAAAACAAAAGCAGCAAAATAAAACTTTCATTTCAACATGAACTTATATAGCATCCTTAGCAACAACAAAAAGTATTATTTAGATACATCTACAAGCATTTTCATCTTATAAACGAGACTATAAACGAGCCTATAAATGAGCTTATAAGCGAGCCTATAAACGAGCTTATCGTGAACATAAACAAACCGAACACATCTATGTTCGTGTTCGTTCGTTTATTAAACAAACATAAAAATTTTGTTCATACTATTTTATTTAGCTTAATAAACTAACATAAATGAACGTTATCCGAATAGTTCACAAACACGGCCGCATCTAATTTGGTTAGGTAAAGTCTATTTTTAATTATTCCTAGAGTGGTTCCATGTAGATTTGCCTAACTATGCATAAAAGCAACTCTTTCAACGGCAATGCCATGCCACAGCCACGGTCACCCCCCAACGACTCCACCACTATATATAAACCTCCGCCCTTTCAGAACCAATCCAAACAAAATATCGCCACCGCCCAACACTTGTTTCACCGTAATGAACACCACTTTCATACCCTCGGCAACCCTTTGTTTCCTCTTTCTGATTCCGACCCTCTTCAGCTTAGCCCATGCAGCCACGTTCAATATCAGAAACAACTGCCCTTACACCGTTTGGGCGGCTGCCGTGCCGGGTGGTGGCAAAAGACTGAACCGTGGTGATACATGGCAAATCAGTGCACCCTCTGGAACCACACAAGCCCGCATTTGGGCTCGAACCAACTGCCAATTCGATGCGGCCGGGAAAGGGAAGTGCCAGACCGGTGACTGCGGCGGGGTCCTCCAATGCAAGGGCTACGGCCAACCCCCTAACACGCTAGCTGAATATGCCTTAGGCCAATATGCTAACCAGGACTTCATTGACATCTCCAACATCGATGGCTTTAACGTTCCCATGGAGTTCAGCTCTAACTCCCCTGGGTGCACTAGGGTTATCAAGTGCGCGGCCGACATCGTCGGGCAGTGCCCGAATGAGTTGAAGGTTCCCGGAGGCTGCAACGGGCCTTGCCCGACGTTCAGGACAGAAGAACACTGCTGCAACTCCGGCAAGTGTGGACCTACAAAGTTCTCAAGGTTTTTCAAGGAAAGGTGCCCAAATGCTTACAGTTACCCCAAGGATGACCCAACGAGCTTGTTCACTTGCCCCACAGGGACTAACTACAAGGTTATATTCTGCCCATGAAGTGGCTAACTACAAGGCTAATATCAATAAATGGAATCAAGGCATATCACATCTGATTGTGAATGCAATTTCAGCACATTTCTTGATGTGCAAAATCTTCTAATTTCGTTGGTACAATCACTTCAATCTCAATAGTTATTCGTAGCTTTGTTAATGGAGCGTATTAGGATGGGTAAGTCACCTTATAATAAGTCTTTACGATATCCAATTCGAATTGAACAGAAATTATCTATCCCTTTCTGATGCCCTATATATGTCTCAAGGCTAAAAAAATAGGTTTAGATTTAAAGTTATTGATTAGAATTTAGGGCGTACCATGTATTTTTTAAGATTTAGAAATTATGGTTAGAGCTTAGAATTGGTTTTTTAGCTTTAGGGGCATATATAAAGACACCAAAAAGGGACAAAAATCCTCTGCTTTTTTCGGTGTCTTTTTATGTATCCCAACACTAAAAATATATTTCAAGTCCTAACCCTAAATTTTAAATCCTAAATTTTAAACCCTAAAAACTACATTCTACCCTAAATTTCCTAAACTCTAACCTTCAACATTAACCATAACCCATAAACCTAAGGTTTTAGTACGAGACATAAATAGAGGCACCGAAGAGAGACAGAAGAATTTTAATCACAAAAGGGGTAAACAAATTTGTTCATCTAAAATAATCAACCAATAAATTAGATATGGATAGTTTTAAAAAAAAAGTTTCCATAATAATATTTGGAAGGGTTAAATACAATCGGGGCCACTCCATTATTAGTTCGGTTACAAACAAATTAGTAAACGGTTAAATATCAAACGAAATAATGACATGGTTTGGTATAAAATATTTTAGTCTCAAAACTTCTACGTATATGGTATATTCAAGATTGGGCCCATGTGCTTAGCCAACTGATGGATTATACTACAAGGAAAAGGGAGGGTAAAAAATCCTATGTCCCTTTTTGTACTTCGTTTTATACCTCAACACTAAAAATTATTAAAAAATTATCTTAAATTTTAAATTTTAAACTTTATACCGTATACCTTAAAAATACACCCTACCCTAAATTCATTAAACTATAAACTCTAATCTTAAACTCTAACCCATAAACTTAAACCCACTTTTTTTAGTGTGGGCATAAATAGGGACACAAAAAAGCAAAGAATTTCTATTCGAAAAAGGAAACCCAAAACGTAGATTCCGTGTAAATGAAGGATTATTAGACTTTTCTAATCTTTGAATTGATTTGTAAAAAAAAAAGGTAAACTACATAAATGACCATCATATTATTGGAAAAGTCGCGATTTGGAGTTTAAGTTTAGCATTTAGGGTTATTTATATGAAATTAGTTTGATGATTATATATGTGAAATTGGTGTTTAGGGTTTGGGGTTTAGGGATATATATGTGAAATTAATTCAATGATTATATATGTTGAATTAAAAGAATAAATGTAAAAAAATAAGACATGTATTTCTAATTGAGTAAATTTAAGCACAAGGTTGGGTTTGGTGCATTTGTTATGCTGCTGCTAGTCACTCTATGTTACCTAGGTTCGATTCCCCTATCAAGCATATTGCTTAAATTTGATTTTTCTCCTCTAAATAGGTGGTGACACATGTCACCCCTGATTGGAGGAGGGAAATAAATTTATTAAATTAAATATAAATAATTAAAGTCCTCCAATAAGGTGTTGACACGTGTCACTATCTAATTAATTAATTTTATTAATTTAAAAGTAGGACTAAATTGAAAGAATGTGTAAATAACAAGGACCAAATGTGTAATTATACCCCTATTTTGTTAACTGCCACGTCATCCTACCGTTAAGCTCTAACGGCTGGTAGTCACATTGATACCATTTAAATAGTTTGGTGGTTTAATTGCTTCGAAAAAAGTAAGGTGGTCAAATCGCGACTTTTCCAATAATATGGTGGTCTTTTATGTAGTTTACCCAAAAAATAATAACAATTAGGAGGTTTAAACTATCGGTTCAATTATAGCTTTCTTCTCTTTACTATACTTAAATTTCATATTTAATCCTTATATTTTTGTTTAAGGTAATATAATTCTTAATACTTTTATACTATCATTATTTAGTTCAAATAGTTAAATATCTGTTTCGATTAAAATACTGAAATTTTTTTCTTGAAAACACCAAAGAAATTTCATGTCAACATCATAAATTAGAAAGGGGGTGTTCAAGAAAAAAAAAACATATTTGTATCTTAACGGAAACAATCAACTATTTGAGCTAACCAATGAGGATATCAAATTATTTACATTGACTAAATCTCAAATCTAAACATTTAATAGAAAAATGAAATTAAACTCGAATTTAAACATTGACTAAATCTCGAATCAATGCAGACATGAACTCAACCACAAACAATCAGCTGGTTTTTTAAATGATAGACCTACCCGCGTACCTGACTTTGGTAAATAAGTCTCGATCCGATGATTTTTTTTACAGACACAAAACTTTGAACTTGAGACTTGTTTAAATAATACCAAGATGCTTACTTACCACTTGAACCAACCCGTTAATAGTTCGACCACCTATTTAGTACTACATTTAGCAGATAAAGAGATTAAATTACTTGGACTTTAGTGTTACACGACACACCGTCCTAACTTCAAGGGTACATTACTTTGGATAGGATAGGCTTCTCTTTAAGAGTTGCATACTTGGGTTTAGGCACGTTGAGTTCTACGTTTTTTATATATTAAATTTAATGAAAATGATGTTATTACCTATACAATATAAAAAAATATATATATGGGAGCTAACAAAAATTCGTGCTTGATTGAAAATTTAAAAATGAAAATCATAATAATAAAAAGGTTTATGTGTATTTGGATCTTGTGTGTTGTTGTTGGCTTAATAATATTTTTGTTACACTTTTTTTTTTCTTTTGGTGTTCGAGTGATACTCAGATGCGACCTAATTAATGAGGCACAAATTTACCTTTAAAAAATAATGATAAAGAGGTTAATTATATGTTTCTAACATATTCTAAATTTCAATATATAATGTAATTTAACACCGGATGCATATGCATTAGTTCGTTGAGTAAATTGAATATTTACATTAACTTTTAGTAATATCAAATTTTATTATTAGTCATTGTAGTACAAATAAATTGTGAGTTTAGTTTATATATTCTTATTTGATCAAATCCAGTTTTTGTTTTTTCCAAATTTTAAAATTTCAGTCGTAATCTAAATGGTGAATGAATAATATAACTAAATTACATAGGCTAAAAATTAATTAAATTGTGAATCTATTAAGTGGTCTCAATAATAAAGAATAATGTTATTCTTTGTAGGTGATCCGTATTTGAACAACATAGTCTGTATGTATGCATGAGTATCTAAATTTGAAAGCGGTATATCATGATCCTTGAACTTAAGGTCCCCATATACTATGATCTTTCCCTTTCTCCTTTCGAGCACAAATTTCACAGACACAAAACACATGCAGTATCTAAAACAAAACAAGCAGCGAGGGAGAAAGTGGTAAGGGAATTGGTGCTTTCGTTGGAAGCAGCCAAGCTGCTAAAATCCAAGTGGTGGACCTTCAATTTTCTCCCTGACATAACTCAACTGTTTCTCAATGCCTGAAGCTCTTTCTTCCAGTCTCTTACTCTCACACCAACATATCCACTTAGGGTCTGTTTGTTTCACTAATTCTGAAAAATGAACTACAATTTTTTTGAAAACTAATTGCAGAAACCATTTTTCGGTGTTTAGATAATGTTGTACAATTCATTTTTACATTGTTTGGTAGAGTTTCCTGAAAATTTCATGAACCGTCCACAAACAAGCATCGATAATGCTAAAAACAAGTTCCAACCAAAATATGGTTTAAGGTTTAGGTTAGTGTTTAGGGTTTATGATAGCATTCATGGTTTATGGTTTATGGTTTAGATTAGTATTTAGGGTTTAGGTAGCATTTATATAATAATATTTAAGGTTTAGTGTTTAAAGTTTAGATTAGTGTTTAGGGTTTAGGGTTTATATTAGTGTCTAAGGTTTAGGTTGGTTGTTAGGATTTAGGGTTTAGAATTTAGGGTTTATGGTAACATTTAGGGTTTAGGGTTTAGTGATTATGGTTTATAGTAGCATTTAGGGTCTATCGTTTAAGGTTAGTTTTTAGGGTTTATTGTTTAAGGTTTAGGTTAGGGTTTTGTGTTTAGCTTTTAGTGTTTAGGGTTTAGGTTATCATTTAGGGTTTAGTGTTTATGTTAGCATTTAAAATTTAGGGGTTAGTGTTTATTGTTTAGGGTTTATGTTAGTGTTTAAGGTTTAGTATTTAGTGTTTAGGGTTTATAGTTTATGTTAAGGTTTAGGGTTTATGTTAGTGTTTAGGTTTTAGATTTTAGTGTTTATATTAGTATTTAGGGTTTATGTTAGTATTTATGGTTTAGTGTTTATTTAGCATTTAGGTTTTATGGGTTAGTGTTTAGGGTAAGGGTTTATGTTAGTGTTTGAGGTTTAATATTTAGGGTTTATCATTTAGAGTTTAAGGTTTATGTTATTGTTTATGTTAGTATTTAGTGTTTAGGGTTTAAGGTTTATGTTAGTGTTTATGTTTGCATTTAGTGTTTAGGGTTTAAGGTTTATGTTTTGGGGTTTAATGTTAGGGTTTATGTTTAGGATATAGTATTTAGGGTTTTGTGTTTAGGGGTTGGTGTTCATGGTTTAGTGTTATGTTAGTTATTAGGGTTTAGTATATATGGTTTAGGGTTTAGTGTTTAACATTTAGTGTTTAGGATTTAGGTTAGTGTTTAGAGTTTATGTTTTAAGTTTCCATTTAGGGTTTAAGGTTTATGTTAGTGTTTAATGTTTAGGGTTTATTGTTAGTGTTTAGTGTTTATGTTAGTATTTAAGTCTTAGGGTTTGTGTTAGTGTTTAGTGTTTAGGGTGTAGTGTTTATGTTAATATTTAAGGTTTAAGGATTGGTGTTTAGGGTTATGGGTTTTGTTAATGTTTAGGGTTTAATATTTAGTGTTTAGGGTTTAGGATTTAAGGTTTAGGGTTTAGGGTTTAGTTTTTATGTTAGTATTTAGGGTTTATAGTTTAGGTTATAAGGTTTACGATTTAAGGTTTAGGTTAGTATTTGTAGAGAGAATGGGAGGAAGGAAAGCGACTTACCGAAAATTAATGGGTAAGTATGACTGTAGTTGGCTTTCCTTTGACTTTTTCATTTTTCATCAACCAAATAGCGGAAAGTTATTGAAACGTTTTCAGGAAAACCGATTACAGTGAAACAAACAGATCCTTACATAGAGCTAAAACTCATAGTTTTACATGTTTTTTTATTGTTAGATGAGTGAAATTAATGGTTGGAATTAAATCTTCTCTCTCTTTTTTCAAGCGATAATGTTACAGCTAATAACAGCCTCAATTAGTTATTTTAGGGCATACAAAAGAAAAATACTTCAAATTACATGGTTATCCTCCAGGGTATACTTTTCGATCACAGAAGAATGCTTCTAATGCTCAGGCACATGCTGTTGCAGATTTGGTTTATACAAAGGATACTTGCTTATCTTCTAATGATTCTTCTCGTAACATTGAGAGCACCAATAGTGCATTGACTAGTCAACAGTGTCAGCAGCTTATTGCAATGCTTACTTCTCAGTTGAATAATACTTCACAAAATCCCTCTATTGTGGACATCCCTTCTTCTTCAATCAACCTTTCCATGCAAGGTACGATCTTATCTTATATCAATAGTTTAACTACTTTTCATAACAGTTTTAATTGGATTATAGACTCAGGAGCTTCTCGACACATTTGTTGTTCAAAAGAAGTTTCGAATTTTTGAATCCTATCTTTGACAGTTCTGTTATGTTACCTAATGCTACTATTGTTAAAGTAACACATGCTGGTACAGTGAGGTTGTCTCCTGATTTTGTCTAATTAACAAATGTTTTATATGTTCCTGAGTTCAAGCTTAATCTCATTGATGTTAGTGAATTGGTAAAATCTTCTAATTTTACTGTGTTATTTGATAAATCTCATTGTCTCATTCAGGACCTTCACAACACGATTGGGAAAGCTGATCTTCTGCAAGGGCTTTATCTTCTTCATTTGCCCTTCGATAAGCATGCTAATGTTCTTAGTTCTTCTTCCAGTGATATTGTATCTGTTTCTTGGCACGTTAGACTAGGGCATCCTAGTACTCGTGTTTTGCATTTATTAAAAGATATGTTACCCAATTGTAATATAAATAAGAATAATGATCCTTGCTATGTTTGTCCCATGGCTAAACAGCATAGATTGTCTTTTTCTAATTCTTCTTCTAAATCTAATCAGCCTTTCGAGCTGATTCATTATGATATTTGGGGGCCTTTCAAGTGTCCAACTTATGATAATAAGAGATATTTTTTAACCATTGTGAATGATTTCACTCGTTGTACATGGACCTATTTGATGCAGTCCAAATCTGAGGTTTCTAATATTGTTCCTGCCTTTATAAAAATGGTTAAAAGGCAATTTGATTTTGATTTAAAAATATTCAGGTCTGATAATGCTCCTGAACTGAAGTTCATCGATTTGTTTAAATCTCTTGGCATCCTTCATCAGTTTTCCTGTGTGGAAACACTCCAACAAAATGATGTGGTTGAGAGAAAGCATCAGCATTTGTTAGCTGTTGCTCGTGCTTTTTACTTCCAATCTAAGCTACCTCTTCAATTTTGGGGAGATTGTTTGCTTGCTGCCACACATGTCATTAATAGGCTTCCTTCCATGTTTTTAGATAACAAATCACCTTATGAGCTTTTATTCTGCAAAGTTCCTGATTATAATCATTTAAGAAACTTTGGATGTTTATGTTTTGTTTCCACTCTTAAATCCAAACGTGACAAGTTTTCACCTCGTGCTTTACCTGGTGTTCTTCTTGGTTATGTTCCTGGAGTAAAAGGTTACAAAGTCTTCATTATTTCTACTAGGAAGATTGTCATTTTCAGGGATGTGATTTTTCATGAATCCATATATCCTTTTCACAAAGTGGCACCTTCTACAGATACTTTAATTGATCCTTTTCCTACTGTTTCTTTACCTCGTGTTTCTACTGATAATTTGCCTTCATCGTTTATTCAGATCACTCCTCAAGTTTCTGATACAAATGGTGTTGAGCATGAAATAAGCTCTCCCCATACATCTCTTAACCATCCTTCTGCAACAAGCCACAATACTCCTGACATTGGTGTTTCTCATGACATTCCTGAAGTTTCTCAATCTATTCAGCCTGTGACACTTCAGGAGAATTTCTCCACCAACTTGCCTTCTGATCAGTCCATGACATTTCAACCTATTCAGCCCATACAAGAAAATGTTCCTTCTGCACCAATTTCTGTTCCTCATGCATCAATTTCTCCCCAGGATGTTGTTCATGAGCCACCATGTGCAGTTTCTATTCCCCATGCAGAGTTGGTTCGCAGGTCTTCTCCTATTTCTCAGAAACCTACTTATCTACAGCATTATCAGTGCAATAGTGCATCTAATTGTTTTTATCCTCTTCAACATCATGTATCATCTTGCCACCTTTCAGCTGATTATGCTGCTTTTCTCAATAATGTATCTTCTGTGTATGAGCCTACATACTATCATCAGGCTGTTAAATATCCTGAGTGGAGGCAGGCCATGCAGGATGAATTACAAGCCATGGAAGACTTGAAAACATGGACAGTTGTTCCTCTTCCTGAAGGTAAACAACTTATCGATTACAAGTGGGTTTATAGAGTAAAATATAAGGCTGATGGCACAGTGGATAGGTTCAAGGCTCGGTTAGTTGCTAAAGGTTTCACTCAAATTGAAGGGGTCGATTACATAGATACATTCTCACCTGTTGCAAAGATGACTTCTTTTAAAGTTTTACTTGCTTTAGCTGCTTCAAATGATTGGCATTTGTTGCAATTGGATGTCAACAATGCCTTTCTAAATGGGCAGCTCGATGAAGAAGTTTATATGAAACTTCCTTTGGGATACAATTTGAAAGATCCAACAAGCTGCATGGATCTAGATGAGTCTTCTAATCTGGTTTGCAAATTGAACAAATCGATTTATGGTCTTAAACAAGCCTCTAGGCAGTGATTTCATGCTTTTTCTCAGGTTATTCTCAAGTGTGATTTTGCTCAATCTCCTTCAGAACACTCCCTTTTCACCAAAGGCACAAGTGATGATTTCATAGCTTTATATGTGGATGATGTGGTACTTGCTGGTAAAAATCTACATCTTTTAGAAGCTGTGTAAGATTTTCTTCAGTTACATTTTAAACTAAAGCTCTTAGGTCCATTGAAGTATTTTCTTGGATTCGAGATTGCAAGGAATGATACTGGTATTTCCCTTTCTCAACGACATTACACTTTACAACTCCTAGAGGATACTGATTGTCTTGGAAAGAAGCCTGTTGATACTCCTATCATTGCTTCACATAAATTAAGTGTTCATGAAGGGGAATTGTTGTCTGATCCACAGATTTACAGAAGGCTTGTTGGACGCCTGTTATATCTCACACATACACGTCCAGATATTACTTTTGCTGTCCATCTCCTAAGTCAGTTTGTTTCTTCTCCACGCCAACCACATTTACAAGCTGTTCATCATCTTCTATCCTACATTAAAAAATCTCCTGGACAAGGATTGTTCTTTTCTAAACACAACAATCTTCAATTGCGTGCTTTTGTAGATGCTGATTATGGTTCATGTCCTGATACTCGACGGTCTACTACAGGATATTGTACCTATTTAGGAGATAGTCTCATCTCTTGGAAATCCAAGAAACAGCATACTGTAAGTAGGTCCTCTTGCGAAGCAGAATACCGTGCAATGGCTTCTGCAACTTGCGAACTTACTTGGCTCACTGCTCTCCTTTCTTCTTTTGGGATTACAATTTCTCAAACTAATTCTTTGTTCTGCGACAATCAATCTGCTGTTCATCTTGCATCGAATCAAGTGTTTCATGAACGTAGCAAGCACATTGAAGTGGATTGTCACTTCATAAGAGAGAAGGTTGCTGCAGGATTTTTAAAGTTTTTCCATATTCGATCCATTAACCAACTTGCTGACATATTTACCAAAGCTCTCCCAAGTTCCTTATTTAACCATTTTGTTTTCAAGCTGGGCTTGCTGAACATTCATCAACCTCCAGGTTGAGGGGGCTGTTACAGCTAATAACAGCCTCAGTTAGTTATTTTAGTTATTAGGGTTTGTTAGTTTAAACCTATTATTGTATTATCTATATAAGTGAAGTTAAGGATTATGTAAATTTTAACTTTCAGTTGAATAAAATTTGATTCACTTCCTTTATACTTCAATAGATAATCTTCACATAACCCACTGTTAACCTCAACCATCTATTTCTATCCAATAATCCAAAATAACGTGTAAAAATTAAAAACTCTTACACTGTGTAACCGGATACTACAAATAAAAAACCTATCCACATTCCTAGCTTGGCTTAACATGACAAACAATGGCACTGATTCATTTCTATATATGCTTTTCTCATAAATATTGCAGTATATACTATTCTGGATACACATTTCACATGAAAATTTTTCATGAACGTAAACATGAGTTGGTTTAGTAGGTCGAGACATGTTAGTATATTGTCCCGATAAGAATCAAAGTTCGAGTTTCACCGAGTGATTAGAAATTCAAAAACACAAACCAATCATTGTAAATTAAGTGCTCAAGTTTGCAGGTACAACAAATCTCCCTCTCTTCTATATATTAATTATACCCCAAATCCCCAAAAGTCACAAAATGGAAAATCAAATATTAAGATTAAAGAAAAGAAACAAGTTCCTCATCTGATATTTTTAGTGAGGACTGCAATATAATATACCCCCCAAAAACCTAATCTAGCAACAAGAATACATCATGCAAATATATATACACATGCAAAATAGAACCCAAACTTACTGGTTTAAAAAGTTGCAGCAAATGGATGTAAGTCTCTCTCTTCAACATAATGCTGCAGATGGTGATGAGGAAAGATGATATACCCTATGTTGCTCGGACTCTTTCGTTCCGATATACAAACATGTGATATTACTCGAGTCCGAGTAACATAGGGTAGAGAGGATCGGAGGTTCCTCTCAGCACAAATAAGCGTTTCTCAACCTTTTTGATAATAAAACTACAGGCTGAAACTGAATTCTTGCAGCTGACATGATCGCTCCGATCCAATGTTCTTCGGTTCTTCCTCGGCTATATCAGTACTCGAACTTTTAATTTATTCCCATATAGAAAGAAAAAAATAAAGATTAAAGAGGGAGATAACTTGAAGAACAAGTAGTCTAGTTTTTTGCTAGATCAGTGAAGTGACCGAGGACCCGAATCCGATGCTAGTCGGATCATGCCAGGAACCCATATTTGTGCTCCAACCAATTTGCTGAAGCTGATCTAGGAAAGGTGGCAAGGCCAAGGGCTCAGTGTTTTTAACACCGCCATTGATGATCTTGTGTTGGTTAAGAGTAGAAGCTAAAAGAGAAGCAATGGTGGGTGTAGAAGAAGATGAGAACCCAAACATATTTGAATAGCTTGAAAGGAGTGGGTTATTTGGGAAATCAGACAGACATGGTTGATAAGGGAAATTGATTATATCTGCAGAAGCATCATTTGATAACCCATAAAACAAAGGGTTGTTGTTGTTGATGTTGTTGTTGTTGTTGTTGTTAACATGGTGAGTGCTTGAGGTTGAAGACAATGGAGAAGAGGAAGGAGTTGGCCTTTTAACACGCTTGTTCTTCCTACATCCGCCACCGACAGGAACATTCCTTAAAGTGCCACCTCTTGTCCAATAACGCTTACAAGATTTGCAGAAGTGTCTGGGCTGTGATAAACTGTAGTTGTAGTAGCAGAACTTTGTGTTGGATGAATCACAACGGGGACACTTCAGTGCTTGTTGTTGCTGTTCTTGGCTTGGTTTCTCCATAAGCTTCTGCAACCAGAGAAGGGAAAAAGAAAGAAAATGAATGAGGTGTTATTAAGGCAAAAAAATAACAACACAACATAGATATTCTGTTCCAAAAGCAAAACAACAAAAATGGGCCGGGGTCATGTTTTTGTGTAATAATTGATTGATTGAGAGAGGAGAGAGAAACCTGTGACCATTCATTGCTAGTTGAAGAGATGGTGGCACCGGCAACCGTCTTCTCGCAGCTACTCAGCATTTCTATTTGTTCTAACAAAGGAATCGTTGGAACAGGGAGTAAAGAGACCAAGAGCAGTATTCGAATCGAATTTTGAGGCTTAATATGGGTCGACTCTCCCAACCCTATTTCTTTTCATTCACAATATTAGAATTCGAATTTTTAAACTTGCTTTGAAATATTATTATGGATGACTATAGTTGATTTAGGCTCAGTTCGGTGTAGCTTTTCCACCCAACTTTTGGCTACGGAACGGAGAAACATTACTGAACGACCAATAATTTTTGCCCCTGATTTGGTCTCAAACGAAACTTTTAAATTATAAAGTGTAAAATTTTAAATTTCTAAAGAGTACAAGAATTGAGAAAATTTTTATTCTTTGATTTATTAATGAAATTTCCACGTGGTGGGGTGATCTATAATTGAAATTAACTATAGTATTTTTTTTAATTAAATAAAATAATAGGGGGAAAAGAATGTACGCAATGGAGGACAAATATTCAAAATCCAAGAATAATAACTAATAAGTGTTGAGTGTATTGGTAGGACACATTGCATTCTCAAAGAAATTGTGTGAATTCGAACCTTAAAGACGACATTATTAGGAAAAATAGTCACGCACCTTAAACATAAACCGTAAAACAGACATGCATACTATCAAAAAGAAAATCTAAAAACAAGACAGAATGGTGAAAGCAGCATAAGAGATGATGAAAATAAATTGAGAAGTTCAAGAAAAATAACATAACATATGAAAATATTCCATTCCACATCACTATGACATGAGAACATATTGAGAGGGGGAATCCCTATAATGAGTGCACCCCATTCCCCAATAACAACACAAGTTGTAATGATGGTTTTGTCCTATCAAAATACCAATAACAAATATATAATTTTTAAAAAATAATTTAATTATTTATTTAAAAATTTGTGACAAATATGTAATCTTGTCGTTAAAATTAAAATATGACATGATATAATAGTAGTTTTAGTTCTTAAAATTTATGCATTCTATTAATTTGATTCTATTTCAAAAATAATTTAATAAACTTAACCGTTCATGCATATTTAAAAAAATTTAACATTGCACCCTTCAACCATTTGTCGCACTCTATGTTACTATCCATCAACTCGATAACCGACAATTGCAATAGATCGATAGACACAATCATTTCACTGCTAGACAGCTGGCATACTAGTATAACAAACTCACTATGACCTTAACGTCATCTGCTAGCAGATATAATCACTTTACTATTGTATTTAAAAAAATGGTTAAATTTATTGAATTATTTTGAATTATGACCAATTTAATAGAAAGTATAATTTTAAGAACTAGAATTGTTATTATACCAAGTTGTTTGTTTAAATTTTAACAGCAGATTGACGTGTTTGTCACAAAATTTTAATTATGTGACTAAATTGTTACTTTTAGAAAGAAAAAATGTGATTTGTTTATTAGTGAACATATAATTAAATGACATGTGAGATCCGTTAATTAGCTTAGTGACTAAGAAATATTGTCCCATCTTATATGAGTTCAAATCGCGACATGATAACATAATACACTACTACTTATCTATGTATTTATCTAAATTTTAAATTAATAATTTCACAATTAGACTGTGACTCTCATTTTACTACAACTTAATAGTTGCCCCCTCTCGAATTTTCTTCTTAATTCCGTCACCGGAAAACATAACAAAATTTACAAAGAAACCACCGACCAAAAGCCAAACCCAGGGCACAACTAAAGAGCACACAAAAACCACATTTTCCGGGAAAAGGGTGAATGAACCGTACATCGACGCCGATGGCCACCACAAAGGGTGAATCTCAGTTGATCGGAGGTGAAAACCCAAAAAAAAAAACACCAAAGGACAGCCGACACTAATACTTAAAATACATGCAAGTATTAATAATCAAATTATTGTTCTTTGGACAAATGAATCTCACTTAAGGGCTATCCTGATTTTGGACTTTAAATTACAAGTAGATATCGACCGTCTCATTATTTGTTTTTATTATGATGGTGCTATTATTATTTATTCAGTTATGTTGATGGGATTATGGGTGATAAGTAATAACGAGCCGAGCTGAGCTCGAATTTGGCCAGGTTTGGCTCGGTTCGGAAATAATATTATTAAGCTTAGTTTAGGCTCAAGGCTCGTCTAGCTCGAAATTTTAGACTCGAGTTCGGTTCGAAAACAATATTATTAGGCTCGGTTCGGGCTCGGGCTCGAAGCTCGTCAGGCTCGGCTCAGCTCGAAATGAAAAATTTTATTATAGTTTTTTATAAAATATAAGGCCTCGTTAATAGTTCTTTCATAACCAACACTGAAAATTTTTGAAACAAAATTTATTGTCGGAAAAGGGGAAAAGAGTGTCCAAAAATTATATTAATTCAAATAACCAACAATACAAACACATAATCAAATAAAATACAAAATCAAACAACAACCAATTAAGGAAAATGTCCAATTTGTTTTAGTAAATTTGCTTTTAGTGAATTTTCTCAAATTTATTTTATTCTTTTTTTTTGCTAAACAAATTACTTTTAGTGCATATGTAGCGCGCGCCCATAAACACACATATATATTCTGAGTCTGTTCATGAACTTTTCAAGCCGAGCTTGGGTCAGCTCAGCTTGCTAATGTTTCGAGCTGAGACCAAGTCTGAGTCGAATTTACTTGAGCTGTACTTTAACCGAGTCAAATTCAAATAGCTCGTGAGCCGATTAGGCTAATTATCACTCTTATATGAGACCTTGCTAGTTGGGGGAACCGTGGTCCCTCAATTCCCTATCATTTATATACGACAACATACCTTAATTTGCTTAGGGATTTTGGATGTCGAAATTCACTATAAACCCTTTTGTTGTAAGCCCTTTATTTAAGAAATTGCTTAGTCGTTTAGTAACAAGTACTAGTAGCTGATAATATTAGATATAAATAAAAAAAATTAAAGAATAAAATAAAGGATTTTTCTAAATTGAATTATTAAGATAAATTATATAAATATTAAATAAATTTAACACGAAACAATCATAGTGCGAGAAATATAATTAAAATGAGCAAATATTTCATGTACTGGTATTGAGAAAAAATCTACAAGCCCTTCTAATTTAAGGATTAAGGGTTTAGTTTAAATGTTAGGAATTTAGTTTATAGTTTAGACAAGTATATTTTTCTCTATAGTTTCTTCCCCTATTTCATTTTTACTTTACTTTCACTCATTCTTTTCAGAGGAAAGTAAACCCTGATAATCTATTATTTGGGACCTAGATAAAATTATAAATATTTATAAATAAAATTATAAATATTTATAAATAAAATTAAAAATTTTATATTGAGATATTAAATTGAATTATAAATTTTTAAAAAAATTGAGTATTTTTAGAATAGTCCAAAGTTACTATATTTAGGAGCCGCAAAAACTGAAAGAAAAAAAAATCTTTTAACCGAGATCAAGACTCTTGCCTCCCTATAGAGAGTCAGAGTTAGAATCAACTTACATAATAAAACTCTTTAAGCTTTATATGTTTTTTAGATCGTTAGATGGAGAGAATAGATGACTTAGATTAACTCTTTACTCTCTTTTTTAAGTGATAATCTTCACATATTTACTGTTAATCTCATTCATTCGTTTCACTCATCCAACGGTCCAAAAAACGTGCAAAACTTAAAGAGTTTTACATTTTGTAAACGGATCCTATCTCATAAATATAAATACAAATATAAATATAAATATATATATATATATATATTAGAGGTGAGCAACGTGACTCGACTCGAAAAAAACTGAATTTTTCGATTCGACTTAAGGTGAAAAAATTCGACTGTGACTGACTCGACTCGAAAAAGTTTCAAATAAAGTTTGAGTTCTAAAATGAAAATTCGAATAACTTGAATAACTCGAAATTTTTAGTAATTAATATATTTATTTTTAAGTTTTAGTCGAGTCCTCAATTTTTTCTGATATATATATAATATATGAAGAATTATATGTCACATATGAAAAATATGAAGAATATTTGTATATATATATATATATATATATATATATATATGCATATCTTATATGATTAGAGAAAGTCGTTTAAATTAGAACAAAACCGTACTATAACATGATAAATAATTACAATTAAATTTTTATAGGAACTCGAAAACTCGACTCGAATCGAAATTTCAAATAAAGTTTGAGTTGTAAAATATGACACGTTAACTCAAATTTTTTTGACTCGACTCGATCAAACGCTCATCTATATCTTATATATATATATATAAGTTATGATCTACTTACACACGATGTAAATGATATTGAATAGGTGGAGATTTGAAGAATAATAATAAAATTAAAATTTTCAATCGAGTTACATTTACATGAATTGATAGTATTAATCAAACCATGTTATTTTAAAAAGGGAAAATTACTCCAGTGACCATCAAATTTTGGGGGCGTATCTATTTTGAGCACCGAACTATCGAACTCGTCAATCAGACTACTAAATTAATTAAATCAACCTATTTTGACCACCGACGTTAAAAAACTAACGGTAGGGTGACGTGGCAGTTAACGAAAATTTGTAAGATCACAAATTTAGTTCATGTTATTTACTTATTAAATCAATTTGTTCATAATTTTAATTTAATTAATTAAAATTTAACCAACCAACTAGAGGACAACATGTGTCACCATATTTTTTTAATTTTAATTTATTTTATTTAACAATTTGAATTGACCAACCAAATGGTGACATGTGTCACCATCCGATTGGACCTAATCAAATAAAGAAAATAAAATGAATTATATTGCATGCAATGGGAGTTAACCCGCAACCACTAGCAACAAAGGCTTAAGTTATAACCCACAACCACTAGCAACAAAGGCTTAAGTCATTTCGGCATCTATTCTTTCTTTGAAATAATTTAACTTTCAACATTTTATTTTGGCTTAAAATCGCCCCTTCACGGATGGAAATTATTAGTCAACTAACGATAAATAATTTGAAATAACTTGACAGAATGACACGTCATCGGAAAAAATAAATTTATATTTTATATAATTTTATAAAAAAAGTTAAGTGATGTGACATTCTTTGAAGTCAACACACTTGTTTGTGTAACACTGTCATATAGGTTTGTCACGTCATTTCAAGTCATTTATTGTTAGTTAACTAATAATTTTCATCCGCAGATGAACTATTTTGACCCAAAGTAGAACGTTGAGGCTTAAATTGCTTCTGAAAAGAATAAAGGTCAAAATGACTATTTAGTCAGACGCTAGGGTATTTTTAGCATTATGCCGGGACATAATCATGATGAAACTTTAAAGAAAAATATAAATAATAGTAAAACGAGGGTTACTCTATTTGCTAAGTCATTAATTTAAAGTTTGAAAAATAGAAGTTCGAGGTCTAACTTGATTAGTTTTAAAATTTATAGGGATTTAAGAAGTATTTATATCTAAAAGAGGGTAGGCCAAGGTTTAATTTATCTAATTTACAGGGTTCAAATATATATATATATATATATATATATATATATCATTATTTTATTAATAAAATAATAATTTTTCATTTATAAAAGGGTAAAATACACCATTCATCACTCAACTATCTTCTCACTCTTATTTTGGTCACTCAACTTTCAAACTTTTTAATTTGCTAACTGAACTTTCAGATTGCTCCTGTTTTGGTCACTCTAGAATATTTTATTATTTTTTTGATTTTTTTAATATTATTAAATATAAAAATAATTTAAAATAAATAATAAAATCATATTTTATTATTATTAAATTTGAAAGTGTGAAGAAAAAAATCACCACCACCGTCGACCACCGTTGGTATCAGATTGCACTGGTGGACTCGTTTTGACGCACTGAGTCCGAATATAGTGCTTGTTTCACCAGAAAATGTTTTGAAACTCGAAAATCTCGTTTGGAACTTTTCGGTTTCATAACTTTCGATCTCTTTTCGTGGGCTTCGGAGTAGTTTTCAACAAAACGGAGGTCGGGTTCGGACTCAAGGAGCCGAGATGAAACGAGCGGTGAAATCTGAGACTAAACGGTCACCATCTACGGTCGTCGGCAGTGGCGTCCAAAGACGGTGAGTGGTGGACGACGAACAGTTGGATTTAATTTTATATTTTATATTAAATAATAATAAAAATACCAAAAAAATTCAAAAATAATAATAAAATAATTGAGAATGACCAAAATATGAGCAATTCGAAAGTTCAGTTAGTAAATTGAAAAGTTTGTGACGAAATAATAGTGAGAAGATAGTTAAGTGGTTATATTTGTATTTTACCCTTTTTTAAAAATAATTCAATAAGATTGAAATAATTTGAAACTTCTATTATATACAATTTTAGTTCAATATCCTTATAATAGTCCTTTTTAATTCCCACCTTACCGCTATAGCTACGATCGAATCCAAACACATATGAATCACCATTGTTTTTAATTTCACTACTATAATATTCAATTTTTTTTTGTTTAACCATCGGTAAAAAATTTACTGGCTCACTAATCATGATCGAGTATTGTAGAGGCCTATTATGGGGCGACCCTCCTAACCCAATTTATTTTACGCCAGGATTCAAACTCATGACCTTACTTAAGTGATCTAATGTCTATCCCACTAAACTCACTGGTTGTTGGTTCAATCTTATTACTTTAATAATCAATTTCACTATCATCGTTATTCTTAATCTCACCGTAACTGATCTCATCACCCGAGAATATAAAATAATTAGGGATGGTAAAATAAGTCGAACCTGTCGGGTCCCGGCCCGATCTAATTTGATAGGGGCAGATTTTTTTATTTAAAAATCAGGTTCGAGGTAGGACGAGCAGGTTTTAAAAAGATCCAGTCGGGGCGATGCGAGTTCAGGTTTAGGTCCCGCATCGTCCTGCCCCAATATATTTATTATATATTATTTTTATTTTTTTCCAGGGGCGGGTTTCAAGATAGAGTCGTGATCGGTTTATGCTTTTATTATGTCGGGATAGGTCGAGACAGGGATAAAATATATTAATTTTGATTTGGGTCGAAATTGGATCAAAAGCTTTAAATTTCGGGTCGGGTCGGGTGTAAAAACCCGACCCGTTGCCAGGCGTTTAATAATTCATAATTAACCTTCCAATTATATTCATAGGCCACAAAGTAGAAAATGCCGAAGGAATTATTGGACTTTGAACTTTTGGGCTATGGCTCAACAGTTAGCCATCTTTCACAGTGGCCCACAAAAAGCTCACTAAATTTTTATGAATATATAAAATAATATTATAAGAATTTGCTTCAGATTTAAGAATTTGACTTGATTTGACTTTAAATTTAAATAAAATTTAAAATTAATATCGAACACCAAAAGTTCGAGACAATATTTCATATTAAATTGTTAATTTAGAAGAAATTAGATTGTATGAATACCATATTTGGTAATATTGGATTACGATATAAAATGGGTCATTGTCTTCACTATAATGCTCAACCACTTTTGTCCTAATCAACTAAAGAGAAGATATTGAATTTTGCATAAAATCCTTATCAAAATATATTTTGTTTTGTTTGATTAAATTGATATTGACAAATGTTAGGCAGCGATGGAAAATAAAATAAAAAAGAAGACAAATAGAATAAAGCATTTTAAATTGTATTACACCCAAATTAATTATTAACTCAAAACTATGGATGAAACCTTGGATTAATGATAGTAAATAAGACTTCAACCAACAGGTGTTGGGTACAATAACAAAGCACATTGCTCTTTTAAGGAGAGAACTCGAGTATGAACTTTAGAGACGACATTATTGGGAGTGAGAGCCACGAATCTCGAACATGGGTCATAAAATGAACATGCACTATACAAAAAAATTAAAAAATTTGTTACGGATTTTTCAAATTCATGGGGGCTAAGGCCCCCTTGGCCCTTGCTTGTGCCCCATCCCTGCCCTAAATGGGAAAAATTAATTCTTTTGAATGTTTAAAGTTATAATTAATTTTGATAAATTTTATTTTGTTCCCTTAAATTGATAAATATATATATAGCTTAATCTCTACATATAATGATTTAAGCATAGAAGATCATTTTTACAACACAAACTATAACAACATCATCTTATGGAATCATTAACATATTAGGTCACTTTTGAAATCATTTTTTATAGCAATGTATCAAATAATAATTCTTGAACTTATTACACCACTTTTATTCTTAGATTTTGTTATTTAGAAATTACAAGAATACCAAAATTAAAATTTGGAATATAATCAACTTCAAAAAGAAAAAAATGGAATATAATCACATGGGAGTGAAACAAATAGTTAGCAATTGTTATTCTTCATCTAGTACCAACAAGTCTATTTTGGAATATAGGTTTCCAATGCACCCTTTTGGTTGGCTCAACACTTTGACCCCTCCATCCCATAAAATTTATTTACTAAACTTATTGCCTATTTGAATCGAGCTTCGTTGTAAAGAGACTTTACTATCTAACATGAATACTTCGATTTGAGTTAAGTCAAATTTTTTGTTAACCCGAATCTGACTTCAAAATATAAAGATTTCACCGACCTGACATATGATGAATTTTCACTTGACTCGAATTCAACTCAAATTTTAGGATTAAACACGTCTTCGACCCAACCCAATCAGAAACAAATATATATATATATATATATATATATATATATATATATATATATTCATTTTTATTAGAAACAAAGGGGATAATATATATAGAGAGAGGGATTTATAATAAATATCTTTATTCTCTCTTTTCTTATTCGATAAAATTAAGGATGTAGTAGAAAAAAAAATGTAAAGCGATGGATATTATAGTAATTAATGCTAAATATGTGGAAAATTGTACAAATATCTCAGGTCCGGTCAGGTAATTTTCACCCAAGCCTGAACCGATCCAACATTTAATATTTTCAGTTGAACCCAATTTTTTAAGAATTTATCATATAGGGTCGGGTTAAGCCGGGATTGGATCCCATGTCCATCCCTATATACGAGTACAATTAAATGTTTCATCATGCATTTAGAGGATCATTTAAATACATATCTCTATCTAGAACAAAAAAACCTCACTCCTTTCTATGCCTCAACACTACAAAAATTAAATTTAAGTCACAATCTTAAGTCCTAAACTCAAAACTCCTAAAAATACACCATATTCTCAATTTCCTAAACCCTAATCCTAAACCCGAACTCTAAACCCGAACCTTAAATGATAATTCAATTTTTAGTGTGAAGACATAAACAAAGGTACCAATAGAAACAGAAGATTTATCTATGTCAAATATAAATACTTTAAAAAAAAAATGTCGCTCAGACTCGCTCGAAGTCCGAGCGACGGAGTTTGTATAAAGGTTTGGGAGCCTATAGGCTAATAGCAAACCAACCAAGCATGTATATTGAATGGTGGAGGGGGGGTCCCTACAGGCTACAGGGGCTGACAGCAACGTGAACCGAACTGGGCGCATGGTTCCTCGAATTGAATTGACTTAACTTGATGCTGAACCACAGCTGAGCATGACCTCGTACAATTAGACCATGGGGACCAACCTAGACGATAATGTGGTACGAGACGAGGTGGTCCTGTGTTTTTTTCGACCGTGGTAGTGGTAGCAAGCCCGGGCACGAGCAGGGGCGGAGCTAGAAATATATTTAAGGGGTGTCATTTTTTTAATGATATTTAAAGAGGATTAATTATTTATAAAAGAGTGTCATTTTATTCATAAAAAGGGTGTCATTTGTCCATATTTTTAATTTTTTATATACAAATTATATAGGAAAAATAAGTTTCCTAAAAATTTAAGGGTGTCATGAGATACCCCTATTTAAAGGGTGGCTCCGCCCTTGGGCACGAGGGACTTTTAGTTTTAGCTAGGTTCCCACTTATCTGCAACCCCGTTGGCTAAAGCACCAATTTGAGAAAACAATGGACACAACATATAGGGTGCTATAAGGACATTATATACATGAATATGATGATGGTTGAGGGGCCACGTCTTGAAGCTAACAATGGACCATTTCCAAAGGGTTTTTAACCCTTTCGCCTTTCAATCAACACTACTTTACATGTTTGCCAGCAAACTGTCCCCATTTCAGGAAAAGGACTGTCAAGTGTCAATAATATTTATAGGCTAAATGGGTATTTTGACCCGAGTTCGACCCAAAAAATCAATTTAGCCTCTCTTCGAAAAATGCATCCTATTAGGTTCTTTAGTTCGCAAATTGCATCAAATTAACTCTGACCGACGTTGACCGTTACAGTGTTGACGTGACAGTTAACGGTGCTAATATAGCGGTCCACAATACTATCGGGGCGGTCAACAATGATGATTGGGCAGTACATGTGTGATGATGACATGATATAATTAATTTTTTTGCCGAGTTTAGGGGCATGACTTTTACATATATGTATGGATCTGAAACCCTTCGATGTTCGGTAGTCATAAAAATTTCGACTAAGTTTAAAGTCAAACAAAATCAAAACCATATATTCACACGCTAAACTTTTTCAATATTTTTCCTTTTTATCTGCATGACTCGAATTCGAAAACTTACTTAAAACAACATCGATTTTTTTATCCCTTAGTACAACAAAGAGTACCTCTCTATCCATATGGATAAACTTGTCTTTGCCACAGGTCATTTCATTTTAACACATCACATCTTAATAAGTACACACATATTTATTTATTTACAATTTGGCTTGGGGTGTATATATATGATTATTATTTGATATATTTTTGTGGAAAAGTTAATTTCATAAGTAGTGTTCTGATGATACCAAGTGTCATATTACTTATTTTTTTTTATATCTTAAATACATCTAAAAGGGCACTTGACGTTGACAACATCTAAAAAATGCTTATAAAACTATTTATTTTCTGTGCTAGTATATCTATAATAACCCATATATATATATATGGAGGATAAGCTTATATTAGCGTAAAATTAAGTGAGTTTTACATAACTTTGTAATCTTTTTACGATTGATATTTTAGTAATCTAGCCGTTGAAGTTGCCAATATTATTGTACTTGTTATATATGTAAAATTTTCAATCAATCTAATATCTCTATCACGTAGATCTAAAGTAATATCTTTATCAATTTAGTCATTATTTAATACGCAAATAAGACATGAAATTCGATGATCGAATAATTAAAACATCAACCGTGAAAAAAATTGTGAAATTATATAAAACTCAAATTTTTACACCAAGTATAAACCGGTCCCTCCCATATAAATACAAAAGAGACCAAGTCAAAGAGCAACAAAACTTGGTGTGGATAATTTTGTCATTGCCATGTTTTTTTGGGAACGAGATGAGTTTCTTGCAATGTGATTGGTCCAATAACCAGCTGCCTTAGAAAATTTGAAGAAAACTTTATTGTTTTTCCTCATTGGTTCAACATTGACAGATGGTGATGTTTTTCACTCTCTTCTGACAATTTTTTTAACTGCTATCACATGTATATCCACTTATCTATTTAACGGTCTAAATAAATATTAATTTCGTCGAGTTATGTAAAATTACAAAGACAATAAAAACATGATATTATATTTTTAATGATTTTTTACATATAAATATATTATTAATTGAATGTAATTGATTGAATTTGAACATAATTACGATTATTTGGTTGAATGATACTAAAATATTTCATGTCACCACTTTAACGGTCATAACTAATCGTGTTATTGAATTCTGTTAAATAAAATAAAAGGTAAATCTTAAGTTTTGACATAATAGAAGGATTAAAATTATAATTATACCAATAAAATATAATCTTGAGCATAAG
This sequence comes from Hibiscus trionum, assembly GCA_030270665.1. NCBI lineage: Eukaryota > Viridiplantae > Streptophyta > Magnoliopsida > Malvales > Malvaceae > Hibiscus > Hibiscus trionum. Next base: position 2,395,991 of record BSYR01000014.1, read on the forward strand.
CTGAATTAGGTAAATTTTTGGGAACCTAAGGTGCTCAGTACCCACCATGGCTATTATTAAATTTGAAATTTTATTTTTTATTCATAAAATTCGAACTAGATATCTTACTAGTGAAATATGATATTTTTTTGTTGTCCTTTCGGTTCTAGGACTCTACCCTGACTAATCAAGATCGACGCGCGTCACACACATGAATTTGGTAGGTGAATTTTCTAGCGGGAATTTTCTGCCTACACAAGGCTTTAAACTTGAGACTTACTTAAGCGATACTAAGCTGCTTACCACTTAGATCAATTCACGTCGGTGAAATATGATATTTTTTAACATAAGTGTATGTACATCTATGAGAGCTAAATTAAATTCATAGAGCTTTTCTACCTTTTTCAACTGTTGAACTAATGGTGAGAGGGACAGAAATGGAACTTTATGGTCCTCATACATGATTCTCTCCTCTTCTCTCTTTAACCTCCTTATCTCTCCTTTAGTTATTCTTCTCCATTGCTGTCTCTTCATATAAACATATTCCTTCTCTTCTTCCTCCTTTGTGTTCTTGGAGCGAAACCCGGAAATGGCGACGAGCAAAGCCGATGGCAAGAGGAGGCTAATGGCGGAGGAAGAAGAAGAGGATCAAGAAGAAGACGAAGATGGTACCACGGGAGACGATGAAAAGAAGAAGAGAGGCAAGAGAGGGTACTCCGGCGGGTCAACCCTACCCGGCTGCCAGGTCGAGGACTGCCCCGCCGACATGACCGACGCGAAGCGGTACCATCGGCGGCATAAGGTCTGCGAGTTCCATGCCAAGGCTCCGGTTGTTCGAGTCGCTGGGACCGATCAACGCTTTTGCCAACAATGTAGCAGGTTTTGGTTTTCTACAAACCCTAATTTATTCAACTTTTCGTTATTACACAAACATTTCTATTTCTAGTTTTGTGTTTGGTTTTTGAATCCATGTCTTAATGTTGGTTTTTCTGAGCTTAATTTGATATTCTCTTCATTCTTGTTACAAAGAAGATGAACTTGCAACAAATCAACAGGATTTATTCTCTAAATCTGTAATTGAACTATTACATTTACCGTAGTTAAAAATGTTGACTTGAGGATTCCAATAAAATATGTTGACTTGGACTGCAGATCATTGATTTTTTGTTTGAACATTCTAATCTGATTACACAATAATATCTTAGTCCGATTTCATATATGAATGAACTCACGCACACTTACAGACTGCGCTGCTCAAATTCAAGTCACCCATTTCACCATTTACCATTCAATGGGTTCTGCATATCATTGATCTAAATATGTGATTAATTTATCTATTTTCATAATATCAATTATTAATATTAATAATGTTATTTCAAACGTACTACCCTACCTATACAATACATTAGCCAAAGCATCATTTAGAAACATTTCAGATTAATTTCATTGGGGATTCACTAAATTCATGAACTATCGAAAGGCGTCGTGATGTGTTCGATGTAAATTCGATATACTAGATGTGATTAGTTGCCTATATGAATTATCTTGATGGCGATGGTGATAATGCAGGTTTCATGAACTATCGGAGTTCGATGAAACAAAGCGGAGTTGTCGGAGGCGTTTGGCCGGACACAACGAGCGGCGCCGGAAAATCTCAGCGGAATATCAGGGAGAAGGATCGAATTATTAAACTAGCTAGAAGGCAAGCTTAAGACATTTATGACTCGCTTTCGAATTTACTATGAAACTATATGGTTTTCTAAGCATGCTCTCTCTCTTCTGTCAATCTTAATTATGCTCCATTTCCTTGCTAGATTTGCAAGAAAGTTTATCCATCTTTATATATGGAAAGTCTTTATGTATGTGTGTGTACTTTTGGTCGTTTAATGTTTTGTTTAATTACATGCATTAGTTCTAACATGTTTTGATTCATGTTTTTCTTGTGAAAAAAAAGTGACATTAGGGTTATCTTTATTACTTTGCCGTGTTGGTTGAAGTTGATTTCCTAGTGCCAAGGTTTCACACTTTTCTTATCAAATTCAGTAGGTCAAATTATGGTTTCCGTTCCTTTGCTGTGTTCAATTTTAAAATTTAGTCCTTATACGTTAATTTGAGATGATTAGGCCATCTACTTTGGTAATGTTATCGGTTAATCAAAATACTTGTTATACTTTATTATCCAAGAATTTTAAAAATGACCTTTAGTACCTCCGCGCTTAGCAATCTCAGAAGTGACCCTATAACAATAGTTCTTCCATAGGCGAGCAATACCGAATATGAGAGCACCAGAGGCCTACACGGCTTGTAGAACAGACCTTGTTAGGAGCCATAGTGCCTTGAAGAATAATTGTTTTACTCACGTGACCGAACTGCAAAGTCTATTGATTAGAAGTTAGACCCAGTGGCGGATCCACATGGTGTCCTGGGTGGGCTTGTGCCCACCCTGAATTTTTCAAACCTTACACATTTAGCTTTAATTTTTATAATTTTTATGAATTAGTCCTTAAATTTTATAACTTGTGCCCACCCTGAAAATTTGAGTTTTTTATGATCTGTATCCATCCTAAAAAGTGTTTTGATTTGTGCCCACCCTCAAAAAAATTTCTGGATCCGCCACTGGTTAGACCTAACTCTGTCGGCCTATTAATAATTATCATTAAACTTAACATCATCCCATCAATAACAGTACCATGAATTATAAATACTCATGCACTTAGAGAGAAGGAAATAAGGAGAACGAAGGGGAAAATACCTCTCTCCCACCTTATTCTTTCTCTCCCTCACTCCGACCATCATACTAATCGCGACTTTCTATCTAAATTTACATAATGAACCGCCTGAAACCACTATTAAACATTTTAAGTTTTTTCTCTACTTTCTTTATTCAGTGTCCACTAATTCTAGGCATAAACAATGGCAATGAGAAATCAATTAAAAAGTACTAATGAGAATTTTTATTAATCACACATCTTACATTAGAAGAAAATTAATTTCAGCATCAGGGTCGGTTATAAGGGGAGCACTCTGAGCGACCGTTCAGAGCCCCCAACTAGTCTAGGGTCCCTAATATTTTATTATTTATATTTTTTTAAATTTGTTTCTTTTTAACGGTCATTACCTATAAATGGCCTTAGTGGCTCCGTCCATGCCTAAGGTACTCCGTGATCATTTATAGGTAACGACCGTTAAAAAGAAACAAATTTAGAAATAAGTGCCCAAACTATGTCATTTTTTTGTTTTAGGTTTCAAATTTTTAAAACAAAATTGGTGCCCAAACTATGTCAATTTTTTTGTTTTAGGTACCTAAAGTTTTATTTTAAAAAAAAATAACGGTCGTTACCTCAAAATGGTAACGAAATAAAATTTAGGCACTTATTTTGACCAAAAAACTTTACGCACCTAAAGTAAAAAACTTGTATAGTTTGGTTACTTATTTTGTAGTTAAGACTTAAAGAAATATTAAATTAAATTATTTAAAATAATAAAATATAATTTCGTTATATAAAATTTTTATTTTAATTTTTATTTAAGACCCCGAAAATCTCCAACAAAACTCTGGTGAGTATAGTAAATGATATTATAAACGAGACATCAAATTTAAACATAACGGAAGGACTAAAATCATAATTTAATGAATATTGAAACTCATTTCTTTTTCGAAACCTAGAAGGGGTTTCTGCGACACTGATCAGCGGTGTACTTTTATTTGTCAAAATCAAAACGTGCATTAATTTTCTTTCCCATGAACAACGAGGATTAAGGATGTCCATTCGATTAATTTGATTGATGGTTGAACAGATTAAGTAAAATAGAATTAATCGAATTTTTTCTTTTAAGCGATTCAAAATTTGTTTAAAAATTATTAATTGTATTAAATAAAATTTGATAAATTCTATCGATTTTTGAATTAATTGAACTTTGTTATAAGTTTTAGAGTTTGTATTTTTATTCTTTAGTTATATTTCATTATTTGAGTTTTTTCATTTGGATTAAAAATTTATTGAATATGAACCCAACAAGCGATCTCAGTAGAAAAGTGGATGATATTCATCCTAGAAGACTCGGGTTCAATCGATTTGTCTACAAAGTGTGTGTCTTGTCAAATGGTTATGAATATGTATGAACAGATACTAATTTTAGACTATTCAAAAAAATATTGAATCTTGAAATTCGAATAGATTAGGATTAAAAATTAGTTGGGCCTCTTGACATCTTAATGGGTATGAGCTTAAAATATATATGTAATATTATATTATATTATATTATTATTAAATATTAAATATCTTTAATTTTAAGAACACCAATTTATTAAAAGAAAGTATTGAATTAACTACTAGTTTGTTTTGCGAAATGAGGTGTTACGTCCTTTAAGTTATAAGGTTATGAGTTTGAATCTTGATATTGTGAATCAAGAAAATTGAGTTAAAAATATCGTATTTATAATAAATTTATATAGTATTTGATTCGAATTAGTCGATTAATAGATTAAATAATTATGATTATAAAAGATGTCGACAGTTGGAATTTCCTACCTTGTCTGTGTCTTAAAACCACCAAACCCAGACAGCTTTTATTTTAATTATGTCGTGGAGAATAATGAGCATAAACACAGTAACACCATTACGTACTAACCATCGTTTTCCTTTTGCTTTTACCATATGGGAATCGAAGTTGTTCTGTTAATACTACAGCGAAAGTGTTATGTTCCTTGTTGCTTTGCATCATATACCAAATTAAAACAAAAATAATCGAATCTAATATACCAAGACAGGACAGAATTAAAATTAAATATTAAGACGGTGAAAGTGTTCTGTCCCTTTACCTCTTCCAACTTATACTTAGTTATGTCACTCCTAATATACTAATTGATCCAATATAGCAAATTAAAGTGCACTTATTTATGTGTTATGTTCCAAGTATGAGTACTTGGAAGAGCACTTGAGAGTGACAAGATATTGAAAGACATTTAAACATTAAAAATGAAAACTTTGAAGTATTATGGTCACAACTCAATGTGTCTAGCTGCGAATACATTTACTTAAAAAGTTTTATTATCTGCATGAACTAACTTGCCTCAGTGGTTAAGGGAACGATTATTGTTCCTAGAAGTCATGCATTGTTAAATAGTTGAGAGTATATTTAGAGCAGATATTACTTGTAATCACATTAGTTTTCAAGAAAAAATTAATTATCTTAGTTTTAGCGAATTCAAACTCAAAATGTAATACTCCATACAAATGAGTGCACCGTAAATATTAATTAATTCTGTAGAGGTGCAATTGTTGGTGAAACAACTTTAAAAAAGTTGTAAACAAAATTAGTTTCTCAATAAAAAATGCACCTAAGTCCATCTCCCGCAAAAGAGACAAAGCATCAGGGGCGGAGGGTGTGTGGAGCCAGAGGGGGGCCATGGCACCCCCAAAGTTTTGGAAATTTTATATTATACCCTTTAAATATTTTTAAAATTTTAGTTAGCCCCCTCAAAATTTATAAAAAAAAAATTATAAAGCTAAAAAATTTTAAATATTTTTAATTATCTCTCAAAATTATAAAAAAAGTTTCATTACTTTTTAAAAATTTTAGTTAGACCCTCACATTTTAAAAATAAAATTTTCATTAAGTCCCTAAAAATTCTTGAAAATTCTGGTTAGACAATTAAAATTTTGAAAATTTTAATTAGGCCCCCTCAAACTATAAGGTCAAGATCCGCCACTGCAAAGCATACTGAATTCCCCGAAGCTCAACCTCCTACAATCTATCAAACCAAGGGGTCCAGAGAACACTGTGAGTACCTTCCCCATAGAATCACGTAAAACACCACCGAAGCCTGCTGGACCAGGCTTACCCCGAGCTGAATCGTCGACATTAAACTTGACCACTCGAGAGGGAGGTGGCTGCCATTGAATCCCCATTTGAGGACCGCGACACATAGGGGACACGACGCAAGCCCGAGGAGAAGCCCACCAGTGTGCCTCACCAACATCACACCCTTCACTCGAAAGCTTTACCCAAAACAAAAAGCACAACTTGGTCAAGAAGAACACATCCTCCGACGGCAAGCATTTCTTATTAAAGACGGTCTCTTTCCTAGCCAACCAAAGAGTAGTCGTGATGCCCGACATCCACCACTGCCGAAACACCCCACTAAACGAACAATGTCAGCCCGAAACCAAGAAATATATAAGCCTGAGAGATAACGGCAAACTCACACCCTACCAAGCTAAAAACCAAAGCCAAAGTTGCAACACTACCGGGCAGCGAAACAATATATGATCAGCGTCGTCAGCAGCAACTCCGTGCCATACACAATGGCTTTGGTCCTCACTAATCACCAAAGCACTTTGTCGCAAGAAACAGACTGTACGCAAGCATTCCAACCGCACAAACCATAAAAAAGACTAAACCTTAGGAGGGACCAAAACATCCCAAACAAAGCAAAGACCAATATCAGCATCACCCGTTCTATCGAGATTCGACAAAAGCCAAACCGAGAAGTGACCGCGAGAGTTCGATTTCCATACCATCAGATCTGGCCGAGCAGGATTTAGCTGGCAAGATGCTGCAATCGCAACAAGCTCACTCAACATCTTCAATTCGAACATCGTCCGTCTGAAAAAATCACCCCAATCTGAATGACAAAATGAACCATCCCGAGCCAAGTCACACACCAATGCCAACTTGTACACTGCCAAGGAAAACGGCCGAGAATAAACACCAAAGATCCCACCAAAAAAGGATCTTCTCCCCACACTCGAGCTTCCAAACAAAACTAGAAAAACCCAACATTGGCATATTATGTCAATTTGATCCAATTCTATAAAAAATAGCCACTTAACATTTATAAATAAGTGTAAATTATGTTTTGAATTTTTAGAAATTCAGAATAAATACCAAATGGCCTATTAAAACAAGGGTTAACTACTACAATGATCACTTATGTTTTCACCCAGTACAGTTTTGGTCACCGATTTTTAAATTCGACCGATAAGGTCACTTATGTTTTCAATATGTAAACTTCTGGTCACTCGAAGTTAAGTGTCCTTAAATGAGTGGTGTGGCTGTTAAAGGGAAACTTAACTAATTACACATTTGGTCCCTTAGTTATCTATTATATCTTTGATCCTAATTTTAATTTAATTAAATAAATTAATCACTCAATTAAGTGTCGACGTGTGTCATCACTTTATTGAAGGAATTTAATTATTTATTTTTATTTAATAAAACAAAGAGTTGTTTTATGCGTCTCAAGTATGTCATGTCCGAGTCCCCTTAATCCATATTTATTTCTTTTTTCCTTACATTAACAATAAACTAAAACATATATTGTATTTTGTACTTTATATCACAAATAGCCACTTGATTTAATGGCAAACTCACGCCATTTACTCCTAAGTGACCTTATCGGTCGAATTTGAAAATCGATGACCAAAATTGTACTGGGCAAAAACATAACTGACCTTTGCAGTAGTTAACCCTTAAAATAATTGGTATATATTTTGTAGAGTACCCTCATTTGTGTGTTACACTCCTAATTAGAATGTGTAGAAATCCAATTGAGATCGACAAAACATAAAAAGAAGCATAAATATATAAAAATAATAATTTTAAATTATATCTTCACGATTCAATTTCTCGAATCATGAAACAAGTGACAAGTTAAAATCAAATTGGATTGAATGTTTTGATTAGTGCTAAGCTAATGTTATATATTGTTGCGTAAGTGTTATTTTTATCTTTCGCGAGACGAATGGTATAACGAGTGTTCTTGTTAAGGAAGGAGTGGATAGAGTATCGATTTTTCAGGCGATTGTTTGAGTATATTGCAATGGTGCTTGTGTCGAGTGTGTGCGTTAGGTGAGCTGTGTGCAGGATCGATGTTTTGGCTTGAGGCTACAGTGTTGATTGTTGGTGCTGCTGGGTGTTCATTGGGTAGTTGGCTATGTGCTGATGTGTTGCCTGTGCCGAGTGGCGTAGTGATTTTGTCGATCATGGGGCTGGTGTTGCGGTCAGGGGAGGTCGGGACATGGGGTGGATGTGTTGTGGGGTTTGTCCTTTAGTGTTTGGTTGTTGGGTTTGTTTGTTACATAATCAATTTGAGTACTATTTTTTTTCACTTAGGTTTAAAGAAATTTTTAAAGAGGCTCATGTTTAATTTATATGTATGATTTATCGGAATAAAATCACACTTTTTGAGCAAAAAAGTGTTATTTTTGTCTTAAACAGTAAAATCAGTAGTCACATATAGAAAAGTGAGAAATGCTAAAATTAAAGAAATTAAAAAATAATATATGTGGTTCGAACAGTGTTAAACATCCGTAGAGTTATGCTCAAAGATCAATGAATCATTTAACATAAAGTTTTAACTTCAATCTAGGCACCGAACTAGTTATATGTACTTTTTTAAAAAATAAGATATGAATGATCCCTTTCTAAGTGTTCCCTAACACTTAGTTTCAAGAATTAAATAAAATTACAATGCTCAAATATATTTTTTAAAAGGTAAAAAGATGCTCGTTAAAACCTCCTTTTATAACCAAACCCTAGTAAAGCGTATCAACAAAGATGTAACGTTCCAACATAGTAATATAAATGATCATTATATAATAACAACCATAATGTCACACCATTATAGTAATCAACAACATATTCCCTTAACATCAATGTTAGGTTTGAAATTACACGACTTGTTCCTTATTGATTTAGGTTTGAAGTTAAACGACTTGATTCTCCCATTATTTAATTAATTTTCTTCTTATATTCATAGATATGAATCTCATTAAGAACTATTTGATATGGTTACACTTCACAAAGAATGATGCTTCTCTAATAAATAAAGACATTATATTTGAAAACATAGATGTCGTGGAGAGAACGGATGATCGTTCTACTGCACTTGTAATTAACACAATTATTGTTGTTGTGAAGATTTATTTCTGTTTTTCTAAACTAACAAGAATGATTGAGATAATACTCATTTCTATTCATCAAAAGTTGATTACAGTGTGAGCCATGCAACGTATATATAAGGTATACAAGGCTTAACAGATTTATTTTTAGGATTTGTTATTTTCCAGCTCACACATGTTGTTATAACAACCTTTCCCGCACTTTTGCTCAGCTCTCTCGAATACTCAATCGTTAACAGTTGTTAATGATAGGACACTAACTATAACTCTTACCCTTAAAGTGACAACTATGCTATCCTTAATGTGTAGAACTAAGGTTTTGATATAATATTTGAAAATTGTTTTGGACTAAATTGAAAAGAATTTAAAATATGTTTTTAGTCAAAAACAACTTGAAAATATGTTTAAGGGTTTTAAAGGCTTTGGAATGGTTTTAAAATGTATTTAAAGTAGTCAAAACCATGATTTTCAAGTAACCGTACCGATACGGTATTGGACCGTACCGATACGCCTTAGGGTTTTTAAACTACCAAAATTCCAGTAGCCAAAACCCGTACCGATACGCCTAGCCGTATCGATACGGTGTATTTTGAAATAGCCCAACGGCCATAAATGGTACTATTCCCAACGGCCATAAATGGTACTATTCCCAACGGCCATAAATGGTACTATTTCCAACGGTCATAAATGGCACTATTCCAACGGCTATAAACGGCTCTATTCCCAACGGCTATAAACGGCAATATTCCTAACGGCTATAAACGGCTACAAACTCATTTGGGACTATAAATTGAAGGCTGGAACACTTGAAGAAAGTAAGAGACAACATCCAAGCAATATGGTCAAGAGAATTAGAGTCTAAATCTTTATTTTTACTATTCTCTTGTACATAGTCTGTAGAGAGTGATTTTTATTGTTTTTATTCTTCACTCTTTCTTGTGAGCTAAATTGTGTAAACACCCACCTTGTGAGGTTTATTTGTTTACATCTTTTTACCCTTGTAAAAGGAGAGGTTCTAGTTTAGCCTTGAGAGAAAAACTAGAGTTGGTTCTATCTTAGCCAAGTCCAAAAGATAGGGTTGTAACGGTTTCCTCCTGAGCCTAGAAAAGGGGACGAATTCATTGTTGAATGAATTGGGAAATCCTTAGTGGTGTGCTAAGGTAGTGGATGTAGACTCAATTGAGTAGTCGAACCACTCTAAAATCATCGTGCAAATTGTCTATCATTTTTTCGGTTTTAGCCAATTCAACCACCAAACATTTACAACTCTCCTTGACGGTTTCGGTGATCGATTCGAGCGTGCAAAAAACCCAACATAATGGAATTGAAATCTCTCAAGTTATAGATGTTGAATCAAAAACGCTATCATACAATTTTCTCATACAGTTGACTGCACTACGTAAGTTGTAAGATTTTATTTTGTTGGACAACCCTGAACCCAAACATATGACAAAGTAGTCTGATTTATGTTGTAGCGGTGCTGAAATCTTAATGTTCTCGAGACAAACGTTAAGTAACATGATTATTTTTTTCAAAAGATCAAACTCTTCCTAGACATTGAAAACTCAAAGGCTTTTTAAGCGGAAGCAAACTAAAGAGTATAGCTACAAATAACAAAAGTTAACACTCAAACACACAAGAGAGGATTTAGAGTAAATATCTTGATTACTCAAATGTTGGAGGATACAAATGAGGTGGGGAAGCTTTTATGTATAGTTGATGTAACACCCGGGTTTAGGGGTCGGGTGAAAATAATATTTTAATATTGTTTCGGGTTTCAGTTTTATAATTAAAATAATAATGTATTATTTTGCTCTTCGTATTTTTTTTCAAAACAAACAATTGTGTTGGACCAAATTGGATTGAAACTCAAATTCATGGATTTTAAAGTAAATGAGATTGCCATCTCATTAATGGCATTTTTGTAATAAAATGGCCATCCAAATTAAAAACCCCTCTTTTTATTTAAAACAAAAATTGCCATCTTCTTCCCCAACCCTTCCCCATTTTCACGTCAACTTCCCCTCCCCCTCCTTGGTGCTTTTCCATCAAATCTTGCCTCCATTTTTGGAGCATTTTGAAAGGTAATTACATTTCCGACTTGCTCTCGTCTTCCTCTACTTGGAAGTACAAATAGATTTCATTTTCATCAATGTTTTAGAATTTGGGTTTTTCAAAGTTTTGGTTAAAGTTTGTGACTTTATGAGTTTTTATCAAGGCTTTTGGTTTATTTATGTTAGATATGTTGTTTGTGAATCAAATAGTCCAACATATATGATTTTTAGAGTATTTTAAATGAATTCCCGAATTTGAGCATAAATGGGGTTTTTGGAGGGTTTTGGGTGAATTTTGGGGGTTGTTTTAGGTGGAAATTGATAGCCCAATGGAAGTACTATGGTTAGGGGTTGATTTGGGATCATTTGTGGGTGCAATGGGTGTTGGAAACATGGATTTTGGAAGGGGTATGTGGGCTGTCCGAGATTGCAAAATAAGGGGTTTGTTCATGGTTTGCAATATTGTAAATTATATTTGAATTATATTCCGGGTTGGTATTTTGATGTTGGGCTGATTTGAGGATTATTGGAATTGTATTGAGGTTGTTTAGAAGCGAGAACTTGCGTTGGAGAAGCTTCGGGAAGAAATCCGGAAACTTGAAGGTGATGTTTGCTTGGTAGTTGAGCTTGGAGGTAGAGGTGAGTGGTTAAATATTTCTAAAATGGTTTTGAGTATTTGGTTCAAGCATGTGAACATAGGATGGGCTTGGTAAACCCACCTAGAGTTGGGATTAGAGTGGTAGCCTAATCCCAAGCTTTGATTAGAGACTTTGGTTGCACTCTTTAATGGTTGTATATGCCTCGTGTTAAATTGTGATGGTGTTGATTATGTATATGTTGTATACATGTATGTTGAGGCATGTTGGATGCATTTTTATATGCATGTTGATGATAGATATGATATGGTTATACACATGTACAAAATATGATGTGATATGGTTGTTAATGATGTACATGTGGTGTTGTCATGTGAAATGAGATTATGAGGTGATTGTATGATCCGAGGATCATGGTGAGAACCTGCTAGGCATAGGAATGTGGCTTGTGCATGACGGTAAGTCATGGTGAGTACGTGCTAAGCACGGAAGTATTATGAAATGAGATTGTGAAAGATTAATGAAATGTGTAGTATTGGCACTAGTATGCTTGGGTACAAATGATCGATCATTAGAATGTTTAGTGTGCACACGTGAGTCAAAATGCGCGCGTGGTCTTGATGATGGTAGTCATCAAGATGGAGTACGGGTTCGCCCGAAAATCTTCTTATATATTTATATGTCGGTGATGAGTGGAATCCCATCGACGGGCGTGAGGATGAGCGGAATCCCCTCCGCGTGAAATGAGGCGTGAGGATGAGTGGAATCCCCTCCGCACGAACGGTGATGAGTGTAATCCCACCGTCAGGTAATGGTTGTGTTGTTGGATGTGAGTTCCAACGGTTATCCGCGTATTCGAGTCATAGCTAGGTGCCAATACGAATTGTGGTTTATGTTGTCAATGTGTGATTATTTTGTGAGCCAGTGTGATTTGGGATGTGTTGCTAACATGGTTTAATATATGTGATTACATATGTTGTGGATTTAAACATGTTGAGTATGACATAATATTGAATATATGTTCATGCATCGTCTATATTTATGGTTCATGTGGATCGAAGGTAAGGTCATGCATTCTACCTTGGTTGTATGCTCGTGCTTGGACCCTGCATTGTCGAGGTTTGTTTTATGAGCTACCCTCACTAAGCTTTTATGCTTACACTCTCTTTTGTTCGACAATGCAGATCAATAGCTTGTGGGTGGCAAGGGCAAGGAAAGGTCTCCAAATGTTGCTTTTGGTGAGCTCAATGTATGAATTTTAAGGGATAGAATGTAATAGTTAAGCAATGGGATAGGTATTCTTGTCTTGAGTTTCGATGTATGTCGTATTGGTTTGGTTCTTGGATGCCTTGTTTGATCTATAAATATTGCTTATGTTACATGCCTTGAATGTCTACATGTTTTGGTTGCTAAGGCATGAAATCTTAAGTGCTTGTATGTCCATATATGCATAAATTGCCTTTGTTGGAATGCCATGTATGGATGCTTTGTCTCATGTTTGAATGCTTAAGTTGCTTGTGTGGTTGTGCCCCATTTGCGTTGATTTGTGCCTGTTAGTTTCAAGTTAAAGCATGCTTATATGGCGGGTTTGCCTCAGGATTGATGTTAGTGTGTTGGATGAGGTTTTAGAGGGATTTAGGGGCATCCTTGTGCCTTAAATCAGCTAAAACTTGTAAGTTCGTAGCAGGGGTATCGATACGGTTGGACCCGTATCGATACGGCCTTCTTGTTTCAGGCCACGCGTTTCGATACGCGAGGGGGCGTATCGATACCTTTTTGGTCACTGAGGTTACTGCCCATTTCGGTATCGATACGGGCCTATGGTGTACTGATACGGTCTTCTTAGCGTTGACCGTGAGTAGTTGACCGTTGGAGAGAGTATCGATACACTCATTGGGCGTATCGATACGGTCTCCACGGGTTGACTCTGACCAGTTGACCTAGTCAAGGCGTATCGATACACTCATTAGGGGTACCGATACCGCCTGCAGTTTAAGTTTAAAATTGGGTTGTTAAATGTTGTTTTGGGTTCGATCGATTGTCTCGTGTATGTTGTTCCGCTGTTTGATCACTTAGGATTTAATACTCCTCTAGATAAGATTAAAATGAAAGAAAAAAAAAGTAGGGTTGCTAACCGAGGAGGAACCTTAACGGGTTTCGCTTCGGTTTTCCCCATGCGGCCCACTCGGACCGGTCATCCGGCCAGACCGGGTCGAGGGGGTTACATTTGTTGGTATCAGAGCCTAAGGTTACCGAGACCTTGGGCAGGTAAGTGAGGTAAGTTTAAGTTTTGAATTGATATGCACGGTGTTTGCTTGCTTTGTAAGTATGATTGCTTGTATGACAAGTATGTTGATTGTTTGTTTTAAAAGCATGTTGTTCGTTACCCGTGTATGTCGTGATGTGTGATTGTTTGATTGAGAATGTATGTTGTTTAATCGTACGCATATGTTTTCTTGTTTAGCAAGTATGCCTTGTTATATGCTTGGTTGAGCATGTATGTGTGCTGATTTGTTTGAAATATGTTGAGTAGAGTCTCATTGCTTCTATTACATCAGAAAAAAGGATTTTAAGTGAGGGAAATCATACTTGAGCCACTTGGACCTTTCCTTTGCTAACCCGACTTGTATGTTAAATTGTTGATTGATTTATTGCTTTTAGTAAGTTTGAGGCCAGTGTGTGGGCCGCGAATCGGTAAGTGGAAGTTGTGGTTTTTGAAAAAGGTGGATGATGTTGAGGGAGTCTATCACCTTAGTTAGGGAGGTATGGTTGTACCGGAATTGAGGTACAATTTGTTTGTTTGAGACGGTGTGTATGTGGATTGATTCCTGTGGATGAGGGGCAATGTGATCAACTCTGGCATTAGTTGGTAAGAAGAAGTGAAGGCCTATGAGTGGGAGTCAGAGTGGTGTCGATGTTTAACCGATAAGCCCTTGGTACAGTATTAAGTTGTTTCCTCCCGTTGATTCTAAATCCGTGCTTTTGTATATCGTTAGCAAGTATGCAAGTTTGAATATGCCTGGTGAAGTGTTAGAGGTAGGTGCGAGTACCTTGGTTCTTTTAGCAAGATCAAGGTAAGGGTTTTGTGTGAGTAATCTGAGACTCGGAAATGCTAGTTAGTGATCGTTGGGGTTCGGCCTACGGTTTTAGTACAGGACAACCGGTCAGTATCCGTGAGTGGGAATCGATTTGTATGATTGAGCCAGTGTGCGTCTGAGTTGTTTTCAAGCATGGTTGTCTGTGTGTGCTCAGAACTGCGTTTTTGAAGTTTCGAAATGATCTAAGAACAGTCTAGAAGAGTCAGATTTTGTTGAAGAACCAGTCCGAGAACAAGAGGACTGAAGACTAACAGCTGTGTACTTGTGAAGTTGCAATTTCTGCAGATTCGTCTGTTTGTGTGGGCAGGAAAAGAATTTAGACATACTTGTTGAGATCTAGACGTAAGGGCACTTGTGACTAGACCTTTTAGGAAATAGTAGTAATTAGAAAGATGTACAGAAGATGTCTGTTGGTGGTTCAGAGTTAAATGTTTTTAGTAAATGTAAAGTGCTTGTCTGTTATTACGGTGTCGAGGTACCTTTGGAAATGGTTTGGCTTGTAGAACATCAAGTTAGGGTGTACATTGAGACAAAGAGAGAGTTGCCTTGAAGTTGCAGATTTCAGTGAGACTGTAGTAGTAGGTGAGGATGTGAACTTCTTATTGAATGTTGATCTGGCTTTAGAGGTTAAGGGTTGATTGAGTTTAGTTGACAGGCTTGCTTAGCAATTGTGATGGATTTGATTTTGAATGAAGATTAGACCGCAGAATGTTAGAATAACTTGTGGTTCTTCCTAGAAGTGTTTAGAAGAAATGCCCAGTTTGTCTCCTGACAGAGAATAAGAGTTTATTATTGATGTCGTCACTGAGTTTCCTCATGTTTTAGTTTGCTCTGAATCTTATGGTTTCCGACAGAATTGAGAGTATTGAAAGATCAATTTCGAGGTTTGTTGGACCTTAGACTCATTAGGCCTAGTACGTCATCTTAGGGTTCTACGGTATAATTTGTGAAGAAGAAAGAGTGACAGTACGAGAATGTGTTCAGATTACATACAGTTGAAACAATTGACAGTGAATAGTTAGTATCCATCTCCGAGCGTCAGCGATTTGTTGACCAGTTAGTGTGTGCTTCAGTCTTTTCGAATATTAATTTGGGATCCGATTGCTACCAGCTGAAAGTGAGAGAAGTTGATGTATCGAAGACAACTTTAGGGGCAAGATATGATCGGTTTGAGTTCCGAGTTATGCCGCTTTGTTTGACTAGTGTATTAGTTACCTTTATAGAGATGTTGAACAGAATAATTCCTGAGTTCCTTGATCAGTTGTAGTAGTTCTCATAGTTGACACACGAGTATATTCAAGTACCGAGGAAGATCATGACAAGCTTTGAAGTTAGTGTGGTAGATTCTATTAGAGAATTAATTGTATACCAAGTTGTGCAACGTGAACTTCGAGTTAATGAAGATGTTCTCCTAGGACATATAGTTCAGCCGAGTGTGTTAGAGTAAATCCCAAGTAGGCAAAAGAAGATATGAATTGGAAGAAATTGAAGACTGTGAGAGGTATCTATAGTTCCTAGGTCTAGCGTTGTTACTTTCGGGGAATTGTAAATAGTCTTTTGAAGATAGCTGCTCCTTTGACAAGTTGCTACAGAAGAAGGTTCAGTTGTGTGGTTAGATGCGAGACAATGAGCCATTGAGAAACTGAAAGAAACTTTGAAGAGAGCTTCGACCTTGAATCAGCTTATATCGGAGAAAGAGTTTGTGAACCATAGTGATGCATTACATGTAGGGTTAGGTTGGGTGCTTATGCAAGACGGAAGATTTGTGGCTTGATCATCGAGATAGTTGAAAGACCGTGAGAAGAGTTATCCGATATGAGACATAGAGTTAATTACAATTGCATTTGCTTCGAAGACTTAGAGACAAAGCTTGTATAGTAAGAAATGCACAATGTATATGTACGTATCATTAGAACTCGAAATATTTGAAGACTTAGGAAGGGTGAAACTTGAACAACATGAGTTGCTAGAATTGCTTGAAGACCGTAATCCCAAGATTGAGTACCATCCGAAGAGAGTCAACGTAGTAACCGATGTCCGAGTTATATTGTTGCTAGATTAGTAGTTGAGTTGCAAGTTGTATTTGTCGGATTCAGTTTATCTAATGATAGTAGTTTTGTGGCCGAGTTTCATGTTAAACCTACTTGAGTCAGAATGTTTGAAGAGAAACAGTTGCAAGACAGATTCTTGGCACCTCACGTGCAAGACACAGTAGGAGGAAGACCTTCAGAATACAGTTCAGAGATGATAGAGTTTGTATTGTTAGAGACAGATTAGTCATACCGATTGACATAGTGTTTTGAGATGTATTGTTTTGGCCGAAGCACACGGTAGTTCATTTGTATTGCATCTGAGTAGTATGAAGACGTATTGTGGATTGAAGATGAGTACTTCTGGATCGAGTTGATGGATGATGTGGTTCAGTATGAGAGTAAGTGTGTAATTTGCCTGCGTGTCAAGACCGAGCGTCAGTTTCCTTCTAGCTTGTTACATCCGTGGAAGGTTCTTAGTGAAAGTGAGCAATAGAGGTTCGAGATTTCTGCTAGATTATTTTTGAAGACGTCTGCATGGTTTTTGGTTGTATGTTGAGGTCTGATGATCAGTCAGAGAAAGTTATGGGTTAGGTAATCAAACAGTGTTGTATGAGATTGCGAATCAGGCTAGTCCTGTTGTTTATCTGTGGCGGTTACCACCAGTGTTAGAAAGAGATTTGTGATGTGTCCTGTGTATCTGTGATTCGGGGGTGTGAGTCAGATCTGTCCCGTGCTATGTTGTTAAAGAGATTGAGTTGAGTTTTAAATTGACATGCGGTGGAGAACCGTCAGGGTCTTAGTATCAGATACCTGTTGTTGTGTGGTAAGTCTACCGAGTTGGTTAGTATGTTGTGGTAAGAAGGTAAGTGTGGAGGATCAGTTTCAGTGACTCTCCATGTTCGATAAATTTCGGGGACGAAATTTCCTTAAGTGGGGGAGAGTTGTAACACCCGGGTTTAGGGGTCGGGTAAATATAATATTTTAATATTGTTTCGGGTTTCAGTTTTATAATTAAAATAATAATGTATTATTTTGGTCTTCGTATTTTTTTTCAAAACAAACAATTGTGTTGGACCAAATTGGATTGAAACTCAAATTCATGGATTTTAAAGTAAATGAGATTGTCATCTCATTAATGACATTTTTGTAATAAAATGGCCATCCAAATTAAAAACCCCTCTTTTTATTTAAAACAAAAATTGCCATCTTTTTCCCCAACCCTTCCCCATTTTCACGTCAACTTCCCCTCCCCCTCCTTGGTGCTTTTCCATCAAATCTTGCCTCCATTTTTGGAGCATTTTGAAAGGTAATTACATTTCTGACTTGCTCTCGTCTTCCTCTACTTGGAAGTACAAATAGATTTCATTTTCATCAATGTTTTAGAATTTGGGTTTTTCAAAGTTTTGGTTAAAGTTTGTGACTTTATGAGTTTTTATCAAGGCTTTTGGTTTATTTATGTTAGATATGTTGTTTGTGAATCAAATAGTCCAACATATATGATTTTTAGAGTATTTTAATGAATTCCCGAATTTGAGCATAAATGGGGGGTTTTTAGAGGGTTTTGGGTGATTTTTGGGGGTTGTTTTAGGTGGAAATTGATAGCCCAAGGGTAGTACTATGGTTAGAGGTTGATTTGGGATCATTTGTGGGTGCAATGGGTGTTGGAAACATGGATTTTGGAAGGGGTATGTGGGCTGTCCGAGATTGCAAAATAAGGGGTTTGTTCATGGTTTGCAATATTGTAAATTGTATTTGAATTGTATTCCGGGTTGGTATTTTGATGTTGGGCTGATTTGAGGATTATTTGAATTGTATTGAGGTTGTTTAGAAGCGAGAACTTGCGTTGGAGAAGCTTCGGGAAGAAATCCGGAAACTTGAAGGTGATGCTTGCTTGGTAGTTGAGCTTGGAGGTAGATGTGAGTGGTTAAATATTTCTAAAATGGTTTTGAGTATTTGGTTCAAGCATGTGAACCTAGGATGGGCTTGGTAAACCCACCTAGAGTTGGGATTAGAGTGGTAGCCTAATCCCAAGCTTTGATTAGAGACTTTGGTTGCACTCTTTAATGGTTGTATATGCCTCGTGTTAAATTGTGATGGTGTTGATTATGTATATGTTGTAGACATGTATATTGAGGCATGTTGGATGCATTGTTATATGCATGTTGATGATAGATATGATATGGTTAGACACATGTGCAAAATATGATGTGATATGGTTGTTAATGATGTACATGTGGTGTTGTCATGTCAAATGAGATTATGAGGTGATTGTATGATCCGAGGATCATGGTGAGAACATGCTAGGCATGGGAATGTGGCATGTGCATGACGGTAAGTCATGGTGAGTACGTGCTAAGCACGGAAGTATTATGAAATGAGATTGTGAAAGATTAATGAAATGTGTAGTATTGGCACTAGTATGCTTGGGTACAAATGATCGATCATTGGGATGTTTAGTGTGCACACGTGAGTCAAAATGCGCGCGTGGTCTTGATGATGGTAGTCATCAAGATGGAGTACGGGTTCGCCCGGAAATCTTCTTATATATTTATATGTCGGTGATGAGTGGAATCCCATCAACGGACGTGAGGATGAGTGGAATCCCCTCCGCGCGAACGGTGATGAGTGTAATCCCACCGTCAGGTAATGGTTGTGTTGTTGGATGTGAGTTCCAACGGTTATCCGCGTATTCGAGTCATAGCTAGGTGCCAATACGGATTGTGGTTTATGTTGTCAATGTGTGATTATTTTGTGAGCCAATGTGATTTGGGATGTGTTGCTAACATGGTTTAATATATGTGATTACATATGTTGTGGATTTAAACATGTTGAGTATGACATAATATTGAATATATGTTCATGCATCGTCTATATTTATGGTTCATGTGGATCGAAGGTAAGGTCATGCATTCTACCTTGGTTGTATGCTCGTGCTTGGACCCTGCATTGTCGAGGTTTGTTTTATGAGCTACCCTCACTAAGCTTTTATGCTTACGCTCTCTTTTGTTCGACAATGCAGATCAATAGCTTGTGGGTGGCAAGGGCAAGGAAAGGTCTCCAAGTGTTGCTTTTGGTGAGCTCAATGTATGAATTTTAAGGGATAGAATGTAATAGTTAAGCAATGGGATAGGTATTGTTGTCTTGAGTTTCGATGTATGTATTATTGGTTTGGTTCTTGGATGCCTTGTTTGATCTATAAATATTGCTTATGTTACATGCCTTGAATGTCTACATGTTTTGGTTGCTAAGGCATGAAATCTTAAGTGCTTGTATGTCCATATATGCATAAATTGCCTTTGTTGGAATGCCATGTATGGATGCTTTGTCTCATGTTTGAATGCTTAAGTTGCTTGTGTGGTTGTGCCCCATTTGCGTTGATTTGTGCCTGTTAGTTTCAAGTTAAAGCATGCTTATATGGTGAGTTTGCCTCAGGATTGATGTTAGTGTGTTGGATGAGGTTTTAGAGGGATTTAGGGGCATCCTTGTGCCTTAAATCAACTAAAACTTGTAAGTTCGTAGCAGGGGTATCGATACGGTTTGACCCGTATCGATACGGTCTTCTTGTTTCAGGCCACGCGTTTCGATACGCGAGGGGGCGTATCGATACCTTTTTGGTCACTGAGGTTACTGCCCATTTCGGTATCGATACGGGCCTCTGGCGTACCGATACGGTCTTCTTAGCGTTGACCGTGAGTAGTTGACCGTTGGAGAGAGTATCGATACACTCATTGGGCGTATCGATACGGTCTCCACGGGTTGACTCTGACCAATTGACCTAGTCAAGGCGTATCGATACACTCATTAGGGGTACCGATACCGCCTGCAGTTTAAGTTTAAAATTGGGTTGTTAAATGTTGTTTTGGGTTCGATCGATTGTCTCGTGTATGTTGTTCCGTTGTTTGATCACTTAGGATTTAATACTCCTCTAGATAAGATTAAAATGAAAGAAAAAAAAAGTAGGGTTGCTAACCGAGGAGGAACCTTAAAGGGTTTCGCTTCGGTTTTCCCCGTGTGGCCCACTCGGACCGGTCATCCGGCCAGACCGGATCGAGGGGGTTACATTTGTTGGTATCAGAGCCTAAGGTTACCGAGACCTTGGGCAGGTAAGTGAGGTAAGTTTAAGTTTTGAATTGATATGCACGGTGTTTGCTTGCTTTGTAAGTATGATTGCTTGTATGACAAGTATGTTGATTGTTTGTTTAAAAGCATGTTTTTCGTTACCCGTGTATGTCGTGATGTGTGATTGTTTGATTGAGAATGTATGTTGTTTGATCGTACGCATATGTTTGCTTGTTTAGCAAGTATGCCTTGTTATATGCTTGGTTGAGCATGTATGTGTGCTGATTTGTTTGAAACATGTTGAGTAGAGTCTCATTGCTTCTATTACATCGGAAAAAAGGATTTTAAGTGAGGGAAATCATACTTGAGCCACTTGGACCTTTCCTTTGCTAACCCGACTTGTATGTTAAATTGTTGATTGATTTATTGATTTTAGTAAGTTTGAGGCCAGTGTGTGGGCCGCGAATCGGTAAGTGGAAGTTTTGGTTTTTGAAAAAGGTGGATGATGTTGAGGGAGTCCATCACCTTAGTTAGGGAGGTATGGTTGTACCGGAATTGAGGTACAATTTGTCCGTTTGAGACGGTGTGTATGTGGATTGATTCCTGTGGATGAGGGGCAATGTGATCAACTTTGGCATTAGTTGGTAAGAAGAAGTGAAGGCCTATGAGTGGGAGTCAGAGTGGTGTCGATGTTTAACCGATAAGCCCTTGGTATAGTATTAAGTTGTTTCCTCCAGTTGATTCTAAATCCGTGCTTTTGTATATCGTTAGCAAGTATGCAAGTTTGAATATGCCTGGTGAAGTGTTAGAGGTAGGTGCGAGTACCTTGGTTCTTTTAGCAAGATCAAGGTAAGGGTTTTGTGTGAGTAATCTGAGACTCGGAAATGCTAGTTAGTGATCGTTGCGGTTCGGCCTACGGTTTTAGTACAAGATAGCCGGTCAGTATCCGTGAGTGGGAATCGATTTGTGTGATTGAGCCAGTGTGCGTCTGAGTTGTTTTCCAGCATGGTTGTCTGTGTGTGCTCAGAACTACGTTTTTGAAGTTTCGAAATGATCTAAGAACAGTCTAGAAGAGTCAGATTTTGTTGAAGAACCAGTCTAAGAACAAGAGGACCGAAGACTAACAGCTGTGTACTTGTGAAGTTGCAATTTCTGCAGATTCGTCTGTTTGTGTGGGCAGGCAAAGAATTTAGACATACTTGTTGAAATCTAGACGTAAGGGCACATGTGACTAGACCTTTTGGGAAATAGTAGTGATCAGAAAGATGTACAGAAGATGTCTGTTGGTGGTTCAGAGTTACGTGTTTTTAGTAAATGTAAAGTGCTTGTCTGTTATTATGGTGTCGAGGTACCTTTAGAAATGGTTTGGCTTGTAGAACATCAAGTTAGGGTGTACATTGAGACAAAGAGAGAGTTGCCTTGAAGTTGCAGATTTCAGTGAGAGTGTAGTAGTAGGTGAGGATGTGAACTTCTTATTGAATGTTGATCCGGCTTTAGAGGTTAAGGGTTGATTGAGTTTAGTTGACAGGCTTGCTTAGCAATTGTGATGGATTTGATTTTGAATGAAGATTAGACCGCAGAATGTTAGAATAATTTGTGGTTCTTCCTAGAAGTGTTTAGAAGAAATGCCCAGTTTGTCTCCTGACAGAGAATAAGAGTTTATTATTGATGTCGTCACTGAGTTTGCTCCTGTTTTAGTTTGCTCTGCATCTTATGGTTTCCGACAGAATTGAGAGTATTGAAAGATCAATTTCGAGGTTTGTTGGACCTTAGACTCATTAGGCCTAGTACGCCATCTTAGGGTTCTACAGTATAATTTGTGAAGAAGAAAGAGTGACAGTACGAGAATGTGTTCAGATTACATACAGTTGAAACAATTGACAGTGAATAGTTAGTATCCATCTCCGAGCGTCAGCGATTTGTTGACCAGTTTGTGTGTGCTTCAGTCTTTTCGAAGATTAATTTGGGATCCGATTGCTACCAGCTGAAAGTGAGAGAAGTTGATGTATCGAAGACAACTTTAGGGGCAAGATATGATCGCTTTAAGTTCCGAGTTATGCCGCTTTGTTTGACTAGTGTATTAGTTACCTTTATAGAGATGTTGAATAGAATAATTCCCGAGTTCCTTGATCAGTTGTAGTAGTTCTCATAGTTGACACACGAGTATATTCAAGTACCGAGGAAGATCATGACAAGCTTTGAAGTTAGTGTGGTAGATTCTATTAGAGAATTAATTGTATACCAAGTTGTGCAACGTGAACTTCGAGTTAATGAAAATGTTCTCCTAGGACATATAGTTCAGCCGAGTGTGTTAGAGTAAATCCCAAGTAGGCAAAAGAAGATATGAATTGGAAGAAATTGAAGACTGTGAGAGGTATCTATAGTTCCTAGGTCTAGCGTTATTACATTCGGGGAATTGTAAATAGTCTTTTGAAGATAGCTGCTCCTTTGACAAGTTGCTACAGAAGAAGGTTCAGTTGTATGGTTAGATGCGAGACAATGAGCCATTGAGAAACTGAAAGAAACTTTGAAGAGAGCTTCGACCTTAAATCAGCTTATATCGGAGAAAGAGTTTGTGAACCATAGTGATGCATTAAATGTAGGGTTAGGTTGGGTGCTTATGCAAGACGGAAGATTTGTGGCTTGATCATCGAGATAGTTGAAAGACCGTGAGAAGAGTTATCCGATATGAGACATAGAGTTAATTACAGTTTTATTTGCTTCGAAGACTTAGAGACAAAGCTTGTATAGTAAGAAATGCACAGTGTATATGTACGTATCATTAGAACTCGAAATATTTGAAGACTTAGGAAGGGTGAAACTTGAGCAACATGAGTTGCTAGAATTGCTTGAAGACCGTAATCCCAAGATTGAGTACCATCCGAAGAGAGTCAACGTAGTAACCGATGTCCGAGTTATATTGTTGCTAGATTAGTAGTTGAGTTGCGAGTTGTATTTGCCGGATTCAGTTTATCTAATGATAGTAGTTTTGTGGCCGAGTTTCATGTTAAACCTACTTGAGTCAGAATGTTTGAAGAGAAACAGTTGCAAGACAGATTCTTGGCACCTCACGTGCAAGACACAGTAGGAGGAAGACCTTCAGAATACAGTTCAGAGATGATAGAGTTTGTATTGTTAGAGACAGATTAGTCATACCGATTGACATAGTGTTTTGAGATGTATTGTTTTGGCCGAAGCACACGGTAGTTCATTTGTATTGCATCTGAGTAGTATGAAGACGTATTGTTGATTGAAGATGAGTACTTCTGGATCGAGTTGATGGATGATGTGGTTCAGTATGAGAGTAAGTGTGTAATTTGCCAGCGTGTCAAGACTGAGCGTCAGTTTCCTTCTAGCTTGTTACATCCGTGGAAGGTTCTTAGTGAAAGTGAGCAATAGAGGTTCGAGATTTTTGCTAGATTATTTTTGAAGACGTCTGCATTGTGTTTGGTTGTATGTTGAGGTCTGATGATCAGTCAGAGAAAGTTATGGGTTAGGTAATCAAACAGTGTTGTATGAGATTGCGAATCGGGCTAGTCCTGTTGTTTATCTGTGGCGGTTACCATCAGTGTTAGAAAGAGATTTGTGATGTGTCCTGTGTATTTGTGTTTCGGGGGTGTGAGTCAGATCTGTCCCGTGCTATGTTGTTGAAGAGATTGAGTTGAGTTTTAAATTGACATGCGGTGGAGAACCGTCGGGGTCTTAGTATCAGATACCTGTTGTTGTGTGGTAAGTCTACCGAGTTGGTTAGTATGTTGTGGTAAGAAGGTAAGTGTGGAGGAGCAGTTTCAGTGACTCTCCATGTTCGATAAATTTCGGGGACGAAATTTCCTTAAGTGGGGGAGAGTTGTAACACCCGGGTTTAGGGTCGGGTGAAAATAATATTTTAATATTGTTTCGGGTTTCAGTTTTATAATTAAAATAATAATGTATTATTTTGGTCTTCGTATTTTTTTTCAAAACAAACAATTGTGTTGGGCCAAATTGGATTGAAACTCAAATTCATGGATTTTAAAGTAAATGAGATTGCCATCTCATTAATGGCATTTTTGTAATAAAATGGTCATCCAAATTAAAAACCCCTCTTTTTATTTAAAACAAAAATTGCCATCTTCTTCCCCAACCCTTCCCCATTTTCACGTCAACTTCCCCTCCCTCTCCTTGGTGCTTTTCCATCAAATCTTGCCTCCATTTTTGGAGCATTTTGAAAGGTAATTACATTTCCGACTTGCTCTTGTCTTCCTCTACTTGGAAGTACAAATAGATTTCATTTTCATCAATGTTTTAGAATTTGGGTTTTTCAAAGTTTTGGTTAAAGTTTGTGACTTTATGAGTTTTTATCAAGGCTTTTGGTTTATTTATGTTAGATATGTTGTTTGTGAATCAAATAGTCCAACATATATGATTTTTAGAGTATTTTAAATGAATTCCCGAATTTGAGCATAAATGGGGTTTTTGGAGGGTTTTGGGTGAATTTTGGGGGTTGTTTTAGGTGGAAATTGATAGCCCAACGGTAGTACTATGGTTAGGGGTTGATTTGGGATCATTTGTGGGTGCAATGGGTGTTGGAAACATGGATTTTGGAAGGGGTATGTGGGCTGTCCGAGATTGCAAAATAAGGGGTTTGTTCATGGTTTGCAATATTGTAAATTGTATTTGAATTGTATTTCGGGTTGGTATTTTGATGTTGGGCTGATTTGAGGATTATTTTAATTGTATTGAGGTTGTTTAGAAGCGAGAACTTGCGTTGGAGAAGCTTCGGGAAGAAATCCGGAAACTTGAAGGTGATGCTTGCTTGGTAGTTGAGCTTGGAGGTAGAGGTGAGTGGTTAAATATTTCTAAAATGGTTTTGAGTATTTGGTTCAAGCATGTGAACCTAGGATGGGCTTGGTAAACCCACCTAGAGTTGGGATTAGAGTGGTAGCCTAATCCCAAGCTTTGATTAGAGACTTTGGTTGCACTCTTTAATGGTTGTATATGCCTCGTGTTAAATTGTGATGGTGTTGATTATGTATATGTTGTATACATGTATGTTGAGGCATGTTGGATGCATTGTTATATGCATGTTGATGATAGATATGATATGGTTATACACATGTGCAAAATATGATGTGATATGGTTGTTAATGATGTACATGTGATGTTGTCATGTCAAATGAGATTATGAGGTAATTGTATGATCCGAGGATCATGGTGAGAACATGCTAGGCATGGGAATGTGGCTTGTGCATGACGGTAAGTCATGGTGAGTACGTGCTAAGCACGGAAGTATTATGAAATGAGTTTGTGAAAGATTAATGAAATGTGTAGTATTGGCACTAGTATGCTTGGGTATAAATGATCGATCATTAGGATGTTTAGTGTGCACACGTGAGTCAAAATGCGCGCGTGGTCTTGATGATGGTAGTCATCAAGATGGAGTACGGGTTCGCCCGGAAATCTTCTTATATATTTATATGTCGGTGATGAGTGGAATCCCATCGACGGGCGTGAGGATGAGTGGAATCCCCTTCGCGCGAACGGTGATGAGTGTAATCCCACCGTCAGGTAATGGTTGTGTTGTTGGATGTGAGTTCCAACGGTTATCCGCGTATTCGAGTCATAGCTAGGTGCCAATACGGATTGTGGTTTATGTTGTCAATGTGTGATTATTTTGTGAGCCAATGTGATTTGGGATGTGTTGCTAACATGGTTTAATATATGTGATTACATATGTTGTGGATTTAAACATGTTGAGTATGACATAATATTGAATATATGTTCATGCATCGTCTATATTTATGGTTCATGTGGATCGAAGGTAAGGTCATGCATTCTACCTTGTTTGTATGCTCGTGCTTGGACCCTGCATTGTCGAGGTTTGTTTTATGAGCTACCCTCACTAAGCTTTTATGCTTACGCTCTCTTTTGTTCGACAATGCAGATCAATAGCTTGTGGGTGGCAAAGGCAAGGAAAGGTCTCCAAGTGTTGCTTTTGGTGAGCTTAATGTATGAATTTTAAAGGATAGAATGTAATAGTTAAGCAATGGGATAGGTATTGTTGTCTTGAGTTTCGATGTATGTCGTATTGGTTTGGTTCTTGGATGCCTTGTTTGATCTATAAATATTGCTTATGTTACATGCCTTGAATGTCTACATGTTTTGGTTGCTAAGGCATGAAATCTTAAGTGCTTGTATGTCCATATATGCATAAATTGCCTTTGTTGGAATGCCATGTATGGATGCTTTGTCTCATGTTTGAATGCTTAAGTTGCTTGTGTGGTTGTGCCCCATTTGCGTTGATTTGTGCATGTTAGTTTCAAGTTAAAGCATGCTTATATGGCAGGTTTGCCTCAGGATTGATGTTAGTGTGTTGGATGAGGTTTTAGAGGGATTTAGGGGCATCCTTGTGCCTTAAATCAGCTAAAACTTGTAAGTTCGTAGCAGGGGTATCGATACGGTTGGACCCGTATCGATACGGCCTTCTTGTTTCAGGCCACGCGTTTTGATACGCGAGGGGGCGTATCGATACCTTTTTGGTCACTGAGGTTACTGCCCATTTCGGTATCGATACGGGCCTCTAGCGTATCGATACGGTCTTCTTAGCGTTGACCGTAAGTAGTTGACCGTTGGAGAGAGTATCGATACACTCATTGGGCGTATCGATACGGTCTCCACGGGTTGACTCTGACCAGTTGACCTAGTCAAGGCGTATCGATACACTCATTAGGGGTACTGATACCGCCTGCAGTTTAAGTTTAAAATTGGGTTGTTAAATGTTGTTTTGGGTTTGATCGATTGTCTCGTGTATGTTGTTCCGTTGTTTGATCACTTAGGATTTAATACTCCTCTAGATAAGATTAAAATGAAAGAAAAAAAAGTAGGGTTGCTAACCGAGGAGAAACCTTAACGGGTTTCGCTTCGGTTTTCCCCGTGTGGCCCACTCGGACCGGTCATCCGGCCAGACCGGGTCGAGGGGGTTACAGTTGAGTCTCCTACATTTGATGGTCACAACTGATTTACATCGACAGTTAAGATCGAAACCTACCAACCACAAATGATACAAAATCAACATATTTCCTAGATTCCTATCTCTATCTAAAAAAGTATCTCTTATGTTCACATGGTGTGTTCACACATAGATGGATAAGTCTTCTAGAATTCTCTATGAATCGGGCTAAATCATGTTGTCTCTTTAAGTCCAAATCTCTTTCTGTACCTCTTGGACAGCTTGTTGTACCTATGCCTCGGACCTGAACTCGCGGCTCGTGACACAATGCTTAGATAAGATAAGAATGTCATTGTCATTTTCAGGCAGCATCCATCTCCAAACAAATAGTCTTATGTCCAATAAAATTTATAAAAATGTTTTCCCGATAAATATTTTTTGCTCAAAAAATATGATTTTATTCCGATAAATTATACAGATAAATATTATTATAAAATAAATATCTAAACTACATTATTTTTATTTAGTTATATAAGCTTTTGTTAATTGAAATATGTGTTTAAATTTTCATTTCATAATCATTTCTATGTTGATCCTTAAAAAAAATTAATTGGCGAATGTGTTACATGTAGTCTTCGATCATCTTTTTCTTTCACCTCTTTGATTTTCTATAGAAACAAATGACTAAAACAAAGGGGGAATTTGAAATATTGATTTTTTTTTTTTTTGAGAAATCAAGCAATCTAGGTCTCAAATTATTTTGATTGCGGAAATTTATTTGTGCACAAGTAAAATCAAAATCCTTACTCTAAAAAATGGTCTCAAAACATGTGAGAATTCCGACATGATAGCCGGATGATGACAAGTGATTGACAGTAAAAACAAAGAGGCAACAACTAGGTTTTTGGTTAACGAACAAAGAGAGATAAAAATGGGGGGTACTCCATAATTCTTTTATTAACAATGGATTGATTAAAAGTTTTTTTAATATTCTAAATGTGATTACAAGTTAGTATTTGTTTATACATATTTTTAATCTTTTTGACAATACACTCACATCTTACAGACAAAATAATTAAATTCGAGTATTTTAAAATGAACATTATCTACTTTTCTATTGTGATCATTTGTTGAATTCGATTAAAATTTGTTCTTAAGCTCATTACAACGTTTAGCTATATATAACCCAATATCTAACAGAAATGAAACGGCCCACTAACAAGTTACAACCTTAACAGATTGATTGAATTAAAAACGACTAATTATCAAACTAGTCCAACAACTTCAACTTGTTAGCAAATTTGTCCAACGATTTATCTTTAGCAAAATATTTCGATTTTTCTGTTGATAACAATTTGAGGGGGGGAATAATATTTCAAGAATTTATCAATGACAAATAACATTTTTTAACGGATAACGTAAAAAAGAGTTACAAAATTAAACCTTAAACATCTACCATAATAAAGACAATTTATACCTTTAAATTATGGCTTAACCGTCAAATATGTGCCCAAATTATGTCATTTTTTAGTTAGATGTCCAAACTATTTTTTGGGTCAAATAGGTGCCTCAAGTTTTATTCCTTGACCTATTTAAGGTTCTCCGTTAATTCTCACCGTTAAAGGACACGTGTCATCTCCTGAAAATTCTAAAATTATATTAAAAATAAATAAAATTACTTAATGTCCAGAAATTTTCTAAGTTTTCTAAATTTTACAAAACAATCCCAAATTCCAAAATCTTTAACTCCCCAAAACTTAAATCCCGATTTAGGTCGATTCTGCCACTAATTTTCACGTCGCTACCCTCTACATCGGTCGTCGGACCATCACGACCATTTCCCCCACCACCCTGTCGCTGGGAATTGACTGACGCAGTGTGAATCGTCGAAATTGTCGAATGGTTCTTTCAAACGATTTGCGGCGAACGGCGGCAGGAGGGGCGACGAACGATGTGTGGGTTGTTCGGCGAGGGGGGCGCTTCATTTTGTCGCTGACAACGCGGCCAACGCCGGCGGGAGTGGTCGAATTTGGGGGTTTAGGGATTTGAGAACTATTTTGGGAATATTTAAAAAATTTTAGGATATATTTTTATTTTATTAATTTTATTTATTCATAATATAATTTTCTAATTTTCAAGAGGTGACATGTTTCTTTTTAGGGTGATAATTAACTAAAAACCTTAAATGGTTTACGGAATAAAACGTTAGACACTTATTTGGATCGATAAATAGTTTGGGCACTTAACTGAAGAAAAAAAACATAATTTGAGCACTTATTTGACTATTGAGCCTAAAATTAAAAATATATAATTTGAGCCTTTTTATCACATGGATAATAATTTTAAAACTTTATGAATGTTAATTTCAGGGATAACTTTTTCGAATATTATAGTGGTAAAATTATTTTTCCAAATGTTATATTCGTGTTTTTATTTCTCAATCTATAGCATTTGCTACGGTAGAAAAAACGAAGTCGACATCATTACATACTGACTTTACCGTTTATATTTTTATTAAAAATTTGAAGTTCGAGTAATTACCATATCGACTTCACTGTAAACTATGCCAACTGAGTTTCACCTGACATGCTTGTATTGGCTTAAATTTCATTAACTTTGATTTTTTTTAATAAATAAAATAAAAGCAATAGTGAAATAAGTGTACAAGCATGTCGACTTAACTCTCATGGTAATAAATATTACAGATTGAAAAATAAAAAATGTGCACTATTTTTTAAAAATAAAAATTAGGATAAATATTATATACACGGCGGTGGAAATTGAAAATTCTCACAAGCGCCTTAATTTTAGGGCATATGGAGTTAGTTTAAGATTTAGGGGTTTAGGTGTAGGGGGTTAGAATTCAGGGATATTTGTTTCAATTTAAGGTTTATGGTTATAGTTTAGGGTTTATAGGTTAAAACCTAAATCATCGCCATATTACTATAAAAACTAAACCCTAAATTATAACCCTAAACCTTAAATTGAAACAACTATCCCTAAATTCTAAACCCCTACACTTAAACCCCTAAATTTTATAACCTAAACTAACTCCCTATACCTTGAAACTAAGACGCTTGTGAAAATTTTCAGTTTCTACTGTAGGTGTATAAGATATTAATCGTACAAAACAAGGGTGCAATATGCTAGCAATTTCCCGTCAATTTCAGTAAAATTTTTCATTAAAAAAAGTAGGGATGGCAACGGGGCGGGGCGGGGCGGGTTTTTGGCCGCCCCGAACCCGCCCCGACCTATAAGGTACTATACCCGACCCCGCCCCGCCCCGAATAAAAATATTAATTTACCCGCCCCGACCCGCCCCGATACAATAACCCTTAAACCCGACCCCGCCCCGACCCGCCCTGAAAAATTAAAAAAAAATTAATCTTCGTCGACGGTAAATGTTAGATTCGACCAATCTTCCACCACAATCACAAATTATGGTTTCAAGGGACTTCAAACTTATATAAAAAATAAAATAAAACCAATTTTAAATTATCCGCGTGTTAAACTATATATTTAAAAGAATAAACTTGAATCATTGACCGTTAGAATCGAATATATTAAAACTTGAACAACATCTAACAAAATTTTACAAAATGTACGAACCAAAACAAAAATAAAAAATAGCTTAAAACACATAAAAGTGTTTAAATATAATGATATTTTTTTTATAAATATAATAAAAATATATATAAAAATATAAAAATATACCGGGGCGGGGAATTTCTAGCAAATACCCGAACCCGCCCCGCCCCGATCCCCAAAATTTTTTTAAAAAAATTACCCGGTCGGGTCGGGTAGGGGCACCTCGGGTCGGGTCGGGTCCGGGTATTTTTGCCATCCCTAAAAAAAAC